>OZ010792.1:77947306-78587584 GCA_963932465.1 Maratus speciosus
GTGTTTTAAAGAAACGTTAGTATGCACACTTCAATAAATAAATTTATATTGAACATAATTTAAAGGTATCAATCATTTAGAATTTTTTGGCTTGTATTAAAATTTAGTATGGCACACAATATTGGAAGGGTAAATAATACAGCGGGATGGTGTAACATTAAAATTGATTTCTTGAAATAACATATTTATAACCTATATATTTTAAAGACAAGGCTGTTTTTTTAGTCATCTGGCCTAAGCTTTCTACTGAACTGATTTTGATAATTATTTTTTTAAAAGAATGCACCTCATTTATAGATGTGCTTGCAGTCACTATTTTTTTAAAATAATCCCATTTTTATGTTTTAATTTAATTTTAAATGTCCTTTAGGAAATTTCTTCACATTGGTGGCATTTGGGTTACTTCCATTGTTGAAGAGAGATGGGAAACAATGGGAATTGCCATATCATTACAGATGCCATTTTCGTATTACAATTCAAAATAACTTTTTAAAAACTTATGAACAGTAAATGACGTCACAATTTAAAATTACGCATTTTTACCCATAAAGCTGTTACATTTCAATCTTTTTTTCATTCCGCGGATACTGAGATTGAGACGCTAATCTCAGAGGGCTTCAGCGGGTGAAAATGATGTCATAGTAAAAATGAAATTTGTTTTTTTGATTATCAGATTAGATCATCAAGTATAGAGTGCAAATGTTTACATGCAAAATTGTAACTGGCAAACGTGACATCAACTTTGGGAATATATTTATTGATAATCTGTTGCACGTTAAAATATTTTTTAAATAGTGAATATGAATATGAAAAGTATGCATGTAAATTTTGCAGTGGTGAAAAAAAGGTTATTTTTATATTTCGTTGAAAAAAAAAAATTATAATTGTCATAGTTAGGGATTACAATCCCAAGACTAATTTCCAATCCCGGGACTTCGGGATTGCTTAGATTCAATCCCGGAATTACGAAAATTAGAATTTCTCTAATATCACCAATTTTTACAATAGCTAAATATCATAATCTTATAGAAAAGATAATTAAAGCAAAAGTACAGTGTAACTTACATATGAAAATATACAAAGTTAAAAAATTTGACTTTAATTATCAAAAAGTATAAGATAAATTACAGCAATTAAAACAAATATGCTGCTAACGTTTGATGTAACAAAAAACCTGAAATGTCTATGTTTCATCTTTAAGATGATTTCTTTTATTTCCTGGTAAACAAGTTTTTGAATGGCTTAATATTTACAATATTAAAAAATAATTAACGTCAAATTAAATTTTGAATTATTCTCAGAACCACGTAATTAAAGATTACAATTCTAGCATATCGCAGACGCATGATTTTCCTTAACATGAAACTTTTTTTCCCTTTAAATAAAAGAACTTTACGCACACACATACAATAAAAAATTACATAGATGTATAGTTAAAATTTCTAAATAGAGAGAGTTGTTAAAATTCAAAAACGTTGTAATAGCACAAAACATTATTACATACCACGAGAAAAAAAAAAAAAAAATAGTTTGAATAGTTCATTGTTTCTTAACTAATCACTTTTCCTTTGAAAATATGATCTAAGAAATATCAAGGTAACTAAAGTATCATCTCCAAGTCCCAGTTATGATAGCAACAATGTCTTTTTTTTTTTTAAGTGACACGTCATTACTGGTTTAGACGCTCTGTTAGCATTTCAATACACTTTGTTGCTGTAAAAGATCCGTGTATTTTCATAACGCCTAAATTCCAGAATTTGTTCAAATTTAAATTTCTTGAATGGACATTGATATTCATAAATCGCTTATTTGCAGTAGATGTCAAAAATCAAACTAAATTTTTTCCCTGAATTTTTAAAAGTTTGTATTTCACTTGTAATTAATTCTTTTATTATGGAACTATAGTTCACTACACAATTCCGAATTGATACTGCAGATTTTGGCAAATCATTATAGCCTTTAGCTATCAGTAAGTTTCTCAAATCAGTTGAAGTGATGAAAACGTTAAATGAGAAACCATCTTTAGCTGTCATTCACGTAAAAATTAAATCCAGTGATTTCTTATCACTAATAAAATAACCCTCTGTTTTTCGCTTTTTATAAAGCTGTGTATCTTCTGTGCAATCTTGACTTGTGAAAGGAATTCTAAGCACCGTGCTACATCTTTTGACATTAAATAGTAGTACATCAGAGGTGTAGTGGGGGTATACGGAGGTATACGCCGTATACCTTCTTGATTTTTTTTTTTTAAAGCTCCGTATACTCTCTGTTTCTCAAATAAAGCTATAGCATATACTCGAGGCATGACATTAATGATTTCATTATATACCTTCTGCATCTAGCATGTACCCTCTGTTTTTTATACGACTGCAACACTGAGTACCATATTGAATATGTATCATTATTTTTCTTATGAGCTACAAAATTTTTTTCATTAGACATCTTTAAAGCAAAATAAGTATAAGAGCGCAAAAAACAAAGAAGTTGGCACACAATAATGACTACACACACATTCGATATAATGCCTAAATTCTAGAATTTGTTCAAATTTAAATTTCTTGAATGAATATTAATATTCATAAATCTCTTATTTGCAGTAGATGTCCATTCGTCTTTCAGAAGTCAAACTAAATTTTTTCCCTGAATTTTTAAAAGTTTGTATTGGGGATTGACCAAAGCAGCAATTTTGCCGAATACCGAAGCTTCGGTCGAAGTGTATACCGAAGCTTCGGTATTCGGTAATCGAATACTTGAAACTTTTTAATATGCATTTTTGCATATATTAGCTTTTTTAATAAGCTTTAATTGAAATTAAATTATCAATAATTTAATTAAGTTACATTTTTATTCTTAAATCTAACACAAAAAAAATTGACTTCTTTCCACTCACAAATTCATTAACCCATCACTTATTTTTTATTATTTTATCGCTAGTTAGTACCTAAAAATAACCTATGAAAGTATTAAACTATACAGGGTATAATTAAGGATAAGGATTCTCAGAAAAACAAAAGTTCATTCAAAGAAACAGAAACAATGTTGTCATTAAGCATTAAGCTGATTGTCTAATTATAAACATATTGAATAGGAATGTTCCCAGAATGCAAAAAAGGTATATCAATTTGTACATTTAACTATTTTCTGTCAAATTATTGATCGAATATTTATATTTTGATTAATATTTTAACATTGTGGTGATGAAGATTAAATATTTGAGTGATTTTGATATAATGGTTATAAGAACTATAGGATAGGCATATACTTATTTGATGAGTTTATTTTCTTTAATATATACCTTAGATATACAGACATGAACTCTGATATACTTATTTGATGTGTATATTAAAGAAAATACACCTTAAATAAATTTAAATTAAAAAAAACTAATGTAGAAGTAAATAAAATTAAATGATAAGCAGGGATGGGGGAAATACATTATTTTATTCGCCATTGGCGAGTGGATTTTTAGGTAGTTTTTGAAAAATTCCAGGCTATAGAGATATTGCAAAAAATTTTGCTTGTTAGATATACTTTGCAACATTCCAAATTCCAAGCGATGTAAACATGGTACTAAGTTCTATGCTATACTCAACATTTCCATGTTATATGTATATTTGTTAAATTTATAGAAAAAAATATGAAAATGCATTGTAGTAACAATAATTAACTATTTATGCAGTCGCTTCCATTTTATCATAATAATTTTCAAATGTATGTTGCATCTGGCTGGCTGGTAAAATATATCCTTGGCAGATAAGATTTTCTTAAAATTGCCCACCGCTGATGATAAGGGAAAGATGCACATCTTCCTTACTTTTTTTTTTCTCTGTTGTAAACAGTTGTTTTGATTTCATACCTATGTAGACTATTTTAGGAAGGGAAAAGTTTTTTTGTAATTAAAAATGGCCTTTGACTTGTTTTTTGTAGTGCAGCTGAACTCTTGAACTCATGCACATAATATTGAAACTCATTGTTTAGCCTATTCTACTGCTAAGTAAAAGAGAATTCTTCTACTTCTAAGAAAATACTTATCTGCAATTATTCGGCCGAAGCCGAATATTCGGTTTACATGCCGAATCACCAAATACCGAATCAACTATTCAGTATTCGATCAATCCCTAGTTTGTATTTCACTTGTAATTAATTCTTTTATTATGGAACTATAGCTCACTACATGATTCCGAATTGATACTGCAGATTTTGGCAAATCATTATAGCCTTTAGCTATCAGTAAGTTTCTCAAATTAGTTGAAGTGATGAAAACGTTAGAGAAACCATCTTTAGCTGTCACTCATGAAAAAATTAAATCCAGTGATTCCTTATCACTAATAAAATAACCCTCTGTTTTTTGCTTTTTATAAAGCAGTGTATCTCCTATGCAATCTTGACTTGTGGAAGGAATAGAGGTTGTATTAAAGTCTTTCTGAACTTTTTAGTACCATGTTTCATAATAAATGTGTATTTTTAACTACTTGCATGAACAATGTATATTCAGTGATGGCATCATCAATATCCATTTCAGAACGAAATTGCTTTATTATATCCTTAATGGAATTATAGTCAAAACCTTACTCCCTGATATTTTCTTCAATTGAGCAAGCTTCTATGCATTCAAATTTTAAGCTAATCCCAAAGTTTAAATTGGAAACTGTTGATTCATTTCTTCTATTACACGAGAAATGTAGGTTAACTTTAAATTGTCAAGTCCTAATTTTTGTGAATTGCAAGGATCAACTAGTTTGGTGTTTCTAAATATGTTTAATTGGAGCTCAGAATTTTTATTTCATGTGCACCACAAGATCTTTGCAGTCCTTCTAATCTGATTTTTGTTTCATACTGAATCTAGACCAATTTGGCAGGGTGCAGTACCTGGTGACACTTACTGTCCTTTTTTGGTGCATCTTTTTGGATATTTTCCTTTTTCTGTCACAGGAAAAAAAATCGTGAAATGTCTTGATCAGTTAAAAATATGAAATTTGTCGATCTGTAGCAGAAAAAAATTGTGAATTCCATCAGTTTGTCGCAAAAAGTAACCATGAAATTTGCGGCTGATTCTGAGTGCAATAAAAAAATAATTCGAAATTCACAGCAAATTTTCTGAAAGGTTTACAGCCTGGTAGCAGAAAATGCGAGACGTGCATCACAGATTTTATTTGCCTCTTGCAGACACCGTGAGCAATTTGCCTTTTTCAATGACGTGAAACAAATCACGAAATATATCAAATGATCGTGGGAAAAACAATCACGACGAAAAACGTCATTCGGTCGTAGGAACAAAATAGTGAAATATCTTGATCTGTGTCTAGAAAAAAATAAAAAAAATTAGCCGACTGGTCGCACTAAAAAATCAGCAAAAATCGCTAATTGGCCATGTGAAAATATTGTAAAATTAGGCCAGTCGGTCACAAAAAAAAAATCTCAAAATTTTTCTGTCAGTCTATCGAAGGGTCAGGAGTGATTTTGTCCTGAAATTTTAAGACATTCAGTTCCGAAATTTTTTTTAAATCGATCATCTGTCCGAGAATTTGAACATAAAAAATATTTGGAATTGCGACAAATGGTCGCCGAAGAAAATATATTTTGTCAATTGTTCACAGAAAATATAGTCAAGGATCGCAAAATATGCAAATATCTTCAAAGGAATGAAAAAAAAAAATCATAAATCAAGCAATCGCAGGAGAAACGCGAATTTCATCAAAAAAGCGCGAAAAAGGACGCAAAAAACCATCAAGGATCGCGAAAAACGCAAATGATCACGAAAAAACACAAATTTTGTCAAAAAATTGCTGAAAAAATGAAAATTTCGTCAAAGAATCGCAAAAAAGAACGCAAATTTCGTCAAAAGATCACAAAAAACAGAAATCTTGTCGAAAAATTGCAAAAAAATGTGAATTTCGTCAAAGAATCCCAGATAAAATGCCAATATCGTCAAAAAATCGCGAAAATAAACACAAATTTTGTAAAGGATCACACAAAAAACAGATTTTCGTCAACAGATTGCGTGAAAGACGCTAATTTCGTCAAAGGATCGTGAAAAAAAAGTTAATTTTGTCAAAGGATCATGAAAAAAAGTTGAATTTTGTCACAAGATCGTGTGGAAAAAATGGGAATTTCTCTAAAAGATCACAGAAAAATGCGAATTTCGCTAAAGATCGCAGAAAACACCCGAATATCGCCAGGATATGGAAAAAGCTCATAATTAAGCACCGGGAGAGACCTCCTGCAAAGACCCTCTTAAAAGCTGCACAATTCGACAATCAACCGTGCAAGCTATGGCGAAATTTAATAATCAGTAGCGGAGGGAAAAAAATCACAAAATTTGCCCCTCAGTCGCATCAAAAAACCTCGAAAATCTCCAGTTGGCTGCGGGTAATAATCGCAAAAATTTTCAGTCGGAAACTGCAAAAAAATCATGAATTATCATCGAGAATCATCAAAAACTCTAAATTTGTCATTCGGTTGCAGGAAAAAATCATGAAACTTCTTCAGTTAATTAAAAAAAAAAAAAAAAAAAAAAAAAAAATGCGAAATTCTTCAGTTAATTGAAAAGGGGAAGAAACCGTGAAATTTGCCCATCGGTCATGTGAAAAGAAGTTTCAATATACCTAGTTTTAAATAGGTTTTGATTTAACTTAACCTTACAGAACCACTTTATATTTATTATTATCTAATGTTCAGTAAAATATTAGTTTTGCTTTACTTAAATAGGCTAAGACAATTTTCATTTCACTAAATTGCTGTCACAGACACAACCAAAACTTTCTGCTACTGGGGGTTACAGCAGGGGATGAGAAGGGATTGGGAAATCCTCTCCCGGCACTAATTATTTTTCTTTCAGATCGAGTAAACTCTGTTTTTGGTTCGGGTTGATTTTAGGCTGAGTGTAGATCGCAAGTTGGTTTCTACTTAAAGCCAATTTTTGAAAAGTTAATTCAGTATATTATTTCAGGTTAAAAAACTATACCTATAAAAATAAACATAGGTATTTGTGTCCGCTGGCCTTTGACGAAATTTCCGTATTTTCTTGCAGCCCTTTGGCGAAATTCACATTTTTTTCCTTGATCCTTTGACGAAACTTGTAATTTTTTTTTTTTTTTTCCAACCCTTTGACGACAATCGTGTTTTTTCGGTGATTTTCGGTTTTTTCCAGGATTAATTAACAAAATTCGTGTTTTTTCCAGGATCTTCTGGCGAAATTCGCTTTTTTAAAAGATCTGTTAATGAAATTTGTGTTTTTTCTGCGTTCCTTTGACGAAATTAGCATTTTTTTGCGATCCTTTGGTAAAATTCGAGGGGTTTTTTCGCGATCTTTTGCCGAAATTGATGTTTTTTTCTGCCATCATTTATCGAAATTAATGTTTTTTCTGCAATCCTTTGACGAAATTCACATTTTTCAGCGATCCTTTGTGACGAAGTTGGTGATTGTTACATAAGTTTTATTTCAATTATGTTTGTATGGATAAATGCAAATGATCTAAGGAGTGAGGATTTAGAGAATATTTGTAAAAAACTGTTAAAAAGTATAGCTTGAAAAAATTGCATCACTCTTGAAGGGCTATCCAAAACTTAAATTTAACCAGTTTATTCCTGAAATAGTCTTTACGATGTTAGCATCATGCATAAGCCGTGGTCAGAATTAGTGCGAAGTTGAGAAGCTGCAGTCGTCCCTACTTTTTCCGGTAGTTTATCATGTAGCACACTACATTTAAAAATGTAATATAGCAAGAACCATGCAACGAAAAGTCAACAATGATGCTACTTTTAACACTACTTCAGAAACAAAGGTATCATTGTCAAGTGATAACTTGCTTTTTTTGTGCAAAATGTGTTCTATAATTTGTAATTGTGAGCATCTCAGCTGCAGCATTTAGCAATTTATTATTTGATCTCAAGGATTCTTCCATTGACTCTTGCTGGTAAATCAGTGTGCCAAAATCCAAATCAAAGAAATTAATTTTCTTGATGGAAATACTTGTCTACTTACTCATTATTATACGTCATGTTTTAATGCTGCATTTCTTTTGAAATTGCTTTATTTACAGATTTATTATTAAAATTAATATTGAATTGATCTGCTTTGTATGTAACAAGTAATATGTGCTTAAAAGTAACATTTT
This sequence comes from Maratus speciosus, assembly GCA_963932465.1. Taxonomy (NCBI): domain Eukaryota; kingdom Metazoa; phylum Arthropoda; class Arachnida; order Araneae; family Salticidae; genus Maratus; species Maratus speciosus. The sequence goes on from OZ010792.1 coordinate 77,955,424, forward strand.
AGAGAATAACACAAAACATTTACTTGTATATTATCTTTCTTAGTTTTCTATTTCCCCTCAATGTTTTGCATTTTTTTTTATTGTATCCTGGCAAACATGATCTAGCGAAGGACCATTGTATTACTTAATCGTGTCCTCAATTTCAATTTGAATTCTTTGACAAAATCTGAAAGTAGCAAAGTAGTGACTACTTTTGAAAAGTCGTTTGCAGCCACTACCTTCTAAAACAAGTAGTTGTACTTCGCTGAAAAAATAGTTTTTTCCTCCCGCTGTGCATAAGCATAAGATATCGAGGATGTTTATGAAATTTGAGACCAACATAAATTTTGAAGGCAAGCATATACAACAGTGGAGAAATGAATGTCCGTGCCATTTTTGAATTTTAAACAGTAATCCAGGCACTGATAATGCATATTCTTGGATGCCTGATAGACTTGTCACAAGGTTGGCGTCAGTAGGAAATAAGCATTCATTTTAAAGTTATATGTAAAATATGCATTCTTTTAAGTTGTCCTCAAAAATGTGTTGCTGATCTGAAAGTACTGATTATTTTGATGTAATACTTTCTGATTTATCAGAAAAATCTGATTTTTCATACATTTTTCAGATTTACTGATGAGTAAAGTGGAAGTGAATTCTTCCTATCTTTTGTATTGCTTTTCAAACTCATCCAAAATTTCACTAAATTTCTTGTACCTATTATTTTTTGATCATATAAAATTGTTGCCAAAAATTTTCTTTCAAAGCACATATGAAGAATATTGCCAATACTTCCATAATTCTTTAACTTTTCCTGTTTCCATGCATCAACTATCAATATGCAGGGTGCTTCACAGGGTCTGGAAAAAGAAAGCATTGAATAACTTTTGAACAGAAAAAGATTTAAATTTCAAAATTTACACACGAGAATAATGGTGATAAGTCAGGACTATAGGGAGCCCAAAAAAGTCTGTAGCCAAAGAGATTTGGGGAAGCCTCTTGCGATGACACGATTGTCATAGTGACTTCTGAACAAGTCCAGGACGCCTTCTATTGAATGTGGAGGAACTCAATCCTGCTGAAACCGTGTGTCTTGGATCTGGTGTTTGTGGTAGGCATCAGGAATGAACCTTATTGTCAAGAAGTCTCATGTTAACATGCTTAAAGATGGCTTTGGCTTATTCTTAAAGGTACTAGACCACTTCCTGAGTGTTTCGGCAGGAAAAGTCCTCCTGGTCACAAAGATAAAACGTTTTGACTAAAAAAAAAACTTTGTTTGATTGAATATCTGTACGTTTTGGCAAAAACAAAATATTCTTCGACAGTAACCAGAGTCCTTAAATAAGTTTTCTTTGGGTCCCTGCTCATCTGTGCACAATTTCACATAACTAGCTTCACCTGTTGAAAAGATATTAAGTTTCGCTATACCCTGTGAAGCATCTGTTAATCACTATTGATAGTGGGTGATATGATTCCATTTTTATTTCTTTAAAACTGAATAAATATATAGTTGTATAAGTTTATAGAACATATCTGCTAACTTTTTCTTTTATTTAACATGAAAAAAATGAAAGCTAAAATTTATTTTGATGTGCTTTTTAAAAATGACTTATTTATTGCAGTATTTTGAATCTTGCTGCCAAATGCATGGGACCTGCCTTTCGTATACACCTTCGTGCCCATGGTACTATGCCTAAAATATTTAGTGCCTTAAAAGATGCTCCATTAGATCCAGTAAGTTGAATTTTTTAAATATTGTTTGACTATTTTTTTATACACATTGATAAATAACTATTTTTCTTATTGCCTTCCCTTTCCAATTAATTGTCAGGGATCTGTTTAGGAAAAATTTGGGTACGTTAACGGACCCTTCACAATTTTTATTATGGTAAAAACGGACCCTTCACAATTTATATTGCGGTAAAAACGGACCCTTCACAATTTTTATTAAGTTAAAAACGGACCCTTCACAATTTTTATTAGGTTAAAAACGGATCTTTCACAAAATTCTTTGTTTAAGAAACGGATTCTTCATAAAATATTTTATCTTAAAAGTGGACCCTTCATAAAATTTTTCCCCGTAAAAGTAAAACCTTTCATAAATCGCCTTCGCCTTCAGTCAAATTGAAACGCAACGGCGGAAATCGGGTTCTTCTCTTTCACAAAACAGCCAACTAGCACCTGCGCCGAAAAGAGTTTTCGGTGACGTATTGAGCGAGCGCCGATCACAGCCAATGAGAGATACAATCTGAAATTGAGCGGTACAGTGCAGAGACGAAAAGTGATTCAGCATTTTTTGGGAGTAAAAATTCTTTCTCTTGTTTGGCAGGACATCTTCTTATTCATTTCCTAAAGCTATTGTGTACTCGTCTCGTGGTTGCGTATAGTTTTTTGATAAATTAATGTGTTGAACTACCATGAAGGGTATGAAGCGTCCAAATCAGAATTTGGGTGGTACGAGAAATGCTGATTACTACGTTTAAAAGGTGAAGAAGTCAGATGCTAGGGGATGCCCCAAAATTCAGTCTTTTTTTTAAAAAAAGATTCAAATGATGCCGAAAAAGAACCTGTTGATGATGCGTAATGTGCTGCAAAAAATGACGCCGAAAAAGAACCTGTTGATGACTAATTTAACTAACAAACAAACAACTAAACAAACTAATTTAATAGCATTAACAAAATTCTGGACTAAGAAAAGAAAAAAAAAATGCTAAAATTTATTGTATTTTCTTTATAAATACAAATTTTGCTTATATTATGAGTTACTATAGTTTCTTACGATAGTAAGCTAGGTCCAGCATTTTTGGGTTGCAGATAAATTTTGGTTTGCTGCAGATTGATACAAAAAATTCTGCTACTAAGATTGTTTCTTTTTATCTAGTTAAGAATTTGAAAACCAAAAATTATCATTAAAGTAAAAATCTTTTATGTACATTTTAAAGAACTTAATTAAAAGTTGAAAGGAATTATATAATGTTTTTACACACACGCATACAGGATGTCCCAAAGGGTACGCAGCTCCTGATTTGTACAGATTCGGATACAGCACGTTAATATGAGTATTTTGAATGGTAACATGTGGGGGCCCTGAATAAAGCGTGATTTCTTGTTTTTTTTCTCTTTTCTTGTGTTTTTCATATGACAAGCTTCACACTTTACTTACACTATCATGCTATATTCGGGGACTCCACATGTTACCATTCAAAATACTGATATTGACGTGCTCTATTCGAATCTGTACATATCAGACGCTGCGTACCTTGTGGGACACCCTGTATATACATATATATATATATTATTATGTGTGGTTCATCCAAACGGGAACATTAATACTAGTTTTGCAAAATTTTGTTTTTCACAATTTTACAAAAACAGGACTCTGTCACTGAAGCCCGAAGGTACCTGAATTTAACGTTAATTTTAAATTCACAAAATTAATAATACATTTTTCACAATTTCACAAAAACAGGACCCTGTCTGAAAAGTCTGGACAGACCCCTGATTGTTATTATTGCTTGTGTAGGTAAAGCAATTTTATTTCTTTAACAGTCCTTTTATAAAATGCTCGTAAGTTTGTTTTTATATTATTTGCTCATGTAAATTTATGTCTATGATTACTGTTTTTTCTCATGGTCCCAATCCAAAAATCTACTTGATTGAAATAAACTCTTTTTGTGGTAATGTTAATATATTCATGTCTTTGGCTGTTCTTGTATTTGATAACCTTTCTATGCTGAAATAAATTCCTTTTGAAGGCAATGCAATGTTAATATATTCATGTCTTTGGCTATTCTTGTGTTTGATTACCTTTTTATGTGTCTCTGTAGCTGTATAATGGCATATTAAAAAAATATCTGAAGTTTCTAGCTAAGTAACTGATCCATATAAATTTTCATACCTTCCAAGGAAGTAAAGTTTTTACCATTTAAAATGTTTTGAAGTATTCTAAATAAAAGCTAATCGGAGAGCGTAAAGTCGAGAGTTGAGTGTATAGACCAAAGCATCTCAATCAAGTTGTAAAAGTTTGTATCAGATGGCCAGACACATGTAATCTGGGCATTGTCTTGTTTGATCACAATGGTCTTTTTGCTAATTTAAGCTGCTTCTGATTGATTGCTCGCTTTGAATTAACATTGCAGTTGATCTAAAAGTCAGGAAAAACTTTAATAATTCAAAGCAATGTGGTTTGCTCCGAATGGATGGGAAAGAAGCCTGATTTTTTAGAACAGAAGATAAAAAAAAAATGCTTGAATAAATGCAAATGCTTGAAACTGCCATTATTAAAAGATTCCATCTACCAATATGTGCCACTAGAAATGTTGCTTATTGCAGTGTTGTACCTTGTCTGACAGCTGTGCTGCTGAATGATGGACAACACATTGAACAGTTGTAAGCTTATTTGCAATGTCATTTGTAAGCCATCTTTTACTCAAAAAAAGAACTGTTCAAGCATTCATTTTCACTTTCGGCATAAAAAAATTTGGCTTCTTTTCCATCTGTTCGGTGCAAATTGCATCTTTATTCCTTTATTCATTTTCGAATTATTATTTTTTAAAGTTGTTCCTCGCTTTTTGATCACCCAGTATTTCTGAAGAGTATGTCTCCAAATTAATGGTCTATATATTTATTTAGCTCTCATGTGCAAAAGATACCATAGTGCCCCTCAACAAACCAAACCAAATTAATTATCTGTATTTTCAAATAATAGATCGTAATAATAGATTCTCTTTCAATCCCACCAAATTCATAGCAAAATCAACTGACAAAGGGACACTGGTTGGAGGGGCATCTTCAGGCTTAAACTATGATCTCATGCAATTCAGATTGTTATACATAATTCCATCTTTCATTCCTTGTACCATTCACTTTTAAAAGGAACCATTTCAGTAGAGAAATTAAAGTAGAAATGCAATCCGCCAAACTTTCTTCCATTAATTCATGCATCATCCATTTATCTATCATGCTAACCATTCCAATCATCCATTTATCTATCTTGGTAACCATTCCAAATTGACGTTATCTTTCTGATACTGTTGGATGGTTCATTCTAAAAATTTTATGCCAATCATTTTCAATTAGTGCCAATATTTCATTGGCATCAGCATCAATGAGTTGTTGGTAAAGGAAAAGTGGCGCACTGTTTGAGGTGAAAAAATTCAGGGTTTGTACAATCGTTGAAAGTCCTTAATAATGCTTACATTTTTCAAAAGGAATTTTTGGTGCTTAAAAGTACTTATTTTCATGCAAAATCTGCAAAAAATCCTAAAGTTCTTAATTTTAGTCTATTACTTCTTAATCAGGGGTGAAACTCTCCTGCATTTCTTTCAATTTCTGATTTAAAAATAAATCTTAATTCCCCCCTTGCCTCTCCTTCTCTAATTTCACTTCCCTCTTTTGCTCCCCCCCCCCCTCCCTCCACAATATCAAAGTTTAAAATCTTTTAAACTTAATTTTTCTATCACATTCATTTTATTAAAATTTCACCTGAATTTCACCCTTCCAAAATTTTGCTTTCCCGTTTTTCTTCTCCCTTCCCCCTTCACAGTACTCAAAGTTTAAAAACTCTTTAAAACTGTTAATAAAAAAAAAAAAAAAAAAATTGCTCTATTTGTCATTTTATTGTCACAATAAATAATCGATCAGGTTTCAATCCATGTCAATTCAACCAGGCCTTGTAAGCCAACCGACAGGGATTGGGAGGAACTTTGTGTACGTACCACCCCTACCTTGATATGAACCCATGAAAAATTTTTCCTTCCTAGTCCTCATAGTTCGTGAGGGGTCTATGTCATTTAGCAGACAACCAAATAGCCGACAAGACATTTAGCAGACAGCAATTAGACGACAGGACATTTAGCCGACAAGTACATTTAGTCGACACGTACATTTAGTCGACAGGACAATTAGCCGACAGCGACAGTTAGCCGACAAGACAGATAGCCGACAGAGACAATTAGCCGACAGGACAATTAGCCGATAGGACAGTTAGTCGACATGGACAATTAGCCGACAGGACGTTTAGCAGACAGGATGATTAGCCGACAAGACAATTAGCCGACAGGACAATTAGCCGACAAGACAATTAGCCGACAAGACAATTAGCCGACAAGACAATTAGCCGACAGGACATTTAGCCGACAAGACATTTAGCCGACATGACAATTAGCCGACAAGACAATTAGCCGGCAGGTCAATTAGCCGGCAGGACATTTAGCCGATAGGACAATTAGACGACAGGATATTTAGCCGAGAGGACGATTAACACAGTTAGGTTTTGGTTTGGATAGGTTACAGTCAGAATACAGTTAGGTTATAATTAGTTTACGGTTACGTTAAACTTGGGTTACAGTTAGGTTACGGTTAGGTTACAGTTAGATTACGGTTACGTCACAATTAGATTAAATTTAGGTAACAATTAGGTTACGTTTAAGTTACAAATAGGTTAAGGTTAGATTAGGGTTAAGTTACGGATAGGTTACAATTAGGTTACGGATAGGTTACAGTTAGATTACGTTTATGCTACGATTAGGTTACAGATAGGATACAGTTACGTTACAGTTTGGTTACAATTAGGATTATGGATAGGTTACAGTTAGATTACGGTTAGGTTACGGATAAGTTACAGTACGTTACGGATAGGTTCCAATTACGTTACGGTTAGGTTACCGCCAGGCTACAGTTAGATTATGGTTACGTCACAGTTAGATTAAATTTAGGTAACAATTAGGTTACGTTTAAGTTACAAATAGGTTAAGGTTAGGTTACGGATAGGTTACAGTTAGATTAGGGTTAAGTTACGGATAGGTTACAGTTAGATTACGTTTATGCCACGATTAGGTTACAGATAGGATACAGTACATTACAGTTTGGTTACAATTAAGATTATGGATAGGTTACAGTTAGATTACGGTTAGGTTACGGATAGGTTACAGTACGTTACGGATAGGTTCCAATTAGGTTACGGTTAGGTTACCGCCAGGCTACAGTTAGGTTACGGTTAGGTTACAGTTAGATTACGGTTACGTCACAGTTAGATTAAATTTAGGTAACAATTAGGTTACGTTTAAGTTACAAATAGGTTAAGGTTAGGTTACGGATAGGTTACAGTTAGATTAGGGTTAAGTTACGGATAGGTTACAGTTAGATTACGTTTATGCCACGATTAGGTTACAGATAGGATACAGTACATTACAGTTTGGTTACAATTAAGATTATGGATAGGTTACAGTTAGATTACGGTTAGGTTACGGATAGGTTACAGTACGTTACGGATAGGTTCCAATTAGGTTACGGTTAGGTTACCGCCAGGCTACAGTTAGGTTACGGTTAGGTTACAGTTAGATTACGGTTACGTCACAGTTAGATTAAATTTAGGTAACAATTAGGTTACGTTTAAGTTACAAATAGGTTAAGGTTAGGTTACGGATAGGTTACAGTTAGATTAGGGTTAAGTTACGGATAGGTTACAGTTAGATTACGTTTATGCCACGATTAGGTTACAGATAGGATACAGTTACGTTACAGTTTGGTTACAATTAAGATTAGGGATAGGTTACAGTTAGATTACGGTTAGGTTACAGATAGGTTACAGTACGTTACTTATAGGTTACAATTAGGTTACGGTTAGATTACCGCCAGGCTACAGTTATGTTACATTTAAGTTACAGTAAGGTTATAGTTACATCACAGTTAGGATACGGTTAGGTTATAATTAGTTTACGGTTAGCGTACCGTCATGATGCGTTTATTTTACAGATAGATTACGGTTAGGTTACAGTTATGTTACAGTTAGGTTAGGGTTAGGTTATAAGTAGGTTACGGTTACGTTACGGTTAGGTTATAATTAGGTTACGGTTAGGTTACAGTTATGTTCCATTTCCGTTACAGATAGATTACGGTTAGGTTACGGTTATATTCCCTTTCCGTTAAAAATAGGTTACGGCTAGGTTACGGTTATGTTCCATTTTCGTTACAGATAGTTTACGGTTGGGTTATGGATAGGTTACAGGTAGGTTACAGTCACGTTACATTTAGCTTATAATTAGTTTACGTTACGGTTAAGTTACCGATAGTTTATAGTTACGTTACAGTTAGGTTACGGTTATGTTATAATTAGATTAAGGTTAGGTTGCAATTAGGTTACAGTTAGGTTACGGTTAGGTGATAATTTGTTTATAGTTAGGTTGAAGGTATGTTACTGTTAGGTTACCGTTAGGTTACGGTTAGGTAACACGTTACAGCTAGGGTACAGTTAGGTAATGTTTATGGTACAGTTAGATTAAGGTTACGTTACAATTAGATTACTGCGCCCAGGGCTTAAATTCTAACAAAAAAAGTTCCGGAGCCCTAATCAGTACTACCGGTACAACAACTGTACCGTTCCACCCCTCCCGCCCTGCCCCTGTAATCTGCATATTTATATTTGATACATTAATTGCAAAATTTAAAGCATTTTTTTTTTCTTTAGCAAAATAAAAATTTTAAATATATCTATCAGCATGTACTTAGCTGTCAACTATTCCACTTTTTAGTTATCACTTCTTCTGAATAGTAAAAATCCGTGCCTATTTTTTATGTTAATTAATTGCAGAATTCTGCGATTAAATAGGGTAACGATTATGATTAGGAAATGGTGTTAACACAGAAAAGGGATAGTTCGCAGCTATGCATTTTTAAGAAAAAATGAATGAAATTTACAGAAATGAATATTTATATGCTGAAGAATGGAACAATGTTTTACAATTTCCTGAAAAATGTGCATAACTTAAAGTATAATCATTTCCTTCCGCATAACAATCTTTTGCGGTGAGTCCCTGAAAATCAGATAAAATTAAAAATTTGACAAAGTTATCGGAAAGAATCTATGCCTTTATAGAAAAAGGGGAAACACTGCTCGATTGCTTTCTATCAGAATAACAATACATGGTAATTATATCTATTTACAAAGGAAAGTGACTTCGTATAGGTGCAGAGAGCCTTAGCGTGGGTACCGTTCATGATACAAAATCAATAGAAAAATCACTAACGTGATTTTTATACTCGTACGCAATAGAAGACAAAAAACCTCGAACAAACAAACATCAAGCTGATGCTTGTTGGATAAAACAGAAAATATTCTTTTCAGGTTAGATATCGAAATAATAAAAAGAAAAGCCAGCCAATAAAAAAATTATCCTACTGTCACAAAAGAAAATCGAACTGAAAGCAAATTTATTGTTCAGTCTCTTGAGTGGTGCCGTATTAACACGTCGCCGATATAAATTTGAAATAGTAAAACGCGATTTCTGTTTCCCCTTCATTCTGATCATAATAGCATTAAAATGATTTGAAGTGGAATATAATACGTAATTTTAAAAGAGGATTTTTTTTTTCAATACATGAATAAATAAAATTTTAAATGTAATACAGATTGAGCTCGATTCAGTCTAAGCCTAAAAACTGATATAAAAATTGAGACCGTTTTATCTCCATCTCCTACGTGTGTGACACATTACGTCACATATAAGTGTTTTGTTAAAAAGAATGCAAAAGCTTGGAGATGGGAAGGAAAGGAAAAGGTAATTTAAGCTTCGGTTTTTCGGAAGCGCTATTGCACTGGGCTCCGGAACCCTGTATTTATACAGTGTAATTTTATATCACACTAGCTGACCCACCCGGCGTTGTCCAGGCCCATCATAATAACCTTAAATAAAACTCAAGTTTGTATGATTTTATATCCTTTGAAAATCTTTTAAATGAACCTAGTTTCGGAAGTCCCATTACCTTCCACAGCCTCTCATGTGTTCCCAACAAATCTCTTTCCGAACGGACCTGTGAAATGGGCCCCCGCTACCTAAAGCAGTATGTACCGGAAGTGCTCCGCACGTGCCGCAGATAATCGAAAACCAAGTCGAGTGAGCCAAACTTCGTTGTAATCAAGCCCATAGAACCCGAAAAACGAATGCATCATTAATGTTCGAAAATGTTGGTAACTGAAGTCTAAGATAAACTTTCATAATACAGAAAGTAGCTGAATTGTAATCTAACTGAAATAAACCAATTCCCATTGAAATCGGTCCCCTAGAACCCGAGGAAAGAATACACCCCTAAGCGGTGGAAGGTTGCCCCCCCCCCCCCTCTGTAAATTTCACGGACTACTTTTAAAATTAACACAATATTATTTAATAAACGGATGAAATCCCGGGCGGCAAACAACGTAGCTACGCTACTGCACCTAACGAAAATTTTCATACGGATTCGACATTCGTTTTATTCGATGTTAGCATAAATTAGAGGCCCGATGTAATTATGAGCGCGCTAGAGTGCGAAGCCAGCTAGTTTAATAAAATGTTATTATTATATGTTAAAGCCTCGATAACTCGACATCCTCATAAATAAGTGTATTTAGTTAATATTATTATTTATACCTTTGCTCTAAAAACTGGATAACTTGAAGATTCATTAATCCGTTTTATTTTCTATCGAATACAAGTTATACGGTTAAACCTTGATGAATCCTCAAGCTTATAAATCTATGTTTTTATTTAAACAATTATCATTGGTCATTGTGGTTAAAACCTTGATAACTCTGTATCCTCATAAAGCAGTGCTTCTATGCAATAGAATATAATTAATTTTCTTTACATCCGCAATAAAATTAAAATAACAAGTTATCCCCAAACGATCTCTCTAAACGCAAAAACCTAGTTACTTCGCCATCTCTTTAAATTTATATTTTAATCAGTTTGATATGAATTTTGTATGATTTCCAAAAAACCTCGAAAAGTCGTCATCCTTAATCATCTGTGATTTTATTAAGTCGAATGCCATTAATGAATTATATATATCCAATCTTGATAACTTGACATTCTCACAAATTCGTCTTTTTGCGCATCGAATTTATTTAATTTATATATTAAAAGATCAGTGATTCGCCAGTCTTAATAAACCTTTGTTTTTGCTGAAAGAAGTAGTATTTGTTTGTTACTGATATGGGGCACTATAATATCGATAGCTCATCAATTTCATAAATCAGTGCTTTTACTCAATCATCATTAATATTTTATACTGTATAATAAGCATTAAAACCTCAATTACTCAACTCGTCAGCTACTAAAAGTGTGTTTGTATTTAACTGTAGAATAAGTTTTCAGCGAGATCGCATTTAACGACAACCAAGTTTTTAGCGAGGAAAATTGAATAAAACCTATACCAATAAAAGAAAGTTTCGCTCTGTCTGTGTGTATGTGAGTGTTTGAGTGTCTGTGTGTCTGCGTTTGATGACTAGCAAAATCTACCGCACGTAGAAGTCTGAACATTTAGGTGAGAACAGTCCAAGACATGTCCTGATGCACCTGACAATCAGATTTTTCTTTTTTAGTGTTCCGTACTTAAAAAGTAAAAACGGAAACCATTATAAGATCACTCTTGTGTCTGTCTGTATGTCACAGCCATTTTACTCGTAAACTATGGAACGTGGAAAGTTCAAATTCGGGGAAATAATAAAGACAATTGACCCACATATTTTCATATTAATAAACATTCATAAATATATTTAGTAAAAAAGTAGAGCGGCTAATTATGCTACTTGAAAAAAAAATCTTTTCATTGTATATCATGTGGGGTATCCTGTGAAAGCTTTTGTAACGCTGAACTCAAAAATACATTCCTTTTAATTTTAGGTATTATATTTTCAAAGATATTGTTGAAAATGTAGCGCAAAAATATGTCCCCCCCCCCCATCTAATTCCGAATCTACTGAAACTAAAATTATGAAAAAATTAGAGGTAGTAGGCATTAATATAAACCTTGCCGGAAAAGTATAGCGATTACCCTAGGTCACATAGTTTTTGAGTAATTAGCGTTTTTCTGTTATACACAAATTTCGATTTACGGGCATTCAGAAAAATTGTTGAGCATCGCTGAATATACCTATCGTTGCAGAAGAATAAAAGCATTGTTTATAATGATTTTCGAAAACAATCATCAGTAATTAGCCGAGATATTAACCCTTAAAGGTTCGGTCAGTTTAGACATACACAAGGAAAGGGGCGGCGTACTCTATGCCTAGTTAACAACTTTTAATGATATATATGTGTAATGTAATGTCCAGTAACAGTATAAAAGCAATAAACGTCAAATTGTTAAAAACATACTAATTTAAGGGGTCTCAGGACTCTAAAAAGTGGAAAAAAAGACCATTTTCAACATTTAATGACGTAAAATGCATATGATTTTAAAACACAATTTTAATTGGAATGAAAGATATAAGTATGTTCTTTCGTTTCATGTATTTAAAAAATTGCAAGATACAGAATTAGTATTTATAGGGGGCTCGAAACTGTTAGACATTTGCCGAACAAAAAATTGGCATAACAGTTTACGCGCAGGATTACAAAATAAATATTGCAACTAGAATGAAAATTTTGGTGCTTACTTATACTTCAGATTGTAATAATTTCCCTGAACTTAAATAAATTTATATTTAAAGCCTTTTTATATTTTTAATGCAATGTTGTATTTAGCTAATACAAAATTTTGAAAATTTCAACAGTAAAATCACCTAAAAAATATTTTTTTGAACAATAAAAAGGAAATTTTAGGTTCAGTTTATATAGACTAACATGAATTATATGTTTTGAAAATTTCATGAAAAAATATTTAGAAGTTTTTGAGGTATCCTGAGCGTTATGCCCCAAAAACGCCATTTGGAAAATAATGACTTTAAAGTTTTGGAAACGCCGCTTCAGCTATTGAGCGGGTATAATTCTAAAAGCCGAAACTTTTGTTCTAATGGGAATTTCAAGGAAACAATTATATCAAAATATTCAGAAAAGATAGGAGTTTAACATCTAAAAAAAATTAAAATTTCTTAAATTTTGAAGCTTTAAGAGTCCTGCGACCACTTAATCCTTTCCGGCACGGAGTAATTCTATTTATAAACGTATGAAATAATGAACTGACACCAGAATTTATAAATGAATTTATTAGAAAATGCGAACTTGCTTATTTTCACGTACATGATAAAAGGGAAATTTTAATTAAATATTCTTGGTGCCGTTTGTCTGTTTTGAAATAAAAATTAGGTGTCCGTTTTTTAAGGGCATCGCCCTCGAAAGATTTAATTAGAATGAATCGCATAAATACTGTGGGATTCACGATAGTTTGCATTGATTGTATCTCTCAATGCGCCTCGAATGACTTTAAAAGTTAATTAAACACCTATCTGGAAAAACGCGGCACTGACCAAGGCGGCGTTGCAACTTTGAGACATCAATTCGAAGCGCGCTTAGGACAATGCCAAATTTAAACTTAGAACAAAGGTTTTGTTTTAGCTACACTGTAGAAATTAAGGTTATTACAACGCTGAATTTAGTTTCATGAAATGCCAAATGAAGTTTAACTATGCACTGCTTTTATTGTCAGTACCGAATTAAGTTCATCATAAACAGATTAAAATAATATTAAAGAAAGAGTTATACGAACAGCTATGTTTGATATTATTTAGGTTCCATATCTCTTTGAACTTTCATGGTATACCCATTTACACTTTTCTAATATATACAATTATACTCAACCCTACGTTGTATAGTTTTTTACAAAGTCTTAGTACTCTTTTAGCAACGATTTTTTTTTTTTTATGATACATTTACAAATTCATATATTTATTATACGGAACCCTCTGTGCGCGAGTAATGCTCGCACTTGACAGTTTATTTAAGGGTCGGGGCCCCTGTGCCTCTTTCAGTTTTTATGCTCTAATTTGTTAATAACTTACCCCCTTTATATCCGATCTTCTTCGTTCTTGGGGCCAATTCTCCATTTAGTTATTCCCTCATTTCTACATTCCAGTTAAGACCCTGGCAGCCTGGGACCCGGTACAGCACCCCTTGAAGTTTTTGCGCCCTAAATTGTTAATAAATTGCTTCCTTTTAATCCGATCTTCATTTAGGTATCCTTTTTTCATTTAGTTATTCTCCCATTTCTACATCCCAGTTAAGACCCTTGCTCCATTCTCCCCCCTAGGCTTCCGTAGTTCCCTTGAATTTTTTGTGCGCCATGCATTTTTCACCCTCTAATTTTCTCACCTTCTCAGTGAATAAATTTAAAACTGAGTATTGGACTCTTTTTCCCAGGTCCAACACCCTCATATTTTATTTGGGCCCTAGGATAATCAGCTATCCAGTCCTAGGACAGCATTTGACCAATTTTTGGCGCATTTCTTTAAATTATTATTCTAAGAAATACTAATTCACAACTCTATGGTTAATTTTGAATAATTGAAGATCTAAGACCTTTTAACATATTTTCATGTTAGGGCCCTGCTCTTAACTATCAGTTGGCCTTTTTTGGGCCCTTTATTGTAGCTCCCTTAAAAATGACCCGATTCATTAGCTTTTTTTTCTAACAACTTCTTAAGTCATCTACCAACTCCATGAACGACAAAAAAATTTCTCACTTCAGCTACCACCAATTTTGAATATTAATCTCTTTCTTGGGGCCTTTGTTGCAGCTTCTTTAAAAACGATCTTACTCTATTACAATTTTCTACTTCATAGTTCTTGCGTCCTACAGCTACTTTAAAACTATTAAATTTTTTTCCTTTGCCCAACTACATTCCAGTTAATATCCTGCCCCCTGGGCCCGGTCCTTCTTTATACCCAAGCTACCACCTTTTTTGAATATTAATCTCCTTTTTCGGCAACAACTTACGTTTACTCACTACATCCGTAAATTAAAAATAAAAATCGCGTTACGTTAACCCTTAAATGCGCGATTTTTTATTTTGCTTCGAAAAAATTATATATGATTCTCTGAAAAGTTTATTACACAGGAAAAATAATGAAAAAAAAATCAGATACATTTTTCATATAATATGGCAATCTTTTCTTCTGTTGCGCATCTGCAATACAAATAATAACTACTGTTGTGTGGCTGTTTTACGCTAAAATTTTGCAAATCAGTAAATATCCGTTTATTAAATAATATCGTGTTAATTTTAAAAGTAGACCGTGAAATTTATAGAGGAGGAGGGAGGCAACTTCCACCGCGTAAGGATAAATTGTTTCGTCGGGTTATAAGGGCCCAATTTCAACGGGAATTGGTTTATTTAACTTAGATTACAATTCAGTTACTTTCTGTGAAAATACTACTTTCTGTGATTATGAAAGTTTATCTTAGACTTCAGTTAACGATATTTTCGAACATTAATGATGCATTCGTTTTTCCGGTTCTATGGGCTTGATTACTACGAAGTTTGGCTCACTAGACTTGGTTTTCGATTGTCTACGATACGTGCGGAGCACTTCCGGCACATGCTGCGTTAGGTAGCGGGGACCCAGCAGTGGCGTAGCTACATATTCAGCGCCCTGGAGCAAGCAAAGTTTGTGCGCCCTCTTGTCACTCAAAAAAGTTATGTGTAATTTTGTTTTGAAGTTACATATATACTATGTATATATTACATATATATATATATATATATATATGTAACTAGCTGACCCGCCAGCGTTGCGCGGGCCCGTTATAATAACGTAAACAAAACTCAAGTTTGTATGATTTTATATATTCCGAAAGTAGTTCAAATGAACCCGGTTTTAGAGGTGGCCCACTGCCTTCGGCAGCGTCTAGTGGGTTCCCGACAAACCTCTTTCTGAACGAACCTGTGGCCTGGGTCCCCGCTACCAAAGGCAGTGTATGCCAGTGTGTTCCGTACGTGTCGGAGACAACCGAAAATCAAGTTGAATGCGTCAAACCCCGTATTAATCGAGCCCATAAAACCCGAGATAAGAATGCGAATCCTGGCGGTGGAAAAATGGAACTATAATCTTTAAAACAATCGTAAGCTAAGTTAAATGAACCAATTTCCGTTGAAATAGTGCCCATAAAAACTGAGAAAAGAATGCGGCGTTTATGTTCGAAAATGGTGTTAACAGAAGTCTAAGATAAACTTTCATAATGCAGAAAATAGTTGAATAGTAATCTAGTTTGAATGAACCAATTCCCGTTGAAATCGGGCCCCTAGAACCCGAGGAAGAATGCGCCCCCAAGCAGTGGAAGGTGCTTGCCGCCCCCCTGTAAATTTAACGAATTACCTTTAACATTAACGCGATATTTAATTTACGGATGAAATCCCACACAATAGGCGTAACTTGAGCTCTAAAACTAGGGGGGCAAAAATCTGCAGGCGCTTTTGAAAAAATTTATGTGCCCCCAGCCCCTTCTATAACCATGTACACACACACAATTAAATTAAATACTTAAATAAATTTTAAACTTAGTAATATACGAAGAAAATAGGAGAAATCACAAACTAAGCATTTCATATTTTTAAAGAAATATTTAGAAATATTGACTGCACAACAGTTATATCTCTTATGTGTGATGAAAAGTTCAATTAGAAAAGAGTTCAAACAAACTTATTAAAAATGTGTCAAAGCTTTGGGCTTTTTAGGAATTTTTAAAATGATGAAGATGGTGTGGGAGGTGATTGTGATAAATATGTTTAACGCTTTCTGTCAGAGGACAACAAATAATAAAAGTTTTTAAAAACAAAATCTGCAGCTAGCGTTCTGATTGAAATGACTCAGAAATTTTGCTGCGATGTTTTTTTTTAGGGTACACAGGAGAAATTTAGCTTACGAATCTAAAAATTGATATTATCTTTAAATATCAAAAATTTTGAACTATCTGTTCAGGTTTCAAATTAAGAAAAGCAAGAAAGAAAATTTGTGCATCGGTTATAGAATACGAAAAATTTTCCACATTATCTATACATTGTTAAGAAATTTTCTTCTTTCATACGATGAAATGAGCCTAAATAAACAATATAAAAAACTCAGAACGCAGTTAAAAATCCATTTTGAAGAATTGCTTTTCATAGCAGATAATGTATGCGAATTCTTTTGTGCAACCCTTTATACGATCTATAGAGCTTTACTCATTCCACATAGCGAAACTAAAATCTAAATAGCTGGAAAATGTAGGAAACAACTAAAAAGGTTTTTCGAGGTAATTATCATTTTTCAGTTGACAAGATATAAAATATACTTTGGTTCAGCCATGTACATCATGTACATCCAGTAAAATTTGGTTCAGCAAAAAAAGAATAAAACGCATAAATATTGATCGTGCATTTTTTTGCATTTTCAATGGCAATACATATGACTTCTTTAGAGCAGATGAATTTATTCATATTATAAAAGCATTTTTTTGTATAATAAGATATGGTTTAGCTAAAAAATGACAAACACACTATAGGAATTCACCCCTATAAACTGGCATCCTTAATGATTTCTTTCGTGTAGCGCTTTATTTGATCTATAGAATTTTACAATTTTTCCCCGAAGACCATAATGTAACGGAAAACTTTCGCGATCTTTTGCCGAAATTCTCGCGTTTATTTCGCTATCGTGTGTCTAAATTTACGATTTTTTTCCGAGATCGTTTGCCGAAATTTGCAATTTTATTCTGGGGTGTTCGACGAAATTTGAGATTGTATTTCCCAATCATTTCATGAAATTCTCGATTTTCTTACGCGACCGTTTCATGAAATCGCGGTATTTTTCCGCAATGACTCGACGAAATTCGCGATTCTATTCAGCGATTATTTGACGATTTTTTCACCACTACCGATTGCCAAAATTTACGATTTTTTTCACGGCCGACTATGAAAATTGTGAATTTCTGCAATCGTGTGCCGAAATTCGCGATTTTTTTCGCAATCGTTCGCGCGATTATTTTTCCACGATTGTTTTCCGAAATTCGCGATTTTTTTTCCGCGATCACTTGCCGAAATTTTCGATTTTTTTCGAGATCATTTGTCTAAATTCGCGATTTTTTTGGGGATAGTTTGCCGATGTTCGCGATTTTATCAGAGATCGTTTACCGAAATTAGCGATTTTATTTTGCAATCTTTTCACGAAATTCGCGATTTCCTTTTTCAACGAAATTCGAGATTTTTGTACACGACCTGTTGACGAAATCTCGATATTTTACAGCAATCGTTCGACGAAATTCGCGATTTTATTCCGCTTACCGAAATACACGATTTGTCTCCGCGATCGTTTGCCAAATGTTCCGATGATTTTCACGCGTCATTTTCTGATATTCGAAATTTTTTCCGCGATCATTTGCCTAAATTTGCGATTTTTTTCCGCGATTGTTTGCCGAATTTCGCGAATTTTTTCCGAGATCGTTTGCCGAGATTCGCGATTTTTGCGAGATCGTTTGCCGAAATTGGCGATTATATTTCAAAATCGTTTCACGAAATTCGCGATTAATTTCTGCCCTTGTTCAACGAAAGTTGCGATTTTATTACGCGATCCCTTGGCGAAATCGCAATATACAATTTTAGACAATGAGATTATTAAAATATAAATACAAGTATATTTATAAAACAAAAAATGTGAAAATCAAATGCAGCCCGTCCCAGTATCGAGCACGAGTAGTGAGTACTCCGAATATTAAACAGACGCCGTACCGATCGTGCTATGACCACAGCAATAATTTTGTTTCTGAGTAAGTATTTAAGTTGTGATATAATATTAGACACCCCTCCCCCCCCCCCCCCCCCCTTGTTTCTCGAGAACTAAGGAGCATTGTATAAAATCCGTTGAACCTGAGACTATGGGGCTTCTGCCCTACAAGATATATAAAAATAATCAAAATCTGTGATTATCAGGGTTGTACTCTCTCCTTGTTAGAACTATATAATATTGTAGTATTTAGTCGAATATTTAATTGGATTTAAATCGCACTCATAATGGTTTAAGATGAATCCAGATAATTTATCAATACAAAAATTTAAATCAAATACTGATTTTAATTTGTTTATTTTAATTGAAATGCTTTTAATTTTACACATTTTCATAGTGGATCCAACTGACGGCTTTTTCATAGTGGAAAAAGAGCCCCAAAAACGAAGAACGGATTAAAAGGGGGCAATTTATTAACAATTTAGGGCACAAAAACTTCAAGGGGCCCTGTACCAAGCTCTAGGGGTCCAGGGTCTCAACTGGATTGTAACTGGGCATAAGGAAATTTTTTAGTTCTTTATATAGGAGCGAAGAACGCTAGAATTACGTTAAAAGAAAATTGCAAGAGAATCGAATAATTTTTAAAGAAGCTACACCAAGTGCCCCAAGAAGGCGATTAATGTTCAAATTTGGTGGTAGTTGAAGTCAAAAAAATTTTTTTGTTGTGCGTGTAGTAGTCGGATTTTCGAAGATGTGGTCACAAAAAAAAAGTTAGTGAATCAGACCATTTTTAAGGGAGATATAATAGGAGGCCCAAAAGGGATCAACTGATAGTTGAAAGCAGGGCCCTAAGATGAAAACATGTTAAAATGTTCTAGTACTTAGCGTTTTAGATCTCAATAAGTCAAAATTAAGCATAGGGTATGTATTAATCATTCGAATAAAAATTTAAAGAAGCGCGAAAAAAAGTGGGGAAAATTCTTTAAAACGGGCACTAGGTCCCCAATAAAAATATGCGGGTGCTGACCCGCGGAGAGAAGTCCAAGCCTCAATTTTAAAGTTACACATTGAGAGGTTGACAATGTTAGAGGGAGAAAAATGCATTGCGCAGAAAACTTTCAAGGGGCCCAGGGTCTTAACTGGAATGTAGAAACGGGGAATAACTAAATGGGAAAAGGGCCTCAAAAACAAAGAAGAAAAAGGGGGATAAAAAGGGGGCAAGTTATGAGCAATTCAGGGCATAAAATCTTAAGGTGCTCTGGGGGGGCGGTCATAAAAAATTAAAAATCTCAGAAAATCAAAATTGATAATAGAAAATTAATAATTCCTTGCATAAATGCCAGCACCATTGTATTAAATGCGATCGGTTCTTTAGTTTTCCTAATTTTAAGGAATTCCCGTCAATTGTCTGCGCGAAAAAGCATCTCTTTTATAAGTTTAAAAATCGATTTTTTTCATAAATCGGAAAGTTGTTGTCCGATTTTTTAAAAATTTAGATTTAATGAATCAGCGTACGAAATAACATCCGAATGTGGATATTTTAAAATTATTAAATGATTTAAGACTTTTCAAATCTAATGCTTATAGCCAATTTTAAAACTATTAACTTCACCTGAGGGAGGGAGCAGCTTTACCTGGTTTAGGTCGCACCAACCCGCAGGTCGATTACCCGGCGAGCCAGTCTGAGCCTGCCAGAATGTGACTTAATTTAGTAACATTCTATTCTTTTTCTTTTATGTAATTTATAGGCTTTGTTTCGGAACGGGCGGAATGAAAGTTTGTTGAAAATTATGTCATTAGAAAACTGTTCACGCTTTATGAATGAAAGTGCACGTTTTCTTAAAAACACGAGGTCTTTATCAGACCTAAGTTTTTATTCATTGTTATACTGTTTTGAACAAACAGTATTTCTGTAAATAGTTCAGAAAATTAAAATAGAGTAACTCCATTTTTTTTTTTTTTTTTTTTTTTTTTTTTTTTTTTTTTTATTATTCGAAAATTTATTGACTGCTAATATATGCTATCGAATGGTGATGGAGTGTGTGGGGGTGGGGGGAGGCAGAACCTGATTACGGCCTAAGGAAACTCGCATTACTATGTTCGAAAAATATTTTTTGCCTTCTTTAATCCTAAAATTCTGCGATTAAATAAGGTTTAATGCGGATAATACTATTAGAAAAAAGTGGTGTAATTTTGCATAGGCTATAAATCAGGCTCTAAGGAACATTGAATTGGGTATTTAACTTTTTCTCTCTTTTTGAAGGAAAATGCTTATCGATTCTGCATTTGACATTTGCAATATTTTCACAATTTCAAAAACAATACGCACAAAATTTAAGTTGTTGTTTCCCCCTCACCCCCCTCTAAATTTTGTCGCCGTGGGCTGATGCGGAATATGTTTAAATCCAGCTCTTATTAGTGTTTTATAATCTGTATTGATGCATGTTTAGTTTCCACAGAAAAAAAAAAACCCTCAAAATTTTCGTTTTCTTGGCTTTTGTTTGTAAAAGGGTCAAGAATTTTCTTCAACTTGTCAGGTTAATTTTTTTTTTCCAAATCGTAAAATAACTATCGTAAATTACTACTGTTACATCATAAATATAGGTTTCTCAGCGGTGAATTCTTTGGCTACCATTATTTCCGTACAGTAATAATCATGATAAATTTCTAGAACATTTTTAATAGAAATGTATCTGAAAGTTTATTGTTTGGAAATAGTGGTAGCCAATAAAGTGACCAATAAGAGCCCTGTTAAATAAGTTTTGATTACTTTAAGATCTGAAAATCTTCAACTGTCGTCTATGGAAAATTACAGAAAGAAATCAGGCATGCTGAAACTAGGCGCGGATCCACGTGGGAGACGACAGGGGCGGTCGCCCCCCCCCAAAAAAATATATATAAATCCTACTTTTTTATGGCAGTTTTCGCGGAATATACAAAGAAACGGAAACATGTCCTGGCATCTACGGAAGAGGGGGGGGGAGAATCGCCCGATCAACCGACCCCCCCCCCCCCACAAATATATATATATCTGGGAAAAGCGCGAATTTCGTCAAAGGACCGAGAAAAAACGTGCATTTTTTCACAGGATTGCGGAAAAAAACGTTAATTTTGTGACAGGATGGCGGAAAAAACGTGAATTTCGTCAGAGGATCGCAGAAAAAAAGTGAAATTCGTTAAAGGATCTCGAAAAATCGCGAATTTCGCCAACAGATATCGAAAAACGCGAACTTCGTCAAAAGATCGCGATAAAACGCGTCAGATAATTGCGTCAGATTTTTATTATTATAATTAGCGTAAATTTCGTCAGATAATTGCGAAAAACGCGACACAGGATTTTGTCACAGGATTGCGGAAAAGGCGCGAATTTCGTTAAGGGATCGTAAAAAAACGCGCAATTCGCCAAAGAATCACGAAAAAAAAAAGAATTTTTTCAAAGGATCGCTAATTCTGTCAAAGGACCGCGAAAAAACGCGAATTTTGTCACTGGATCGCGGAAAAGACGCGAATTTCGTCACAAAATCGAGGATAAAACACTAATTTCGTTAAGGAATCGTAAAAAAAACGCAAAATTCGCCAAAGGATCACGAAATAAGCATGAATTTTGTGAAAGAACCGCTAATTTTGTCAAAGGACCGCGCAAAACGCGAATTTTGTCACAGAATCGCGAAAAATACACTATTTTTGTCACAGGATCGCGGAAAAAACGGGAAATACATCAAAGGATTGGTTGTAAAACGCGAATTTTGTCAAAGGATTGGTTAAAAACGGGAAAAAACGCAAATTTCGCCAAAGGCTGCGAAAAAACACGAATTTCGTCAAAGGATCGCATAAAAAAGTCTTTAAGTAATCGCGGAAAAACGCGAATTTCGCCAGATAATTGCGAATAAGAGCGAATTTTGCCACAGGATCGCGGATAAAACTTTAATTTCGTTAAAGGATCGTAAAAAAACCGCGAATTTCGTCAAAGGATCTCGAAAAAATGTGAAATTTGTTACAGGATTGCTGAAGAAACGCGAATTTTGTCACAGGATCGTGGGAAAAAACGCGAATTTCGTCAAAGGATAGCAGAAAAAATTAATTTTGGTAAAGGATCGCGGAAAAATGCGAACTTCGCCAAAGAATACCGAAAAAACGAATTCCGTCAAAGGATCGCGAAAAAACGGGAATTTCGTCAAATAATTGTGAAAAAATTTGAATTTTCTCACAGAGTGGTAGAAAAAAGCGCCAATTTTGCCACAGATCGAGGACAAAACACATATTTCGTCAAAGGATCGTAAAAAAGCCAATTTCGCCAAAGGTTCACGAAATAATCGCGAATTTCGTCAAAGTATCACGAAAAAAAACGCGAATTTCATCACAAGATCGCCATAAAAACACAATTTTTTTCAAAGGATCGCAAAAGTACGGAAAATTTGTCAAAGGATTCTTTAAAAACGCGAATTCCGTCAAAGGATTGGTTAAAAACGCAAATTTCGCCTAAGGCCGCGAAAAATCCCATAATTAGAGCCAGTAGAGCCCCCCCGGGCTCCCCGTCTGTTGTAGCCTTTCAAAAAATATGCTGTGAATTTCAGTATTTTTTTTTACTCAGATTATATGTCACTTGGTATCGCCCCCCCCCCAAATGATTCTCTGGATCCGTCCCTGGCTGAAACGGTGTTAGAGAAGTTACTTGAGGCTGTAATATGGTATGAATTAAAGTTAAAACTTCCTGAATAGAAATCATTTCTTTCAACTGCGTATGAAAACATTTTTTTAATTGAAATAGTTGCGGTTAAACACAAGGTAAAATATCATAGGAATAAGCTGATTTTAACAAGATTCATCTATAATGTCGGATTAATAATGAAAAAAAAATTTGCAAATATTTAAAAAAATCTTTATTTCGCTTTTTCTAATTTTGCGCCCTTAGGATCCGTGCGCCTGGAGCAGTTTGTTCCAACTGCTCCACGGTAGCTACGCCCCTGGGACCCAGATTACAGGTTCGTTCGGAAAGACGTTTGTTGGAAACACACGAGACGCTGTGGAATGCAATGGAACAACCGAAACTAGGTTCATTTAAAAGATTTTCAAAGAATATAAAATCATACAAACTTGAGTTTTATTTAAGGTTATTATGATGGGCCAGGGCAACGCCGGGTGGGTCAGCTAGTGTGATATAAAATTGCATTGTATAAAATTTGGTTGTATCGTAGGGAACTAGAAAAAGCAAGCAAAAAATTCATACCGCACAGTTTGTTTTTTATTTTTAATTCGATATAGATTTCGTTATTCATATGTCTAACTGTTTTATACGTTTAATATAATATGTTGAAACATCACAAAGAGATTATTATTTGTTAAAAAACCTTGTTTATGTGACTTACATTTTTCTACACAAACAAATTGCAGTAGTAATCCTTATCTCAGTTCATAAAATATTTTTTTTAATGGCAATTGCCCATATCCGTTTATTTTTCAAAAAAATCATGAAAATTCAACAAACTGTCGTATCGGAACATTATTTGTACTATAAAATTTATCAAATAATGATAGTTTTGTGCAAAATGAAAAAAAAATAGTTAAAATTCTCACCGATAAGCGAAGTTTTAGGAGCCTCATTATAAAACTGTATGACAAACAGGCAGATTATGGATTCTTAAAATAGTCTGACACTAAAAAATTGAATTTGATTGTTTAGTATCTGAATGAAAATAGCTGTACATTTTATGCTTGTAAGAAATAAAAATGGTTCTATATGAATGCGTTAGAAAATAGCCAATTTGGATTTGAGAAAATCATTTCAAAAAAAAAAAAAAAAAAAAAAAAAAAAAAGAAAAGAAAAGAAAGAGAAAAAAATCACTCCCGGCTCGGCCTGCAGGCACAGGTAGATTTCGAAGTTAAGTACTAATTTCACCAAAAAGGCTAAATCAAGATTAGAGATAAACACAGTTTGACAATTTTTTCTGGTCGCTTTTGACGAGTTTTTAATTTTATTTTTCTGAACTGGTTTTATCAGAATCATGTTAAGGCTGTGTTCTCAACTACACTGTTCAACAAGGTTGATATTTTCTGACACAATGACGTACAGATTTTTTAACGTAACTGTATAAAATTGGCAGACCTACTACAAGGGATTTTTCTCCCTTCGTTCAGTGTTTTTTCCCTTTTGTTGGGAAATTTGGTTCAAACTGTGACAATATTTTCTGAAACATCTATTGTGTTTACAAAAAAAACCGGAAAACGTCTTTCAATTACATAGTTTCCGTATAACAACACCTTCCAATTTCATGCGTTTCCGAACAAAAAGGAATTCAAACTTATGTCATAAAGTTGCCCCTATGGATTTGAGAACAGCCTTAATACGATATTTTTTTCTTGAACCCCTTTTTTGTGTAAGAGTTGGTTTTATCAAAATCTTGCCAATATAAAAGTTGTAGATAATATCAAGGAGATTTATAATAAATTTAAACGGATTTGATATCTTGTGAATTGACGAAGTTATGATTTTTTTTTTCTTTTTAACCCTCTCCCTTTTTTCTGTAAGAATTGGTACTATCAAAAACTTGTCAATATAAAATTTGTAGGTAAGATTAAGAACATTTATAATAAATTTAAGTGGATTTTATATCTTGTGAATTGACGAAGTTATGAATTTTTTTCTTCTTAAAACTCTATTTTTATTGCCCCTTGAGCCCATTTTTAATGATATCAAAAACCTGTTATACATATTTTTTTTTACCTTTTCCTAGAAGTAATAATAACTTTAAACTGATTTGATATGCATTATAATTAAGAAGTTTTTTTTTCTGTTTTCACAAAATCCTTCCCTATTTCCATCCCCTTGGGTCGATTTTGCCCATTAACGAACTTTACCGAGATTTTCTGCCCCTTGATTGTATGGTATGGCCTTGATCAGTTTGGAAGAGGTTTGTGCAGAATTATGGAAGTTATCGTGTCCATAAAAAAGTGATATATATGGATAGATAGTTAGATAAAGTTTTGAACTGGGGGTGGTTTGGTGTTCTATGGTTTCATGATAGGCGTAGATCTGCAAAAATGTTGGAAAAATGTAATATGTAGTATTTCTTATTACGAAATCTACCTAAAATGTATTACCCTGATTTTATTCCTCTAAATATCTACAATATTCTGCTTAATACTGAAAATCGTCCGAAATTCGTTAGATCCCTAGCTGAGGCTGGATACATTCTACGACTACAAATGCAAACTTTATTAACAAGAATGAAAAAAATAATATTAAATAAGAACCAATTTTATTAATATAAAGGAGGACCTAGCTTCAAATTTAAAGAAAAATTCTATATGCTTACCATATATATCTAATTCGATAAATGCTTTTCTTAAATTTTGAATATCAAATTAAATTAGAATTATTTGTAAAAAATATTTTTAATTTTCTCAACATATATTTTTTAACTTTAGAGTATTATTGATTACAAAGATACCGTTATTGAAAATTTAAGTTAATACAAACAGAGGAATGAGGATGAAACGTAAAAAGTTCTCAATAAACTTGAAAATTGGTGAAACAATTAAAATTATATATCACGTTTAAAACAAAATGTTATTAGCCTCCGGTACGGTATGCTATTTCTTTCTCCCAGCTTATTTTGTGTCCAAAAAATAACGTTACCTTACAGAGGCTAGCCGTAAAACAAAGCGTTACGATTAAATACTGTTTAGAAAATTTTTAAACTTCTAAGCATCGCACATTTTCAATTTTTATACCGTCGTATTGGAGAAAAAAAGTTCTTTTAAATGCATTTTGTTTGAAAACTGTATCTACATTTATTTTTGGAATATTAATTTTTTTGTAGTTTTTAGAGCCATTTGCTTAATATTGGCAACGGAAAAGTAAAGGAAGAATAGTTTTAAAATTGCAATTATATATTTTTGTTGCCATTTTCTCGCAACAACCGAAAGAAAATGTAATTAAAATACGTGCTATTTTGAAAAAAAATATATAAACGAATGATTTCTGTTAAAACAATGGAGCTATTATATACTATATTTAATTGTAAGTATCTATGAATCATTAGATCGCCTTTTTTTTTTTCTTGAAAGACGGAATATTTTTTTGCATTTGTGCATTACGATAGTGATGTGCTATGCATGCTTTACTGCAGATGTTTAAGAGTAGATCGTAAATGTGGAATTCTTAAGTGGATGCGAATGACGTCATTTTACATAAAATAAAACGTGTGCTTTAAGTCTTAAAATTGAAATATGTTTTGTACTGCAGTAGAGTCCCGCTTAACCGAGTTATTTTCTTCTGATGGACTGGTGGCTTCTATTATTATGAAACAGCCATTATAAATGAAGTGTTAGGGGAAGATGAAAAAGCAGACGTCAAAAAAAAAAAAAAATATATATATATATATAGCCATTTTTTTCCACCATTCCGACCAGAAAATCAGAGTTCAAACTTTTACGGCTGCTCTTTCATCTTCACCTAACACTTCATTTATAATGGATGTTTCATAATAATAGAAGCCATCAGTCCATCAGGAGAAAATGAAGTAATGGAAATGCCGGGGGCGACACTAAATTCTGAAAAAACAGAATTCCTGTTCTCTAGTTTAATATTATTGTATTAAATTTTCAGTTCATTTGTAAACGTAGGTGTATATAATCCAACAATGGCATTCAATATACAAATAATAGTTTCTCCAAAATAATTTTTTACATTCCGTGTTTAAATGTTTAAGTTTCTTAATTAAATCAGAATGAGAAACAGTCCTAATATATTTTTTTTAATCATTAACAGTGTTGAATTCATGGGGTGACCCGGGGGAGACATTCTCCCCAGAGAATAAATGTCCCATGGAAGCTTTGAGATTTTGTGTTTTCAATGGTCAAAAAGTGCAAATTCCAACCCCACCCCCATCCCGGAGATCACAGAAATCCCTCACGAAAAAAGTGTGTCTAAATTCAACTTGATCAATAAGAGAAAATTAGGAATAATCCAGTTTAATGCCATAATATGCTTTATTTGTATAAAATAGATTTATTAGCACGGCTAAATTGGTATCAAATAATAGCTCTTTTTCGTTAATAACCGAAGAAAATGAAATGAATAAAGAAATGTCCAAACATGATGATTGATTTCTCCTTTCAACTGTTGCGTCATGCTTCCGCCATATACGCATATGTTGGCGCAACACTGTCTGGAATAAATAATGTTAGGGTGGAATAAAAATAAACAGCTCTTAAATTTACCATTATCTAGTCAAAAATAAATAAAAAAATAAATAAATTACTGATAAAAGGAAGTTAGATATAAAGGATTTTATTTTAATGTTTTTATGCATAAAAATGTCTCCATGAATATTTTAGAAAGTTTTGGAAACAGGGCCGCCGTTTGAGGGGAGCTGAGGGGGGCAATACCCCCCCCCCCCAAGGAATTTGATTTTTCGGAAAATTTTCATCAATTGTCAGACTCAAACAAAAATTTAAAAAATGCTCAAACGCTATGATAATTTATCAGATTTGATTACAATAAAAACATATGCATTAAATAAATGATTTATGCATAGAAATTAATAATTATCCAAAACATTTCCTATTCGAACTTTCTTAATGTGAGATATATATCGTACTTTGCCTAATTTTAAAAATACATGAGAGAAATTTTCTTTTATCAATTGCTTCTCAGCTGTGTACAACTTGCCCCTGATGGCTAGAAATTCAGGTGTATTTTAAGAGTTTTTTAAGATAGTTTTTTTTAGGGGTGGAGGAGGGGCGAGTATAATTCAAGTTCTTAATTATCCGACTTTTTTACTTTTTTGGATTATTAGTGTCACATTATATTTACTGCAATCATTGCAATGTTATCAAATTATTTAATTATTTGCTTTATTAAATTATATTATATATGGTACACTCTAAATAAATTTTAACGCCTAGGAATGGAGTCTGCGAGCACCCAACAAAACAATTTCTTCAACACAAAACCGACAGACTTCCACCAAACCCCAAAGTAAAAGAAATTGCTCCATATTTTAACACGTTTATAATAAAGTGTTGTATAATTTTATCCCTTAAGTACAGAAATGAACACATGGGTATTACTATGAGCCACCGTTAATAGTCAAATCTATAGTTTTTCATTTAAAAAATATTCAGGACTTCCTTGTTAAAAACCAGATCACACCAACTCCGACCGAAAGATATAAAGCACAATCCGAAAAACCTAAAGTGTACAGTCGTAAGAAAAAAAAATTAAACACCCCTACTAACTCTGAAAAAATTATCGTAGAAGAAAGTTACTGGTACCAAACGATTGGTAATAAAGTCTACTTTTAAATGATGTATATAAAATTTGCTTAGGGGGCCATCTAAATCTTAAAACGAACCATAACTTTGTTTTTTTCAATAGCAGTACACAATTCTGACAGCATAAATGAACTCTACACCCTTCAATTAGCCTAAAAACAAACTTCTATGATATTCGTACCACAAGTGTCCGATAAATTAAGGAGTGGGGTTGCCCCCTTTTCCCCCTTTATTCTTAACTAATGAACCTCCAAATCTAATCAAGGCTGCTCCTTAGCATGATAAACCGGTATAGCAAATTTGGAGCAAATCGAATAACTCTGCATGAAAAACCCATTTATCTAAATTAAGGGGTGGGGGGGACTAGCTCCCCTATCCCCCTTTATTCTTAACTAATGAACCTCCAAATCTAATCAAGGCAGCTCCTTAACATAGTAAACCGGTATACCAAATTTGGAGCAAATCGAATAATTCTGCATGAAAAACCCATTTATCTAAATTAATAGGGGGTAGCCCCCTTTCCCCCCTTTATTCTTAACTAATGAACCTACAAATCTAATCAAGGCAGCTCCTTAACATGATAAACCGGTATAGCAAATTTGGAGCAAATCAAATAAGTCTACATGAAAAACCGATTTATATAAATTAAGGGGGGGGGGGTTTAGCTCCCCTATCCCCCCTTTATTCTTAATTAATGAACCTCCAAATCTAATCAGGGAAGCTCCTTAACATAATAAACCGGTATACCGAATTTGGAGCAAATCGAATAATTTTGAATGAAAAAACATTTATCTAAATTAAGGGGGGGTAGCCCTCTTTCCCCCTTTATACTTAACTAATGAACTTCCAAATCTAATCAGGGAAGCTCCTTAACATAATAAACCGGTATATCAGATTTAGAGCAAATCGAATAATTCTGCATGAAAAACCCATTTATCTAAATTAAGGGGAGGGACTAGCCCCCTTTTCCCCCTTTATCTTTAACCAATGAACCCCCAAAACTAATCAGGAAAGCACCTTTCCAGAATGAACCTAGAAAAAAAATTGAAGCAAATCGGATGTTTCTATCAAGAGTTACCTCGTTACGTGAATGTGTACGTACATACTTACATACATACAGAACGGCGGGCACATCAGCTCTCTGACTTTGATAGCCTGTGAGCTAAAAAGTTGAATTATGATGGTGACGAGTTATTGAGGTTGACATTGTTGGTATATCACCGACCCATATCAATGAGTCTTCTAAGTTCTTTCGGCAAAATGTATGTTTTGGATAAATATCATGTCGGCTATTTGACCTGTCGGCTAATTTTCATGTCTCCTAATTGTCCTGTCGGCTATTTGTCCTGTCGGGTAATTGTCAGGTCGGCTATTTGACCTGTCGTCTAAATGTCCTGTCGGTTAATTGTCCTGTCGGTTAATTGTCATGTCGGTTAATTGTCATGTCGGCTAAATGTCGGCTAAATATCATGTCAGCTAATTGTCCTGTCGGCTAAATGTCTTGTCGGCTAAACGTCCTGTCGGCTATTTGACCTGTCGGCTAAATGTCCTTCGGGTAAATGTACGTTTCGGCTAAATGTACTTGTCGGCTAAACGTCCTGTCGGCTAATTGGTGTCTGCTAAATGTCTTGTCGGCTATTTGGTTTTCGGCTAAATGACATAGACCACGTAACCTAACTGTAACTTATCCATAATCTAACCGTAACCTATCTGTAACGGAAATGGAACATAACCGTAACCTACTTATAACCTAACTATAACATAACTGTAACCTAACAGTAATCTATCTGTAAAATAAACGTAACATGACGGTGCGCTAACCGTAACCTAATTATTAACTAACCGTATCCTAACTGTGATGTAACTATAACCTAACTGTAACCTAAATGTAACCTAACCGTAAGTTAACTGTAGCCTATCGGTAACCTAACCGTAACCTAATTGTAATCTATCCGTAACCTACTGTAACCTATCCGGAACCTAACCGTAATCTAACTGTAACCTATCCGTAATCCTATTTGTAACCAAACTGTAACGTAACTGTATCCCATCCGTAACCTAAGCGTAGCAGAAACGTAATCTAACTGTAACCTAACCGTAACTTAACCGTAATCTAACTTCATCCTAACCGTAACGTAACCGTAACCTACTTATAACCTAACCATAACCTAACTGTAACATAACTGTAACCTAACAGTAATCTATCTGTAAAATAAACGTAACATGACGGTACGCTAACCGTAACCTAATTATAACCTAACCGTATCCTAACTGTGATGTAACTATAACCTAACTGTAACCTAAATGTAACCTAACCGTAACCTAACTGTAGCCTGGCGGTAACCTAACCGTGATCTAATTGTAATCTATCCGTAACCTACTGTAACCTATCCGGAACCTAACCGTAATCTAACTGTAACCTATCCGTAATCCTATTTGTAACCAAACTGTAACGTAACTGTATCCTATCGGTAACCTAATCGTAGCAGAAACGTAATCTAACTGTAACCTATCCATAACTTAACCGTAATCTAACTTCATCCTAACCGTAACGTAACCGTAACCTACTTATAACCTAACCATAACCTAACTGTAACATAACTGTAACCTAACAGTAATCTATCTGTAAAATAAACGTAGCATGACGGTACGCTAACCGTAACCTATTATTACCTAACCGTATCCTAACTGTGATGTAACTATAACCTAACTGTAACCTAAATGTAACCTAGCCGTAACCTAACTGTAGCTTGGCGGTAACCTAACCGTAACCTATTTGTAACCTATCCGTAACCTACTGTAACCTATA
The DNA here is from genome assembly GCA_963932465.1 of Maratus speciosus. NCBI lineage: Eukaryota > Metazoa > Arthropoda > Arachnida > Araneae > Salticidae > Maratus > Maratus speciosus. The sequence goes on from OZ010792.1 coordinate 77,986,942, forward strand.
CGGAACCTAACCGTAATCTAACTGTAACCTATCCGTAATCCTATTTGTAACCAAACTGTAACGTAACTGTATCCTATCCGTAACCTAATCGTAGCAGAAACGTAATCTAACTGTAACTTATCCGTAACTTAACCGTAATCTAACTGTAACCTATCCGTAACTTAACCGTAATCTAACTGTAACCTATCCGTAACATAACCTTAACCTATCTGTAACTTAAACGTAACCTAATTGTTACCTGAAAGTAACATAACTGTGACGTAACCGTAATCTAACTGTAACCTAACCGTAACGTAACTGTAACCTAAGTTTAACGTAACCGTAAACTAATTATAATCTATCCGTAACCTAAAAGTATCCTAACCATAACCTAACTAGGCTAATCGTCCTCACAGCTAAATATCCTGTCGTTTAATTTGTCTTGTCGGCTAATCATACTGTCGGCTAAATGTCCTGTCGGCCAATCGTCCTGTCGGCTAAATGTCCTGTCGGCTAATTGTCTTGTCGGCTAATTGTCCTGTCGGCTAATTGTCTCGTCGGCTAAATGTCTTGTCGGCTAAATGTCCTGTCGGCTAATTGTCACGTTCGGCCAATTGCCTGTCGTCCAATTGTCTGTCTGCTAAATGTCCGTTTCGGCAAATTGTCCTGTATGCTATACGTACGTTTCGGCTACTTGTCCTGTCGGCTAAATGTACTTGTCGGCTACATGTCCTGTCTGCTAAATGTACGTGTCGACTAAATGTACTTGTCGGCTAAACGTCCTGTCGTCTAAGTGCTGTCTGCTAAATGTCTTGTCGGCTATTTGGTTTTCGGCTAATCGTCTGCGACCGGTTCGTGAGATATGGGGTGTCCAATTTATGGATTTTTCTCTAATCGCACATTTCTGGTTCTTTATTTGTAGATTGTGGTTCTATCTTCAAAAAATTGTTTCTCCGTATCTAAAATTTAATGTGCTTAAAAATATCACTGTAAGTACATCAAAAGATGCAGATTCTAATGAAAAAATATGTAAAAAATTAATTTTTAGGGCCAAAAAATGAAAGTTATGGTTATTTTTCTGAATTTTTGTTATTTCTCAAAAAGGCAAATGAAATTTTCAATTTCATTTTGTTTTAAATAACAGTTTACACTTTGGGCTTTTTATTTATGAAATAAACATTGTTTTTCTCATGGCTTATGTAAAGGTTTTGACTTATTTTGGGATACTGTACTTATCAAGAGATAAAAAATCTCTCTCTAACTTTGCTTATAATCACTCATTTATTTATTTTTATAACAGCAGAAAATTTGTAATGTGCAGTCTTGGTACATATCACAAATTATCTGAAATTGCGTTGTTTTCAATTTTGTCACATATTTTTGTCGCATAAAATTGCATCTGTTATTTGTTTTAAATAGTTCACTAATTTTTAAAATGAAAAAAAAAAAAAAAGTGTTTTGGGGCACTCAAACTTTTTTTTATGCATAAAATATGGACTTCTTTTTGAAAAATTAAAAAGCTAAGTTACTACATAATACATGAGAGACAGGGGGGGGGGGGGGGCATAGAAACCGTATTTTGTTACTAAAAATTAGTCTTAAATATTCTAAAAGGTAAAATCTGTTAAATTGCGATTTAAGAAATTCCTGCATCGCCCAGTCCTATGGATTCAATGGTATATTTCTATAAATACTTTCACAATACTGTGGAACCACGATTTAACAACGTTCACGGGATGACTGCTCAAAAACGTCGTTAAAAGCGGGAAAACATTAAATTGGGGTTATTATAAGAAAAACACTATGTTTTTTAAAACATCGCCAAAATGATAAAATTAAGTTTAAATTAATTTAATGAAAAATAAAATATAAAAAAAAAGCATTTGTATGTAACTAGCACATTTTGTTACTTTAATAAGAAATCAAAACTTACATTATTTTGCCGTAAAAAATCTGAGATTTCGGTTTGAATGTTTGTTTTAGATTGCAAAACGCACAAGAGAGTTTCAAGCATTAAAATTTCATCCAATTCTTTTTCTTGAGCTTAATGTCCTTGAAAAAACTCAGTTTTTGCAAAATAGGGTGCAAAAAAATCGGATTTTTTTGATTTAAATCAGATTTTTTTTGATTTAAATCAGATTTTTATGATTTTTTTCCCAGCGTTCAAATACGGAATAGCTACCAAGAGTTTTAGGTTTCCAAAACAATTAAAACACTAATTGCTAACAGAATCTATGTTTTTACACTTTTTACACTTTAATTAATAAAATTATAATTATTAGTTAGTAATTACAGAAATTACAAAAACTGCAAATTAGTAGTTTCATTAGGTAAGAATCATACAATAATGTTATATTCATTAATATTGTAATAATTATGTAAAACTTTATAAATACTAGGGATATTTAACATTTATTAAAATTATTAACTGCATTTTATATTAAATAGTTAACACTACTTCAAATTAATAATTATTAAATAATTAACTCTCTAATTAGGACCATATTATACATTTTTAAGACTTAATTATTAAAATGATAATAATGTAGTATTCATTTTAGAAAGTAAAAGGGACAGGAATCCAAAAAAGGGCACTATTTCATGAGGAAATATATTAGTAATGATATTAGGGAGGGAAAAAATTTTTTTTTTTTAGTATGATGAATAAAGTGTCCTTAATTTTTAATAATTTTATGAATAACAATTTGAAAAATACAATTAAATAACATATTTTAATAATATTCTATATTTTCTAAAGAAATAAAGTTCTATGCTTTTGCGAGATCTTGGCCACATGAATTTAGAAATACTGTTGAATGGGGAAGTTTTTTGCAAGAAATCTCTGGCTACAACTACAGTAAACTCTGTCTAAGGCGGAATCGAGCAGGACCAAGAAAATTTTCCGCAGTAGACAATATTCCGCCTTAGATAAATTTTACTCAATGTCTATAGATTCGCAGGGACTTGAAAATCTTTCCGAGTTAGACAGATTTCCGTCTTACACAGGGTCCGCCTTACAGAGAGTTTACTGTATTTTTTTTAGGGCACGGTACATTTTGCCAATTTCAAAAGGGGCATGGTGCGGCACCATTTAAAAAAGTCCTAGAAGAAATAGTATAAGTAATTACAGGATTAATGAAAACTGCAAATAAGAAATTCATTAGTTAGTAACACAAATAACAAAACTAACGAATATTGTTTGCAGCTCGTTTTGTATTTGTATTTAGGAAAATTACTGTAAACCACCAAAATCTAAACTTACACACATGTATGTGTATGAAAACCAAAGGAATTATGAAAATGAGTTAAACCCATTCATATAGGATAAAGTTAGCCACTTACTTATATCTGAAATCCTCAAAATATTTAAGTAACAGCATTATAACCTTTCAGTGTGGATTATTAGCTTTCAATGGTTCAATTTTTTTTTTTTTTTTTTTCTTTTTAAGAAAAATTTTGCTGCCTTTTTCAATCTCTAATCATCATTTTTTATTTAGTATTATGTGAGTTACAAAGTTAAAAACATTTATTCAACCTATACCGAAGAAGTTCTTGTTGAGCTTAGCATTTTTATACCAGTTATTTCTTTTTCTCTTATGCATTCATTTACAATTTAGCTTTGAAAAGATATCATTCTTTCATTCTTCTTTAATTTGCGATTGTTACTTATTACTATTTATTCTTTTACTTGTAGAAATGTATTACATGTAAATGTATTATGTGTCACTTTATATAAAATAATGCATAAATTGATTACCTAAAGGAATTTATGACATTGCAAATTATATTAGATTTAAATATCATTTTTAAATTAAACTGTTTTAATTTTGATAAAAACTTAAAAACAATGGTTTTTATAAACTCAACTGTTTTTAATTTTTTACAATAATCAGGAATTAAGCTTAGAAACAATTATTTAACTCTTTTTTTTGTTGTTGTTTATTCATAAGTCAAAATACCTGTAGAAACTTTCAAATTATGTTTATGTTAGATTTTAATATATTTTTTGACATTTTAAACATTTAGAAATTTTTTGATTTAAATCAGTGATTTAAAAAAAAAAATTGGTTGATAATCGTGATTTTAATGGCTGATTTAAATCAACTGATTAAAATCGTTGACACCCTATTGCAAAATAGCTTGGACTTCATTGAAAGACGGAATTGATTCAACAACTACACGGTCTTTTTCCTCAACGCTTTTATCTAAAGATACGTAACACATTCTGAATATTCAATGAAATCTCTATCAATTCCCGCTGAATCAAACTCAGTGGAAACGTTATTCCGTATGTGATCATAGGCAGACAGTTTCGATGGGACCTGGGTCGGGAATCCACCTTTCTTGAAGCTGTGGGAAATGCAATCTCTTGTAACCCTTTTCCATGCCGGTGATATCAAATGTATGGCTTCCAACACGTTTATCATCTTCTTGGATTCAGGTTGGTCACTGGAATTGACACAAATTCCAACTGAAACAATGCATTTCGTACAAGATATTGTCTGTAAGCCACTTTGATGGAATTAATTATCCCTATGTCACAGGGCGCTAACATACTGGAACAATTTGGTGGAAAAAATTCTAGGCGCACATTTTTCACTGTTACATTCTTGTGAGCTGTGCATTAATCTACAAAAAAGATTATTTAACGGCTCTCCATTTGCATTTTCTTATCCAGTTGCCGCAAATAATCATTAAAAATAACTTCTGTGATCCAGGATTTTCTATTAGCTTTGTAACTTGTGGGAAAAGTTTTAATGTTTTAAAACAACAAGGTTTTTTAGCATGCTCATAACAAGCGGAGCTAGTATTTCGCTACTGTCAGTATTACAGCACAGTAAAACAGTTAGATGTTCTTTTGACATCTTTCCTCCATTTCATTATTCTCCTTTTACTGTGTACTCTTATCTTTAAGGAGATTTAAAAATAAGCCTGCCTCATTAAAAATATTCTTCGGAGTATTATTTTCTACCAGAGATGGTTGTGCATCCCTTTTCCAGTCATCAACAGTGGCTTGATCGACTCTTGCTGTTTCTCAACACACTGAACTGTATGCCACTTTGTGTCACTTTTTGAATCTGTCGATCCACCCATTTGATGCGTAAAATCCTGTTATGCCTAATTTAAGTGAAATTTCCATAGCTTTCTCTCTTAATACTGTTCCATTAATAGGAATATTAGCAGAGTGTGCTTGGTGGAGCCATTCAATTAAGATTTTTTCCAGTTCAGCATATGAAGAACCTTTTAAGATTTTAATCTTTTTGCAGAATATCCTATCGAACTGTTTCGTGGTTTTTTTCGACCCATGGATTTCCATGCGTAAATACAGGTTAGGTTCTCTTAGAAAGACTCCCACGAAGGGCACTCCTCCATCGGTCCTATATCCCTAGTGTAGATAATCGGCCGTCAAAAATCAACCATCAACCAACCTATCAAACTGATTTTGTTTTAACGGCATCTTGTTGGCTTGAAATTGTTTTAAGAGTAGATTTTGAATCCGCAAGGAATTTTGACAATTCTGCTTCAGACCCTGAAAAATGCTTCGGTTTTTCGATAATGCTGGCCTTATCGGTAATAGAGCATCACTTCCGTTTTGCAGTTATTTCTCGCTGAATGAAAGCGAATAAAGTTTTTTTATCTTATCCTTCAGTTCAGTTTCTATTGGAAACCTAACATTCCTGCCATCTAGCAAAGAAAAAATGATTATTTGTTCTTCTAGTTTTTATGTAGAAGTAATTTTGAATGCAGCAAGAAAACTGCAGGTTTCTTTGTCTTCCAAAAATGGAAGAAATAACTATTACAGTAAACATCCTCTAATCCGGCACGTTCGGAAGTTGAAGGATGCCAGATCATGAAATTTTCCGGATTACAGGATGCATGTCGAAAAAAAAGTGTAGAAGTTAGAATTCAGCAAAAAATGCAGTAAAGCATGTCTTTTAGTCTTTAAACAGCTTGAATAGAATTTTTAAAAAAAGACTACATAATGTAAAGTAGAACATATGTACATGACTATAAAATGAAAACTGACACTGTAGGCCTACACAGTTAGGTCTACTCATAGAAACCATCTTGAACAAATCTCGAATATTGGTTAGTTTTGTAGTAGTATTCTCTCTTTTTTAGGGTTTCGTTCATCTGATGAAACCCTATTCGTTTCACTCCTTTGCCTGTCTGTCTGTCCGTCCGTCACAGAGCCCGTTCACAGAAATTATACATGTTAGAGACTTGAAATTTTGGGTACTTGTAGCTGAACACCTCACATCAAACAACAAATCATAAAATTTTGAAAAAGTTGGTAATTAACCGAATTACGGGCTAATTAACTTCTAAAATTAACCAATCCACCTTTTTAACGCAGGTTCAAACGGAACTTCTCCAAATCATCCGTGTTTCTCCTAAGGGTTACCAGCAAAATCAGTCAATGCACGATTACGTAGCAATTCATTCATTTGACTAAACCCTATTCGTCTCATTCCTTTGTCTGTCTATCCGTCTGTCTGTCCGTCACAGAGCCCGTTCTGAGAAACTATACATGTTAGAGACTTGAAATTTTGGGTACTTATAGCTGAACACCTCACATCAAACAACAAATCATAAAATTTTGAAAAAGTTGGGCTAATCAACTTCTAAAATTAACCAATCCACCTTTTTAACGCAGGTTCAAACGGACCTTCTCTAATTCATCTGTGTTTCTCCTAAGGGCTGCCAGTAAAATCAGCCGTTGCATGGTTACCACAGAGGAAATTAAGCCGAAAAATGAAGTGGACATTTTAAAGCGAAATCTCATATGAGAAATTTGTAAATGGAATAGACAGACACGGGAAAAAATCTACTTTCATTTGGTATAAAGTTCACATTTCTGCGATGTGTATAAGTTAAAATATCCACTAAAAATCGATCGATAAAAATTTAATTCCTTTAATTGGAAAGACAAGGAAAAAAGATTTCAATTCGGCGGGAAAGCAGGTAGACATGACGACGCTGCAGTTTTCTATAATAGCATATTTTAATACGAAATTTTAACATTTTAAATATTAAATTTTTTGGCATCCTGATGTCAAATTTCTCGCTGATTTCATTGATACCCATATCTAAGTCCTATCTTAATTACAAGCTAAAATATTAATTATTTAATTAATCGGTTTATTGCAGTCAAATGTGTCGATTAAAAAGGAGACACGTGCCTTTTTTAACCACGAATTAACTTAAATTAGGAAATCTAATAACTTGCATGGGGTTTTTGAACAGCGCTATGAGATAAGTATAACTTATTCATTATCAGAAAGTTTACAAGTATTCATACCACTATTTTCGAATAGTAATTTCAGAAAATATCTTGAATTATTGGTTAAGACCGCCACTCGATGTGTTTGAAACTTTAAGATAGTTTATAACACATAAGAAAAAGTGTAAAAAAGAATGGAGTGTGATATTTCGAGGAGGGGGATGGGGGGGGGGGGGGGGGGGCTAGAATTATTTTTAAAATCTTAGCATTTGTTACCGCAGCAAATGTTTTAATTTCTTGTTTAAGACCACCACCATCCCGACCCATGTACCTACAGAAAGATTGCGTAAAGGAGTTTCGTTCAGATATGCTTTTGTTAAGAATAGAGTGCATTCCCTGGTGGTGGAATGTGGAACTACCATAACGCGATTTTATTAAAATTAGAAAATCCAACACGTCGATCTGTTTGAAACTTTAAGATATTTTATAACACATAAGATAAAGTTTAAAAAAGAATGACAAGTGAAATTTCGGGGGGAAGGGGGGCTAGATTTCTATTTAAAAAATTAGCGTTTCTGGCTGCTTTTAGGTGCCTTTTTTGAGGGAGTCCTGAGATATATATCCTACTTATTTAATATAAAATTGTCTAAAGTTTAGTTATCACTATTTCCAAATAGTAATTTCAGCAAATATCTTAATTTCTTATTAAGACCGTTACCACCTTGAGTAACATATCTACTTATAGGTTGTTTAACGGAGTTTCCTTCCGATACAGTTTTGTTAAGAATAGAGGCGCTCCCTGGTGGTGGAATGTAGTACTAACATAGCGCGATTTTGTTAAAATTAGGAAATATAACAAGGCGATCTGTTTGAAACTTTAAGATAGTTTATAAGAAAAAGTTTATTAAAATGGCATGTGAAATTTCGGGCAGGGGAAGAGGCGCTAATTTCACTAATTGATTTATTTCTATTATATACTTATTTTACAAGGCAGTCACGTGATGTTTCATTGCAGTGTATTTCTGAACGGTGTCCAATTTTTAAAAATACAGCATAACTGTTACTTATGCCAGATAAAAATGTCAGAAGTATTGATACCACTATTTTCGAATAGTAATTTCAGCAAATATAATAAATTCTTGGTTAAGACCGCCACCCCCTCGACTAGCATATCTCCTGATAGGTTGTTTAACATAGTTATATTCAGATACAGTTTTGTTAAGAATAGAGTGCGGTCCCTCGTGGTGGAATGTGGAACTAACAGACTGCGATTTCATTTAAAGTAGGAAATCTATCAAGGCGATCTGTTTGAAACTTTAACATAGCTTATAACACATAAGAAAAAGTTTATAAAAAATGGCATGTGAAATTTCGGGCAGGTGGGGAGAGGGGGAGGGGCAAAATATTTCTTTTCTGTTACATACCGTTTCAGGTGCGTTTTTTTGACGGAGTCCTCAGATACATGCTACTTATTAAATATAAATATGTCAAAAGTTAAATTACCACTATTTCCGAATAGTAATTTCAACAATTATCTTAAATTCTTGCTGAAGACCGCCACCCCCTCGAGTAACATATCTACTAATAGGCTGTGTAAAGGAGTTTCGTTCAGATACGCTTTTGTTAAGAATACAGTGTGCTCCCTGGTGGTGGAATGTGGAACTAACAGACAGCGATTTCATTTAAAGTAGGAAATCTAACAATGCGTTCTGTTTTAAACTTTAAGGTACTTTATAACAAACGATAACAGACCTGCCAACTGCTACGAAAAAATTGTAGTTGCTACGATTTGAACCTATAAACTACGATGCTACGAAAATCAGTCTTAAACTATGATTTTTTGCAAAAAACACAAACGCATTTTTGTTTCTAGTTGCGATTTTTATCCCGCACAGCATATTTTTCAGGAGTGATTCTGTTCTGAAATTTCCAACATTTCAAAGCATTAATTTCCAAAAGTTTTAAAAAACTGGTCATTAATCCGAAAATTTGTACATTAAAAAATATTCATGGGAAAAAAAATCTGGGCTATGTATATTGTTTCCCAAAAATATGGAAAAACATACTCTTTCTACTCATAAATTATCTGAAAAATGTAAAGTATGAAAGGTGAGATGGTGTTGATTAATGACAAAGATTTTAAAAGCAAACACATTTATTAGAAACTAAAAGAGACATTAACTTTAGACAGAGCTCTACTAAAGCTAAGAACATTGTTTCAAAAGAATACCCATTACAATCTAATGTTCGTTCAAGATGAGAACGAACTGATACTTGCATGTGAGAGCAAGCACCCATCTCTGAAATTTGTACAGGTATATATACACCTCAAAAATAAGACATTTGCATAAAATACCGCGAAACGGACAGTTAATTACCTGGACGAATCACAGCCTAGCAAACGTCAACTAAAGACGAAGCGTCGTGCATCTCCGGAACGACAGCGCCATCTATAGAACCTGAAAAATGGAAGTTTCCTTCCAAAGAGCAACCGTGAGATAACTCAACTCGCCGATTGAGAACGTAAACATCTCGACAGTCGCCGGGAAAACGTGTTCTCTGCAGGGTGGACGACAAGATGATGAAATGGGGTTTTAAAACTTAAAATAAGCAGTTGGTATGCTAAAAATAACTTAAAAGAATTAAATATTTCCAACATTGCCCCCCTTCGTACACTCTGACAGAGAACAGCCTAAAAAAAAACTTTCAAAAGGGTAAGTTATCCCAAACGTAAATTTTGAAATAAAATTTCTTTAAATACAAACTTACAAAAACAGTTTAATGAAAATTTAAACATTTTACTTATAATACATACATTAACGATTTAAGTTTTTGAGAAAAAAAAATCGACAAGTTGCCGAAGCCTAAAAGAAAACACTTTAAACTTGCAAACTTTTTAAAGATGATAATGCATTACGATTTTAACACTAAATTTAAAGTTATTAAATTTCAATTGAAAGATTAAAAAAAACTTAGCATTTATGCAAATATCTTAAAATTGTATAAACACATTTGCAAACAGTTTAATACATAAAAATAAAAGTTCATATAAAGTCCTGATTCACTTGAAACAGTCTTAAATGTCCATTGGACAGCAGTCACTCATCGATAAACAGTTTAGTAGTGAAAGTTTTCAAAGAGATTTTTGTTACTGGCTTTGTTAAACAATCAGCTAAATTCTGTGAAGATTGCACATATTTCAACTCGAACATATTGTCGAACACTAGATTTCTTAGAAAATGGTAGCGTATATCTATATGCTTTGTTCGAGCATTTTCGATAGGTGATTTTGAAAAGTCGATAGCAGCTTTATTATCACACAGTAATGTATATTCAGTACAGTCTTGGTTGATTAATTTTGATTTGATAGTTTCTTCCAGAACTCTTCTTATCCAAATCATTTCCTTTGCTGCTTCACTTAATGAGATGTATTCCGCTTCCATCGTAGATAACGATACGCATTTTTGCTTGAAACTTCGCCAAATGATTGGAGCTTTGTCGACAAACATCATAACTCCACTCATGGATACTCTGTCATCTCTGTTAGATGCATAGTCAGCATCACTATAGCACGTCACTTTTAGAGATGTCACGTTTGATAAATTTAATTTGAAATTTTTAGTAGCTTGAACATAGCCTAGAAGTTTAAGTAGACCTAGCCAATGGATCATGCTTGGGTTTTCTTGAAATTGGCTGAAAAGATTTATTGCAAAAGCAATATCTGGCCTTGTCCGACTTGCTAAAAATGCTAAACATCCTACTAAATTTCTGTAGGGGTATTTCTCCATCTCAGTTATTTCTTCTCCAGTTTTAGGACAGTCGGTCTTTGAATAAATTATGCCTTTTGCAATAGATAACGATATTATTGGAATTTTATACTTTGAGTAAATTTTACAAATTTTTTCAATGTATTCTTTCTGATGGATATATAATTTCTTATTTTCATTTTCAAATTCAACGCCAAGCAGTCTCTTGGTTTTTCCTAGGAGTTTAAGGTCAAACTTTGTTTTCAGGAGTTCTATAATTTCTTTTATATGTTCAGCTGTCTTTCCAAATATAATTATGTCGTCTACATATAGGAGTAGTAAGATTCTTCTCTTAAAAATAAATACACAATTTGTCCATTCTAACCTGGTGAAGGCTAATTCTTCTAAAACATCTTGGATCTCAAAGTACCATTGCCTCCCACTTTGGTGGAGTCCATAGATAGCTTTTTTCAAGAGACAAACATAATCTGGATACTTTTGGCTTTGAAATCCCTTTGGTTGATACATGACTATTCTTTCTTGCAATTTTGCATAAAGATATGCACATTTGATGTCTAGTTGTTGGTGGAGCCAACCAAAAAGTCCAACTAGAATAGTGAAAAACAATCTAATGATGGCGAAATTTACTACAGGGCTATATACTTCTTCATAGGATTCTCCTTTTTTCTGGCTAAAGCCTTTCGCAACCAATCTTGCTTTATATCTTATAATTTTTTCTTCTTCGTTTTTCTTGATAGTATACACCCATCGATTATGTATAATCTTCTCACCATCTTTCCTTGGAATTAATTCCCATACTTTTCGCTGCTCCATCATTTTGATTTCTTCTTGCATGGCCTTCATCCATTCTTCCTTTTGGTTAGACTCGACAGCTTCTTTAAATGATCTAGGAATTTCCACTTCTATGCAATTGGCTTCTAAATCTGTGTCGGATTCTTCACTAATGTCAGACAATTTGTTTTCAGTTATAGGTTCAGCTCTCGGTTCGGGTCCTGAATATTTATCTTTTCCAGAAAAACTAAAGAAATTCGGATCATATCTTATATTGTTCTTCAAGCAGTACCTCTTCACATCTGGATGTGATCTAAGAATTACATTTTTACCTTCAATTTTGTAGTAGATGTCTGTTCTTGAACAATCTCTTCTTTTCTTCGCTTCTCTGATCCACTTTATACTTTTACACGGAATTTGATCATCTTCAGAATCAGTACTTGATTCTTCGTTATTTTGATATTGATTCACGGTCTCGACTTCTGAATCTATTTCAGATTTTGATGGTACTTCTGGAGTTTCTACATGTTCAATTGCTCTGCGGCTTCCTCCATGGCTAATCTCACCTTTACCTTTGTTACTTTTTACTTTTGGGTCCAGCTTCGCTCCACTTCGGAGCTTTGCTTCTTTCCTTCTACTGTTTGAGCTTTGTTTCTTCTCTTCTCTTATACCAAACTCCTCATCAAAAGATACATTTATTGTTTCGATGACTCGACCCAACTCTGGAATCCATATTCTATAGCCTTTAGTTTGATGTGCATACCCAACTAAAAATCCTTTCTTCGTTCTCATGTCAAACTTTTTTCTTTGTTGTTTTGGTATTCCAACATATGCAATGCTTCCAAACTTCTTTAAATGGCTCACTGATGGTTTTCTTCCACAAAGATATTCAAATGGGGTTTTCTCTTGACCTTTTCTGGCTATTCGGTTCCATACATATACAAAACAGCAAAGTGCTTCTGCCCAAAATTTTTCGTCCATTTTGCTACTTTTCAGCATGGCTTTTATAGCATCTACTGCTGTGTAATTAAATCGTTCTGCGAGTCCGTTTTGTTCTGGTGTATATGGATTAGTCTTCTGGTGTTGTATGCCCTCTTTTTCTAAATGAACTTTAAACTTATCGTTGACAAATTCTTTACCATTGTCAGTCCTTATAGCTATTACTTTCTTCCCTAAAAACCTCTCATTCCTTTTCTGAAATTTTAAGAAACAATCAAATGCTTCACTTTTATGTTGAATAGGATAAGCAGTCACCTTCTTTGAGTAATCATCTATAATCGTTAGAAAATATTCAGATCCTCCGAGTGAATATGTTGGCATTGGTCCACATACGTCCATATGTAGTAATTGCAATGGTTTGTTTGTTCTTCCTCCTTCTTGAGATTGGAAAGATACTCTTCTTGTTTTGGCAATTTTGCACGATTCGCAGCCTAATTCCTGATATTTCAACTTCGGTAATCCTTTTACCTTTTCATGCTGAGATGTATTGACAATGTACTGGTTATTTATGTGGCAGTATCTCCGATGCCATTTATCTAGTTCTGTTGCATTCGAAGTTATAGCATTATTTTCGACATAAGTGGCAGATTGTGGGTATGTAGGTTTTACGCTGTACAGTCCATTTTTTCTATACGCTGAAAACATTTCTTCACCTTTTTCGTCAAATAAGGTTATTTTGCCATTCTTTCCTACAAATTTAGAACCCTTCTTCTCACATACTGCACCTGAAATTAAGTTTCTTCTTAACTTTGGAGAGTACATTACATTATGTAATCGTATTTCATTAACTCTTCCATTTACTCTGAAATTTACATCTACGCTTCCCATTCCTTCAATAGGACTAGTTACTTCGCCTACAGCGAGAGTCATTTTAGTATTGTTAACCGGTTTGTACGTTACAAACAAGTCTTTGTTGTTACAAAAATGACTTGACGCACCGGTGTCAAACACCCAATTGAATTTATCTTGAAAGTTGTTATTCTGACCAAAATTAACTTCTGTCACATAACTTTTTCGTTTTGCATTTTTAGGGTTACTTCTACAATTAACAGCCCTATGACCTGGTTTGCCACATTTGAAACAATTCTGATTTTGGTGTTTATCTCTTTTTCGGACTTCTTTGGGTTTTATTAACTTTATTTCTAATGCCGATTTTTCCCCTTTAAGCGAATCTTTTCTACTTTGCTTTAAACGGTCCTCTTCTAATATTAACTCATCTAATACCTTGTTAAAGGTAAAGTCCTTTTTATCCCATCTATAAATGGCTTGCACGATACCAGAAAAAGTGTCTGGAAGGAATCTAATCAGCTGGTAAGTTTTGATAATTTCGGGTAATTCTATTTCCGTATCCCCCATACTTTCTAAAATTTCTTTAAGTCTTGCTCCATACAGTCCTATCGCTTCGTTAGGATCATAAGTACAATTAAAGTAGGCATCCAAAATACCAATAGATCTTCCCCGCGTTGCTGGCTGGAAGTGAACTTTTAGTCTTTCCCAGGCTTCTGACGCAACCTTAGTATCACGAATCAGTGGCTTTAAATCTTTACTAATATTTAAATATATTGTACTATAGGCCTGATTCTTTTTAATTTCAAAATCGCGCTTCTCTTTAGGAGTTGCATCTTCTTTAGCTTTTAAATCTTTATTACTAACATGTTCATATGCCCCTTTGTCCATTAAAAGTGCTGTCACATCATCTTTCCAGGTGGCATAGTTATAATTGTTAAGTTTATCTATTTCCATCTTTAGTTTTTAGAGCCCCCCTATCTTTAAGCTTTTAGAACTTTTAACGTTAACACCATCTCTAAATTAAATACTTAATATGGGCAAAAAGAGTGGCCCATAACCGATGTTTCCCAAAAATATGAAAAAACATACTCTTTCTACTCATAAATTATCTGAAAAATGTAAAGTATGAAAGGTGAGATGGTGTTGATTAATGACAAAGATTTTAAAAGCAAACACATTTATTAGAAACTAAAAGAGACATTAACTTTAGACAGAGCTCTACTAGAGCTAAGAACATTGTTTCAAAAGAATACCCATTACAATCTAATGTTCGTTCAAGATGAGAACGAACTGATACTTGCATGTGAGAGCAAGCACCCATCTCTGAAATTTGTACAGGTATATATACACCTCAAAAATAAGACATTTGCATAAAATACCGCGAAACGGACAGTTAATTACCTGGACGAATCACAGCCTAGCAAACGTCAACTAAAGACGAAGCGTCGTGCATCTCCGGAACGACAGCGCCATCTATAGAACCTGAAAAATGGAAGTTTCCTTCCAAAGAGCAACCGTGAGATAACTCAACTCGCCGATTGAGAACGTAAACATCTCGACAGTCGCCGGGAAAACGTGTTCTCTGCAGGGTGGACGACAAGATGATGAAATGGGGTTTTAAAACTTAAAATAAGCAGTTGGTATGCTAAAAATAACTTAAAAGAATTAAATATTTCCAACATATATCAACCACAAGTGAATCGTGTTTCTGTAAATATTTATACAGGAATTCCCTTCTTTAGAAACAGAGATGCCATTTTAAGAATTTCTGGAGGGGTCTTTAAGGGGCAAGATTTGAAATAGTGTGCAAAATCGCGTGATTTGTACAATTTATTATTAAACATTTCAATTTACGAATTATTATTAAACATTCCATTTTTGCGTGGTAAAAAAACGCAAAATTCGTCAAAGGAATGCGGTAAAAAATGCGAATTTCGTCAAAAGTTCATGGTAAAAAGTGCAATTTCAACAAAGTATCGTGATAGAAAAATGTGAATTACGATTGTGGGAAAAAAATTGTGAATATCCTGAAATGATCGCGGGAAAAAATTCGAGAATTTCGTCAAAATTTACTGCAATGGGCTAAAAAATTGGAACCAGGCTCCTTTTACAAATGTAAAAAAAAAAAAAAAATGCTGCAAAACGAGAAAAAACTTTAAATATTGTAGGAAAATATTCAGAGGAAAAAAATTTACTATATTGAGTTAAAAGACTGAAACCTTATTCCTTTTACGAATGTCAAAAGATGGCTGTGAAATACGAAAAACCAACCAACCAACCTCCAGATTAGTTTTAATTTTATGTGCTACGATTTCTCATTTTCAAAGGTTGGCAGGTCTGCGATAATGAAGTATAAAGAAGAATGGCGTGTCGCATTTCGAGGGGGTGGGGGTTGAGGGAGGGGCGCTGTCAAAAGTAGGAAATATAGCTGGACGATCTGTTTGAAACTTTAATATAGCTTATAAAACATAACAAAAATTTTAAACATCAGGCTGCGTAAAAAATCAAGGTGACCATTACCCCCCCCCCTATTATATAAAATTGTCTAAAGTTTAGTTATCACTATTTCCAAATAGTAATTTCAGCAAATATCTTAATTTCTTATTAAGACCGTTACCACCTTGAGTAACATATCTACTTATAGGTTGTTTAACGGAGTTTCCTTCCGATACAGTTTTGTTAAGAATAGAGGCGCTCCCTGGTGGTGGAATGTAGTACTAACATAGCGCGATTTTGTTAAAATTAGGAAATATAACAAGGCGATCTGTTTGAAACTTTAAGATAGTTTATAAGAATAAGTTTATTAAAATGGCATGTGAAATTTCGGGCAGGCGAAGAGGCGCTAATTTCACTAATTGATTTATTTCTATTATATACTTATTTTACAAGGCAGTCACGTGATGTTTCATTGCAGTGTATTTCTGAACGGTGTCCAATTTTTAAAAATACAGCATAACTGTTACTTATGCCAGATAAAAATGTCAGAAGTATTGATACCACTATTTTCGAATAGTAATTTCAGCAAATATAATAAATTCTTGGTTAAGACCGCCACCCCCTCGACTAGCAAATCTCCTGATAGGTTGTTTAACATAGTTATATTCAGATACAGTTTTGTTAAGAATAGAGTGCGGTCCCTCGTGGTGGAATGTGGAACTAACAGACTGCGATTTCATTTAAAGTAGGAAATCTATCAAGGCGATCTGTTTGAAACTTTAACATAGCTTATAACACATAAGAAAAAGTTTATAAAAAATGGCATGTGAAATTTCGGGCAGGTGGGGAGAGGGGGAGGGGCAAAATATTTCTTTTCTGTTACATACCGTTTCAGGTGCGTTTTTTTGACGGAGTCCTCAGATACATGCTACTTATTAAATATAAATATGTCAAAAGTTAAATTACCACTATTTCCGAATAGTAATTTCAACAATTATCTTAAATTCTTGCTGAAGACCGCCACCCCCTCGAGTAACATATCTACTAATAGGCTGTGTAAAGGAGTTTCGTTCAGATACGCTTTTGTTAAGAATACAGTGTGCTCCCTGGTGGTGGAATGTGGAACTAACAGACAGCGATTTCATTTAAAGTAGGAAATCTGACAATGCGTTCTGTTTTAAACTTTAAGGTATTTTATAACAAATGATAACAGACCTGCCAACTGCTACGAAAAAATCGTAGTTGCTACGATTTGAACCTATAAACTACGATGCTACGAAAATCAGTCTTAAACTATGATTTTTTGCAAAAAACACAAACGCATTTTTGTTTCTAGTTGCGATTTTTATCCCGCACAGCATATTTTTCAGGAGTGATTCTGTTCCGAAATTTCCAACATTTCAAAGCATTAATTTCCAAAAGTTTTAAAAAACTGGTCATTAATCCGAAAATTTGTACATTAAAAAATATTCATGGGAAAAAAAATCTGGGCTATGTATATCAACCACAAGTGAATCGTGTTTCTGTAAATATTTATACAGGAATTCCCTTCCTTAGAAACAGAGATGCCATTTTAAGAATTTCTGGAGGGGTCTTTAAGGGGCAAGATTTGAAATAGTGTGCAAAATCGCGTGATTTGTACAATTTATTATTAAACATTTCAATTTACGAATTATTATTAAACATTCCATTTTTGCGTGGTAAAAAAACGCAAAATTCGTCAAAGGAATGCGGTAAAAAATGCGAATTTCGTCAAAAGTTCATGGTAAAAAGTGCAATTTCAACAAAGTATCGTGATAGAAAAATGTGAATTACGATTGTGGGAAAAAAATTGTGAATATCCTGAAATGATCGCGGGAAAAAATTCGAGAATTTCGTCAAAATTTACTGCAATGGGCTAAAAAATTGGAACCAGGCTCCTTTTACAAATGTAAAAAAAAAAAAAAAATGCTGCAAAACGAGAAGAAACTTTAAATATTGTAGGAAAATATTCAGAGGAAAAAAATTTACTATATTGAGTTAAAAGACTGAAACCTTATTCCTTTTACGAATGTCAAAAGATGGCTGTGAAATACGAAAAACCAACCAACCAACCTCCAGATTAGTTTTAATTTTATGTGCTACGATTTCTCATTTTCAAAGGTTGGCAGGTCTGCGATAATGAAGTATAAAGAAGAATGGCGTGTCACATTTCGAGGGGGTGGGGGTTGAGGGAGGGGCGCTGTCAAAAGTAGGAAATATAGCTGGACGATCTGTTTGAAACTTTAATATAGCTTATAAAACATAACAAAAATTTTAAACATCAGGCCGCGTAAAAAATCAAGGTGACCATTACCCCCCCCCCCCCCCCCCATGGGAGCACTTTTCAAAATTTGGCAGATACCTGTCATGTGATAATATATCGTAGCATTTCGGGGGGGAAGGGGTGGCACGAACAAAATTAGGAAATATAACAAGGTGAACCTGTTTGAAGCTTTTTACGATAATTTAGGAAGGGTTTGCCAAAATTTAGTAGATGTTCCATGGCGATAAATGTACTGCACGTTTTGAAAGGAATATTAAACGAAATGCCTTGTGCGATCTATGATCACACTTACCCACTTGTTTAAGAAGTCATTTCGTATGATGTGGAGCTTCATTATTTCTGCATCATTGAACGAACTGCTGCACTCAGAAAACTTGATAAATGTATTCAAGGATTAAGATGCTTGATTCCTCCTGATGTTATTTAACTCATCTATATCATCTTCATCAGCATCAACCTCATCTGTGAAAATTTCCTCTTTCAGCTTATCAAAATCTGCTTCAACCCACTCTTTTATTTCTTTTCGATTCAGGTGTGACATAGGACTCTCTAAGTCATCTTCTATCTAGTTCATCATCAACTGTATCTCTTTTCATAACTTAACATTTTTGCCCATTACTTCAGGCCAAAGTTTATGCCATGACTTTTTCAAAGTTTCCTGTTTTACCTCACCCCAAGCCAAAGTAGTAAAGATAGCATCTTTAATAGAAAACTATCCTTGAAAATCTTTCAAATTGCAATCCGATGCCAGTAAATTCTATAAAAAGTAACGCCTGTAGTGTGACTTGAAGTTCTGGATCACCTCTTGATCCATGGATTGAAGCAAGGATGTGACATTGGGATGAAGATAGGCTGCTGAAATTTTACTAGACTCTAATTCTTCCTTATCTGCATGAGCTTTACAGTTAATACAGTTGTCTAAAAACAAAATAATCTTAGTGACTTCAGACATTTAAAAAAATTGTTTAACAGCTAGCACAAAGTCTTTGAAGAACCAATTTTTTAACAACTCTTCATTGATCCAGGCACTTGATTGTGCTCCATAAGTCACAGGCAAGCGTTTCACGCCTTTTAAGCCCTAGGATTCTTTGACTTTCCTGTCACAAAAGCTTTTAATTTGTGATCACCAGATGAATTGGAGCACAGCAGTACTGTTAACCGATCTTAATTTTACTTAAAAATTTTACACTTTTCTGATCCACATCAGCAATATTAGAATTTGGTAGACAACGCCACAGAAGGCCGCTCTCGTTTGCATAACAGATTTGGCAAGCTGTAAGTTCATCTTCAGAAACAGTAGAGTTGAATTTAACTTTGAACTCTTCACCATCTACAACATCGGCAGATTTCAGATCGCCAGAAATATCTAATTTTTTGATATCATGACGAGTCTTAAAGCTCCTCCGCCAGCCTTCAGAAAATTTGCAATCAGTATCAGTTCAAATCTCATTGGAACTGTTTAGCTTCTTCAACAACCTTAGGGCCAGTTATAGGTTTACCCTCTATCTTTTTGCTGAAAACCAATTGCACAAGACCGAATCTAGTTGCTCTAATTTTGATTTTTTAATGTTTGCTTTTTACTTAGATTTTTTATAGTTTCCAATTCGTTCAAAAACTGTTTCGACTCGTCTTTGTTTTATATCTTAAATTGTAGATGACCCTATATCATAGTCTTTCATAATGATGTTCTACTTATGCCATTTTCAAACTTCATCACGATTTCTAGCTTCTGAGCTAAATGCCAAACTGAGAGTCAGATGTTTTTTTTTTTTTGTTTTTTTTTTTAACACACGACATTAACTTTAGGACCCATATCACTTGCCACTCACTATAAAATTACTCGCAAGCTCTAAAAACACCAAAACGCAACACGTGAATTCAACGTTGATGCATGTGACTATCAATTTGAGCATCACTGAACAGTGAAACGTAAACTAAGACGCAGAGCAAGAGCAAAGAGTAGAAACTTAACAACATGAAACGTAAACAAAGACGGGAACAGATGTCATAAGTTCCCCCCGGCCGCCATCTTGGAATTCTTGGCGTGAAAAGCCCTTTTCTGCCAAGTAGTAAATGTCGCCAAGCACCGGTTTATATGCATGTTTGGCTTAAAGAAAATAAAATGTAAATAATAAACAAAATTCGCTAAAATGGCAATCAGTAATCCTTGTATGAGCGCTTCGCGCACATTTACTGGGAAAAAAACATCGCCGAATTCAGCATTTCTCGCGATATAGCATTCTCAAAATTCAGCAGTTCTCGTCTTGTAGCAATCTCAAAATGTAAAAAACTCTTAAAGCAGCAAAATATACCTAAAAAACGAAACTTGCTAAAGTGGCAATCAGCAATAGTTGTATGAGCGCTTCGCACTCATTTACCGAAAAAAAACATCGCCGAATTCAGCATTTTTCACGGTATAGCATTATCAGAATTCAGTAGTTCTTGTTTTGTAGCAATCTCAAAATGTAAAAACTCTTAAAGCAACAAAATATACATAAAATTATCAACACACTTTAACAGACATCTGCTTTCTTGAAACCTACAGCACAAAATATAACACCGCCGTCATTTTCCAAAATAGGCTTAATACGCATTGACACACTATAAACAAACCTCCCTTTCTTGTCAAAATTTCCTCATATTTCTTAATTACTTCAGCAAGAGCGTTTAAACGGACTACAGAAACTATAGTCAATGAAATACATCCAATAAATTTAACATAAAAATAAAAAGACAACCATAGAACACGATATAAAAATCAAAATACATTGATACATCCACAAAATCTAAGCTTCTCAGGGGTTGCCAGAACACGACACGTCACAACACATACGTCACACGGGGTTTCCATATTGAGTTTGTCATATCCGTAAACACCGCCAACATGCCAACAAAAAATTGCCAAACAATTCAAAACAGCAACAGCTGAGGGAACATATGGCATCTATGCCCAAAGACGTTTTGATGGCCTTTGACCAGATGGTGCCCCTACACACATACTGATACACAATGTCCGGCACGACATCTATCCCTCGCTCCTTCGATGTTTTGTGATCGATATAAATTTTTATTTTTTTCCGAAAGGCATGCCGGATTAGAGATATTTACTGTATTTAATTTGATTTGATTCCGTTGATTATAGTAAATATCGATTCGAAGGAAAGCAGAAATATAGATGGAAAAGGTGCAAAATTCGTCGAAAATGATTAATTATTGTTCGAAAAAGTGTTCATTTTCATTTAAGAAAACGGCTTTAAATGCGGGAAAGACATCAGAATGAGATTTTAAAAGCGGGTTTTTTTTAACATTGTTGGTATAGCAAATTGGTTGGACCAAGCTGAAACGACGTTAAAAACGGGAAAGCGTTATATGTGGGAAGCGTTAAATCGGGGTTCCACTGTTGTAGTATACATCAAAATTGAAATAATCATTAATTAAATCTAGTACATTAAATAAAATTCCTCATAAACCTTTAAAAAATTTCCATTGTTGGAATTTTTATATAACAAATGAAGAATTTGTTAAAAATTATATGCAATTTTTTAAAACTAAAAAATCAGAATAAAGATTATATTGAAAATCAAATATAGAACTGAGTTATATATAAATATGGAAATAAATTACTTTTGCAGTATCATTTACTTTGCAAAATTCTTTCTTTGTGCAATTTTAAATTTTTTCTTAATATGAATAAGCAACATTGAGAACCTCCTAATATATATTTCGATTTTCATAATCTGCTGCAACTTCAAACATAGTAACATAACAAAACCTCGGTATATCAGAAGATTTTCATAATTTAATATCTAAAACACAATGGTCGTTGTATTTCAGAATTGGTAGCCAAACCCCCCTCCCCTTCCCCCCCCAAAAGAAAAGTTTAATATCTTCATGGGAAATGCTCTTCACGGTGGGAAAGTTTATGAAAATTTTGCAGTTTTTATATTGGCCAAAGCACCCATCACTCAAGTCAAAAGACTTTCTTTACATCAGGAAATCTCTCTTTTACAAATAATATCACTGCCTTCTGGGTTAAACACACAAAAGTGACATTATGTTGCATATTATAAGATAAAATGCATAGATTGCTTGCTGATAATCTATTACTGAGAGACACAGTGTATAGAACAGTTGGAGGAAGAGTGCAGCTTCTTTGATCCATTGGTAACTTTGAACCTCATCTTAAATAAAGAAAAGTAAGATTTTTGCATAAATCCAACTAAGCAATGGTTTTTTGATTGCAAAAGTATGCTTTAGTTTCTTTAAAAAGATAGATTTAGTTTTTGTTTTAAAAGAGTGGAATAACATTTTTCGTATGCTTTAGTTTCTTTAAAAAGATAGATTTAGCTTTCGTTTTAAAAGAGTGGAATAACATTTTCCAAACATTTTATTAAGCTTGTCACAAATTCATTTAAAGGAACAGTGCTGCTAATGCTACATGGTTCGTACGCTTTGGAAAAAGTAGAAAAAGTGCTCGAAAAATATCGCGAACTTCGACAAATTGTTCCGAAAAATATCAATTTCAACAATCATTCGCATTAAAAAAATCGGTAATTTCGCCAAAGGATCGATCGTTTTAAAAATGCGAATTTCATCTAAAGATCGCGGAAAAAACGCGAATTTCGTCGAAAGGTCGTGGAAAAAAACGCGTATTTCGTCGAAAGGTTGTGGAAAAAAACGCGTATTTCGTCAAAGACTAGAGAAATAACCCAAATTTCGACAAGAAATCTCGAATAAAGCGCAAATTTCGTCAGAGGATCGCGGAAAACACGCGAATTGCATTAAGAGTACGCGCAAATTTCGACAAAGGATCACGCAAAGAACGCAAATTTCGACAAAGATCGTGAAAAAAACACAAATTTCGACAAAAGATCGCAAAAAATTGCGAATTTCTTCAAAGGATCACGTAGGGGTGAATTTGTAATTTAAAGTATTTATTTCCGAAAATTTACAAAAATCGGTCACCAATCCGAAAATTCGGCCATAAACAAATCGCGAATTTCCGCAAATGGTCGCCAAAAAAAAATAAATTTTGCCAATCGTTTTCAGAAAAACGCAGATTTCGCCAAAAGAGCGCAGAAAAAACGCAAATTTCGTCTAAGAAACGCGGAAAAAACTGTAAATTTGGTGGAAAGATCGCAAAAAAACCGAAGAATTTCGTCAGAAGATCGCGAAAAAAAACCGAAAATTTCGTTAAAAAATCGCGAAAAAACCCGAAAATTTCGTCAAAAGATTGCGAAAAAACCCGAAAATTTCGTCAAAAGATTGCGAAAAAACCCGAAAATTTCGTCAAAAGATTGCGAAAAACCTAAAATTTCGTCAAAATATCGCGAGAAAACGGCATATTTCGTCGAAAGATCGCGAGAAAACGGCAAATTTCGTCGAAAGATCGCGAAAAAACGCGAATTCCGTCAAAGGGCTGCAGAAAAAACACATAGTTGGTGTCGGGAGTGGATTTCCCCCTCTCACCTTCTGCTGTAATTTTTCAGAAAATTTGAGGTAAATTTCAGAATTTTTTATTTTACTCAGTATCACCCCTATGATTGCTGAAATAACGCAGATTTCTTCAAAGGAATGCGAAAAAAAAAAACACAAAATTCGTCAAAGGATTGCAGAAAAAGTGCGAATTGCATTTAAAGATTGGAGAAAAACTCTAATTTCTTCAAAGGATCACGGAAAAAAAGGAAATTTCATTGAAAGGGTACAAAAAAAAGACTAAATTTGTTGAAGGGCCTCGAAAAACACGCATAGCCAGTGCCAGGAAGGGATTTACCCCTTTTGCTATCTGCTGTAAATTTGCTATCTGCTGTAGCTATTTGCTATCTTTCAGAAAATTTGCTGTGAATTTTAGAATTTTTTAAACTGAGAACCACCCTTGAAAATTTCGTCAACTATACGTTGAAAAAAAAAATCACGAATTTCTCCAATCTGTCATTGAACAAAAATTGCAAATTTTAACAATTTGCCGGGGAAAAATACCACAAAATTCGTCCATTGGTCATCGATAAAAAATGCAAATTTCGTCAATTTGTCGAAAAAATCGCAAATTTCGTCAGTTTGATGCCGATTTCATATATTGCAACCCCCCCCCCCCCCCTCCCAAAAAAAAAAAAAAAAAACCCGCTCCTTCCTAATATAGTCAATCAGTAATTAAAAAAAAAAAATCGGTCATTTATAAAAATCGCGAATGTTGTCAATCAGTTAAAACTTCACCGAATTATATTAATTCCAAATTTTTCACTGTGTAACTGATAAAAAAAATTTTATTTCCTTTTTATAAATCCACTTAAAAAAAATCTCTTGTATTTAAAAAATAAAAGTAAATTATCTAACCTTTATTTCAATTATTTTTGTATGGATAAGCACAAATGCTGTAAGGTTTGAGAATTCAGAGAATATTTATAAAAAAGTATATTGTTCACAACTTCAGAAATGCTAATATATCATACTTCGTATGCTTTGGAAAAAATAGAAAAAGTGCTGGAAAAAAAAGTATTCATTTTCAAGGAATGAAAAGTGCTGGAAAGAAAAGCATTCATTTTAGGTAGCTTTCTTTACAAAAAGCTACCTATTGCAGCCGTTCGGAGGAAAGCGATTTCAAAAAATTTTGGTATATTTTCATCGATCATGACCCCCAGACCCCGAAACCACCCTCCGTTCAAAATTGATATATATATATATATATATATATATATATATATATATATATATATATATCAATATATATATATATATATATATATATATATATATATATCAATATATATATATATATATATATATATCTGACCTATGTCATACTGTAACTCTCGTATTTATGAACCGATTTGGATGTAATTCGATGTGTACATAGTACATACCAATGTCTCGACCGAGTTCGTTGGCCAGCTTCATCCGCCATTTTGTTTCAAAATGGCGGCCATTTAAAATTTTTAAAAAAATTTAAAATTTGAAATGTGGTACCAAAAAATTAAAAATGGAAAAATATTTTTTTCTTATGTATTTGACCTTTATACAAGGACTCCGTAGCAGTTTTTGTTTCGTCTATATCTTAAAAAATGGCTGAGTTATAGCATTTTGAATTTCTAGCGAAGCTGACATTTTGAAACGTCCTGAATTTTGTCACACGATAAAAGGCGTATTTATGAACCGATTTGGCTGTAACTTCGTTTATACATAGTACAGACCAATGTCTCGACCGAGTTCGTTGGCCAGCTTCATCCGCCATTTCGTTTAAAAATGGCGGCCATTTAAAATTTTAAGAAAAATTAAATTGGAAATGTGGTACCAAAAAATTGAAAATTGAAAAAATATTTTTTTCTTATGTTTTGACCTTGATAAAAAGATTCGGGAGCAGTTTTTGTTTCGTTTATATCTTAAAAAATGGCTGAGTTATAGCATTTTGAATTTCTAGCGTGGCTGACATTTTGAAACTCCCTGATTTTTGCCACGTGATAACAGACGTATTTATGAACCGATTTGGATGTACCTTGGTGTGTACATAGTACATACAAATAACTCAACCGAGTTCGTTGGCCAGCTTCATCCGCCATCTTGTTTCAAAATGGCGGCCGTTTAAAAAAAATTTAAAAAATTTAAATTTAAAATGAGATGCCAAAAAATTGGAAAATGAAAAAGATTTTTTCGTATGTGTTTGACCTTAATACAAAGATTCCGGAACAGGTTTTGTTTCGTCTATATCTAAAAAAAATGGCTGAGTTATAACATTTTGAATTTCTATTGTGGCTGACATTTTAAAACGACCTAATTTTTGTCTTTCGAAAACAGGCGTATTTATGAACCAATTTGGATATTACTTGGTCTGTACATAGTGCATACCAATGTCTCGACCGAGTTCGTTGGCCAGCTTCATTCGCCATCTTGTTTCAAAAGGGTTGCGATTTTTTTTTTAAATGTATTTTAAAATTTAAAATGAGGTATTAAAAAATTGGAAAATGAAAAAGATTTTTTTTTATGTGTTTGGCCTTGATACAAAGATTCGGAGCAGTTTTTGTTTCTGAAAATTTGTTCTTTTGTTTATATCTGAAAAAGTGGTTGAATTATAGCACTTTGAATTTCTATCATGGCTAACACTTTGAAACGATCTTGTATTTGTCACGCGATACCACACGTATTCGCCTATTTCGATGGAAGAAGGCATGTGGATAGTATACATCAATATCTCGACCAAGTTCGCTGGCCAGCTTCATCAGCCATCTTGTTTCAAAATGGCGGCCATTAAATTAAAAAAAATTATATTTAAAGTGAGGTGCAAAAAAATTAGAAATTGAAAAAGGTTTCTTTCTTAAATATTTGACCTTGATATAAGGATTCAGGAGCATTTTTTGTTTGCCTTTATCTTAAAAAATGGCTCAGATATAGTAGTTTCAATTCCTAACGTGGGTGACATTTTGAAAAATCTGATTTTTTGCCTGCGACAGCACTCGTATATATCAACCGATTCCGATGTGAGTGAGCATGTGCACAGCAATTACTAAGGTCTCGACCAAGTTCACTGGTTAGCCTCATCCACCATGTTGTCTTAAAATGGCAGGCACTTTAAGAAATCGCCGAATTTGGCAGCCAAATATAAGTTACTTTAATTAAAAGCAGCTTGGATAAAGCTGGCGAATTTCGCGAAATTCTCATTCATAATGATTTAGTATTGATAAAAATTAGTATTGAATCTCCTACATTCGGTTTTCATTTAATTGAGCTTCGTGTGTTTGAATAATATAAGTTGGCTTTTTTAAAATAAGGAATATGAAAGCTACCTCTTCCTCCCGGCACTGGCCGGAAGGACTTTTTAAGGAATGAAAAGTGCTGGAAAATATCGCGAACTTCGACAAATTGTTGCCGAAAAATATGAATTTCAACAATCGTTCGCTTTAAAAAATCTGTAATTTCGCCAAAGGATCGCTTTGAAAAAGCGAATTTCGTTTAAAGATCGCAGAAAAAACGCGAATTGCGTCGAAAGGTCGTGGGAAAAAAAGCGTATTTCGTCAAAGACTAGAGAAATAACCCGAATTTCGACAAAAGATCTCGAATAAAGCGCAAATTTCGTCAGAGGATCGGAAAACATGCGAATTGCATTAAAAGATCGTGAAAATATGCGCGTTTTCATCAAATGATCGCACAAAAAACGCAAATTTCGACAAAGATCGTAAAAAAAACACAAATTTCGACAAAAAATTGCGAATTTCTTCAAAGGATCGTGCAGGGGTGATTCTGTTCCGAATTTTCCGAAAATTTACGGCATTCATTTCCGAAAATTTAAAAAAAATCGGTCATCAATCCGAAAATTCGGCTATGATGTCTTTACTCCAATAACGACCACTACAGCTAATATAAATGTTGAATTAATACGGAATCCAATATCACAATGGAACAATTTTAATAAAACAACACTGTATTTACATATGTACATGGAAAATAATCTATACAGCTTTCTTCACTGGATTTTACACGCCACATTCCAGACTTATTCTTTTAAATCCCCATCAGAACGTTCTTATAACAATAACAAAAGCATTCAGCTCACACAGAGCTCAAAGCGCACGACTTCCCTCGTCGCTTTCCGTGCCGTCTATCTCTTCATTTCCTTTCTCTCCGTCGACATTCGATTGAAGAAAATAGCTGCTACTTCGCAGGACGATGCATTCGATTAACTTGTTTTTCCCGCTCGACATTTGATGAAAAAAAAAGTACTTCAACTTTTCAACTTTGCCGGAAGCTATTACACGGCCATAAAAAATCGCGAATTTCGACAAACGGTCATCAAAAAATAAATTTTGCCAATCGTTTTCAGAAAAAACGTAGATTTCGCCAAAGGATCGCGGAAAAAACCCAAATTTCGTCAAAGGATCACGAAAAAAAAAACGCAAATTTCGTCCAAGAAACGCGGGATAAACTGCAAATTTCGTGGAAAGATCGCAAAAAAACCTGAAGATTTCGCCAGAAAAGCGCGAAAAAACCCGAAAATTTCGCCAGAAAATCGCGAAAAACCCCGAAAATTTCGTCAAAAGATCGCGAAAAAACCCCAAATTTCGTCAAAAGATCGCGAAAAAACTCGAAAATTTCGTCAAAAGATCGCGAAAAAACCCAAAATTTCGTCAAAAGATCGCGAAAAAACCCAAAATTTCGTCAAAATATCGCGAAAAAACTCGAAAATTTCGTCAAAAGATCGCTAAATAACCCGAAATTTTCGCCAAAAGATCACGAAAAAACCCGAAAATTTCGCCAAAAGATCGCGAAAACCGAAAATTTCGTCAAAATATCGCGAGAAAACGGCAAATTTCGTCGAAAGATCGCGAAAAAAAAGATAATTTCGTCAGAAAGCTGCAGAAAAAATGCATAGTTAGTGTCGGGAGTGGATTTCCGCCTCTCCCCCTCTACTGTAACTTTTCAGAAAATTTGAGGTAAATTTCTGAATTTTTTTTACTCAGAATCACCCCTAGGATCGCAGAAATAACGCAAATTTCTTCAAAGGGTAGCGAAAAAAAACACAAAATTTGTCAAAGGATCACGTAAAAAGCGCGATCTGCATTAAGAGATCGTAGAAAAAACTAATTTCTTCAAAGGATCGTGAAAAAAAGGGAAATTTCATCGAAAGGTTACGAAAAAAGACTAAATTTGTCAAAGGTCCTCGAAAAAAATGCATAGCCAGTGCCGGGAGGGGATTTTCCCCTTCTGCTATCTGCTGTAGTCTTTCAGAAAATTTTCTGTGAATTTTAGAATTTTTAAACTCTGAATCACCCTTGAAAATTTCATCTACTATACGTTGAAAAAAAATCACGAATTTCTTCAATCTGTCATTGAAAAAAAATTGCAAATTTTAACAATCCGCCAGGGAAAAATAACACAAAATTCGTCCATTGGTCATCGATAAAAAATGCAAATTTCGTCAATTTGTCAAAAAAGCACAAAATTCGTCAGTTTGATGCCGATTTCATATATCCCCCCCCCCCCCCCCAAAAAAAAAAAAAAAAAAAATCCTTTCTAACATAGTCAATCAGTCATTAAAAAAAAAAAAAAAAAAAATCGGTCATTTATAAAAATTGCGAATGTTGTCAATCATAATTAAAACTTCACCGAATTATATTAATTCGGAATTTTTCACTGTGTAACTGATAAAAAAAATTTATTTCCTTTTTATAAATTCATTTTAAAAAAATCTATTGTATTTAAAAAGTAAAAGTAAATTATCTAACCTTTATTTCAATTATTTTTGTATGGATAAGCGCAAATGCTGTAAGGTTTGAGAATTCAAAGAATATTTATTAAAAAGTATATTGTTCACAACTTCAGAAATGCTAATATATGACTCCTGATGAGTGTTTAAAACATTCTTACATTGTTACTTGTTTAAAACATTCACAGTGTATTAGAGATGGGCAACATCGTTCCTTTTAAGGAATCGTTCCAGCCGGAATCGTTCACCGAAAGGAACGAGTTCATTAGAGTCGTTCCTTTCGGAATCGTTCCGAAAAAAAGGAACGAATCCGAGAAAAAGGAACGATTCCGAGAAAAAAGGAACGATTCCGAGAAAAAAAGAAAGATTTTGAAAAATAAAGGATTCCAAGGTGAAAAAACACTTCCGAGATAAAGAGAACCACATGCAATCCATAATATTTTTTACTAATTTATTTTCTTATGTACCCATCCATTTTCTTAGGCATCCAGTCGCTTTAATTTTGTAATGTTTTGGACAGATGATTTTGTTTTTAAGAGTTCATTTCATTGATCAGCGTGTGCAATTAATTTGCAATTATTTCTAACTTTATGATTTATGGTATAAAGCATAATTCCTCTTGGAAATTTAAGGGCGGTGCAAGGTCTATTCGATTTTCAGTGTAATCATTGGTTTCTCTTGAAAATATGTCGTCAAATGACCGTCCATTTATATTATTATTTTATATGGTGTGTCTTTACTCTCAACGATGTTCAGTGGCTAAGTCCTAAACCGTTAGTCATAGACCTATAGTTCCAATTACAAAAATGTTTTAAATAAGGTAAAAAATTATTCTGAAAGTCGTTTGGATCAATAAAATATTTCTAAAAAAGTTACGAAATTTAATTTTTTATACGGTCCTCCGTCCTATAAGAGATATTTAGTAAAAATTTCCTGTTCTCTTAAAAGAAAGACAAAAAAAGTCCCATTCATCTAACACTAAAATTCATGAAGTTATACGAAACTTTGAAATGCAAGACTTATGCCACTTTTCTGCATCCGAATACACATGAGTTTAGCCATGCTTCTAGGGGTCGTAAACAAAGTGCTTAAAGTATTTGAAGGATTTATTTCATGTGTAGCTGCGCTTTGAAACAAATCGTATTACGACAGATTTTTGTAAGGATTTGAAGCTGTTTCTTTTCATGATTTTATTAACAAAAACTATGCTATTTTTATAAGCTTTTATTTAACCTATTAACCGCCAAAACTATAAGTAGGAATTTTCAAATTTCTTGTTGAAAGTCGCTTGTCACCACAAATTCAGAAAGGTAATTTCCGCTTTATTAAAATATCAAAATTTCTGCCAATAAATAAGGCAATTTTTTTAATTGTAAAATAGTGGTGACAAAGTAATTAATGCAAGCATGAGCAATTATTTTGACCGTTGCGTGAACGCAACACCAGTGGGTAACGGGTTAACTTGAAACGATCGTATATATGTCTTTCCAGTTCAAAATTTGTACTCGAAATTCAACTCACTTTAAAATATGCGATCGAGGTTAAATTTTACATATTGAAGTAAATCAGATGACAATGTAATATTATTATGATTTTCAGTGCTTACCATTATGTACTTATTTTACAGGGTAACACAAAAAATTTCGGATAGATTACTGCCAACAAGTTTTCTAAAAAGTTTTAGATTAGATAACACAAGACTGCGATGGTTGTGTTTTTTTATTTTTTAAATTATGTATTTTTAAAATTATGATTTTTATGTATTTTTTAGCACTGAATCCGAAAATTATCTTCATTTTTAACCATCATGTCAGAATTTTTCGCAACTAGTAAATTTCAAAATAGTAAATTTCAAAATTGAAAAAATAGCTAATACTATAAAATAGAGTCGATGGTTGTATTTTTTAACTTTTACGACTGATTTGTATGTGCTTTTTAGCACTGAATGTAAAAATTACCTTCATATTTAACCATCATGTTAGACTTTTTTTGTAAATGGCAAATTTCAAAGTTAAACTAGTATGTTGTGGCCATCACAAAACTTTCTTCTAAATAAATCACGTCAATTAAATCATTTAAATAGTAAAAGAAATTACATCAATTTAGAACCAATTCGTATCAAAGTATACCTGAATTTGAAGTTTGATGAAAGTTCGTGCATTACTTATTGAGATAGAGCTGTAGGGGAAATTCTGAAAAATGCAGCATAGCAGCGTCACCTGTTGAGCGATTTGCACCAAAACACAAACAGCACTAATTCATATTAAGGTATACCGGAATCTGAAGTTTGATGAAAATCGGTGCATTAGTTCTGGAGCTAGAGCTATTGTGGAAATCACAAAAATGCAGCACAGCAGCGCCATATGTTGAGCGATTTACACGAAAAGGTACAAAACATCAATTCATGTCAAGGACTAACAGAATCTGAAGTTTGATGAAAATCCGTGCATTAGTTCTGGAAATTGAGCTATTGTGGAAATCGTGAAAAATGCTGCATACCAGCGCCACCTATTGAGCGATTTACACCAAAACATAAACAGCACTAATTCATATCCAGTATACCTAAATCTGAAGCTTGTTGAAAACCCAAACATTAGTTCTTCAGATAGAGCTATTGCGGAAATCTCAAAAAACGCAGCATAGCAGCACCACCTGTTGAGCGATTTACGCCACAAGGGACAAAACGTCAATTCATGTCAAGCACTAAATCTGAAGTTTGATGAAAATCTGTGCATTATTTCTTGAGATTGAGCTATTACGAAAATCGTGTAAATGCTGCAAAATGCAGCATAGCAGCGCCATCTGTTGGGCGATTTGCACCAAAACTTTACCAGCACTAATTCATATCAAGGATTAACTGAATCTGAAGTTTTATAAAAATCCGTGCATTAGTTCTTGAGATAGAGCTTTTGCGGAAATCCTGCAAAATGCTACATAGCAGCGCCACCTGCAGGACGATTTACACCAAAAACTAATGAAGGTCATTTTCGGAATCAATAGTAAAAAATACATAAAAATCAATTATCAAAAGTTAAAGAAATAACAATCACATCTATTTTATACTATCAGAATCAGATTTCCGAAAAATTTTCACTTTTTAGCTTTCAAATTTACGATTTGCAAAAAATCTGTACTTTGTGATAAAAAATGAAGGCCATTTTTGGATTCAGTGTGTAAAGAATCGAGGCTGTTGCTTTTCAACATTTTATTTAACGAAAATTCTATTATTTTTTTCCTGTTATATGTTTAGTACAAGCTGTATATTTTGCATTAATATTTCAGAATGATTATAGATTTCAAATTTATAATGCAATGTTAATTTTACTATCAACTATATTTTTTATATATCTGAAGATTATTTATATTTCTAGTAAATTTGTAAATGACCCCTATTTTGCAGCAAAAAATATGCTCCAAGTTGAAACAGCCATTACTTCGGTCAGTTTTAGTTGTAGAATAATAGGACTTTTATTTGTCTTACTTGTAAGTGTAATAGGAAAGTTTTACTAACTATAACTTGAAGGACCGGGGGATCGTATAAAAAATTAAATTTCATAATTTTTCAAGAAATGATTCTATTGACCCAAATCACTTTTTAAATACTTCTTTACCCCCATTTAAAACATTTTTGTAATTGGAACTATATGGCTATGACTAACGGTTTAGGAATTAGCTATTGGACATCGTTGAGAGTGGACATCCTGTATAGGAAATTTTATTATTGCTCTGATATTTGTCACCAGTGTCTAGGAATTTTTAGTCTCATAGATTCCTCTTCAAAATCTACCTCTAGGTAATCTTAATTTCATTTTTCATTCTGAATCTCATTTTTCATTTGGATGGCCCTACTGGTTTGGATATGTAACTAGTTAAAGCAGATTACATTTTTGTTCCAGTGTCCGTACTTTCAATAACTTTATGCCCTTTATCGTCTTTCTCCTCAGCTCCCTAACTTTACGCACACAGGATATTTCGCATAATTCATCAACATTATTATAACCGCCTTCAGGATCTGGTTCAGAAGTGAAACACCCTATTCTATAGCAATCATCTTGTAGTGCAATTCAGTGATATATATCAATTTTAATGCATTTGAAATAGCTTAATGTCATTAAAATGCGCTGCAAACGATTTTTTCCCGTTGACCATAATGTAACGAAATACTTTTGAGTGCCCCTGTAAATAAACTATTAATGCTACACTCTTCATATTGAATATCAAACATCCCATGGTAAACATCAGTAACATATATCAATTGCATGGGAATCCCAGTATATTTACGGGAGTTAGGTATATTACACACTGAGACCACACAACGACACAAAGCGCAACATGAAGTGCAAAAACCGGTCGAAACAAAGAACGAAGTAGTTGCAAACTTGTTTTAAACCAGTTTTTCTAGCGAATTCAAGCGACATGTCTTATGTGTCGCCTTAGTGTGTGACTTGCCTTAGAGCGTGAACAGACGGTCTGACGGACAGACAAACCGCATTCATAAACACTAACTTTATTGGAAAGAGTTAAAAAGTAAAGCACGTTTTTTGCACACTGTCTTTCCTGAGTGACTGATGTATGCCTTGTCTTTTACCCTAACATCGCTATTTGTGAGCTGCTGTTAACTACGTAGAATTTCAATAAACTTACAACTCTTTTTGAATCTCCAATTTCACGAGAACCTACCGGAATTTCTCTAATTTCACACCCTCATCCGCCGTCACCCTCTCTTCACTTATATGATACAGAACTTCAGTTCGGTGTGAGTGAATTGCAATGCTAATATGTTTGTTTGGATTGGGATCTTTGGAGCTTCATAACTCATGAAGTCATGGAACACTTGTGTTACACGAAAGGGTAGAAGTTTCTTCAGATGATTTGTAAACAGATTCATTAGCAGGGCTATGGCTAGTGATATTTATAAGATAATATTATATGCATTAATATTATAATATATATATATATATATATAGTAATATATATGATTTTATTCATATATAGTACATATTATCTCCGCCAAAAGATATAGTGATTCACTAAACTTCAAAGTTCTATTTCTTTAAATTTGAAATTTGCTAACATTTTAACTGAAAAACGGTTTATTGGTTTAATTAAATTAAACAAATTAAAAGTATGTCCATTATTATTACAGAGTGTAGTACTATATAAAGAACTATCCTTTTGACGATGTTTCGGCCGTTGAATGAAAGATATCTGTTGTAAACGTATTATAGATAATACCAACCTTAATTTTTTGGGAATTTAATTATTTTTTATTCGGAGTTAAACTTTTTATTGTCAAAACTATTTAAAATAGATAAAACATTTTGTTAAATTCGAACTTTTCAGAAAACTTTATGTAATTTAAGAAAAAAAAGAAAATAAATAAATAAATCTTCTAAGTGAAAAGAATAACAATAAGAAAGGAAAATACATAAAATTTAGTATCGTATTTGCAGTAAGTTTTACCTCAATAAAAACGGAAATTTGGTATTAGGCTTGAAACATTAAATTTAGTTTAGCATGAAGGGAGCCTTGATTTGCTCGAAATTAAACTCAGATATGTATTATCCATCACCACAGTAACAGGCATTAATCGTGGCATTGAACTCGGGATTTACGAGTATCAATAACGATCAAGAAATCTGAATTATTATAAGAAATTATTACGATAAACGATTTTTTTTTGCTTTTATTTTACGTTGAATTAAAACAAAGTCACAGCTATTTAAATTCTAATTATTTAGCAAGAAATAGAAGTAAAATAACAATTGAAAAAACTGTGCAAAATCACAACGTGCATTCTTTGGAAACCAATAATTAAATTCGTATATTGTAAAAATTTTAAATGCAATATTAACCTTCCGCATACCAGACCGGTGCAACAGGACCCAATAGATACATTCAAATTGATTTTTCACATTTTAAAAAATGAAAATTTTGTAAATATGTGACTTTTTCTGGAATGTTCTACTCAAAAGAATAGAACATCCCAGAAAAAACCCATATTTACAGAAATTTCAGTTTTTAAAATAAATTAGAAATATCATTATAAATGTACCTGTCGGGGCCATTGAACCCCTCTGGTAGGTGGAGGGTTAACATAAATCTATTAAACCGAAACAAGCATAAAATATGCAGCTTTATATATGTCGCAGTGTTGGAGAAAGTCCGATAATCTATATGTAGCACGTGATTTTTCTTTCCCGTTTTTATACTCAAAACGGCCATTAAGAGAGCGAACCGCGGTTAAATTATTTCAATCCCACCCACCACTGTTACTGTTATCTTATTATTATTATTAGACATTATGCTTTTTTGAAATATTCATTATCTTAAGAAAAAAAGAAACGTTTTACAAAAATTCCTTGTTCTAACAGATTTTACTCTATGCAATAAACCTCAATGTAAGTTGATTAAAACAACAATCTTAGGGAGTTTCGAGATTTTTTTAATCATCTTCTTCAGGAGAGAAAAACAAGACGCCAAACTGTGGAAATAAAGTGGTACTCGAGTGCTCGTAGCTGGTCATATATTTATTTTGACAAAGAGGATTCTCAAATTGAAATTATGTTTGAGGAAAAAACATGAAATAGTGAAATATGCATGAAAGTGCGTAACTCTACAATTATTAAAATAATTGAAAATCAGTTATTATTATCCTATTAAAATGCAATTTTTATGGCCTAGTGATATATTTCTTACATTATTCAAAACTGTTTCTAGTCAGATTTAAAAAAAATATTTTTCAATAGTAATTAAACAAGCATTTTCTTTGTTTTTCTTAAGGCTGTTCTTAAGTGATCTGCTCAACAAGCGTAAAATGTTTTGACACATTTACAAATTCATTTTTTAAGGGAAAGATATAAAATTGGAATGTTTGACCATGGAAGCGATTTGAAATCGAACTGTGTTTTCCATCTTTTGATCAGTAAATTACCTATTGAGTTATAATCGATTTTGATCACGTGACAAACATGTTTTTCACCCATTTTTGAGAAATTATGCCTCTTTCGTGCGGAAGTTCGGTTCAAAACGCCCACTTTGACACTATTTTCTGAAAGGCCTATTGCGTTTGCAAAAAAACGGAAAAAACAGCTCGATTACATAGTTTCTGAACAACAACACCTGTTCGTTTCATGCATTTCCGAATAAAAATAAATTAAAACTTTTGTCAGAAATTTATCCTTTTGGATTTGAGAACAGCCTTAAGAATTCATTTAGAAAAAATTCATTTCGTATGATACATTTACCAATTAGAAAATGTATTAGTGTATTAAAGTACACATGGTGTTCCATTACCCTCGGGGTCCAGGTACTCAATCTGTAAAGTACGTAAAGTTTCTGGGTTCGAATCCCATCTCGGGCACTTTTTCTCTCAGGTGTAAAAAATCCAATTCGTATAAAATATTTTTTTTTATTATTTCTTTCAGATTAATTTAGCACAAGAAGATGAAATAGTAATGTTTATTAAACGCCCTACTCCGCCCCGCACTTCAATTTCTTTTTTCTTTCTTTATTTACTTTTCTTTTTTTTTGAGGAGGGGGGGGGGGGGGGGGGGGGGGGGGGGGGGGGAGTGGCACACACATTAGAAGGATATTTTGGCAATAAAGTCAGCTTTAATAGAATCAAAATCTGTTATTTTGAAATAAAATAGCGTATTTTAATTTATTAAAACTGGCCAGTCTACAAGAAAAGAGCCGATTCCCGAGGAATCGGTCCTTTTCGGAACGGTTCCTCGGATTCGGTCCTTTTTGGAACGGTTCCTCGGATTCGGTCCTTTTTGGAACGATTCCGAAATGGACCGACTCCGAAGAATCGGTCCTTTTCGGAACGACTCCAAGGAATCGGTCCTTTTCGGAACGACTCCAAGGAATCGGTCCTTTTCGGAGTCGGTACATTTTGGACCGATTCCGAGGAATCGTTCCGAAAAGGACCGATTCCGTGGAGTCGTTCCTTTTCGGAATCGTTCCAAGAAGGACCGATTCCGAGGAACCGTTCCAAAAAGGACCGAATCCGAGGAACCGTTCCAAAAAGGACCGAATCCGAGGAGTCGTTCCAAAAAGGACCGAATCCGAAAAGGACCGAATCCTTTTACAGAATGGAATCGTTCCTTCATTTTCACTGCCGGGAATCGTTCCTTTGGAGTCGTTCCTCAACAAATGACACATCTCTACAGTGTATAAAACATAAAAATTTAACTGGTTTACTCCTGTTTTCTGCTCTTATAGTGATACCATACCTTTTATTTATTTATTATTATTATTATTTTTTTTTCACTTAAAGAAAAGAAAATCAAGCTCTGTTGTCTTAACTTTTTATTATATATGAAATTTCTTCCCATGGTACCTTCATAAGTTAAAACACATTATTCTTTAAAAATTTTCTAACAATGTCTTGAAAATGCCTGTTTTAAAAATTAAAAGATTTGATAAGATTTCTTTGAAATAGATAATCAATGGGATGGCTATTTCTCCCTATGTGTTATTCTACGCCATTTTTATGCATGTATCTAAACAGTCCTTGAATAGTGCTGGAATAGTGCTTTGAAAAGTGCTTGAATTTTATTTGTTCTCGAGTGTATGAACCATGTATATGACTCCTGATGAGTGTTCAGAATTCCTAAAATTTAATTGGTTTACTCCTGTTTTATGCACTTTAGTGATACCATACCTTTTATTTATTTATTTTTAAAATATTTTTTTTGCACTTAAAGAAAAGAAAATAAAGCTCTTGTGTCTTAACTTTTTATTATATATGAAATTTTCTTCCCATGGTACCTTAATAAGTTAAAACACGTTATTCTTTAAAAATTCTCTAATAATTTCTTGAAAATGCCTGTTATAAAAATGAAAAGATTTGATAAGATTTTTTTAAAATAGATAATCAATGGGGTGGCTATTTTCCTTATGTGTTATTCTACGCCATTTTTATGTATGTATTTGAATAGTGCTGGAATAGTGCTTGAAAAGTGCTTGAATTTTATTTGTTCTTGAGTGTATGAACCATGTGCTAGTTTGGATACCTAAAGTTATACTCCTCAAATTTTTCAGAAATTCCCATTTAAAAAGAGATTACACAATATCAATCGCTTTTGTGCGTAGTACATTCTTAGCAATGCTAATTAATTTTTTTTTTCAGTCATGATTCTTCAATATTAATTAATTATAAAACTTTTCAATCAGTTCAATTGTTTCAGGACATGTGGCTTTACCTTTTCTTATTTTTGGCATTGGCAAGATTCTCTTTTCTCTCAGAAGTTGCCATTACTGTCTTACATCATAATCAGTAATTTCAAATTCATCTATTAGTTTCTTTTTGATCCAAGGATTAGGAGCCAAAGTCAAAAGCTGCAGTTGCTCCCTTTTATTTCTGGCTTTCTTTTAACATACTAGAAGGCCCTGCCCCCTACAAGCTACGCTCGCCAATCCCCGTTCAGACACAGCAAACTCTAAAAGCACACTAATTTAATCGGCTTTAAAAAAATTTCCAAAGGCTGAATAATAATTAAAAAAACAAAAAAACAGTGGCGATCTCCCTGTTAACGGGCTGTTTTCGTCTTTGATTAAATCAGATCAATGAAAAAATGAAAGTAAGCTAATATAAAATTAAATTAAGTAAACAGACATATTATTAGTTTGAGCAAAAAGTTCTGGGAAATTTGTGAAAGTTGCGTTGTTATGTGCAAATTAAGAACAAAAACAACAAGGAGTATTCTTCAAAGTAGAGACCATCATAGTCCACTACTTTCTGCCATCGTTCTTCCAGATTCCGGATTTGTTGGACGTACCATGGCAGCTCCTTGGAATCAAAAAACTCTTGATATGCTTCTTCAACATCATTCGTTCAGAATCGTTTGACCTTTTCTCCAATAATGCCGGATCAACACATGCAAATCAATAGGAATTTTGGATGTTAGGATCAATAGGAATTAGGCTGTTCAATAGGAATTTTGGAGCCGAAATTCCTGAACTCCTATAGATATACCATTGGTATTCCTATATACGATATAAATTCTCGTAACTATTAGATTAAAAATTTCCCAGAACTTTTTGCTCAACCTAATATTTGTGCTGTCTTAGAATTCTCAACACGCGCAATGCAACTCTTCTAGGCACTTCAACATTGGTTCAAAATATCTCAATTTGTTGATTTTCTGTAAGCAAGTAAACTCTATTGGTTTACAATGGAAATCTATGGGAATTTGGCGAAATGTTAGAGATATCGGCAAGTTGACGTCACTTTTGGTGACTAATTTTGGTTGCCAAATTTGGCAATATATCACCGGTTGCATTTGGCGACAGAACAGGTTCCCCTTATGGTAGCCCCCCTTATAGAAATGCAGATGCATTAAATGCCGTTCAATAACCAATAAGATGTTTCATTTGGGTGTTGCTATTAAACAATTAACAAATAATCGCAATTTCTGTGCCACGTATGATAGCGTACTATATATATATATATAGATTAGTTTTAAAAGATTATCTCAAAATATGAAATAAATGTCTTGCACAAGTATATTTTAAAATTTAAACTGTTTGGCAGTATTATGGTTTGGAAATTTTAAATATGACGTAATTTCCTCCATTTACATCTTTTAACGCATATTAATGAATTTATTATTTTACAATTTTCTTTCTCTTTTAAAATTCACGTGTAAAGATAGTTTTTGTGACGTAATTAATATTTTCCTGCTTTTAATACGTAATCATTTAATTCTCATTTGAAAGTTCTTTTCTGTTTATAATAGTCATGTGTAAATAAATTTTTAATTTGAAGGAAATATTATTCTTTGCGCTGTTTTTAAATTTGGCAACAATTTAAAATTATACCCTTTTCTAAAAGTTGTAAAAAATATCTCTCTAAATGCTAAAAATTTGAATTTAAAATAGAAATAAAACCTTAAAAAATGAGTCAAAAAAAAAAAAAAAAAAAAAAAAAATGCAGTCTGCACACATGGAACTTCTAATGTATATAATGATCTAAAAATGATTAAATTCCTATGTATAGTTTTTGCTCCTATAAAACATTTTTAATGGAACGATTTTGACCAACTTTAACTTTAAATATCTCTTAAAATAATTCTTCGATTTGAAAACTGTTTGCATCAGCGCGTTTATCAAACATTTCTCTATAATACCACCGATTTTCATATTTTTGTATGCAATATTTTTCTTAATATTAACGAAAAAAGACCTCCATTCACAAAAAATTCAAAACCGGTGGCTGTGACAGCGTTACTTTTTTTTAAAAATTAGAATAGAGAGATTCATCACCTTATCAAAATCTCCATCGTTTTGCTTAATCTTTTGAGTCGAGACTTTTAAGAACCTCATGTTTGCTGAATCATGTATTATACTCAGCGCTATCATTATCTCTTATTAGCACTAATTCATTCACATAAAAGCAGTATTTATGAACCTTTTCTGAAAGTCTTGTGAAAAAATAACACAGTTTAACTCCATGGTTGAAACAAACAATTTGTTGAATAAATCTTTACTGACAGTTCAAATTGCTTTTTTTCACTTGCAATGGATCTGCACATTTATATTGTTAAAATTAGTATTTCATGTAAAAACAAATTCTGTGATGGTCAGATCACACATACTAATGAGATGATTATCACTTATTTTTCATTTTATAAATGCAATAATCCTAAGTACTAGAAGATCTTTCTCTGAATCACAGAGATAATGAATGTAGTTTAGTTCTTTGTGTTTTGTATCAATTTTCTGACACTCTAATTGATTAACAGATTCCAAAACATCTGTCTTAATAAAAAACTTGATCCTGCCTTTGTCAGAATGTGCTTATACAAGGCAGGTGTAGAATTATGTTTCATCCTGTAGAAATGAGCTTAGCTTTGCTAAATATACTTAAACATATTTAAACTGGTTAAACCCAAGATAATAATAAAATACAAAGTTTTGAATTTTTTTTTAAAATACAAATAATTAAAATATTTTAATTCACACACACACACACACAAAAAAAAAAGACATTGAAAATGTGATTAATAAAAAGTCATTATTTTGCTTTATTATTCTATAACAACAAAAGGTTTTCTGTTTTCAGTTATATTCTTAAAACAAAATTAGGAAATTGTTTAAATTAAAAAAATGCTTATAATAATAATAATAAAAGCTAAATAAGTAAATAAATAAATGAAACACAAAGATTATGCACAAAATTTAATGGAGGGGAGAGGACATTGTCAGACTTTTTTTTTTCCCTCAGAAACTTAACTTTGCAAATAAAAAGAAACACTTACTATACATAATAATAAATTGAACAAGTCATAGGAACAACAGTAATTATGTAAGAAAGAGTGTTCTATTTATCATGCAAAATGGTACAGATCGCCTCGCATAGGAAAGTGGGATGGTAAAAAAATAAATATCTTCTTTAAAAATTTATGGAGTCGCAAAAAAAAGCATTTTCCAGATAAAAGGATGAGAGTTATCATTCTATCAGTACGGAATATGCCCTCCTCAGACACTAGTGCACATTTTGCATGAGTTATTCATGCTGTCTACTAAACTATTGAAGGGTCCTTAAGGGATATTGCCCCACTCCTCTCTCAAGGTGTTTTTCAGTTCTTGCACGTTTCAAGGACCATGATTTCTTTGAGAAACGCGCCTGTCAAAAGCATTCCTGGCATGCCCTGAAGGATTTAAGTCTGAAGAGTAAGCAGGCCATTCCATACATTCAATATTTTCACTTTCTAGTGTATCCGATTCTTCAGCAGTCCTGTGTGGGTGCACATTGCCATCTGTAAACAGAAAGTCTGGGCCTGCCACACTCCTAAAAAAATGAACATGATCCATAATAATCTTATTGCAATACCGCTGTGATGTCAGGGATCTGTTTAAGAAGAAATTGGGTCCTTTAAAGGACCCTTCACAAAATTTTTCATTTCAAAACAGGACCCTTCACAAATTTTTTATCTCAAAAAAGGACCCTTCACAAACCTTTTCACCTTAAAAGAGGACCTTCACAAAATTCTTTGTCTTAAAAATAAACCTTTCACAAAAAATTTCCATCTCTAAACTGAACTTTTCACAAATTTAATCATTTAAAAGTAAAATCTGACCTGTCCTGTCACTGTTATACATATAAAGAAAATATATGTATTTTACATACACTTCTTAAAAATGTATAAACGAGAACCTGAATATAACAATTACTTCCAATTCACAAAATTCTGAGTAGATTTTTCACAAATGTAAAAAGGTGTTTACAATTTCACAAAAACAGGACCTTGGGAGAAAAGTCTGGACAGACCACTGGATGTAACAGTACCTCCTTGCTCAAAGATGTGTTCTGCCTTTGTGCATAGTGCCTGCCCACACCATCACTCCTTTGCCAAACCCATCACTTTCATAAACATTCTGTGGGGCATGATGTGTTCTCTTCTCTCTCCACACTAACTAGTGGCTAGAATCACATGTCACAGTGAAGCGGGATTTGCTGGAGAACATCACTCTGGACCACTGTTGCTGACCCCACACAACCAATATTTCTTTACACAAACACAATATTTCTCGACAATGGCATGGTTTAAGTGGGATGTATTAAAAACAGGTTTCTGTGCATACAAACCAGCCTGATGTAATTGCTGAGAAATGGTTCTGGCAAATACACATGTACCATTAGTGGTTGCAAAGTCTGCAGCTATGTAACTAGGAGTGAGATTTCTGTTCCTTTGTGTGTTCCTGTGGTGTTCTTTCCAGGTTCACTGGCATTCTTTTGCATAGCATTTCCACCTTCAGCAGCCTTTTTTAATCGCAATATGACACTTTTTGGCACTCTTATTGCTGTGGCCACAATAGTGAGATTTTGACCCGCTTCGAACCATCCAATTTCTCGTCCACGATCGCAAGAACTTAAATGATGTCTTGGAGATACTTTGCACTTGATTATTGCCATACCACACGGAATTTTACAGAAATTAGTTCAACAACTTACGGTGTTATTTTTTTTTCAAACACCTAACTGCGTGAATTTTCGAATGAATAAAGAGCCCCTGTGCAGTGCCTTTCAGGCAGATAACAGGTCTTGCTTTAGTATGCCATCTATTTTACTGTTGTTGGTTGGCTGTTGGGAATGCTGTGTTGCAAAAACCAGTTTTTCCTTAGCAATTGTCAAGCAGTCTATATCCTTTTACATCTGCAAAGCTTTTTGCCTTTCCAGAAATAGAGAAAAGGTCAAAAATACTTATTTTATATCATTTTTAATGCTTAACAAATTTTTAAAAACTGAACTAAATAACTTCCCCCCCCCCCCTCTCAAGTGCTCACTGAAATTCTCCTTCTTTCACCATATCAGCAATTTTCAAGTTTGAAGACAATTACACTTTGGTTTTGAAATTAATTTCCTTATGGTGCTGAAAATGGGGACCAATCTTTTGCATCTATCCAATACTTCATAATATGTGATCCTTTTTAGGTAGATTTCGTAAAAAATACTACCTATTGCAGTCGTTACCATGGTGCGACTTTTGAAAAATTCCTTCATAACTTTTCATTATAGGAACCCAAAACCACCCTCACCTAAAAAGTTATATATATATATATGTATGTACTAAATTTTGTCCGCATGATAAAAGTCGCAATTATGCACGGATCGTCTTCAAACTCGCCAACAACTTTGATATGGCTAATATCTCGGCGGGGATTGAAAATGGGCAAAATCGGCCCAAGGGAATGAAAATGAGGAGGGTTCAAAATTTTGAATACCGCCTTAACATGATTCTGATAAAACCAGCTCTTACACAACAATGTCAGGAAAAAAAATATTTTTCGTTATAGCAGTTGCCAACAACTAAAAAAAAAAGCAATAAAATTCTCACCACAACAATTGCTTTTCTATTGCAAGGTTTCATGTGAAAAATTAAATTAAATAAATAGTTTGAATAATTGAAACAAATTTAATATTACGTCATAAGTTTTTTAGAGCAAGATTTCCGCATGAAAACTCGAAATGAAATAAATAGTTTGACGAATTAAAAAAAAAATATATATTGCATCAAATTGGAAATAAAACGGACCTCAGCAGGTGAATATGTAACGTCATGTGAGTTTGAAGAAACGTATTAAAA
The DNA here is from genome assembly GCA_963932465.1 of Maratus speciosus. NCBI lineage: Eukaryota > Metazoa > Arthropoda > Arachnida > Araneae > Salticidae > Maratus > Maratus speciosus. Next base: position 78,031,499 of record OZ010792.1, read on the forward strand.
CATGATGAAAACCCGACAATGGAAATATTAACTTATTTTAACACTCTGAGTTTCTATGAATTTGTTTTAGCTATTTTTTAAACCTATTCCATATACATACGTGTATGTATTCGTGTATATTAGAATTTTCACAAAATGTTTAGCTCTCTAGAGCTCATTCTTAGTGAAGATCTTGATTTAAGTTTTGACTAAGAACTTAATTGGTGAATGTTGGTGAATTTAGTACTTAACTTCGAAATCTATCTCTGCCTGTAGGCCCGAGCCGGCAGGAATTTTTTTCTGTTGCAGAGTACTATAGAAATCTATATTGCATCTAAATCTTAGAATAATTCATTTCACTTTTAAGGTTGCCTCTAGAATTAGCTGAATTTTAAATATTTAATGACTCTCAAATTAATTTTGAAAATTTTATATATGAGCTAATTATGTGGACCAAGTTTCTTTTCTAGTGTTACAATTGGATGTTGCTATGAAAATTTTAAAGCTCATTGCTATTTCATTTGAATTGGACCCTTTGAATTACATATCATTAAAAAAAACTGTATTATTTAAGTAGTTAAAAAGAATGGAATGTTCTTTTTTCTTAGTTACCCAACTGTACATCTGTACTTAAGTGCGTATGTCTGTATTTAATGTTTGTCCTCTTTCTTTTTGCAGAATTTAGCTTTGTGTACAGCCACATTAATGTTTGTATTGAGCCAAGACAGACTTACCATGGACATTGAAGCTAGCACATTATCTCTGATGTTACAACTATTAGAAACTGATCCCGAGCTAAGGAATCCTGAGAAAGAAATAGATTTGATCCTTAAGGATCCAGCTTTATGTGCCATGCAAGACAGGCATAGAGAAAAAGTCTATCAATTATGTGAAGAGATGCAACAGAAAGGACACGCTAAACACTTGAAGTTAGATAATATAAATGTGAGTTATTGATTACTAAGTAGGAATTTTTTTTATTTCCAAATAAACTTTTATTTTCAGTAATTAAATAGCCAGTTTAGTGGCTTATAAGTTTGGATTTTTTGTTATTTTAATTCTTGGAATTAAGTATTATTCTTCCATGATTGTTTTATAGTTTTATTATATTCATCTCATTGCTTTATTTTGCTTTAGAACCATTTATTTAGTGCATGTGTGCAAAATCATTGTGCAGAAAGTATACAGTAGAGTCTCAAAAATCCGCATAGCTTGGGACCGGAGGCTGTGCGGATTTTAGAGTTTTGCAGATTCTGGATTAAATGATTTATTATTTTTTAACTTACCTGTATCTATTTACAAGAAGAGCTTGTAAATAATTCAATTTAAGGAAATCAAAACTTGAATCCCTTTTATTTACCTGTACATTATAATTTTAATACCCAAAATTATTTTTTATTAAAATTTTTAAACATTTCTTGTATAGTTCTTTGCTTGAGAACTTTCATTTTCTCTTGATAAAGTTTCTTTTGAATTCTGCAAACAGTCGTTATTTGCTGTTGGTCTGTACAACTCAAAGCAAATGCAAAATAGTAATGAAATGAGTGTTGCCAACCTCACATGAAATATAAAATAAATTAATTCGCTACTTTCTATAGTGGACGATAGATTGTGCAATTACTAAAACCTTTGCGGGCTTGTTTATGCTTTACGTCAATTTCTATTGTTTTATATTTTGTTGTGTGTAGGTTTCTGTGAAATAAAAGCATTTTATTTGCATAATATCCAGTGTAATTACTATTTTCTCATAAATTTACAGTAAAAATAATTTTATTTTCATTCTCTGATATTTGGAATAAAAATTATAAAGAATATTTCTTAACTGGGAATTTCACTGTTTACGTTTTGAAATGCAAGTGAATTTTAGACTCTACTGTACTTGTTTTTTTATACTTCTATACTAATATTATAAAGAGGTAAAAATTGTTTATTTGTAGGAAGTAAGCTCTGGAACTACCGAACCAATTCCAAAAGTAATTGTATCAAAATGATGGTGTTCAGACCTGCCAACTGCTACGAAAAATTCGTAGTTGCTACGATTTGGACCTATAAACTACGATGCTACGAAAATCGGTCTTAAACTACGATTTTTTGCAAAAAACAAAAAAACGCATTTTTTGTTTCTAATTGCGATTTTTATCCCGCGCAGCATATTTTTCAGGAATGATTCTGTTCCAAAATTTCAAAGTATTAATTTCCGAAAGTTTTAAAAAATTTGTCATTAATCCGAAAATTCGGACATTAAAAAATACTCATGGGAAAAAAAATCTAGGCTGCAAAACAAACTTCTTAACATAAAACCCTCTTTATGTATATCAACCACAAGTGAGTCATGTTTCTGTAAATATTTATTCAGGAATTCCCTTCCTTAGAAACAGGGATGCCATTTTAAGAATTTCTGGAGGGGGGATCTTTGAGGGGCAAGATTTGAAATAGTGTGCAAAATCGCATGATTTGTACTATTTATTATTAAACATTTCAATTTACGAATTATTATTAAACATTTCAATCTTGTGTGGTAAAAAACACAAAATTCGTCAAAAGTTCATGGCAAAAAGTGCAGATTTCAACAAAGAATCGTGATAGAAAAATGTGAATTACGATTGTGTGGAAAAAATTGTGAATATCCTGAAATGGTCGCGGGTAAAAAAATTCGAGAATTTCGTCAAAATTTACTGCACTGGGCTAAAAAATTGGAACCAGGCTTCTTTTACAATGTAAAAAAAAAAATGCTGCAAAACGAAAAGAAACTTTAAATATCGTATAAAAATTTTCAGAGGAAAAAAATTACTATATTGAGTTGAAAGACTGAAACCTTATTCCTTTTACGAATGTCAAAAGATGGCTCCGAAAAACCAACCAACCAACCTCCAGATTAATTTCAATATTCAGTGCTACGATTTCTCATTTTCAAAAGTTGGCAGGTCTGGGTGTTAGTCCAACTTAGAACATAGGCTACATCTTATGTCCGTGCCACTGGCCAAAAGCGGGTGGAGGAGCGAAAAACGTTCTAAAAATGCGATTTTTGTGTTACTGAAGGGTCTAGAAACATGAAATTTGGAATGGTAGTTACTTATGAGATACTAATGATCTCTAAGGACATTTCTTAAAAAAATCGAAATTAAAAAGAGGTGAAAATGTGCGAAATGCATTCTAAAAAATGTTCTAAATGGCGATTTTTACGCAATTTCAGGAAGTACCAAACCAATTTAAAAAATGATGGTTTCAAAATGATAGTGACAACCCTTGCTCCAACATTGGCTATAATTTATGTCGGTGCCACTACCCCTAAAAGGGGTGCAGGAGCAAAAAAAGTTCAAAATTGCGATTTTTGTGTTACTGAACGGTCCAGTTACATGGAATTTGGCATGGTAGTTACTTATTAGATATAAATTATCTCTAAGAACATTTCTTAAAAAAATCTAAATTTAAAAGGGTGAAAATGTGCAAAAAGCATTCTGAAAAATGTTCTAAATGTCGACTTTTACGCATTCTCAAGAAGTACTAAACCGATTTAAAAAAATAATGGTGTTAAAATGGTGGTGACAACCCTTGCTCCAATATAGGCTATATTTTATGTCAGTGCCACTACCCCTGAAGGGGGTGCAGGAGCAAAAAAACGTTCAAAATTGCGATTTTTGTGTTACTGAAGGGCCCAGATACATGGAATTTGGAATGGTAGTTACTTATAAGATATAAATCATCTCTAAGAACATTTCTTAAAATATTCTAAATTTAAAAGGGGTGAAAATGCACAAAAAGGGTTCTAAAAAATGTTCTAAATGGCGATTTCTACACAATCTCAGAAAGTATCCAACCTATTTCAAAAGTAATGGTTGGAAATTGATGATCACAGCACTTGCTCCAACATAGGCTCTATTTCATGTCGGTGTCACTACCACCTAGGGGTTGCAGAAGCAAAAAAGCGTTCTAAACTGTGATTTCTGTGTTACTGAAGGGCCTAGAATCCTGAAATTAGGCAGAGCAGTTATTTATAAGGTACAAATGATCTAACTCTAAGAACATTTCCTAAAAAATCGAAATTTAAAAGACGTGAAAATGAGTGAAAAGCTTTTTCTAAAAAACTTTCAAAATTGTGATTTCTACGCAATCACAGGAAGTACCGAACCGATTTAAAAAATAATGGTGTGAAAACGATGGTGACAGCCCTTGCTCCAATATAGGCTGTATTTCATGTCGGTGCCTCTACCCCAAAGGGGATGAACGAGCAAGAAACTGTCTAAATTGCGTTTTTTGTAATACTGTAGGGGCTAGCAACTTGAAACTAGGCATGGTAGTTACTTATAAGACATAAATGATCTCTAAGAACATTTCCTAAATAATTCAAAATTGAAAAGGGGTGAAAAGGGATGAAAAACGTTCTACAAAACATCCTAAATTGCGATTTCTATGTAATCTCAGAAAGTACGCAACCTATTTCAAAAGTAATGGTTGGAAATTGATGATGATAGCCGTTTCTCTAATGTAGTATCTATTTCATGTCGTCATCACTACCCCCTTGTGGTTACATTTTAAAAAACGTTCTAAATTGTGATTTTTGTGATACTGAAGGGGCTAGCAACTTAAAATTTGGCACGGTAATTACTTATAAGATGTAAATACTCCCTGAGAAGAGTTCTTTAAAAATTTTAAATTTAAAAGTGGTCAAAATGAATGAAAAGCATACTAAAAATGTTCTAAATAGCGATTTCTATGCAATCCCAGGAAATATAAACCGATTTCAGAAGTAATGTCTTGTTTTTTGTGTTACTGAGGGGGGGTCTAACATTTTAAATTTGGAATGGTAATTACTTCAAAGATGCAAATGCTTTCTAAGAATTGTCGAAAGATAATTCTAAATTTAAAAGGATGAAGTGAGCAAAAAGCGTTCTAAATTACGATTTTTATGCAATTGTATGAAATACAAAACCGATTTCAAACATAATGGTTTAAAATTGATGGTGATAGAACCTGCTCAAACATAAGCTATATTTTGTGTCGGTGCCACAACCCCTAGAGTGTTGCAGGAGCGAAAAACTTTTGTAAATTGCGATTTCTGCGGTACTGAAGAGGCTAGAAACTTTAAATATAGCACGGTAGTTACTTATAAATTATAGATGTCCTCTAAGAACAATCGAAAATAAATTCGAAATTAAATCGGGGTGAAGCGAAGGAAAGGAGCGAAAAGCATTCTAAAAGAGTCCTAAATTACGATTTCTATGGAATCTCAGGAAATAATAAATCGATTACAGAAGTTATTGATTGCGAATCAAGAATGATAGTCCCTGATCCTATACGGGTTATATTTTATGCTGGTGTCACTACCACCTGGTTGGCAGGAACAACAAGAAAGCGTTTAAAAACATCTAAATTCCGTTTTCTGCAGAATATTAGGAAATACCAATTGATTTCAAAGTTAATGTTTGCAAATCGATGGTGATAGTCTCTGTTTCAACATTTTTTGAGACATTCTATTTCAACTCTGATTCAGCATTTTATGTTGGTGCCACTAACACCAGAGAGGTGGTAGACTGTTAGACAAGAAGTATGGAATTTGACATGATGGTTAGTTTTAATATGTAAATGTGTTAAGATGGTTTCTAAAAAATTCAAAACTTCAAATGAATAGTGAAATGAGCGAATGAAATGAGCATAAAAGTCTCAAAATACTTTCTAAATTATTATTTAACTGGAATTAGTTTTAGTTCTTATTAATTAATTAAAATGTCATTTCTGTCTACTGCACTTTTATAATGAAGTTTAGTCAAACTGGCTTAATTTGTAATTTTTGTATTATTTCAAAAAGTATTCTTCTAATAAAAAATAGTGATGCAAATATCACTTGGCATACTTCACCTATTACGCGAGCAAAGCTGCGGGGTTTGCTAGTAAATTATAATTCTCTAAATATTCAAATTCAGAATACATATTTCGTGGTTTTTTTCTTCCTTTCTTTCTATTTCTTTCAAAGGCACGAGTTTTTGATTAATAAGAAATTTTTACTATTTTTGAAGCTGCTATGGATTTTTTTTTGTTATGTGTAGTTAGAAATTTCAGTAAGGTTATATTTTATACAATTTTTTCAAATGTTGAATGTTTTGTTTAAAAAGTGAAAGTTTTTGACAATTTTATTTTCATTTCTAAAAATTCAGAAACTGTGATACTTCTAATTGAATACCCCCTTTCCCTCTAAATAAATAATGCAGAGTTTTAATTCTTTATAGTTCATTGTTATATAACAGAACGTCACTAATAATTCTCTATCATTCATTTCAAAAATACTATCTATTTATAACTAGTTTTATCTTATTTAGATATTTATTAGTATGTTAAGTAAAATTTACTAAATTAGTTGAAGTGTTTTCCATTTTTTGATACAGTAGAGCGTCTGTTATCAGAACTCCAATTAACCAAATTTCCAATCATCCAAACAGCCTATTTCTCTTAAAAAAAAAAAAAAAAAAAAAACACTCTATTTCTCTCCCCCACCCCCCTTCAGATTTAGCATATGAAATTGAATACCGAATTATTGTTTCATTGGGAGCAGTAACAAGAGAATAAAAGGCTTGGGGAAAGGGTATGAAATCAAAATTAAAGTACAGAATTCCTGTTTATATTACCTCCCCTTCGTCGTGGACTCTTCCTTTGTCCCCTTAGTTTCGTATTAGTGATTAATTCCAAGAACCTGAAAAATGAAACAATTTGATGTCAGACAAAATTCAATGTTTGTTTTTAAGGATACATTTTATAAACAGTTAAAAGGAACTGAAATGGGCTTCCCCTGTCTGTGAGAGTAGCAGAGATTGTTATGCAGTATTTGGAGAAAGATATTATTTTTGGTTTGGGTAATAAGATTAAGTTTTGGAGGCGGTATGTAGATGATGTTTTTATAATTGCTGAAGATAAACTTGTGGAGATTTTAAACAAAGCGAATTCCTTTTCTTCTTCAATCCAGTTCACGATAGAGCTTGAAAATAACAGGTCACTCTCTTTCCTTGATGCTTTACTCCAGAGAGAAATTGTTAATAATATTCCTATTTTGAAAACTTCTGTGTACATAAAAAGTACTTCCTGCGGGCAATATTTAAATCTTAAATCCAATAGCCGACTTTCACATAAAATTGCAGTCTTCAGATCCTTGCACAACAGAGCCTTGAGATTTTGCAGTGACAGAGTTAGTTTTGATAATGAAATTAGTGAGATAATGAATGATTTACATCTCAACGACTATCCACGTTGTTGGTGTCTTAGAGTTATTTCGGAACTAACGAGCAAATCAGACCAGTATCCCACTCCTTACCAGCGTGTCAATCCTATAGGAACTACATCTTTGCCTTATTACAGTAATATTTCGGGAAAAATTTCAGCCGTACTCAAGAATGTTAATGTTAGGACAGCTCATGCTCCTTTAAATCGCATGGGTAATTTTTTCAGTAGTTTTAAACATAAATATTCGAAGTTTGACCTGAATGGTGTTGTTTATAAAATTCCTTGTAAAAGCTGCAGCTCGATTTACATTGATGAGACTGGACGCTCACTGAATGCTAGACTCAAGGAACATAACAATTCTTTTAATAAAGTACTCTTAATTCAAGATTGGTTGCACATGCACTTGAGTTCGATCATGTCTCTGATTTTGAGAATACACGAATTGTGGAAGCCAATCGCCCTGTATATTTTAGTCGTGTCTTCCTCGAGGGCTGGGTGACTGTTTTAGCTGAATTACCGATTAATGAAGCAACACAGGTTCCTGCTGATTATTCTATCCTACTTAAACCGTGATTTTAACTGTTTTTTCTTTAGCTGTGGCTCTTGCTGTTTTGTGACTCTTCTTGTTTACTGATCAGGGCTATGAAAATAGCCAAAGCGTTTATATATATTTTAATTATATTTTAATTGTTTTTAATAAAATTTTAATATGTGTATGTCTGTAGTTATATAAATTGTGTTAATTATTAAGTAATCCAGACGTAATTATGTATGTATTTTTTAATTATAGTATCATATTTTATTACATTTCAATGTATATTAAAACTAATGTGCACTATCATTACACAAAAGTAATGCTGTATCTAGCTATATTAACAGTATTTTTTCCCATTGGTTCCGAGTATAGGTGCAGATTCCCAAAATCTGGAAGGAGCCAGTAGCTCCTAAATACAAAAAATCCAGTGGCCACGTTGTGAAAGAAACACATAAGAACAATAGCATTTATGTGGGAGGGAAAAACACAGAAATTCAAAGTGAAAAATGATTTATTAATGATAAATTATTTATTAAATGATTAATATATGCACAAAACACAGACTAATTATCACACAATTCTTTTAATTTATATATAAATTAAGTATGATATAAATGTTAAACTTTGTACAGTCAGAAGATAAAGTTTCACAAGATTCAGTTTAAAAAAAAATATTTATAAGCTAAGCAATCTGGTAGCAGGGAATATTAGGAAAACAATATTTCTTATTTTGATGTTGTCATTTACACAAAACTTAAATAAATGAATGTACATATGAAAAATAATTGCAAATGTGCGAGATTATTTTGCAGTATAAAAATCAAAATGCACTTCACACATTTGTTTTACTATAAGGAAAATTATCTTTAAAAAAAAAAAAAAACTTATCAGAGGCTATTTATTAGTAAATTTATAAAAATTCAAACTTTTACGAAGAATACTGCTACTTGAGCATATTTAAAGCAATAGTTTGATTTGTTAAACGGATCACTCTGAAATGTTTTACATTAAAAAAAAAAAAAAAAAAAGTTTAATGTGTTTTGCTCTTAATCTTTCTTCCTGGAATATGTTAAAAAAAAGTATAGATATTAGTTTTGTAGATAGTTAAACCAGATTGTTCTTCAGAAGAATAAATATTATGCAAAATTACTTTGAATTAGAAATTCAATCCATAAAAATGTTATTTATCAGTAATTTTGTGTACTATAAAAAATTAAAAATAAACAGTAAATTTTAAATTGACACAAAAGCTAAATAAATGAATAACTTATTTTTTCTCCATTAAATTTGGATGCCGAGATTTTATAGAATTTTCTTATCATAATTCTATACAGTGTGTAGGAATGAATGTTTATAATGTACGGCCTGAACATTGTATGAATAAACGATTCTTTAAAGTTTTTTGTTCCATAGATAAACTCCCCCCCCCCCCCCCAAAGTTTCACACTTTAATAAAATAAATGTAACAATTTCTAATGTTCAGGGATGATTTTGAGTGTGGGGTGATAGTGAAAGATCGAACATTATAAGCTGCGTTGCAACTTTCATTGGCAACAGGGATTTTTTAAAGGATTTATTAAGGATTTTTAAAAAATCCCTGTGGAGACAATTAACTGATTTTTGTGGCCAATTGCCGATTTTCACGTACTTTTATCATGATTCCTTAACGAGATTCGTGATTTTTTTTTCCTCAACTGATTGACGAAATTAACATTTTTTTCTGTGATTAATTGATGAAATTCGTTATTTTTTCTGAGATCGATTGATGAAATTCGCAATTTCATTTCGTTATTGTTTGACTAAACTCAGTTTTTTCCTGCGACTGATAATAAAATTATCATTTTTCTCCCCTGCTACTGATTGATTAAATTTGCAGTTTTTTTTCTCTCGACTGTTAGACGAAAGTGCGGTTTTATTTCATGAATGGTTGACGAAATTTGTGGTTTTATTTTGTGAGCGATTGATGAAATTCATAATTTTATTTGAGGATATGCTGTGCTGCATGCTATGGTTGTTAGTACTGCAGAATATTAGGGCTATGGTACTTTTTTTTGTTAGAAATTAACCCCTGGGCCAATGCAAACACTTTAGTCGCTATGTGACGGCACTGAATCTGCACCTATAGTTCTGATTGTACTTAAATATTGGTGTGTTTTTGATGGTTTAAACTAGGGATTGACCGAAAGTCGATTCGGTGATTCGGCATGTAAACCGAATATTCATCTTCGGCTTAATACTTTTAAGTATTTGGCCAAATATTTGCGGATAAGTATTTTTTTAGAAATAGAAGAATTCTCTTTTACATAGAAAAAGAATAGGCTAAATGATGAGTTTCAATATTATGTGCATGAGTTCAGAGTTCAGTTGCACTACAAAAAACAACTCAAAAGCCATTTTTAATTAAAAAAAAAAAAAAAAAATCCTTCCTAAAATAGTGTACATAGGGGTAAAATCAAAACAACTGTCTACAATAGAGAAAAAAAAAAGTAAGGAAGATGAGGCATCTTTCCCTTATAATTTAATTTTAATTATTTCTACATTAGTTTTGTTTAGATAAATTTTGTATGAAATATTACCTATTACATTCGCCCCTATGCTGGAATTTCGGACTTTTTTTTTTACAGATCTACACCAATCATGACCCCTAGAGCCCAAAACCACCCCCAGTAAAAAACTTTATATCTATCTATCTATATCACTTTTCTATGGACACAATAACTTCCATAATTCTGCACAAATCTTTTCCAAACTGATACATAAAATCTCGGTCAAGTTCATTAACGTACAAAATCGGACCAAGGGGGTGGAAATAGGAAGGAGTTTTGTGAAAAATGAAAAAAACCCATAACTTCTTAATTATAATACATATCGACTCAGTTTAAAGTTTTTATTACTTCTAAAAAAAGAGCCAAAAATTTATGTATGGCAGATTTTTTATAAAATTAAAAATGGGATCAAGGGCCGAAAAAAAAAAAAGGGTTTCGGGGAAGAAAAATAATCCATAACTTCGTCAATTCACAAGATATTCAATCTGCTTAAATTTATTATACATCTTCTGAACATTATGTACAACTTTTATATTGACAAATTTTTGATAGAACCAATTCTTACAGCAAAAACAAATAAAAAATACATAGAAGTTGAAGAAAAAAATATCATTCATCATATCATCAAAAATTCATCCAAACTGCTTATTTTCTGACTCATTTTTAAATTCATTTTTGTTTTCAAATGCATCCAATTGATAGTTTCTTTTATTCAGAAACTATATAATGTGCCATAATGGTCGATTTTTTGAAAGAGGCAGAATATATTTCAAAAAATGATGTCAAAGTGAGCATTTTGAACCGAATTTCTCAAAGCGATTGTGTTTGAAACTAAAAATATTGTCCTACTGAGATAATAATTGTTTATAAATCAAGTTCTAATTAATTGAACGAAAAATAAAAACATAGGTCGCTTATAAATCTCTTTAAAAAAAATCACGTCAGCAAGTTTCATGCTTTTCCTTTTAAAAATTAATCTGAAAATGTGTCAGAAAATTTAGAGTTGTTGAGCATGGAAAAATATTTTTTTAATACTGCCTTAACATGGTTCTAATAAAACCAGCTCTTATATAAAAATGAAATTAAAAAAAGCAGCCAGATAAAATTATTAAGTGGGTTTATCTCTAATCATGATTTAGTTTTTGATGGTGAAATTAATACTTAACTTCGAAATCTACCAACGCCTGTAGGCCTAGCCGGCAGGGGTTTTTTTAATTTAAATTTATTTAATGTGTATTTTCTTTAATATATACATCAAATATGTATACCCTTATGCCTATCCTATAGCTTTCACAACCATTAAGTTAAAATTGCTCAATTTTTTTATCGTCATCAGCACAAAGTTAAATCTTTAATCAAAATACAAATATCGATAATTTGACAGAAAATAATTAAATGTACAAATTGATATGCATTTTGTATTTGAGTAAGACTTAGACAATCAGTAAATCAGCTTAATGACAACATTGTTTCTTTTCATTTGAATGATTTCTTGTTTTTCTGACCATCCATATCCTTATAATAATAGCCTGTTTGTATCGTTTAATACTTTCATAGGTTATTTTGGGTATTGACTAGTGATAAAATAATAATTTAAAAAAAAAAAGTGTTAGATTAATGAATTTGTGAGTTGAAAGATGTCAAAGTCATTTAATAAAATAAAATTATTTAAGTCGTCATAATTTTTTTGTGTGTGTAATTAGATTTAAGAATAAAAATGTAGCGGAATTGAATTAAGAATTTAATTTTAATTAAAGTTTATTACAAAGGCGAATATATGCAAAAAAGTTTATTAAAAAATTTTAAGTATTCGGTTGCCGAATACCGGACATTCGGTGTACACTTTGACCGAAGCTTCGGTATTCAGCATTCGGCAAAATTGCTGCTTCGGTCAGTCCCCAGTTTAAACCTATGTTACATCAAAAATTAATTTTTAACAGCTTCAATCCGACTGTGGTTTCATAGGGAATTAATAGTTATTAGTTACATAGATTTGCAAGTGGTTTTTAACAAAACATGTACGCTATGGAAAATTTGTGAACATCTAGAAGATGGATCAACAATCTACACAGACTGCAGAAAATTGTACAATTCAAAGTAGCTTGAGAAAGCACATTACATGCACTTTACTGAGAACCATAAGGACAATTTTGTTGATCCAACAATGGGTGTTCATACAGAACTTCATGAAAGAATGCAGGGTTCTGTTAAGTAGTGTAATAAAAAAAAAGGCATCACCTTAAATCATATTTTATAGGATTTATGTAACGAAATTATCTAGGGAAAAAAAGTGTTTTTGGTAAATTATTGAAAGTAATTATGGAATATGGCCTATAATGTAAGGCATAACATTAAAAAGTTGTTATTCTCATGAAGCATCAATGCTTCATGAGTGCATGTAATGTGCATGTAATGTGCTTTCTCAAGCTACTTTGAATTGTACAATTTTCTGCAGTCTGTGTAGATTGTTGATCCATCTTCTAGATGTTCACAAATTTTCCATAGCGTACATGTTTTGTTAAAAACCACTTGCAAATCTATGTAACTAATAAATATTAATTCCCATTTAAAGATTTTTATTGTTGAAAACAGTTTTTCTAATTCCAAACATAAGATCCCGAAATTAAATTTAAAAAATCGAAAATTTACAAAAATTTTAACTTGTTAAGTATTAGAAAAGATGAAGTTAAAATACCATATTTTAATTTTATGCAACATATTTTGATTTCGCTGGGCAGAATAACAGGTTTATTCATATAACAAAACTATAAATAAATGTGAATAAAATAAAAATTTTGCTGTTTGAGAAATTCAAATTACAGTAGAGTGCCGATTATCCGAACTCCAATTATCCGAACTTCCAATTATCCGAACAGCCTACTTCTCTCAAGAATTTTTTTAACCAAACTTCCATTTATCCGAACAGCTTATTTCTCTCAAAAATTTTTTGTAATGATGATGAGATTGTGGATGAGATTTAAGATGAAAAAGAAATTGAAGAAATGAAAACGAATTCTCGGAAAATGACCCATGTCCATCACATAACAAAGCCTTTGAATGTTTGGAAACAGCTATGAAATGGCTCGAATGGCAGAAGAATTCTGATTCTATTCAACTAACATATTTAAGAAGAATTTGAGATATCAGACATGGCAGCATTGGAAAGAACGTCTTCTTTGAAGCAAGCAACAATCGAAAGCTTTTTTGCTTAAATTATAATCTTTGGAGTTCAGAAAATGATAAAAAGAGAAAAAGAAAATTTTAAATGATAGAAAAGTAAACAAAAAACCCCCCGTTTTTAAACACGCTAGCACTAACTGGTGCTGCCAGTCCTAAGCCTGGATAAAGTGTGAAGGTTTCTGTTTAGTCAGGAACATCCCTTAAACTGTCTGTCCATTTATTCGAACTAGGGTCGTTCCCGACTTGTTCGGATAATCGGTGCTCTAGTGTATGTATTTATTTATTTATTTTTTTACTTTTCATTACATCCATAAAAGTGCCATAAAATTGCAATTTCTCTGTAAATAAATAGGTATATATATATATGTGTATGCAAAAGCATGTTTTTAATTATATTTAGCTTAAATTTAAATAACATAATATATATTTTTTTATTGTAGTTCGAAAATAATTAATCATTACTTTCTCTACGGGAAAGAAAAAAAAAGTCTTGTCAGAGTATCGAGTTCCGAAAGTGAAAATTTAAAAGTCTGTTGCTCTGCCGACTATATATTCGTCCACTCAGAAATGTATATAATTTATCTGGTTATGTACTAAAGTGCCAAAATTGAGTGACTTTAGGCCTTGTTTTTTAAGACCCTTTTGCATATTTCACTTTATCCTTATGGCATGTTTATTTACTAAATATACTCTATCATTGCACAAAGTGTTGCCGGATTCTGTGTCCCCAACCTCGTGCCCTCTCCTTGTTAGTACATCAAAGACTGTTTCCATATTTACAAAAATAAATCCAACTGATTATAAGAAAAACATAATGCAACATTCAATATATATATATATATATATATATATATATATATATATATATAATGTAATATATATATATATATTTCATATAATATATATATATATATATGAAAAACATTCTGAAGTACCAACAAAAAATCAATATAACAACATAAACACATGCTGTTTCTTTAGGACTTCAACTTTGACTTGATTTTACAACATAACTTGGCGATATATTTATGACATCATTTGGCGATTTATCCTTGGGGGACACTGTAACAAAGAAGTATCAATCAAATCTAATTTCCTCTTTGCAGCAAAACTGCCATCTCTGACCATATGGTCTTATTTTGAACCCAAAACATATGCATAACTTTAAAAACTTTTAAAATATTTTTATTCATCATTTAATGTTCAATGGGAATGCACAATATTATATTTTTAAAACAAAGATTTGCATTATTACTTTCTTCTATCTTTACAAGAAGAAAGTATTGGATTCATGAAAATTTTCGAATTCTGGTTTTCGACGGATTTACACGTTTTAGGGGTCAGAGATTCCAAAAAACATGTTTTTACAAAATGTCTATCTGTGACTCTGTGAGTGTCTGTCTGTGTGTATGTGACACAAATTTTATGGGCGCTCTATCTCAAGAAATAATGCACGGAATTTAATAAAAATTGATATTCAGTTAGTCCCTAATACAAATTGATGCTGATTAGTTTTTGGTGTAAATCGCTCAACAGGTGGCGCTGCTATGCTGCATTTTTCACGATTTTCGCAATAGCTCTATCTCAAGAACTAATGTACAGATTTCGATCAAACTTCAGATTTAGTTAGTCCTTGATATGAATTGATGATGATTACGTTTTGGTGTAAATCGCCCAACAGGTGGCGCTGTTATGATGAATTTTGCAGGATTTACACGATTTCCCCAATAGCTCTATCTTAAGAACTAACGCACGGATTTTCATCAAACTTCAGATTCAGTTAGTCCTTGATATGACTTGCTACTGATTATGTGTTGGTGTAAATCGCCCAACAGGTGGCGCTTCTCTGCTGCCTTTTTCACGATTGCCTCAATAGCTCTATCAATAGAACTAATGGACGAATTTTCATCTAACTTCAGATTTAGTTGTATGTTGACACAAGTTGTTGTTAATTAGGTTTTGGTGTTAATCACCCAATAGGTGGCGCTGCTATGCAGGAATTTTCACGATTTTCGTTATTGCTCTATCTCAAAAACTAATGTACGGATTTTCTCCAAACTTCAGATTCAGTCAGACGTTGACATAAATTGTTGCTGATTAGGATTTGGTATAAATCACCCAATAGGTGGCGCTGCTAGGCAGCATTTTTCTGAATTTAGACGATTTCAGCGATAGTCATATCTCAAGAACTAACGCACGGAATTTCATATCGTTAGAATCCTCATGAGATGCATAGATTGTCATTTAATTTTGGCAGTGTGATAGCGGATTTTGAAGTATTAACATGTATGAGATAGAAGAAAGTTTTGGGATTGGTACATCCGACTAGTTTTGATTATTGATTTCATGGCGATCTTTTCCATTTGAACATTAATCATTGATATTAATTAACAGTTAATATTTTTTGTATACTAAGCTAAAAATTGCTAGTAAATAAATACTTGAAATTTATGATATAAATAGTTAATCTGACTCAATAAATGAGGTCTACCATGCTTATTAATTTTAGTGATTTCAATATTTTTTTATCTGTTTAATATTTTACATTTTTTTCTCCTTATTTACTCTCTGTTGAATAAACAGACGGGTATTTTAGCAATGGAAACATTACTCAGTCTAACTTCAAGAAAAGCTGGAGAATGGTTCAAAGAAGAAATGAGGCTGCTTCATGGCTTAGATCACATTGCTGATACAGGTTTGGTGATATTTTGATCTACCTTTCTGTGATATTTAAAATTTTTGTTATAAAACTGAAAAATATCCCCAACACAACACAGCAGAGGTTATAATCAAATTTTTATTTTTAATGGCATACATCTATATACAGGTAATAGTTTTATATTACGAAATTAAATAACACACTTCTCATAAATATTGTCTATTTTCTAATACAAAATTGTGAAGTATATGAACATACCTTTGTAAAAAAATTAATTTTTGTACATCTTCAACCTTTTTAATTTTACAAAATTTATGAAGTTCATTTTAGCAATAACGATGTGAAACTGCTGAAAAGATAAATTAAACTTTGGAATGAAAAATTAACTGTGTATGGCCGTCTTTTCAGAATTCTATGAACAATTTATGTTAACTACTGTGTTGGGAAATAGCATCAGTAAATAAAATAGTCTTTTAAAACCCACTATATACAGTAGCTGGCAAAAGTTTTGAGGCAATATGTTTTTTTGTCCTAACTTTTTCTGTAAGCAAAATTTCTTAATGATGTAAATTAGTAATTAGTACCCCTTTTAAAGTTCAACAAAATGCAACAATTGAACAGTTGAGACATATGCATGAATTAAAAATAATTTGGAAATTCGCAAAATTACTTAAGCAAAAGTTTTGAGACGATTCAATTTTTGTAAACTTTTATTGAAATTAAGCTTCTTAATGTAATGAAATACAGCAATATTTAAGTATTGCGCGGCAGCGCAATACTTATTTATTTCCAGTGTCACTTCTCAATGTTAATTTAACATGGAAAAGCCTATTTTAACAAATTAAAAAAACAAAATTTATTTCCTACATTGTTTAAGCCCGAGAAGGGACAAATATTAAGTTATTTTCTTCAATTAGTTCTACATTTAATGTTAAATTTTTGTAACAACTTAGTTTAGCCATTTGAAGATTATAAAATAAAAATAAAATTTATACAATATGATACTTGAAACACCCTAAAAAATTAGATTCCGTTCAAATGAAATCGAAATAAATCTTAGACTTTTTTTAAAGTTTTGTATTTTGCATGCATCTTATCATTTTATGCACAATTGTCATAAACATAATACAAAATCTGCAATACAAATATTTTCAATTAAAAATGGAAGAAGTCTAAGATTTATTTCGATTTCATTTGAATGGAATCTAATTTTTTAGGGTGTTTTAAGTATCATATTGTATAAATTTTATTTTTATTTTATAATCTTCAAATGGCTAAACTAAGTTGTTACAAAAATTTAACATTAAATGTAGAACTAATTGAAGGAAATAACTTAATATTTGTCCCTTCTCGGGCTTAAACAATGTAGGAAATAAATTTTGTTTTTTTAATTTGTTCTTCAAATTATGTTTTTGTTTAATTTAATATTTAGTTGCATATCCTTTTGCTTTGAGGACTGCGGCACATCGTCTGGGCAGGGAATTAACAAGGCTTTCTAAGGTGGACTTAGGGATTTTCGCCCTTTCCGATTGAAGATCCTGAAGGAGTTCTACCTTTGAAGAATGATTCTGTGTCCCGACTTTTCTTCCAATGTGTTCCCAAAGATGTTCAGTTGGATTGAGGTCAGGTGACTGACTCAGCCAGCCAACCAGTCCAAATTTTCTTAGCTGTAAGCCATAAGGCAATTCTTTTCTAAAACGTACTGTTACAGTGATAGATATATACTTTTGACATAGAAATAGCTCAGCAATCAAGTGAATGGCTTTTGAAAGGTGAAGCAAGACCGAAAAGACAACATCTAAGACGCTCAACGTTCAAGGTAGTGTTAGCTGTTTTCTTTGATTGTCATGATGTTGCGCATTATGAATTCCTTCCAACTGTCCAGACAGTCAATAAAAATTATGTGACTGTTTGCGTGAAGTAATTCATCGAAAACGGCCTGAAATTTGACAAGAATACTTACGGATTTTGCACCACGATAAACGTGCCGTCTCACAGTGCAATTATTATTCGTGAGTTTTCAATCAAACATTCAACAAATATGGCTTCACAAGCTCTGTATTCACTTATATGACACCGTGTGACTTTTTTTAATTTCCACAGTTGAAATTGCCTCTTCGTGGTCGCCGTTTTGAGTCAATTAATTCGGTAAAAGAAAATATCTACGAATTCTGAAGGGGTTTAAAAAAAACGACGACTTTAAGGCATATTTTGGTGATTGGAAAAAACGTTTGTAGAAGTGCATTGCAGTCGGAAGAGATTACTTTTGAAGGAGATGCAATAAATTTTGAAATTGCACTTTTTGGCCATTAACACGTTAAGCACCACGTCAGTCACCGGTGACTGACACCGAACTTTCCGTTTAGATAGCGCCATTCACCAATGACTGACGGTCTAAAATATGATATAAAACTAAATATATATGTATATTGTTTTAAGTAATTACTGAAAATTTATTTAAAATTTACTTACCTTTTATTTATTACAGGATTATACTTTCTTAAAAATTACCGTATATACTCACGTATAAGTCGAACCCCTAACTTTTAAATGCAAATTCTGGAAAAAATCAAAAACTTGCGTATAAGTCGACCCCCTAAGTTTTTACTTCCATTTTGCATAAAATCAAGCCAAAGATTTCCCATTCTAGACGCATTACAAATTCTCGCCAAAACACTGAACTATTGCCAAATCCAGTTTCGTACCGTACGCCTATGACTGCTTCTCTGACTCTTGAACACCCCAAAGTTTCGAGGTAGGTAAAGTGATTTCATCACAGAGGGGTTACCAAGACTAGTTTCTCCAAACACTTGCTCTGCGTGAGAAAATGTGCAGAGGAATTTTATGAGGAGGAAAAATGTTTGTGTTCTGAACAGGTTGACAGACACGTGCAGATTATTTTGCATTGTTTTAAATTTTTGTAGTTTATACAGCGCGACTATTTTTAATATTTGAGACGATGGATAAACATAAAAGGCTAAATTATACAGCTTCTTTTAAGTTAAAAGTGATTAAAGAAGCTGAGAAGTCTAATAACAGTGCAGTTGCACGAAAGTTTGGTGTGAATGAGCGGCAAGTTCGAGAGTGGTGAAAAAACAAAGATATGCTTCTAAAAATGCCGCAAAAAAAGAAGGCAAGGAGAGGTGGAAGCGTTTGTTTGTCTAAATTAGAAGAAGCGCTTAATTCCTGGATTTTGGAAAAAAGGAAAAATGGCTTTATAGTAACTGGAACGTGTATTCGCCTTCGTGCATTACACCTGTCAAAAGATTTGAATATCGTTCCGCAGCCGCCCACGTTTGTCGCTTCTGCTGGATGGTGCACGAGGTTTATGAAACGTTATGATTTATGTTTACGGCAAAAAACAAAAATATCCCAGTGCCTGCCATCGGACTTAGAAGATAAAATAGTTAGTTGGCAAAAACACATGATAAGGTTGAGAAAAAAGCATAATTTTGAATTACCCTACATCGGGAATATGGACAAAACACCAGTAACATTTGATATGCCGAGCAACAGGACAGTGAATAGAAAAGGGGAAAATACTGTCCTTATTCGAACAACCGCCCATGAAAAAAGTAAATTTACTGTTGTTTTATCATGTTTAGCAAACGGAATAAAACTGCCTCCTGTTGTCATTTTTAAAAGAAAAAACTCCCTAAAGGAGCAAAATTTACTGCAGGCGTAATTGTTCGAGCTCATTGAAAAGGTTGGATGGACGAAGATGGCGTTCAAGACTGGTTGGAAAAAGTGTGGAATCGGCGACCGGGAGCGGTTTTCCATAAAAAAAGTCTTCTTATCTGGGACTCATTCAGTGCACATACCACAGACGCTGTAAAGACGAAGGTTGATGTCGTGGGGGGGGGTCGGTTTCTTGCCCCTCCCACGTGAAAATTCAGCAGAGTAACTTGACAAATTAGTTTAAGTTATATATGAAACTTTGAAAATATTGTTAAAATAATAACTTTGAATAAGAATATGTTGAAATATATGCAACTTCATGAATTCTATATATATTATATGATGTTTCTGTGATAAGGTAAGTGTAAAATGTACTTACAGTAATGAGCCAAAATGATGAACAGAAGAAGGTTTCCTTTATTGGAGCTTGAAATACATGAACGTGACTTCGTTCCAGGATTAAATTAATGGACACTTGCGACGATAGTCTACCCGAACTCGAGAGCACTGCATTATTCGACGACATAAGTAATATTTAAGCAACTTGAAATATATTATACACAACTCTATCGCCGATTTAATTAACAATTTTTCGATGAAACGTCTTCTTACTAAACCATTATGCTTAATAAACTTTAAGTTCTTACAATTATATTGGTATTTAGCCATATACCATAGATAATCGCTGAAACTTCACAAAAACATACCAGATAGTACCATAAGTCAGCCATCAGACCTCGCACACCGAAAACATGAAATCGCTGTCCCTTTAAATCAGGACGAAAACCTATCGGCCAATCAGAATCGACTACGCAATTTGCATAAGTCGGAAGATACTTAACATTTACTTATAATTTGAATAACATTTAATAAATATTACGATGACTTTAGAAAAATACTTTAATATAAAAATGACTTAAAAAGATGATTTTACATGTTAATTAAATTTAAATACTTATCTTTAAAAAAATAAATACGAGCGAATGCGATCGCAAGTAAAATTGCCGTATACGGTCCACGACCGAAACGCGATACGCAACCATCCAACCGTGGCGGTAAGAACGTAAACAAACGCCGAAAGGCGGCAATGAAAAGAAAATAACGTGTTGTCGAGTTCAGGTAGACTTTACAAATTGTTTAATGGAAAAAATAGAAATGAAAAATGCTTGGGAATACTTTTCCACATGTCATTAAATTAATGACAAGGATTTAAAATAGCAGAGTTTAAATAAAGCACAATGAAAGTTTCGCTAAATGTCCCGATATAGTATTAAATAGTTATGAAAAGAAAAAGGGACGTATGGTGGCGAAATAAAAACTACGTTTAAAAACAAACTAAACGTTTATTAAATAAAATATAATATAATAAGTTTAAATATAGTTCAAACAGTAAATCAGTCTTTAAATTCAATTAAGTACATTTAAGATTTAAAATCATATATATATCTAGAAAAACATTTAACAGTAAAAATAAAACTGACCTCACAGCACATGAAGAAATAAAAGAGAAATCACTGAGTAACTGGCCCTCCTTAATAGTGCAGTGTTGTTCAAATGCAACAATTCAAGGTTAGACGAAAACAACTCTATATATTTGTGCTTGATAACGTTTGAAACCTATCTGAAATGAAACTTGTTCCAATTGTGAATCCTTCTTGGCAGGTTTTCTGAAAACATGGAATCCTCTCATAAACAAAAACATTTTAATGTCCCGAGACGGAAGGATAATTATGCAAGTATACCTGCTATTCCGTTTATACAAATTTACTGTAACTAGATTAAACGTAAAACTTCTTTATCTTGGACTTCGATGGGGTTCTGTTGTCGACACTTATGGGAAAGAACAAGTTTATATGAATGCAATAATGGTACATTGGTTGAGTTTCGTGACCCTTATCTTTGTTCACTTTATAACGGACAATATTAACAATTACTTTAAATCTGCTGCCTGCAATTAATAAAAGTAACTTTATTTTTGGACTAGTTATTTGCTACCACTTTCAAAATACACTGGCTAAAAAAATTAAAGGAACAACCATAAAAAGGTGCTTTATGTTAATTCTATTAAGGGAACTTCCAGAAAGGTAACTCAATGTCAACGTTATCACGTAGTCCAATGGGATTAACATTCGCTACAGAAATAAATGCACATTTTTCAGCCTCAGCCCATTTTTTCGGTTCACGTGTGAAAAGGAGCTCACGTGGGCAATTTAAAGTCTAATTTTAAGGATTGTACGTGTAATTAGGTAAAACTTTCGCTTCTAGTAGGTGGAATATGTCGTCCAGAAGACATTTGACCGATTTTGAGAAATTGCGTGTCATAGGGAGAATGGAAGCAGGACAGACAATCTTGGGGGTCTGTAAAGACTTAAAAATAGCCAAAAGCGTCATGTCAAGAATCTGGAAACGGTTTAAAGACACTGGTATAATGTCCACAAACAACCAGGTCAAGGTAGAAAACGCACCACAATAGGCTCTCAGGAATGTAATTTGCCAACGATTGCTAAAAGAAATAGGCAATTGACGTCAGTTCAGACTGCAAGGAGTTTGCTGCAGCAACAAGAACTCGACTATCCTGGTTTACTGTGAGTGACAGGCTGCATGCAAGGAAACCCATGATTTGTGTTCCACTAACTCCGGTTGTGAAATGCGCCCGGTTAAAGTAGTGCGGAGATCATCGTCATTGGAGTACCACGGACTGGAGCCGAGTTTTCTTTACCGATGAATCCCGATTTTGTTGAGAGAGTTTATGTTACCATACGAAGGGAGAAAATCACACGCAATAAGGCTGGAAACATCCGTGAAAGTCATTGATACAAAGGTCATGGAATCATGGTATGGACGGACATAATTTTGAATGGCCGCAGAGACCGACACATTTTTACCAGTGCAACTGTGAATGTGAAATATACAGAGATGAGGTTCTTGATCCTCCTGCCAAGTTGTTTAAGGGTACAATCGGAAGATTCGGAATTTTATGATTATTAATGGTCTAGAATGGCATTACCCCCTTTCACGGAACTCCTAAGTGTCCCTTCTAGAGCTGCATAAATCTGACCTGTCCGAAGCTTACTGCTGAACTTGGAGAATGCTCTAAAACTGTTTCGAACCATCTAAAATAAATTGGCTGGGAAGTACAAAAACAGAAACCACCATGAACCGTTTTTTACACATTCTAATACTTCCAGAAAAGTGCTAATACATCAAAAATAAACAAACTTATTACAAAAGTTTAACTTCCTTAAAGACGACCAGATATCGGAAGCAACTATTAGATCGAATATGGCATCAAAAGTGGCGAGACATGAAACATGAAAACCCAAAAGAATTATGGCTGAATAAGACAATTGTAACAAAACTGCTTTTTCCAGCATGAACTACATTTGATGTGTTTGCTTCTTACATTACTAGTTTCTGTAGCGGAAAATGCAAGATCTTTTTCTTAAAGTTAAAACCTTCCACATAGCATTTTTAGTTTGCAGAAAATTTGCTACAGTCTTGCTTTGAAAACCTGCGAAGTTGCAGTAAGCTCAGCATGACAAGACTGAAAGTTCATAACAAGATTGCAGCAAGATAGCTCAAACGCCGAAGTCACCACACTTTGAACTTGCAGCTAACTTGTCGTGCAAGTTAAATTTATACTGTATCAAATTTATTGCAAACTAACGACAAACAAGTAATCAAAAATACTGCAAACTTACTGCAAAGTAGTAATATTTCCATGTCACACTATAAGTTTAACTCCTTCGAAGGGGTCCATAGACCTGATCAAGTCTATTGATGCGAAAGCACCGTCAGAAGGTGCATGCATCGGTTTTATCACTATAAACAAATTTAGATAATATTTGTACTTTTCATTTTGAGCATTTTTTGGTATTTAATAAGTATAGCGTTTAGAAAAAGCAGTGCCTACCGAATAAAATTTCTGCGTATGCGCTGATTGTCTATTATCTCAACAGATGGATTTTTTGCTTTCGTCACTTTCGTGAATTAAAGACAGTCTTGCATCAGTTTCATGACAAACTACTCATGCAAGTGGGTGATGGTATACCTTGCGGGAGATTTTCTATAAATTTCACAGTTCAAATTTGTCGAGGCAAGATAATATCAGAAAAAATCAAACTTGCTGTTAATGTTCATGCTATCTGGGTTATTTCAAAAACTGCCATGGGAGCACGGCAGGTCGCATGAACGGCTCATGCAATTGACACTTATGTGAAATCATTATCCAATATCTATTACAGCAAAAGTTCTTAAT
This sequence comes from Maratus speciosus, assembly GCA_963932465.1. Taxonomy (NCBI): domain Eukaryota; kingdom Metazoa; phylum Arthropoda; class Arachnida; order Araneae; family Salticidae; genus Maratus; species Maratus speciosus. Next base: position 78,055,543 of record OZ010792.1, read on the forward strand.
TCAATGGCAAGAAATTAAACATGAAAATTGCTGTTTTAAACTTAACCACTTGATCCTAACTTTATTGTAGGCAAATGTTATGTAATATGAAACTTGATTTAACCCATTCGCTGCCAAAACTATAAAGTAAGAATTTTCAAATTTTTTGTTAAAAGTCGTTTGCTACCACAAATTCAGAAAGGTAATTTTCGCTTTACTAATACAGCGAAATTTCTGCCAATAAATGTGGCAATTTTTTAAATTCTAAAATAGTGGTGACAAAGTAATTAATAAATTAAAGCCACGAGTATACTCGTGGATGACAGCGAATGGGTTAATTAAATTTAACTCTTCATTATGCGCTCAGCTTTTTACATCATAGTTAATCTTTTTCATTGGTAAATATTAATGTAACTTCAATGTATTATTAGTTGCAGTTATAGAGATTGGCCTTACGTTTTTTATCCATGCTTTTTTTTTTAAATTAAGAAATTAAATAAGGATATACCTAAATTCTTAATGTTACTCCAAATACTTCTATTATACATACACAGTCAAGACAAGATTGCAAGAAACTGGTAAAAAGCTCCATTTTAGACAGGCTTCCATAGAAAGAAGTGTAATTAATTATGCTTCTAAGGTACACTACCTCAATAAGATCTATTGTTCGTTTTGCAGGGATTCTGAAACTCTTCCGTTTGAGACAGGATTCCATTATAGAAAGATTCCGCTTTCACAGGCATGTTTCACTAAAGAACGATGAAAATCCCCTTTCAGACAGGTTTTCAGCAAATTTAATTGTATCGCAATTCATATTAAGACCATGTAACGGTTCCGTTAAAGACAGGATTCTGTTATAGACAACTACTATTTTGACAAGTTTTATTCTATTCATATGACATAAATAAGTATATTTATATAAATACACAGAACTTGTAAAATTGGAACCTGCCTATAACGGAATTCTGTCTTAAACAGAAATGTTCCATAGTGCTACAGTAAAGAATACTATACAAATACACCTGATAACACAAAAACCTGTGTAAAACAGAATTTTCCAGCAATATTTACGATTGCATCTTGACAGGTTTTACTATATATAATATATATAACCTGAAGGAAAAATTCTGGACCCCCCCCCCCCACCCCCGAAATGAAATCCTGGCTACGCCACTGGCTCCAGAATGAAATCATCATGACGAAAGAACACAGAGCCGATAAGCCGTAGACTCAAACGAACGACGCCATCTGGCGGTGGTCGTGAAACTATTATCTATGGCAGTCATTCGGACGAAATGCGTGCTCTTGATTGCATGGCAGCTGATAGCTGAAAAATGATAGTACAATCAACTAAAGAAAATAAATAGCGTAAAAAGGAACCGAATACTTAAAAAAAAAATTTGAAAATCTTATACAACTTCTACGTTTAACGGTCAACTTATAAAGATATTCAGAATAATTAAAAACAGAATCATATTTAAATAAAAGAGAATGTTTTTACATTATTTATTTGCTGTTTGTTAAGGGGCCGCTGCACTGAAACTCCCAGAATTCGAAATCCCATGTTAACCTTTGGGAAAACTTTCAAGCACGATTACTCATTACCCAATATAATGATTAAAATACTGTTTACACCATCAGAAAGTAGACGTCAGATGCCGATGATGTGCGTTTTTAAAAATTGTCTACGCAAATTTTAAGTATGTTTAAGAAGATAAGATTTAATCAAATGGAAATTTCAAAGTCTATAGTGATTTTTAATGTACTTAAAATTCACGAAAATAATTTTAAAAAACGCACATCATCGGCATCTGACGACTACTTTCTGATGGTGAAAATGATATTTTAATAATTATATTAGGTAATGAGTCATCGCGCTTGAAAGTTTTCCCATAGGCTAACACGGGATTTTGCGATTGGGGAGTTTCAGTGCAGCGGAGCCTTAAGTATTATTTAAGAAAATTAACCAATCACGAAGATTTTCATAGGAATTAATCATGTACAAATGCAAGTTCCTGAACATTGTCCAGTAAAAAATCTATTTCTTGCTAAGATTTTAAGAACAACGTTTACAGTCTCTGAAAATGATTGCCCACTCCAGACTCCGATCTAGGATGAATTAAAAACTTCCTTGCTTAATCAAAGTGAGTAGAACAGCTATTCTTGCTAAGTTGCCACCATATAAAATTTGAATTGATTGTATTATTTATTTACTTTCGTCTCTTCCTGACAAACAAATAATATATGATCCTGTACAATTTTTTCACAATTTCTCTTTGATTTTAAAATGTTTATTTTAAAATTTAAGAAAATTTTATTCATTTGTTTTAATTCTCAGAATAAGCCATGAAATTTAAAATTTGACTAATTAAAAATTTTTTATAACTATCCTCTTCTTAAATAACTCAAAGCAGATTTTTTTTCGGCATAAAGTTTACTTGAAAAAAGCTCTTGTTTATTAGAATAAAAGTTTGTTTTAAATATTATGTAAAATTGTTTTAAAATTTAGCATTTTAATGCCTTTAAACTTTGAAATATAAAAGTATTCGGCCGAATAGTTACTATTCAGCATTCGGCCTAGCAGTTACTATTCGGCTAGCCGAATATTCGGTATTCGGTTCACCTGCAGGCCGAATATTCAGTATTTGGCCAAAATCACTATTCGGTGCATCCCTAGTGTTGAATAAAGAAAAATAAAGAAATATAATATAGTGAAATGTAGAGGAGATATATTACTGGACAGTGTCAAGACAGGAAATAAGGTATTAACACTTATCAAATGCCCCCCCCCCCCCCAAATCTTGACACTGGAACAGAGTAAAAGGGTCAATGCTCAAAGACTAACACAAGACAAGGTCAACTACTACAAACATGACTTTACACCAATTAGACATGTTAGTGTCTACCAGAGCTAAAAAGAACCCAACAACTCCAAATACTTAAAACCAGAAGAACTTAATCTCACTCCATAAAAACCATGAAACTAAAAGCTGTGAATTAAAGGATGACCAGTCACTCAATGACTTAACACATGAATTAATAAACTTATAATAAATATAAAAGAAATATAACACATAATACACATAGATATTAGTAAAAACAAACACATTTTCTTCAGACCCCCCTGTGATCTACCACAATGGTATTCAACCAGTTATGTTTGAACATGATTGACTTAAAAATGACAATGTATTGAAGTTAAGGCATTCAGTAACAAACAATTTCTTAAAAACTTAAAAACTTGAAATTGCAAGTGAAAATAACCATCTAACAAATGTTCACCCCCACAATTTGCCCCCCTAAAAAGAATTCCAAAAATATGTGAAGACATGTATTAAGAGTAATTCAGCAAGAATCCTAAAAATGAGGTAGCCATACCCGAACTCAACAAAACACCCTTGACTATGTCGAAGTATTATACAGTTTCATCATAATTCATCCCACATGACATAAAAAAAAAAAAACCTACTGTCTCAAGCAGGCAAACCCCGTGGCCACTAAAGGTTACCTTTCGACAAAAGTTACAAAATGATAAATGCTCCCAGACAATGATCCAATAAAAACTACCTTAAGGATTTAATAAAACAAAAATTCTATTATCCAAAACAGATTTACCTTCACGGATTTCCTTAGATCATTATAAAATATACCTGAGAATCCTGCCAAATAAAAAAATGAATACTTAACAAAAGAAAAATATTGCATAAAAGGCGCAGAGGCCAACATAGTGAAAAAGATTCCAAGCTGGGACTCGAACCCGGGTCATCAGTATAGCGCACTGACGTTCTACCGACTATACCACTTGGAACGATACCCAGCAAGGAAAATTTCTCGCTATTATATGTTGGCAAGGCTACAAATGCAGCACAAGATGGAATATTTACCGTGAGCCACCGACCTGGGGCAAACATGAAACAATTAAATCCAGCATCGATAGAAACTATGTTAATACATGGAAATTATTCCAGAGGGAAACATTCGCCTTGCACACAATACCAAGTGGTTTAGTCGGTAGAACGTCAGTGCGCTATACTGATGGCCCGGGTTCGAGTCCCGGCTTAGAATCTTTTTCACTATGTTGGCCTCTGCGCCTTTTATGCAATTACTTTGAAATTTGATTTTCATTTGTAATATTGTATGCAAGGCGAATGTTTCCCTCTGGAATAATTTCCATGTATTAAAAGAAAAATATATTGCTGAAGCATGACACCTCACAAAGGACCTACCAACATGCTGAAAAATTATATCAGCATACCCTATCAGCACCGATGCCGAAGAACGCACTCATTCAAAAAAAAATAAATAAATAAAATAAATAAATTTCTTCATCATCTTCATTTCTGCATCAGGGACCAGACAAAGAAATTTGCCATTGGCCAATGGTCTTCATCCGCACCGATTCATTCCACATATGGAAGCGTATGGTGGTGTTTGGCTAGGACTAGAATTATAGCTTACGTTAGTAGTGTCAACTAACCCCTCATACGTATTCTTTCCTTTAAAACTAAACCATCTTGCATCAAATGTAATACCATGTTTTTGACAATAATCTCTAACTTCTCTGAGTGATCTCAACCTTTTTTTTTCACCTACCTCATAATAATATATGTCCCTGCGTTTATCGCCATGACGTCGTACTGCCTTTCTAAACCATGCCGCATCTCTTAAACTTCGTGAACTTCTCTCGCTCTCCTCGTCACTTTCATCCGGAGATGTGCGACTGGAGGCGGGATCATCAGAGTGAGACTGGTCTGGCTCAGAAACGGCAGGAGGTGGTTTATCAGGCTGTAATTCTCTAAAAGGATTGATTTCAGGATGTTGTGTACCTATAATGTAAGTGGGACCCAGACCGCTTCCGTTGCGCTCTTCTGCAACATCGAAAGGGTCTGTTCCTATGGAATAAGTAGGACCTGGTTCACTGTGGGTTTGCCAATCCTTGGGCAGAGTTGCTTCATTACTAAATCTGACATTGATGGTTTCAATTATTTTATTCCCATCACTCTGTATCCCTTTGTGGACATTGCATACCCCACCAGTATTCCCTTTTTGGCTTTCGCCTCAAACTTGGATCCCCTGAGTTGTCTAGGTACCCCTACATATACAATTGATCCAAATGGACGCAAGTGACGAATAGAAGGTTTATTTCCACAGTAATATTCAGAAGGAGTTTTGGTTTGGGACTTGTGGCAAACACGATTCAGTGTGTAAGCATAGTAGAGAATGGCCTCAGGCCAGAACTTCAGGTTCATCTTACTCTCATTCAGAATTGATCTAGCTCCATCTACTAGCGTTTGATTAAGACGTTCCGAAACTCCATCTTGTTCCGGAGAATAGATATTTGTGAATTCGTGTTTTATCCCATTTGTTTCAAAGTAGTTCTTAAAAGCTTCATTTGAGAATTCCCTCCCATTGTCACTGCGAACACTTTTAAGTTTGGTATTCAAAAACCGCTCGTCTCTTTTGACGTGGTTTGTGAAAACTTTGAAGACCTGTGTCTTATTACATAATGGGTAAACTGCAACTTTTCTGGAGAAGTCGTCAGTAATAGTTAAAAAGTATTTCTCCCCATTTCTGCCAGTGATTTTAGTTGGTCCCCATAAATCTGTGTGCAAGAGCTTGAGTGGCTTTTTGGATCTTATTTGTTTTAAAGGTTTGAATGAGGTGCGTCTATGTTTATTTAACTTGCATACTTCACACTCAAAATCCCTGTTTTTGATGTGTGGAAGACCCCTCACCCCATTACATTTGTCAGTATGTTCGATTAAGGATGGACTGATGTGCCCTAGTCTTCTGTGCCAAAGCTTTAGGTCATCCTTTTGGATGGTTGATGCCTCAAATCGAACATGTTTAGTTTTAAGATTACTTTTAAGTTTAGAATTAGTTATGGTTCTAGAACTAGGTTCAGGGTGGATATAATATATGCCATTTTTAAGAAATGCACGGAAAAGGGTTCTATCTTGTCGATAAGCCTTTACTCTCCCCTCGCCTCCTTTGAACTTTGCCCCTTTTGTATCGAGGCGAGACCCTGATATAAGATTACGTCTCAGGCTAGGACAAAACATAACGTCCCCGAAACACACCTTTTCCCCACTTAATTTTAAATCTACAGTGCCTGTCCCTTTGATTGGGAAGGTGGCGCCATCAACGGCTACAGCAAGTTCTTGATTTCTCAAAGGTTTGAAATCAACGTACAGATCTTTACTTTTACAGAAATGGTGTGACGCGCCCGTGTCAAAGACCCAGGCGTCGTCATCACCCTTTACTTTACTGAGATTGTATTGTATTAAATAATGTACCTGGCTGCTGTGGTGACGTTGAGGCTTAAAAGTGAACTTAGGCTTTGAAGTGGCACCTCTGTTCCTTGGGCGAACAGGATTGGATCTAGGGACGGTCTCTCTGGAAGTGGATGAGTCACGGGAGCTATTTCCGGCAGACGAGTCGGGACCAGAAGTTTCAGGATTAGAATAGGCACAGTTTCTTTTCACGTGGCCCGTTCGTCCACACTTATGGCACTTTCCTTGGAACTTCCGTCTGTAATTAGAGTTCCTAGGTGGTCTAGTTCTAGAAAAGTTGCTTTGAATAGATTCAGCTCTGTCTTCGGATCGTAGTTTTAGGCGGGATTCCTCTGCGATCAGCTCGGTCAGTATGTCGTTGAACTTGAATTTATCCTCACACCATCGGAGAATACTCTGGACTAAACCATCGTACCTTTTTGGGAGACATCGTAGGAGCTGGAATGAGAGATATGTCTCCTTGATGAGTTCATTCATAGCTGTTAATTGGTTTGCAATTCTCTGCAGGCGGGCTGCATACATGTCGATTGCTTCATCAGCTTCAATTCGGCAAGCCAATACCTCAGAGAATAACTGCATGTTACGGGAACGGTTGTCTGGTTGGAAATGTGTTTTGAGCTTCTTCCAATGTTACCTTTGGGTCATCAATATTTTCTATTATTCGTCTGAACTCCGGTTCTACATTCAGGTATATTATGGAAAGGGCTGACCTGACTCTGGACTGGTAGTTCTCGTCTGCTGCTGCATCTGTTTTCTCGGGAGCTTTCTCTGTTCCATTTACAATGCCCCAGGCATTCTTATCAAGCAGTAGGTACTTTACATCAGCGGCCCAGTTTCCATAGTTGTTCGAATTCAGTTTACTGATACTAATCTGAATACTAGCCATTGTCAGAAAAAATAGAAAATTTAAGACTAGTAGTTTTTTTTTTCTTTTTTTTTTTTTTTTTTTTTTTTTTCTCAAAAGTAAAAAATGTACCGGGAGCCAGATGTAAACAGTGCAGTACAAAAAAACTTATAAAAAAAAACTTTGAAAAATTTCAAGAAAAAATTTCAAAAAATTCAATTTTTTTTTTTTTGTCAAGTCATTACAATCTTTACTTTATAAATATAAAAAAAATTTCATAAAGAAAATTACATCTACAGTGCGCCCCCCCGGACTAGAATTCACTAGGAGTTCGTATGGTCGACTGTAGCTAACACTTGTCATTTCCAATTTGCACCAAATGGTTACTGCTGATGCTCAAGGGTTAAAATAGGCCTGGCCCATAGCCCATGTCCTCGGTCCGGAAACAGGACCGGTCTAGAATTACTAAAATTATAGCAGAGTATGGAATATATTTTAACTTTAAGTGCTGTAGGTAACCATGGCAGGATAGTGACTGAGAAAATGTAAAAGTGTAAAACAAGTAAAGATGCATTTAGGTTTGAAATAAAACTAACGTTTATTTAACGAAAAACATGACTTAAATAATTATCAAATAATACAATAAAAATAAATAATGATGAAATAAATTAATGACAAATGGCAGTAAACAGCATGAATTAAATAGTAGGACAGTTCATTACATCAGGTCACTTATTTATATTATATATTCCTGGGTTGTCAATATTCAGATAAAATAAAAATAAAAGGAACTCACAGTTTCACTTTAGGCTGAATACGGCACACTGGTATACGTTCCATGTAGATAATACGATAATAATTCTCAATACCAATAATGATACTTTGAAAGATATGCAAAAATGATGAAGAGCCATGTCAACTTGAAACACTAACGACATCGTAAATTATCTTTCTCTTTAATACAAAACATCGTAGCTATCCGAAAAAAAATGTTGAAGTTGACGAACATATCTTAAGTTCTTTAAAAACGAACATCATCTAAGCACACACTAAGAAACGTTAAAGCTATTTAAAATTGAACATACGCTTTCTTAAACCAACACGAGCTTCTTTTAAAAATAACATGGCTAGCTACTTAAAATTAACACGACCAGCTTCCTCCAAAACGCAACAAAAAAGCCTCCACACAACTTCAAACTCAAAATACGACAAGCTCTCCACAACTTCAAAATCATCTGCATATATCGTCTGCTTGCAACGTGCCCTCTTACGATCAAAACATTCTTTCCCGTTCCGAGATAAACGCATCCTGCCTTACTGCAAAACCAAAGGATGAAAAATCGTATCTTCCGACACGGTGCAAAGATCAGCGATCGGGGAAAAGGCATGACATCACATCGGTACGTACGAAGATCGGAGCCGTTGGAGAAATAAACAGACGATCTTTGAAGAACGATCGTAACGAAATAAATGATGAACGACAAATGGAAACTTGGAAAATAAATAAATGAAAAAATTAACCAAAAGAAAACTTGGTTATTGTGACGTAGCTGTATTAGAATGGAAATAAGGAAAACCAATGGAATAAAGGTAAGTACCATTTCAGGGTGTATAAGTATCAAGGAAAACAGGCTGTCAGATTCTGACAAGACGCAAACAGCGTCGAAAGGTCGCGAAAAAAAAAAAAATGCAAACATCATCAAAAGGTCCAGAAAAAAAACATGAACATCATCGAAAGATCCCGAAAAAAAAAAAAAAAACACGAACATCGTCGAAAGGTCGCGAAAAAAACGCAAACATTGTCGAAAGATCCCGAAAAAGCGCAGACATCATTGAAAAAATGCGCATTTCGTCAAAGGATCGACGAAGAAGGTGAATTCTGTCAATCAATCACGGAAAAATTTGCTGCAACATTAATGTTTTCAGGAGATTTTTTACAGCTGAATGGCACGTTAAATATTAGTTAGCCATGTTTTGAGTGAAAGAATGTTAAATTTTGAATTACACAACTAGCTAAGATTGCTAGGTAAAATATTGCATTGGAATTACTTATAGTATTTGTATGAATTACTCAAATTTGATTCTCTGAGAATTTCAATCTGCTCCAAAAATAGCTTTTATTGCTAGAAAATTAGATTTTTGCTGCTACAAAAATGGATTTTATTGCTAAAAAATTAGATTTTTGCTGCTCTAAAGTGGCTTTAGTGCACTTTCATTCATGTATTGTCACATCTATATGTAATTTTTGATATTATCACATTGTATCAATCTTTTCCAAAATTTTAAAAATTGGTATTCATATGTCATTTTTACTGTTATTCTGTTTTCTAATTTCACAGAAATTTTGACAAATTTTATGAAAGATTTTTCAGACAATGGTGTTAAAAATGTTGAGGATAAAGGTAAATTATTTTAAAAAGTACTTTCCTTTTATGTTAATCACAAATACTTGGGGTGTTTAAGTGCATGGGGTATTGGAAAGAGGGCATTTGTCCTTAAGTTCTGCAGATTGTTTTTAAAGTTTCTACTTGTATTGCAGACTGCAGAAAAAAATTCTGCTGCTGGGATGAAGACTAGGAATGAAACTAGGCCTGGCTCTGTACAGGAAAATTAAGTTAGGCCCGGCCCGAGAGCCGTGAATGAAAATCGGCCCGAGCAGGCCATGGGCCGACCCGTGCAGATCTCTATTGCTGACAAAGGAAGCACTTTACTTAAACACAGCATAGTCATAAAAATCCATGCAATAAGAAGAAGCACAGACATTTCTGCCATTTATTAGCTTAGCATCCTCTTTAGATAAAACACAGCAATCACATGTTTCAAATGTGATCTCTGGATAACACCTACTTAACAAACTCTCCTGAGACTGAGAATTTTCAAATTTTATGGTATCTCCAAACAGAACTCTCACTTGTTTTTAGAATAATTGGGCTCAGACAAAGGAAAGGGAGAAAATGGGAGAGGGGGTGGGGTAAGAAGGGCCTTAAGGCTATATAAAATGAGAAAGTTTTATTGCCAGTAAAAGCAACAGCACTTATATTTTATATGAACAGCTGTCACAAGTCTTTTCCCATAAGAAAATACTTCCATGCAGACAGATCAAAAGGGATTTTTTAAGGAAAGCAAAAGAATTTTCAGAATTAGGGAGGTCTTATTTAGTAATAAATGCATATTATTTTAACTGAAATACTATTTAAAATACCCCTAAGACATTTGATAATATTGTTTATGCTGTAGAAATATAATGGCTAAAAAAAATAAGTTTTGTCTACTTTGCAAAAAATGCAGCAACAAAATTTTTTAATTCTACTAATTCTCTCTTGCTAAATTAGTTTATTATTATTGTTGTCATCCTAGATTACTGTTGAAAACTAAAAAATGATTGTGTTCACTTAGTTAAAAAAAGACTTGCACATTTTTCACACCTTTTTTGGCACTTAAGAAATGGTAAAACAAATTTTTGTAAAATATGGAGGTAAATGTGGTAATTAGTTTATATAACTTGTATTCAATGTTCTAAAGAAAATAGGTGATTTCAGTCTTAAAACCCGGCGTTTGTAAAGACAGACAAGCTACAAAAAGGAGTCTGTAGTAACTAAACGATTAAGAATCGGTGATTTATAGTATTAAGCTAAATTATTTTATTTTGATATGTTTTAAGTTATGTGATTAATTTAAGCAACATATTTTTACAATGTCACATTAATTTCAGTCACATCATGTGTGGATCTCCTTTTACCTGAAGAAAGAGAAATTGTTGTCCATCCAACTGAAATCCAACTTGATAGAATACGGAAAATTGATCGATGTTTAAGAGTCCTTGAAAATGTATGTATTTTTATTATTTTTTATATTTGCATTATTATTTTGCATCATGTTGTAAATATGCTGATTGTTATTATTATTATTATTTAGGTTACACATTTGAATTCAGAAAATCAAGAATATCTAATGCACTACAAAAACATGTCTTTGATTGATTCATGCTTAAAGTGAGTGTTAATATCTTATAATAAAATATCATGCAAACATCCTTTTATTTATTTATTTATTTTTCCTTTTTAGCTGCTTTATATGTATAGTAAAAAGTAATCTTGAGTAATTGCTCAAATGCATGAGTGTGGCTGAGTGAATTTCTTTAAACAAATAATAAAAAATAAAAGGAGAATTTGTGGATTAAATATCGAAAGAAAATATCTAAAAATATATATTACATCAACAAAAAGATAATTTTATTATTTAAAAAATAACAAAATAAGCCCTTTTGGTGCATAATGATACTTATAACAACTTTTTACTACGCTAGGGGGCTCGGCCCCCGTACGAGCTACGCTCGCCAATCCCCATAGACACCGCAGACTCTAAATGCATGCTTATTTGATCGGCTTTAAAAAGATTTCGAAAGATTGAATTATAATTTTAAAAACAGTGGTGATCTCCCTATAAACAGATTTCTATTCATTTCTATTCATTGGGGAATTTTAACGCCAAATCCGCTGCGGTACTACTTGATTATCCTGCCAACCAATTTCGCCAAATTATATAAATTGCCAAAACACTCGCCAAATTATACAAATTGACATAAGTTTTATTTTAAATAACGAAAGAATAAATAAATTAGTACAACATTAATAAAATACAAATAAAACATCGAAATAAAAATAACTTGATGACGTAGACACGTGTAACAACATTTCAAAATAAGCTAATATAAAAGGAATTAAGTAAACAGAGTCTTTGTCTCCTGGTATTTTTTATCAAAGCGAAAAGAAAGTTCTTTTAAATGAGACATTTTAAATTAATCGTTTTTAATCTGACGTAATTTTGACCAAGCTTTTCTTTCTCTTTTAAATATTCATGTGAAAATACTTTTGTTAGAAATGAAATATTATTTGCGCTTTCCTAACAAAAATAGTTGAAAAGATCCTCTCAAAATATCAAATAAATGTCTAGCGCAATTTCTAAATTTAAACTGTTTTACAATATTATTTTGTGTTCATTTTATGTAATAACTATAATGTGACGTAAATATGACGTAATTTCTCCTATTTAAGACTTCTAACGCATGTTAATGAATTTATTATTTTACAATATCCTTTCTCTTTTAAAATTCACGTGTATACTTTTTATGACGTAATTTTTAATAAGTTCCTGCTTTTTGTACATAATTATTTAATTCTAATTACAAATGATTTTTTCTGTTTATAATAGTCACGTGTAAATAAATTTTTAATTTTAAGCAAACATTATTGTTTGCGCTGTTTATACATTTGGCAACAGTATAAATTAATACCATTTTCTAAAATAATGTAAAAAATATCTCTTGAAATGATGAAAATTTGAATTTAAAATAGAAATAAAACCTCAAAAAATGAGTCAAATTAAAAAAAGAAATACAGTCTGCACACCGGGAACTTCAAACGTATAAAATGATCTAAAAATGATTAAATTCCCATGAATAGTTTTTGCTCCTATAAAACTTTTTTAGTAGAATGAGTTTGTCCAACTTTAGCATTAACTATCTCTTAAAATAATTCTTAGATTTGAAAACTGTCTGCATCAACGTGTTTATCAAACATTTCTGTATAAAGCCACCGATTTTCATATTTTTGTATGCATTATTTTTCTTAATATTAACGAAGAAAGACCTCCAGTCACAAAAAATTCAAAACTGGCGCGGTGACAGCAGTAGTTACTTTTTTTTAAGAATAGAGAGATTTTGCGTCAGGTAATGGAAGCAATAAATGTTATTCATTTCTCTATTTGCCATGCATTTGATTATTTGCAGCCTATTTCACATATGGAAAAATTGTATTTAATGACATAATTATAGATTCTATTTAATGGCACTATTATAAATATTGTTTGTTAATATATATTCAAAGATAGAAAGTAAAATACAGTAAATTCTCATTAACGAGACACTGCACGAGATGTGAAATGCATGTTGAGCTAACTAAAAAAAAAAATGATATAAAAAATAAATATAAGCTGTACCATGTGGTATTAAATTTTTTTAGTAAATGAATAATAACAAAAAAAAACAAGTGAGGGAGATTTAGGTTAGAATTTCTTTTTAAAATATTATACAATTTTTGCTGCTTGCAAAGAAAGAAAGAAAAAAAAGGCCAAAGGATCGCGAAAAAATGCAAATTTCGTCAAAGTATCAGCAGAAAACTCTAATTTCATCAAAGTATCGTGGAAAAAAATGTGAATTTCATCAAAGGATCATGGGGGAAAATGAGAATTTCATCAAATGATCTTGGAAAAGACACGAATTTCGACAAAAGGCTGCAAAAAAATAAACCCACTAATTTCGTAAACAGGCCGTCGTGGGATTTTTTTTTTTCCTCCCAAATATTACATGGGGTGAAAAGTCCCAGGACTAACAATGAAAAAACATTTTTTTTTTTTTTTTTTTTTTGTCAAAAATTGATTTTATTCTTCAACATATTTTCCTTCCAGAGTGATACGTTTCTTCTCAACAGTCCTCTAACATTTGAATACCTTTCATGTAGTAAGATTTGTCAAGGCCTTCAAAATATGCATCAGTTTCGCATATGACATCCTCATTTGATGTAAATCTCTTCAGCTGGAGCCATCTTTTCAATTTAGGAAACAAATAAATAGGCGCTGGGGGTCAGATCTGGAGGATACTGGGGATAAGGGAGCAATTCATAATGTAATTCATTCAATTTTGCCATTGTTTTCATTGATGTGTGAGCCAGTGCATGTGGCATTGTAATATATATTAAGTGCAGTTAGAAAAATAATCTTGAGTGCCGTAGATCATAAAGCTGCCGATAATAAGATTGACTTAAGTGCCGAGAATAAATATTTGCTGATGATAGAATGTTATTGCAGTAAAATAAATTAAGAATAAATAAGTAAAAATAAATGTTTTTACGTAATAGATGAGGAGACACATTGATTACACAGCAGTTATAAAAATCTTGTTTATTTATCCATTACTTGAGAGGTGGGAAGGCGATAGAAGAGAAATTAGTTGGTCACTGTACATAGTAGAAAACGTTCCACATAGATTATTAAAACATGAAAGTAATTCCATGATGTTAATGATGCAGACCAATGCTGGTTGAAATTATTCCTTAGAGAATGCCTTGATAATAAAATGTCCAAATCAAAATGCATAAAATAAAAAGCCGGAGATCGAAGATAAACTTTTATAGATCATGAATTCGCTGTTGAAGAACATCATAGTCCTAGAACGGTGATTGCCGCTCTCTTTGAATCAGGTGCACGGCCGAACTCTAAAAGGACAAATTACATTGTCAAAAAAATAAAATATCAAATTTTTGTAAAATCTGTTGAAAAACTGGCTGCATTTGGTATATATACCATGTAAATGGGGTTTACATTAGTGCATCCACAATAAGTTTAAAACCTTTAGTTAAATTAAAATTACATGTGAATTGTAGAACAAATAATAACAGAGAGAAATCGAAACTACAATTAATTGGCTAGCGAAGACACACCCCTAATATGACGTGGTCGACGTCACTACGATGCGTGCTAGTTCTAAAAATAGATCAGAGGAAGGGGGAAAGCTATCTGTTACTTTCAGTAAAAAAGGAAAAAAAAGCGATTTGAGCAATGTTGAGCCAAAAAGAAAACATTTAAGGGGCGGAATGAGAATGTTGCATTGCAATTAAAAAATAAATGTGATAGCTACATCACAGTGCATTGCTTGGTGAAACAGCACTTTTTTTTGCCGTGTACGGCCTTTTTTTCTTTATTTCGTTGTTCAAACTTTCCAATAATGCTGCATAATACTAATACTCTCCTGTGATTGTTTTTCCTTTCTCAAGATAGTCAATGAATATTATGCCACGTGCATCACAAACAACACATGCCAAGATCTTTCCAGACGATTATTGTGTCTTTGGTCACTTTGGGCAGCTTTCACCAGGTTCCAACCACTCCGCAGACTGCCATTTTGACTCAGGCGTGTAATAATGCAGGGCTCCCAAATGGTCCCCTTTAGTCCCCTTTTATGCAATTTGGTCCCCCTAGTCCCCTTTTCACTGACTAAAAAAAATCACCGCAAAAAAAAAAAAAAAAAAAAAAAAAAAAAAAAAATACTTCAACTTTCTTCTGCAATATTGCGCCTCATAAAAAGAAAAATCCTTTTTCATGTTCTTAGAAACAATACGAAATTGTCAGAATTCTCCTATTTATCCTCCACAAAACAAAATGTAGGGGAGACTTTTCTATTATTACCCACTTTCCATTTATCAAGGATAGACTTGTCTTAGCCAGACCTGTTACTCACATGACCAGTTTTTGAAACCGAATGTTAAAGAATTATCGCAAAATGCAAGAAAACAAAAACAAAACCTCAAACTGCATTAAAAAATTAAAAGATGCTGTACCAATTCTGGATAAATTATATTCAAATATGACGAAATTTATTAAACTGGGCTAAAATATTGAAATTGGATTCCTTTTAAGAATTAAAAAATTGCATAAAAATTCGAAAATTGCTGTACAAATTCGGAATAAACTTCATTAAAAGGAGGACAACATTTACTTTATTGGGCTGAAACATTGAAACCGGATTCTAATGTGGAAAAAATCGCTGCAGAACACACATATATACGTAAAAAAAAGGGCTAAAATTAGTTAAAAATTGAAATCTGATGACACAATCATATTGGGACAAAAATTATTACATTAGGGCTAAAAGTTTGAAACTGAAATTCTTTTATGAATGTCAAAAAATTGCCGCAGATTGCAAAAGAAGGCTGAAATTCACATTAAAAATTTGTGAAAGATTT
This sequence comes from Maratus speciosus, assembly GCA_963932465.1. Taxonomy (NCBI): domain Eukaryota; kingdom Metazoa; phylum Arthropoda; class Arachnida; order Araneae; family Salticidae; genus Maratus; species Maratus speciosus. The sequence continues at coordinate 78,071,457 of OZ010792.1, forward strand.
TTAAAATGTTGTACTAATTTCGAATTAACTTTATTGAAAAGAGGAAAAAAAATTATTACATTAGGCTAAAAAATAAAAATCTCATAAAAGAATCCTTCTATATATAAAAAAAAGTTTTGATTTGGAAATGGACCAATGGAAATCTGTGTAGATATTCCGGGTAGATCGGTATCCAATTTGAATACTTAAGCATGGCCTTTCATCGTTAATATTAAAAAGTCTGTTGCATACAAAAATATGAAAATCGGTGGTATTATAGAGAAATGTTTGATAAACACGCTGATGCGGACAGTTTTCAAATCGAAGAATTATTTAAAGAGATATTTAATGCCAAAGTTGGACAAAATCGTTCCATTAAAAAAGTTTTATTGGAGCAAAAACTCTATATAGGAATTTAATCATTGTTAGATCCTTTTATGCGTCAAAATTTTCCGGTGTGCAGACTGCATTTAGTATTTTAATTTGACTCATTTTTTGAGGTTGTATTTCTATTTTAAATTCAGATTTTCAGCATTTCGAGAGATATTTTTTGCAAAATTTAGAAAATTGTATTAATTTAAACTGTTGCCAACTGTATAAACAGCACAAACAATAACGTTTGCTTCAAATTAAGAATTTATTTTACACGTGACTATTACAGTCGAACCTCTATTTAACGAAGTCGCTAAATCCCGAAAAAAAGTTCGTTATATAGAAAATTCGTTAGAGAGTCACCTTTTAAAATACTTTAAACTACATAAAACATATTTTAAGTCCATAAACACTAAATATAATTTAAAAAAGTAATTGATCAAACTTTTTTTATAATATATATCTATTTGTTTTATTTATTTTACCAATCAAAAATAAATCTGGAAGGGAAATAAGAATGAAACAAAACATTGTCTGTTAATAAATTGTATTTTCAGTTAAAAAAATAATTTTACATTAAAATCACGGTTTTTTATTATGGTTGATAAGCTGTTTGGAGGAACACCAAATTTTAGAGCAATATTCATTTTCTTTTCGCCTTTATCCACAAGTATATATATTTTTTTATGCTCAGGCTCAGACACTTTCGCTCTGACATTTTCGAGCTACAAGAACCGAAATTACCAGCGCGACTGATCAACAATCTAGAAAACGGGAGACTTCTAGTTTAGGGGTACGGTGCAGCTCCATTGAGGATTGAAGGGAGATATTGAAAGTTTGCACTTCTTGGATAAAAAGCAAAGAATCACAGCGACTTTAGTGTTCTCGGTGAGTTAGGTGCCTCGTAAGACCTGCTCCTGGTCATTGATTATCATAAAATGTGTTAAAAGAAAGAATAAGTTTGAAATGCCTAGTAATATTTTGAGAAATAGGGAGAGAAAAAAAATTTAGATCCCACGAAAAAATTCGTTAAATAGAGAATGCACTTCGCTATTTGGAGGTTATTTTACGAAGAAATTCACAAAATGTTCTTGGTTCCAATGAAAAGTTCGCAAAATAGAGAAATTCGCAAAATAGAGGTTCGTTAAATAGAGGTCCGACTGTATAAACAGAAAATATAAAAAGCAGGAAAAATTATGTCATAAAAACTATAATTGCACGTGAATTTTAAAAGAGAAAGAATATTGTAAAATAATAAATTCATTAACATGCGTTAGAAGTCTTAAATAGGAGAATTTACGACACATTTACGTCACATTACACTTATTACGTAAAATGAACGAAAAATAATATTGCAAAACAGTTTAAATTAAAAAATTGCGCGAGACATTTATTTGATATTTTAAGATGATCAAAATATTTCATTTCTAACAAAAGTATTTTTACGTGAATAATTAAAAAGAGAAAGAAAAAAGTTTGGTGAAAATTACGTGAGATTATAATTGTCAGATTCAAATTATGATTTAATCTTCTGAAATCTTTTTAAAGTCGATCAAATTAGCATGGTGTTAGAGTCTGCGGTGTCTGAACAGGGGTTGACGAGCTTAGCTCGTAGGGGGCAGAGCCCCCTAGTGTAATTAAAAAAAAAAAAATCCAAAAACTAAGATATACAGGTGGTATCTTCCTGCCAAATCTTGTAGCTCTATGTGCAACAATCTCTTTAGTACACAAACTTTTACCTTTATTATTATCAGGGTTGTAAAAAACCCGGGTTTTTTGTTAAAAACCCAGCCAGGGCGGGTTTTATTAAAAAACCTGGGTTAAATGGGCAATTTTCCCCGGGTAAATTGGCTACTAAATTTTAGCACTTTGCAAAATTTATCCATTGAAATTTTGAAAATTCTCAAAGGAATTACTCAGGGAAAATTTAATTTTTTGCTTAGGAAAGCAGAAGAAATTTGATTGCTGAAACAAGTGGCAATCCTGATCTCAAATACAATCTTTGTAAACAAACACTTTATAGTCTAATAGATGGGAATGACTTGATAGTCTTAATAAGGATCTCAATATTTTTCTCTGTTCTTAAAATACATTATTATATGACCCCTTTAATTTAAATAACAAACAAATTTTAAATTGCAAAGCTATCAATTGTGTGTTATTTAAAATATAAATATAACTTAAAAAAAACTTGCTCCTTTGAAATTATCATAAGATTAGCAAATGTTGATAAAAAATATCTTACAACAAAAATGTTTCTTATGTATATACAGGGTGTCCACTCTCAACGGTGTCCAATGGCTAATTCCTAAACCGCTAGTCATACACATATACTTTAAATATTACAAAAATGTTTTCATTTGAGGCAAAGAAATATTTTAAAAGCGATTTGGGTCAATAAAAACATTTCTTAAAAAATTACGAAATTTAACTGCTTATACAGTTAAACTGTTTTACAGTTAAAATTGCCCCGGTGCTATACGTTTTATTTAGTAAAATTTTCCTATTACACTGACAAGACAGACAAAAAAAGTCCCGTTCATATAACACTAAAATTGACTGAGTTATGAAACTTTAAAAATGCATGACTTATACCACTTTTCTGCATTTGAACACAAATGAGTTTGGCCATGCTTTGAGGGGTCATATCCTAAGTGCTTAAAGTATTCAAAGAACTTTTTATGTGTATCAGCGCTTTGAAAAAAATAGTAAAATGTTATGATTGAGTTAACTTTTATTAAGTTTCAGATTGGCTAAAATTATTGTATTTTAACATATGTTTTATTTTGTAAGGATGAGACTATTTCTTTTCATGATTTCTTTTAACAAATATTATGTTATTTTATTTAACTTCAACGATTGTATGTATGTTTTCCCAGTTCAAAATTTGTAGTCGAAATTTAACTCACTTTCAAGTTCCAAATATCCGATCAAGACTAAATTTTACATGTATACTGATGTAAATCCGATGACAATCTAATATTATTATGATTTTCGGTGGTTACCATTCATACTTATTTTATAGGATAACACAAAAAATTTCGGATAGATTACTGCCAAGAAGTTTTAAGAAAAAGTTTTAGATTAGATAACACAAGATTGCGATGGTTATGTTTTTTAACTTTTATGTATTTTTTAGCACTGAATCTGAGAATTACCTTAATTTTTAACCATCATCTCAGGATGTTTTGCAAATCATAAATTGTTCATCTCAGGATGTTTTGCAAATCATAAATTGTCAAAGTTAAAAAATAACAAAAATCAAATACTATAAAATAAAGGAGACGGCTGAGTTTTTTAACTTTTGATAATTGATTTTTATGTACTTTTTAAGCACTGAATCTGAAAATGACCTTCATTTTTAACCATCACGTTATAATTTTTTTGCAAATCGTAAATGTCAAAGTTAAAATATAGCAAACATCTGATGCTATAAAACAGATGTAAAACTTTATTTAATTTTCCTGACGTGATGGTTAAAAATGGAGGTCATTTTCGGATTCAGCAGTAAAAAATACTATAAAACAGATGTAAAACTTTTTTATTTTATTTTCCTTATGTGATGGTTAAAAATGAAGGTCATTTTCGGATTCAGCAGTCAAAAGTACATAAAATAATCTAATAAATATAATACTCTTGAAGCTAATTGAAAAGCTTAAATTTACGTTTTAAATTAAAAGCTAAAACATTTTAAAGTTATAGGGTTCCCAATCTAAAAGTGCAAGTAAATTAGTACAAATATATTTTCTAAGATTCAAAGAAGTGAATAAATAAAACAAAATAACCCTGAACAACAAATACATCATTTGTTCTTTTCCAGAAATACTCTTAAAAAAAACCCGGGCTTTTTAAGTGGGTTTTTTATAAAAACAAAACCCAGCCCGGGCGGGCAGCTGGGCGGGTACCCGGGCATCTACCCACTACAACCCTGATTATTATAGATGTAGTTTTGTTTTCAATTTTGATGGAGAAGTATATCCAATCTATTAAAGGAACTCTTAATTACAATATCGTCTTGTTCCCCCCCCCCCCCCCTAGAGGCTCTCTTCAGTATATATTTCTATATTCTAAAAAAAAAAAAAAAGTAACTAACTCTGTCACCGCCACTGCAGTTATCAGCAGTGTTAGTACTCATATTATACAGAAATGATTGATAAACACGCTGGTGCAGACAGTTTTTAAATTGAAGAATCCTTTTTAAGAGGTATTCAATGTTAAAGTAGATCAAAATCATTCCATTAAAAAAGTTTTATAGCTGAGCAAAAGGATAGGAATTTTATCCCTTTTTTTAAGGATATACATTACAAGCCTGTGGTAAGCAGACTGCATTTATTTTATTTTTTGACTAATATTTTTATTTCAATTTTGTATTTGAATTTTCATCATTTTAATAGATTTTTTATTCACATTTAGATAAAGTTATTATTTTAAATTGTTGCCAATTGTAAAAACAGCGCAAAAAGTACTATTTCCTTTTAATTAAAAATGTATTTGCATGTGACTATTAAAAATAGAAATAAAACTTTAAAATAAGAATTCAATGATCACTTTTTAAAAGCAGGAAAATATTTAAAATTTCGTCACTAAAATTGTATTTACACAGGAATATTAAAAAAGAAAGAAAAGTTTTAAAAATTAACATTAATATATGCTAGTTAAAAGCAATAAATAGGAGAAATGACATAACATTTAAAATGCACAAATAATAATATTGCCAAACAGTTTAAATTTAAAAATATATTCACACGAGAGATTTATTTCGTATTTTGTGGTGATCTTTTTAACTGTTGTTGTCAATTCTAAGACTGCGCAAATAATAATTCTCCCTTTCAAACAACAAATGTATTTTCATGTGAACGTTAAAGAGAGAAATAAATTTTTGGTGAAAATTACGTCAGATTTCAAACGATATATTTAAAATGTGTTATTTAAGATAATTTTCTTATAATGTTGTTTAAAAAATTCCAAAAGTCATCGACTCTGTTTGATTTGTTCATTTTATATAGGCTGATTTTCAAATGCTGTTTATTGATCTTATTTAATCAGTCACGAAAACAGCCATTAAATGTCTGAACAGCAGCTGATTATATCTTAAAATCCCTCAGTGAAGTTGAAATGAATGGAAATCTGTTTACAGTGAGATCATCACTGGTTGTTTAATTATTATTCAAATCTTCCATAATCTTTTTAAAGTGGATCAAATTAGTGTGTTTTAGAGTCTGCAGTGTCTGAACGGAATTTGTCGAGCATAGCTCGTAGGGGGAGAGATTTTATCAGAAGAAAATATTGGAATCATAAAAAAAAATTTCCATTTTTTTTTTTTTTTTTTTTGATGGATTTACATGTTTTAGATTGATCTTCAATATGATTTGACAATTTTTTTAAATCGCTCTCTGTTTATGATACAAAATTTGTAGCTACTAGCATGGAATTTCATCAAATGCCATATTTAATTAGACTTTAGCACACATAGGTTCTGATTAGGTTTTGGTGTATATGGCCCAACAGGTGGCATTGCTATGTTACATTTTTCACAATTTACATGATAATTATACCTTAGCATCATTAGGGTGAAATTCACATTCATTTAATCCTTGACATAAATTGGCACTGATTAAATTTTGGTGTATTTCGTGACAGGTGGCAGGTACTACTAGGTTGCAATTTTAATTATTTCTATGAAAGCCAGATCATAGCATGTTTGGGTATAAATTTCACCAGATTTGATATGTACGATGATTATGAATAACTGATGATTCCATATTGGTTTTGATCACTCCCCACGGAGCTTTGCCATAGTACACTTTTTCCTATGAACTTTATAGATTATACTAGCTTCTATTGTGTAGAAAGAAACTAAATTTTATGTTTGAGGATAATAATTAATAATATATATCTTAATCTAATTTTAATGTTCAACAGGAATCGTTATTATGCTGTGCTCTTTTTATTCACTGATCATTATTTTTTACCTTTAAAGAGAATTATCAAGGTGAATGCTGAAATATTGAATACTTTCTATATTCTTGCAGTAGGATATTTAAATGCATTTCTATAAAACTGTGTACATTGTTTAATGACATCTTATAAAGATAAACTTCTAACATATTTTCTGGGGTAATTTTAAAAATTTACTTGCATATTTAGGAAAATTAGTGCAATGTTTTTACTCGTGATTCTTTTTTAGTCTCCTTTTTAAATAAAAATGGTCCCCTTTCCCCCTTTTTGAGGACTAAAATGTGTTGGGAGCCCTGTAATGGATCCACGTTTCATCTATTGTTACGAATCGGCCAGCTCCTTGTCTTTGTCAGAACAATGAACGGAGAATTTGAAATTCATAAAGAACTGTTGCAGTTGAAATTGTATTATTCTCTGTGGAAAAATTATAAGGCTCAGTGAGACAATGAAAACTGTTGTAAATACTCTAAATTTAATAAGGGGGTGCAATAAAGCCCATAGACACAGAGCATTTATTACATTCCTGGACAATTTTGGAGCGGAATATGGTGACATTTCATTATACTGTGAAGTGCACTGACTGAGTGCTGGGAAATACCTGCAACAGTTTTTTGGGTTGAGGAATGAAATCGAACTGAAAGTACTTCACTGGAATCGATCATGAGACTTTTCCTTACTGAACTTACAATGGTCATTGATAAACTTGTATCATAAAAGCAGTGCCAATCATAAAATTGATTTCTCGACTGTAAAATCAAGTGGTATATTAAACTTCTTTTAATCTATACTAATAAAAGAGCACACCCCTCTCTCTCCTCCCCCCCTCCCCCCCCATCTGTCTGTCTCTCTCTCTCTGTGTGTGTGTGTGCGCGCGCACGATGGTTAGCGAAATCCGCTGCACGTAGAAGTATGAAAATTTAGGTGAGGTTAGTTCAAGACAGGTCCTGATGCAATTGAGGCTCAGATTTTTAATTTTCCAGTCTTCTTCGTTTTGGGGGGATCTTTCACCATATAGTTATTCTCGCCATCCTACTTTCCAGTTATGTCTCTGGACCTTTGGATAAAGGGCCCCAAGAAGTTTTTGCGCTAATAAATTGTTAATAAATTTGTTGTCCTGGTCCGGGTACTGAACAGGGTTTGAAACAAATAAAATTGAGTAGCAGAGTATTGACACAAGGTAAGTAGCAGAGGCATGGCATAGACCGTGAAAAATGACAAGGTAGAGGACGTAGGTGTGTATGGTAGATCAATACCGTGATGAAACAATATTTAAGTTTTATAGAAAAACTAACGTTTATTTAGCAAAAATAAAAATAAGTACATAACTTAAAATAAACTCAGAGTAATTTAAGTAGAAGTAAATGAACAGTGAATAACCTCCAAGCATTTAGTATTATATATGTGCATAAGTACATATGACAGCATTCAATAAGACAGTTCAATTATAACTTCTATAATGAGACAATAATATGGCAAAAATAATTTAACTTGCATCTGAGATGACTCGGAAACATCACATCATAGGCAAACATCATTATCAAAAAAACACTTGTACTACATTGCACATCGTTAGTTGGGATAGAAGATTTCCAAATGTAGATGATGAATTCATAAGAAATAAACAAAGTATGAAAAACTGTCTTGGAAAAACGAAAAGTTCACTTTGTTTAATTTAATGGCAATGTCCATATATATGACTAGAATATTTGATGTTTCCTTTGAATAACCAAGTCAATAAAACTATTCAACAAACTTAACATAATATAATTTAAAAACTAGAATCGTAACAAGGCTCAAACAACTTCTTATTATCGTATGACTGCAGCAAAAACTTCTGATAAACATGGCGAACTTTCTTTTAAAACTATTCCTCATATCGGGGAAAATAAATTTTCAACAGCCAAAAAAGTTTGGTAAAGTCATTATATGCAACACAGTCTCGAAATTATCGCATACTGAATCTTGAAGTATAACTATCTCATCTTAAAATGGCTTTCATATTCAAATTAAAACAACAAGCACATACGAGATACATTATCTCAAAAGATAAAACGAACTAGCTATCTCTGAAAAAGCTTCCTTTCAAACAACTAACACCACGAACCAAACATGAAACGAACGAAATTCAACAACAAACGTCCCTTTAAATAGCTTCTGACTGTAGCACATGCTCACTGCGAAACAGCCCCCTTTCTGGAAAGCACATTCAGCAGAGTTGAGTAACACCTGTACTGCTGTATGGAAAAACTATTTTCAAACCCCGGAACAGTAGAAATGCGACTATGCCGTGCGATCGAGTTACATAGTTGTACTGAACGGAAGTGCCGATCGGGTCGGGAGTGAAAAGTCTGATGACAGGAATCGATTCTCAATCAAATCGTAAAATGATTAACTAAACTACGTTTACGGCGATATGAAAACAAAAAGGTAAGTAAACGCCAAAATGGGATTTGAATAAACTGAAAGAAATAAATGAAACCAAAAGGTATGTAGAATAATAGAATGAACTTAGTTGAAAAGGAAAAGTAAAGAAATATTTGAAATAAAGTAAGTAGCTTTTAAAGTATAAACATCAAGGAAAAATAGGGCTAACAAAATTGCTTCCTATTAATCCGATCTTCTTTTTTGGAATCCTTTTTCCATTTAGTTATTCTCACGTTTCTACATTCCAGTTAAAACCTTGGGGACCCCTAGAGTATCGCAGGTCCCTTGAACTTTTTGAGCGCCAAGCATTTTTTCCGCCCTAATTTTCTCACCTTCTAAGCAAATAATTTTATAGTTGAGTCTTGGGTTCTTATTCCTGGACCCACAGCCTCATATTTTTATTGGGGCTGTAGGACCCCTTCTTAAACATTTACCCAATCTTTTGTGCATTTCTTTAAAATATTATTCATACCCTATGCTTAATTTTGATTAATTGAAGTTCTAAAGCGCTAAGTACTAAGACATTTTAACATGTTTTCATGTTAGGGCCCTTTTTAACACTTTCCAACAAAGTTGAAAAGTGTTTATGACTTTGGTTTGTCTGTCCGTCTGTCCGCGCCCTAACTCTCGTAAATATAGTCGGATCGTTCTGAAATTTTTGGATGTTAGTAATCTCTACCATAGCACAATCCCTATTTCAAATAAAGTTTCTAGCATGTTTAGTTCAGTTACAGGGACTGTCAAAAGTTTTCCGTTACATTACGGCCTATGGGAAAAAATCGTTTAAAATGGTTTTTAATTATGTTATATGCTTTCAAACATAATAAAATTCATATGCATTTATCAAGTGCACTAAAATATACATTCTGTAGAATATACGATGCAAAGAATAGTTATTTTTCATTTACAGGGCCACACAAAAGAATTCCATTCATAATGGTATAGGGGAAATTGTTTGCGGTGTATGTGAAAAGATTTCAGATACTATATTGCATCCGAATTACTGTATCTTAGTAAGGATTGCTCGAAATGCATTTTAAATTATGATATGCACTTTTTAGGGTTTCGTTCATCTGACGAAACCCTATTCGTCTCGCTCCTCTGTCTGTTTGTCCGTCTGTCACAGAGTCCGTTCTCAGAAACTACACATGTTGGATACTTGAAATTTTGCATACTTATAGCTGGATACCTCACATCATACGACAAATCATAAAAAATTTAAAAAATCGTACCTTTAACCCTTTGGGCTCCCACATGCGTATCTTAAGCAATTCTTTCTATCTGAGCCCCTTATTAAATTGGAGATTTGAAATTTTGCATACTTATAGCAGACCCCTTGAGACCAGGCAATAAATCATAAAATCTTGAAAAAGTCTTACGTTTAACCCTTTGAGCTACCACATATGTATTTTAAGCAATTCTTCCTAAGAGAGCCCCTAATTAAGTTGGGGACATGAATTTTTGCATACATATAGCTGAATACCTCAGACCACACAGCAAATCATAAAATTTTCAAAAAGTCTTATATTATTTACTCCTCCGGGCTCTAACTTGTGTATTTTAAGCAATTTTTCTAACCTCCGCCCTTTTCACCCGGGGAGCACTTTTCCAACTTTTGATGACACCCCTTTGACCATTCTTTCATATTATGCACCATAGCCTTACATATTTTAGTTCCATTTTTTACCGCCAGAGGGCGACTACTTATCTCGGGTGGTATCTGCCCAATCCCCTCGACTAATATATCTACGGAAAGTATATAAAACGGAGTTTTGTTCGGATAGAGGTTTGTTTAAAATAGAGTGTGCCCCTGGTTGCGAAATGTGGAACTAACAGATTTTTCAAAAGGGTAAAGTGTTTTGAAAGGAATATTAAACGAAACCCTCTGTGCGATCTGTGATGACACTTACCTACTTGTTCACTATATTTATGCATACTATAAAATGCGTATAAATGCTATAGTTCATATACAGAGCTAAAGAAATGAATTCATAAATGTTACTGAGTATGAGCATAAATTGCTTACAGGTGGGTTTTAAAGGAGTTATGCATTTTTACGCTGAACTGAATTTAGTGTACTAAGAAATATTTGTAGAATGTAGATAGAATGATATACAGGGCCACGTAAAGAGTTCGATACATGGCCGTATGTGGGTGATAATTTCTGGAAATGTAATTTCAGTAGTTTTAAGCGTGTTTTAGTTTGAATTAAATTTTAGCTAAATAGTGGCATGTAATAAAGGTACTAGGTTAACTACAGGGCTGTACAAAAGTATTCAAGTATGTCTCCATCTATTAGTATAAATTGCTGAAAGATGAATTTCAACCTGTTATGCATCTTCTTGCTAAACTAAATTTTCCCATTATATAGTATATATATCAACATACAGATCGAATACAGGTGTGTTCAAAAGAATTGGAATAGATATTTGGCTATGGGCGGTAACTACTGAAATCACATTTTTAAATGTTTACTTAGTTATTTTATTTACCTTATTTCCCTAAGTAACGAAGTTTCGTTAAAGCTTTCAGGGAGTGTTGGAAAGTGTTTCATAATCTATGCTGTATGCAGGATTTTTCTTGTTTAACTATGAGTTGGCCCATTTTGGGCCCCCTATTGTAGCTCCCTTAAAAATGGTCCGATTCACTAACTTTTTTTTTCTAACAACTTCTTAGGTCCTCCAGCTGCTAAAGGAACAACAAAACAATTTCTCAGACTTCATCTACCACCAATTTTGAATATTAATAGGCTTCTTGTTGCCCTTCGTGTGGATTTTTAAAAAATGATCCGAATTTCTTCAAACTTTCTTTAATATAGTTTTAGAGTCCTCCGATTACTTTACTAACTTAAAAATATCTTTATACCCAACTACATGCCAGTTAAGTCCCTGGCCCTTTGGGGCCCGGTAACAGCCCCTTTGAAATTTTTGCATCATAAATTGTTAATAAATTGCTCCCTCTTAATGTAATCTTCATTTTTGGAATCCTTTTTACATTTACTTATTCTCTCGTCTATACATTCCAGTTAAGATCCTGGGCCTCCTATGGTCCCATAGGGCCCGGTAACGGCCCCTTTGAAATTTTTGCATCATAAATTGTTAATAAATTGCTCCCTCTTAATACAATCTTCATTTTTGGAACTCTTTTTCATTTACTTATTCTCTCGTCTATACATTCCAGTTAAGACCCTGGGCCTCTTATGGTCCCATAGGGCCCGGTCCAGCACCCTTGAACTTTTGTGTGCCATGCATATTGCACCAACTAATTTTCTCACCTTCTCAGTGCATAATTTTAAAGTTCAGTCTTGGAGTCTTCTTCTAGGACCAACACTTCATATTTTTATTGTGGCCCTTCGGCCTTTTTTAAAGCCCTTTACTCAATTTTTTATGCATTTAATTAAAATATTATTCTAATGAATAATTAATACCCTATGTTTAATTTTGACTATCTGTAGATCTAAAATGTTAAGTACTAAGACATTTTAACATGTTTTCATGTTAGGTCCCTACTTTTAACTATCAGTTGGCCCCTTTTTGGACCCTCTATTATAGCCCCCTTAAAAATGGTCCGATTCACTAGCTTTTTTTTCTCGAACTACTTCTTAGGTCCTCCAGCTACTACATGAATGACAAAAAATTTTCAGTCTTCAGCTACCACCAATTTTGAATATTAATCGCCTTCTTGGGCCCTTGGTGCAGCTTCTTTTAAAATGATCAGAGTTGGTTGCAGTTTTCTTTAACATAGTTCTAACATCATCTGATTACTTTAAAAACTACTCAAAAGTACAGGGTGTTTATAAAGTCCCGGACCCATTTTGATGTTTAATAACTCATAAAATAATAAAGATAGATTAAAATTAATAACATAAATGGTTAGATAGACTCAAAAAGTTTCACGACCCTTGTCAATGAACTTCCACGTGTGCCCCCTTCGTCGCACGGAGAATATCAAGTCGATAGTCAATTTCACACCAGGTAACGGCAAGCATGTCAGCATCCACAGAGGCTATTGAGATTGTAATTCTGGCTTTTAAGTCATCAATGTTCGACACTCTCCTCCTGTAAACATTGTCCTTTACAAATCCCCAAAGGAAAAAGTCCAGCGGCGTTATATCAGGTGATCTGGGTGGCCAAGGAATTGGACCTCCTCGCCCAGTCCATCTTCCTGGAAAATGGTCATTCAAAGAAGTACGAACGATGGTACCCCAATGAGGTGGTGCACCATCTTGTTGCAAAATGACATGTGGCTGAAGCTCTTCTAGTTGTGGAAATACGAAGTTTTCCAACATGTCTAATTGATGACTTAAAAGCCAGAATTATAACTGCAATAGCCTCTGTGAATGCCGACATGCTTGCCGCTACCTGGCGTGAAATTGACTATCGACTTGATATTCTCCGTGCGACGAAGGGGGCATACGTGGAAGTTCATTGACAAGGGTCATGAAACTTTTTGAGTCTATCTAACCATTTATGTTATTAATTTTAATCTATCTTTATTATTTTATGAGTTATTAAACATCAAAATGGGTCCGGGACTTTATAAAACACCTTGTATATTTTTACCAAACTACATACCACTTATGCCTTTGACCCCTTGAAGCTTTTACGGTATAAATTGTCAATAAATTGCCCCTCTTAATCCTATCTTCATTTTTGGCTGCTTCATTTTTCCATTTAGTCATTCTCCCGTTTCTATATTCCAATTAAAATCTTGGGCCAACCTAGGGTACTGTAGGGCCCGATCTGGGGCCCCTTGAACTTGCCATGTATCCCCCCCATCCCCAATTTTATCACTTTCTCATTGCATAATTTTAAAATTGAGTCTTGGACTCTTCTCCCTAGGACCAACACCTGCATATTTTTATTGGGACTCTACGGTCCTTTTTTAAGCATTTACCCCATTTTTTGCGCATTTCTTTAAAATATTATTCTAGTGATTAATTCAAACCCTATGCTTAATTTTGCTTGGTCTTTATACCTCAGCTACCACATTTTTCGAACATTAATCTCCTTTTTCAGCATCAACTTACTTCTACTCACTACAGCCGTGAATTAAAAATCGCGTTACTTTAAAGGTAACTTTAGATAAGGGATTTCATCTGTTTATTAAATATCGTGTTAATGTTAAAAGTAATTCATAAAATTTACAAGGGGAATGGGCATCTTCCACCGGTTGGGGACGCATTCTTTCCTCGGGTTCTAAGGAGCCAATTTCAGCGGGATTTGGTTCATTCAACTTAGATTACAATTCAGCTACTCTCTGTATTATGAAATTTTATCCTTAGACTTCAGTTACCAACATTTTCTAACATTAACGATTAATGGTGTATTCTTTTTTTCTTTTTTTTTGTATTCTATTGGCTTGATTACTACGAGGTTTGGCTCACTCAACTTGGTTTTTGATTGTCTCTGGCACGTCCAGTAAATGCTGCCATACATAGGGGGGGACCCAGGTTACAGGTTCGTTCGGTAAGAAGTTTGTTGGGAATGCACTAGACACTGCGGAATGCAATGGGGACTCCAAAATTAGGTTTAAAGGAATTTCAAAAGATATAAAATCATACAAACTTGAATTTTGTTTAAGGTTATTATTTACAAACCCCGGGCAACGCCGGCCAGGTCTGCTAGTATAAAATTTAATAAAAGTTCCTGAATAAAATATGTAATTCAATTTCTTTCTGGAATGTCTCTGGGCTTCAAATTCCTATACTAAAGTTTGATTGGCCCTCGGGTAACAAAAGGTTGGACCACACTGTACTCTACTGAAAGTGTGGGATCCTTTACATTATGATCTTTTAGAAAGTTTTTCAGTTAAATATATAAAAACATTCAACATTGATTTTAGGTATATTTAAAGTTATTATCACAGTTCCGGACAACGCCTGGCAGGTCAGCTAGTAATATTTAAATTATTTGATATTAAAATATAAATATAAATATAAATAATAAATATTAATAAATAATGTATCAGATTTATATTGCTGAAGTAGTTATCTTTGCGAAAAGAGTAGTTTAATGACGTACAAAACAGACAGAGTTCAATTGTCATTGAATCTTTCATTAGAAAGTCGAATTTCAATTCATCAACGATACCAATTCAGATGCCAAATCAGCCCATGTCTCTGTTTGGTAAATTACAAATAATGTTCTAACCGATCTGAGAGGAACCTGTTTCTTTGGTTTTAATATCTTGCCCAGGTTAAAACAAATTTGGTGCCTCGCCCCAGTTTATGAACTATTTTGGACGTGATGAAATTGCTCAAACTATGAACGGAACTTTTGTTTGCAAGTTTTATTGAATTTTAAACTTTTTGGAATGCATGAACATCTTTCAGCTGTATACTTTTATTTCTGAATTTTTGTCCCAAAAAAAAAAAAAAAAAAAAAATGAATGTTGGGTATCTATTTATGATAAATATCTTGGTATAGGTCAAGAAGTGCTGGAAATTGGCAAAATTCACATCCAAACAGTAAGCTAGATATTCCATTATTCAAACCGCAGCTGACAATGGCAGTAAGGGAGGTTTGATACTTTGGCAATTTCTCTCAACAAATGGCATTAACAGCCATTGTAACAGATGTAAAGGCTTCTTTTATTAGCAGAGGCCATCATTAGCTGGACTTAGCAGTGAAGAACTGACATTTTTTTTTCTTTTAATTTTGAAGACTTTTGGAATGCCAATGTAAATTTTTTTGAATACTGATTTTCTTTCATAACTCTTATTATTGTGAAGATAAGATATTGTAATTATTTTTTATATGTAAAGCACATTGTTAGGGTGAGTTTTACTAGAAAGCAGATTGGCATTTTGCAACTGCATTTACACAAAGTGATTGAAAATCCAATAACGCTTGATAGGGAGAAATGATACATTAGTGCTGGGGGGAAATAATACACTTGTATATTTGAAATTTAATAGTTTTTTTTTTTGTAAACTAATATAGGACTGTAATATTTATTATTGTTTTCAGCAAGAGCTACTGAAATTGGTAAGGAAGAACAAAGAGACTATTCATAGATTTTATGTAGGTTACATCGAAAAACAGTGCGATGATAGATGGTTATTTCGCTTTGCTCGTCATGTAGAAGGAAAAAAGTTTAAATAGCCTGAAAGGGAAAATGTTTCTATATTGACGAAGGGCAAATTAAAAAAAACATTAAATCCACCTGATTTTACTTATCAAAATGACAGAGTTGTTAGTTTTTCTTTTAACCATTTCAGGGATGGTGGTATGTTTAACCACTTAATTTTAATTCCCAAACGCCACATTGAAATCAGTATTTTGATAAAATATTTTCCATATAATATGGAAGTGAAATATAGCCCATTTCTTATTTCGTATTAAATTTGTCGGTAAATTCCGGTGCCATTCATTTATTCAACACTTTAGAATTGAAAATGCTTTCCTCTGAAAGGGTTAAAGAAGTCTTAAAAGTGCTAAATTTATGTTAAATTGTTTGCAAATCAGCAATGTTCACTTCATTTTTCCTTACAGCAAGATCTCTAGGGGTTTTCTTTTTTTCATTATTTTTTTCCTAAAAAGTGTGTTAATAGCAATTGTTTAAATATTTTTGTAAAAAGCATTTCTGAACAAAAATATGTCAATGTCATTTCTTTTTAAATGTTACTTAAATATTTTAAGATTTATCATAAAAAAATTGTTTGACACATAAATTGAATTGTCAGATTTTTTTTTTTTTCTTTCAATTTACGTAACAGTGTATCAATCCTTCCTAGTAATGGGAAGATTTGATACTAGTGATGGGCGATAACGAGATGTTATTCTCGATTGTATGGCCATCTTGATATTTTACGATTGTGTAAATTTTTTCTCGATGACTCCAGTTTGCAAATGGCTTTTATACATCATATATTATATATTATATACGTACAACTATCAAGAATCGTCTGCGGGTGAACTGGAATGAGCCGATGTTAATAAAGATTAGGTGACTTCAACCGCTAGCGCGGCCCTCCTTTAATCGGGGCCTCTAATTTATACGTAATCTTGTAATATGAAATCATGAACAGGTTAACCGCTATATACGGTACCGTGGTGTGCACGCACTACAAAATCTTGTAAAAAAACATAATCTCTTGAATGAACCTCGGACCAGATCTCTTGGGGGAGGGGTCAAAGTGAGCGGAGGGGCACAGCAGCTGCATAGTATGAATAAGTCATCACAGGTCTAGGCCTTTCCAACCATATGTCACATGAGGGGTCTGGATCTGAATTTATAAAAATTCCCTACCCGTGGGACAAACGGGGTGGGGGGTGCGGGAGGTGGATAACATGAGTAAGTGGTCATAGGTCTTTCCAACAATATTCACATGAGGGATCTCGGCTAAATTTAGAAAAACACTCCCGTGGGGGAAAAGTGAGGAGGGGGCGGTCACGAGAGGCGCATAACATCAATAAGTAGTCACAGACTTTTCCAACGATATCTAACATGTGGGGTCTTAGCTAAAAGTGTTCCCCAGGGGAGCAAAGGGGGGGGGGTGGACACCGGAGGAGCATAACATCAATAGGTAGTCACAGACCTTTCCTACGATATCTCACATGAGGGGTCTTGGCTAAATTTGAAAAAGTGTCCCCGTGAGGGGGGGGGGGGGGACTGTCACCGTATGTGCATAACATCAATAAGTAGTCACAGACCATTCTAACGATATCTCACATGAGGGGTCTTGGCTAAATTTGAAAAAGTGTCCCCCGGTGAGGCAATGTGGGGGGGGATACTCTCACTGGAGGTGCATAATAGCAATAAGTAGTCACAATCTTTCCAACGATATCTCACATGAGGGGTCTTGGCTAAATTTGGAAAAGTGTCCCCTGGGGGCAAGTAGGGGGGGTAGACACCGTAGGTGCATAACATCAATAAGTAGTTACAGACCTTTCCAACGATATCTTACATGAAGGGTCTTGGCTAAATTTGGAAAAATGTCCCGGGGGGGGGGGGGGCAAAGTGGGGGGATGACTGTCACCGGACGTGCATAACATCAATAAATAGTCACAGACCTTTCCAATGATATCTCACATGAGGGGTCTTGGCTAAATTTGGAAAAGTGCCCCCCGGGGGGAGGGGGGGCAAAGTGGGTGGACGGCCACCGGAAGTGCATAACATCAATAAGTAGTCACTATAACCTTTCCAACGATATGTCACATGAGGAATCTTGGCTAAATTTAGGAAAGTGTCCTGAAATTTCATATATTATAAATAATATTTATCGGAGGGCTCCCTAAAAAAATATCCGATCTAAAATGATAAAAACGGAAAAAACTACCTTCGCAGTGGGGTCCAAATTGGGGAGGAGAGGAAGAAAGTCTCATAATATGAAAGAGTCATCCGAGAGCTTTCCGATGACATATCACATGACGGGTCCATAAAAAGTTTGAAAATTGCTGCCCCTCCCACCCCCCGTGGGCCCCTTTTTTTCGCCCCGGAATTCACACAGCCGCCACTTTAAAATTTCTATGTTCAATAAATAATATTTACCGAAGACTGCATAAAAAACCCACATCTAAAATGATATTTAAATTTATTTTAGAAATCGGCTATGGTTTTAAAAATTTGTTCTCCCCATCCCCCTTCGGGCGAAGAAAGGTTCATAATATGAAAGAGTGGTCAAAAAGCTTTTCGATTATAAGCCACAGGAAGGGTTCGGTAAAATTTTTTAAATTGCGCCCCGCATGGCTTCACTCTCACGCTTCCATCCCACCTCGAATTCACGCGACCCACCTTCCTCTTTGAAATTTTTATACTTATTAAATGTTTTTTATTTGAGGGCTCCATGTATGTGACACCTTGGTAGGGCTAAAATAAGAGAAACTTTGAAAGTTAGGGCTTCATTTCACATCTCATATTCATGGCTCTTTCTCTATCTCGTCCCTTGGTACTTCTCGATAAATCTTCTCACATCTCTTCTCTGCCGAGGACGATAGAAATCCTCAAGAAGTTTCTCATAGGGAAATGTTGAAAAGCACGAGAGAAATCCTCGAGAAGCTTCTCATAGGGAAATGTTGAAAAGCGCGAGAGAAATCTTAGAGAAGCTTTTCATCGGGAAATTTCGAAAACTGCGAGAGAAACCATCGAGAGGCTTCCCATCGGGCAAGGTTGAAAAGGGCGAGAGAAACCATCGAGAGGCTTCCCTTCGGGAAAGGTTGAAAAGTGCAAGAGAAACCAACCATCGAGCACCTTCTCATCGGGAAGCGTGGATATGCCAGAAAAATCATCGAGATGAGATTTGCGAGATAGAAATGAAGCTTTCAGAGTCAAACTTACCGCATTTCAGGTTTAAGTCATAATTTCTCAAAGGAGTCCATCTGCTTATCCAATCTCTTTTTAGCTCACAGGCTATCTAAGCCTGAGAGCTAATGTACTCGCTGGTTCTGTATGTATGTATGCATGTATGTACGTACGTAACGCGCTAACTCTTGATAGAAATGTCCGATTTGCTTCAAATTTTTTTCTGTGTTCATTCTGATAAGGCGTTCCCCTGATTAGTTTTGGGGGTTCATTGGTTAAGGATAAAGAGGAAAAAGGAGGCTGGTCACCCCTTCCCCCTTAATTTGATAACTGGGTTTTTCATGCAGAATTATTAGATTTGCTCCAAATTTGGTATATCGGTTTATTATGTTAAGAAGCTGCCTTAATTAGATTTGGAGGTTAATGGGTTAGGTTTTGAGGGGGGGGGAGGGGGGGGTAGTCTCCCTCTTAATTTAGATAAAAGTGTTTTTCATGCAGAATTATTCGATATGCTTTAAATTTACTTTACTGGTTTATTCCGATATGGCGCTTCCTTCATTAGATTTGGAGGTTCATTGGTTAAGTATAAAAGGACGAAAAGGGGGCAAGTCCCCTCCCCTTAATTTAGATAAATGGATTTTCATGCAGAATTATCCAATTTTTTTTTTTTTTCTATTCATTCTGATAAGGAGCTTTCCTGATTAGATTTGGAGGTTCATTAGTTAAGTATAAAGGGGTTAGAGGGGGTTAGAACCCCCTTAATTTAGCGATATGTTTTTTTTTTCATGCAGAATTATCTGATTTGCTTCAAATTTGGTATGCTGGTTTATTATGTTAAGGAACTTCCCTGATTAAATTTGGCAGTTCGTTAGTTAAGTATAAAGGGGGGTAGACCCCCCTCCTTAATTTAGATAAATGGGTTTTTCATGCAGAATTATTAGATTTGCTCCAAATTTGGTATACCGGTTTATTATGTTAAGAAGCTGCCTTGATTAGATTTGAAGGTTTTATGGGTTAGGTTTAGAGGGGAAGGGCTAGTATCCCTCGTAATTTAGATAAAAGGGTTTTTCATGCTGAATTATTATTTTTTGCTTCAAATTTAATATACCGGTTTATTCCGATATGGCGCTTCCTTCATTAGATTTGGAGGTTCATTGGTTGAGTATAAAAGCACGAAAAGGGTTCAAGACCCCTCCCCTTAATTTAGATAAATGGATTTTCATGCAGAAATATCCAATTTACTTTTTTTTTTTTTTTTTTCTATGTACATTCTGATAAGGAGCTTTCCTGATTAGATTTGGAGGTTCATTAGTTAAGTATAAAGAAGTTAAAGGGGGTTAGACCGCCCCCCCCCCCCTTAATTTAGCGCTATTTTTTTTTTCTTTTTTCATGCAGAATTATCCGATGTGCTTCAAATTTGGTATACTGATTTATTATGTTAATGAGCTTCCCTGATTAGATTTGGAGGGTATTGGTTAAGTATAAAGGGGGAAAACGGGGGATATTTCCCCTTCAATTATTTTTTGTGGGGCATTATTCATTGAAATGTATAATATACAATTAGTGTGAATAACCTGTGAGCTCAATGCCATCAGTTTAACTGGCACTTATCTTTTTATTGCTATTAACCGATGTGGGTTATGAAGCATAGTGGTTTATATATTCAGTTCTGTATTGTCCTAGTTTCAAACTTTACTGTTGAATTTAGTGTCATTTTGCCCCGAATTTTCAATGTTTCTCTTATTTTAGTTCTGCCAAGCTGCCCCATACCTGGAGCTCTCAGATAAATATTATTTATGAAATATAAAAAGTTCAAAGAGGAAGATGAGTGAATTCCGGGGGGCACGAGAGTGGACCGAGGGGCTGGGGTTAGTTTTCAAATTTTTATCAAACCTCTCCTGTTACATATCATCGGAAAGTCCTTTGACCACTCTTTCATATTATGGACCTTTCTCCTCCCGGAGTGTAATTCCGGGAGAGGGGCAGGGAAGGGAGTGGTGAGGGGGTAAATTTTTTAAAAATTGTAGCGATTTCTACAATAAATATCATTAAATGAGGTTTTTTGATGGAGCCCTCCGATAAATATTATTTATTAAATATAAAATTTTAAAAGTGGGGCTGCGTGATTTACGGTATATTCTGGGAAGAAAGAGTGAACCCACGTGGGAGGGGTAGATTTCAAACTTTTTTTGGACCTGTCATGTGATATATCATCGGAAAGTTTTCGGACTCATCTTAATTATCCACTCTTTCATATTATGAACCTTTCTTCTTCCCTCCCTAGTTTGGCATCCCGTGAGGGGCACTTTTCGAACTTTTTTGAAATCATAGTGTTTTTAAACATTTTAGATTGGATTTTTTTACGGAGCCCTCCGATAAATAATTTATATGAAAATTTCAAAGAGAGGGATGCGCAGGGTGTATTTCGGGGGGCAATATAATTGGAATCCTGGGAGTTGGGACTCTTTTCTATCTTTTCCTGACACCCCTCATGTGATATATCATTGGAAAGCTCTGTGACTACTATTTCATTTTATATAACGCTGGCGCATCTCGCCTTACTTTGCCCCCGCGCAGGGCACTTTTCTAAATTTAGCCGACACCCTTCATGTGACATATCGTTGGAAAGTCCTGTGACCACTTATTCCTATTATGCACTTTCCTTGCCCCTCCTCCTACTTTGCTCCCCGCGGGGGTTCGTTCAATGTATTCCAGTCGAAGGCTTTCTAAAAATGGGAAAATTAAAGATCCAATCTCAAATGACGTAGAGAAATCAATAAAAAATATTGATCCCATTTACCATCCTTTAGTTCATGCTTTTGCCACTAGGGTTTGCTTTTGATTCTTATTTATTTGGCCATTTTGGTGCTAATTGCCGAAAAATTCTAATTTTTGATACTCCCCTTACCGCTTCATAGCTACTCGCGTTTTTTCAACTTTTTTCAACCTAAGGGTGCCCTCATATGACTTTTCCAGTCTTGTGGCTCCATTATAGCCTCCCTTTGGTTTGTTTTTTTTATTCCATCTGTTTTCTGTTACCCTATATTTAATAAAATCTGCCTTATATATATGTAAAAACAATGATTTCAATAATTGATTGTAGAACATCTCTTTTGTAGATCCTCGAAAGTAATCGATGACTGTATCGATTGTGTATTTTACAATGACGATTTTTTTTCGATTGGTAAATTTTGAGAATCGCCCATCACTAAGCCCTATCACTACTATGAAATTGTCGGCCAGAATAATAGCTAAGTTTTCCAACAACTGTTTTTAGCTTCTCTCGTTATAATCGATTGTAAAACATCTCGATTGTAGATTCTAGGAATTAATCGATGGCTGTATCGATTGTGATTTTTTACAATGACGATTTTTCTCGATTGTCGAATTCTCGAGAATTGCCCATCACTATTTGATACAGTAGTAACCATTCAAAATAATTGGAATATATTTTTTGAATGATTATTTTTTAAATTTACAATATTTGTAATAAATGAATAAAAGGCCACTTTGTAAGAAAACATGAAAAAATAGTAAAAAAAAAAAAAAAAAAAAAAAGTGTATCATATCTCCCCTACCTCCCCTACATATATTGTTACTGACCACAAAATTCAGTCACTTCCAATGATTTCATCATGCTTCATACAAAGCAAAGTTAATATGATAAAAATCTCGCAAAAATATCTTCATCATTCTTAAAGTTATGAACGAAAATTCAGGTTGAGCTTATTGTATGATAAGCGGGAAAATATTGTGACTATTTACTAAAACTAATCTTTTGAACATTTTTATGAAAATAGTGATCTCAAATATTTTATTGATAGAATTTTTAAATTTTACAACAGATATAAATACATAACATCATTAGTTAACCCTTTCCGGCACTTTATCCTTTAAATTTGGAATTTCAACAAAAGAAAAACTTGTAGGCAGTCTATTACCTCCTAGAATAGCATTAATGTATAATTTTGTAAAGATTATTTTAATTTTGTGGCCGTGTCCGAAGTGGGCTATGTGAGTCACTAGAGCTTCAAAAAGAGTGTTGAATTAAGCATTGTGGTAAAGCGTGTAATAAAGTGAAAGTAATGAAAGGTTTTTATATGATTGGAAAAAAAAATCTAGAATTTGATCTCCGTAGCAGATTTAGCATTACCCAGGGTGCACCATGGGGAGGCCTGCTACTCTACACCCCCTCCCTAAAAAGCGAGAAAGACACTTCTTGGTTATATGAACTTCTTAATTATCCGATTATATGAACAAATTAAAAGATAAATCTTGGCTGTATGAAATATTTACATTTTATATACAGTAGATCTTTATAATGCAATTCTCCATATAATGCACAATTTCTCAGATGTAAACAATGAATTTTGCAGTTAAGTAGCCCCTACATTCCCATATTGAAAAAAAAATTGCGACTTTCTAGGAACCCGTGTTGAATTCCGACTCCAGGACGGATTTCTGTGGCTTCGGGGGTACATTATAGTGTTCCATGGGGAAAATTGCACTTTTTGACCATTGAAAACCCAAAATCTCAAATCTTCTGGGATGGGG
The DNA here is from genome assembly GCA_963932465.1 of Maratus speciosus. NCBI lineage: Eukaryota > Metazoa > Arthropoda > Arachnida > Araneae > Salticidae > Maratus > Maratus speciosus. The sequence continues at coordinate 78,094,989 of OZ010792.1, forward strand.
GTTGGGGTAAGGGGTATCTTATTGCTCCAGGGAGGAATGCCCCCCTCCTGAGCTACCCCCTGAATTCAACACTGCTGGGAACTAAATTTGATACATTAGTCAAACTTTCTATCTTGAATTTTAATTGCTATTACTGCAATAAACATTTTTGAAAAAAGTAATATAATATTCCAGTTATGTTTCGACAGTGTTTATAAAGTAAATTTAACAATGTGTAGAAAATGCCAAAAAAAAAAAAAAAAAAAAAAAAAAAAATCTGGGTAACCCCTGGTAACAAGGAATACAGTATAAAGGTACTCTAATGTATTTTGATATGTTTCAAACATATTTGGCCATGATTACAAGATAAATTTAAAGAGTGAAATGTGATGAGATGAAACGTCCTGTGACTCTAAATTGAGTGGGAAAAATGTCTTAGACACACAGCACACTGTGCCCCTTCTTTGACCAGCTCTTATTCATAGCTTGATTCTAGGCACTCTTTCAACTTAAAAAAATAAAACTGATACAGAATAAAAAGTTTTACGCCCAACTAGGGCTGGGCGATGTCTAGAATTAAATATCATGATAAATCGGCATTTTTATATAATGATATTCCGATATATCGATATTACGACGTATGAACAAAGTAATAAAATATCAAATAATGTATGTAATGGAACAAAGTAATAAAATGATTGATATTAAATACATATATACATATTCATAATATATGTATAACTTCAATATACATTATATATTTTATTAAAGATTAATTTATTTCAAAAGTTATTGTCAAGTAGATCAATAAAAAACTATATATAAATAAGCAAATGTAAATAATTAAACGCTAAAAGAAACTAGTTGGATGTGCCAATACCAAAATTTTCTTCCATCTCATACATGTTAATACTTCAAAATTCGCTATCACACTGCCAAAAATAAATGACAATCTATGCCCATCATGAACATTCTAAAGATATAGGTTCACTAAATTGTATGCATTTAAAAGGAGATATAAGCATCGCATCTTTCAAACAAATCATTGAAGTTCAGCACCAACTCTATTAGATGTCTGCGACCAAAACTCGTAATCCAAAAAGCATAAAAGCAACACTTGTTGGACGGGACCTACACTTAATAAGGATCTATTTATGTGAAACTGTAACAGAAGATGCTGTTTGATTAAAATCCGTGCATTAGTTTTTCAGATGCAGCTATAGCAAAAATGGTGGAAAATGCAGCATAACAGCACCACCTATTCTGCGATTAACACAAAAACCTAATCAGCAACAAATTACGTCAACATGTAACTGAATCTGGAGTTTAATGAAAATCCCTTCATTAGTTCTTCAGTTAGAGTTATTGTGGAAATCGCAGAAAGTGCAGCGCCGTGTAATCGGTAATTAACAACAAAACTAATGAGCTACAAGTTATGTCAGCGTCAACTGAATCTGAAGTTTTATGAAAATCTGTGTGATACTTCTTGAGGAAAAGCTGTAGCGGAAATTGTGAAAAATGCAGCATAACAATGCTACTTATTAGGCTATAAACAACAAACCCTAAGTAGTAAAACTTATGTCAACATTTAACTGAATCTGAAATTTGATGAAAATCAGTGCATTAGTTCTTCAGACAGAGCTTTTGCGGAAATCCTGAAAACTCAGCATAGCAGCGCCACTTGTTGGACGCGATTAAATAATCAGTACCAATTTACAATGTATAACTCAATCTGAAGTTTGACAAAAATCCATGCATTAGTTCTTGAGATAGAGTTATTGTGGAAATCGTAAAAAATGCAGCATTGCAACACTACTTGCCGGGAAATTTACACCAATTTATAACGAGGTATAACTGAACAAACTTTATTAAATTCCATGCATTAGTTCTTGAGCTAGAGCGCCTACAAAATTTGTGTCACATACAAACAAACATTTTCTAAAAATAGTCAAATCGTGTTCAGGACTTTCTAAGCATGTAAATCCGCCGAAAACGGAAGTAAAATGTTTTTCATGAATCCAATACTTTCTTCTTGTAAAGATAGAACTAAAATAATATCATCACTGACAGGGGGGGAAGGGGAGATAATAATTTGGCTAAAGCCAATTTTTGAATTGTTTATATTTTATAATTGTTAAATTTTTATATTGCTGTTGTGCTGAAAATTGTCGTAATGTGTTGGCGTCTATGACAAAAACTCTTGTTTATTTTATTTCATTTTTATATTCTCCATTTTTTTTTTTTTTTTTTTTAGGGTTTTGTTCATCTGACGAAACCCTATTCGTCTCGCTCCTCTGTCTGTCTGTCTGTCTGCCCGTCTGTCTGTCCGTCACAGAGCCCGTTCTCAGAAACTATACATGTTGCAGACATGAAATTTTGGGTACTTATAGCTGAACACCTCATATCATACGACAAATCATAAAATTTTTAAAAAGTCGTGCATTTAACCCTTTGGGCTCCCACATGTGTATTTTAAACAATTCTTTCTAAGTGAGCTCCTAATTATGTTGGAGACATGAAATTTTGGGTACTTATAGCTGAACACCTCGCATCATACGACAAATTATAAAATTTTGAAAAAGTCGTACATTTAACCCTTTAGGCTCCCGCATGTGTATTTTAAACAATTCTTTCTACGTGAGGTCCTAATTAGTTTGGAGACGTGAAATTTTGCATTCTTATAGCTGAACACCTCGCATCAAACGACAAATCATAAAATTTTGAAATAGCCGTACATTTAACCCTTTCGGCTCCCAGATGTGTATTTTAAACAATTCTTTCTAAATGAACTCCTAATTAGGTTGGAGGCGAGAAATTTTGCATACTTATAGCTGAAAACCACACATCATATGACAAATCATAAAATTAAAAAAAAATTATTCATTTAACCTTTTGGGTTCCCACATGCGTATTTTGAGCAATTCTTTTTAATTGAGCCCCTTATTAAATTGGAGATTTGAAATTTTGCATACTTATAGGAGAACACCCGAGGACAGGCGAGAAATCATAAAATCTTGAAAAAGTCTTACGTTTAACCCTTTGAGCTACCACATATGTATTTGAAGCAATTCTTTTTAAGTGAGCCCCTAATTAAGTTGGTGACATGAAATTTTGCATACGTATAGCTGAATGCCTCAGACCACACGACAAATCATAAAATTTTCAAAAGTCTTTTATTATTTACCACTCTGGGCTCTAACTTGTGTATTTTAAGCAATTTTTCTAACCTCCGCCCTTTTAACCCGGGGAGAAATTTTCCAACTTTTGCCGACACCCCTTTGACCATTCTTTCATATTATGCGCCATAGCCTTACATATTTTAGTTCCATTTTTTCCGCCAGGTGCGCCTACTTATCTCGGGTGCGATGGGCCCAATCCCCTCGACTAATATATCTACGGCTAGTATGTAAAACGGATTTTCGTTCATATACATGTTTGTTTAGAATCAAGTGCGCCCCCTGGTTGTGAAATGTGAAACTAACAGATTTTTCAAAAGGATAGTGTTTTGAAAGGAATATTAAACTAAACCGTCTGTGCGATCTGTGATCACACTTACCCACTTGTTTTTTTTTTAAAGAAAGAGAAAATAAAACTCTGCGTATGCTGCAAATCACAATCAATGTGTTTCAAAATATACCTTCCCCTTAATTTCGTTCTTCTGTCATCCATGTATACATGAAGCGCAATAAAAAATAATTTTATGCAATAGCTGATAAGGATTTTAATGTGTCACTGTCCCTTTCATCTAATTTCTTGCTTTTATATTTGAAAAATCCGTGAACATGCCAGAACTTTTTGCATGAAATCATACTGTTTTGAGAACAGCTTTAAGAATTTAATTAAAAAAAAAAATCTGAAGTAAAAAATACACCTTTTCCTAATTTTTTAGACTCTATTTCTTATGCTTATACTACCAGGGAACTTGGGTGAAGATCTCTTGCATTTCGACCAATCCGTTTAACGGGGTGTATATCAACAAATATATCACAACATGATACAGAAAAAAAAAACTGTAACATCCTCCCCATACACACACACTCACAGACATGCACACCAAAAAATTTACGTCTCTCTTTTGATTGTCAGCACACAAACTTTAACTGCTTAATTTTTCTGCCCGGTTTATTTTGAATTCTAGTGACATTAAATAAATAAACATCTAAATATTCTTTCCCATTCCCCACAAACAAATGATGGCAGAGGCAGAAAAATACCAAATAGTACTCACATATATTACACGAATGTTGATTTAAAAAAACTGTGAGGAGAAAAAAATGCCCTTCACAGAAGTAAAAAGTCCTTTCGACCAGTGCCTGGAGGAAGAGGTAGCTTTCATATTTCTTGGTTTTAAAATTTTGCAAGTTTTACTCAAATTTTGAGAAGCTAAAATACGACGAACTCGATAAGAGAATATTCGTCAATACTGAATTTGAATGAGAATTGCTCTAAATTAGTAAACTACTAGCTGCCCTTGGCGACCAGTTTGGTCTCCCTTAAAATTTATGTTTAGGAAAGCATGCTAAGCATTGTATCATTTTACTTTTATTGATAATTTAATTTACTTGGACTCTCTTAAACATAATTAATATAATCCCTTAAGCTAATAATAGTTTTTGTTGCATTAAAATATCTCAATTTGTTGATTTTCTGTGAAGCAAGTAAACCCTATTGGTTTACAATGGAAGTCTGTTGGAATTTGGCGAAATATTAGAGGTATCGCCAAGTTGGCGACATACTTGGCAGCATTTGGCAACAGAACAAGGCTTCCCCGATAGTAACTCCCCTTATAGGTATGGAGATGCATTAAATGCTGTTCAATAACCAATGGCCGCCATTTTCAAACAAGATGGCAGATGAAGCCAAAATGTCAGCCACCCTAGAAATTCAAACTGCTATATCTCAGCCATTTTTTAAGATAAAGTCAAAACAAAATATGTTCCAGAATCCTTGTATTAAGGTCAAACTCTTAAGAAAATAATATTTTTCATTTCTTAATTTATTTGCACCGCTTTTTAAATTAAAAAAAATTTTTTAAATGGTTGCCATTTTGGAACAAGATGGTGGATGAAGCTGGCCAACAAATTCGATCGATACGTTGGTATGTACTATGCATACAATTAATTTCATCCAAATCGGTTTATAAATACAAGAGTTATTGCATGGCAAAAAACAGATATATATATATGTCACATTTGAACAGAGGGTGATTTTAAGGTCTGGGGGGGGGGGGGTCATGATCGATGAAAATTTACCAAAATTTTCCAGAAGTGCTTTCGACCGAACGGCTGCAATAGCTGGCTTTTTACTTTTTGTAACGAAAGCTACCTAAAATATTTACATGTTTAAAATAGACATTTAAAATAATTATGCCATTCGTTGTCGGCAAACCAGATGTATGATATTTATTGCCCGTCATCTAAACATCACGGTTGAGGCTGGGAGAGTCTTGAGGAATCATCATGGTTCAGGTTTGTAGAAATCACTCCATTAGTATCGTGATAATTGAAAGTGTATTTAATGTGATTTAGAATGGTAAAATCTTCTGTACTCGTGAAGAAGCTCGGTCTAAAGTTGTGGTTTAATGAGAAGTGTGATATAACGTTGTATAGGGTTTTTTGATAAGGTTGTCATGATTTATATTTTATATCGGTTTTATCGATATATCGCCCAGCCCTACACAACAAAAATACCTATAGAGTTTCTTTCTGCAATTTTTTTTATCTCCCCCCCCCCCCCCCCACACACACACACAAAAAAAAATCATTTCTTTGAAAAAATAAGGTGTTTTTTTAAAAATGAACTCAGCCAAAAAGTATTAAAGATTTTTATAATGCTACCCTCTACTGTTAATAAGGAAGATTAAAAGTAGAATGTAAAAATATCATAATTTTTTTTTTTTCAATCTAAAGAATCTGATTTTTTTTAATTTAAATCTGATTTTTATGATTTTTTTCCCCAGCATTCAAATACTGAATAGCTACCAAGAGTTTTAGGTTTCCAAAACAGTTAAATCACTAATTGCTAACATAATCTATGTTTTTACACTTTAATTAATTATAAAATTATAATTATTAGTTAGTAATTACAGAAATTATAAAAACTGCAAATTATTAGTTGGGTAGTTCTACGCAAATAGGCCATTTTCATCATAAAGACTAAGAAAAATAAATTAGTCAGAAGTTTCTAATTTATTGTAACAAGGCACTAGAAAAGATACTTATTGGCAAAAAAATAGCCGTCAGGCTTAATATTAAGAAATTCTATAATTATTAGATTTTTAACACTAGAAGCGCCAGAAATTTCACTCAAGTTTTATATTTGTCTGAGCGAAGCGAAGGCTAATACTCAACGCAATATTACAGCTACGATTGATATTAAGGCCATGTCCTACTAAAAAAAAAAGCCCCAATAAAAACTTTCGTCAAGCATAACTCAAAAAATATTTGCCGGATTTCGTTTCTGATTGCACTAGAAGGTACCTATGAGGGTCGCCTACTGAATGCACCTACTATGAAAAATAAGTTCCAAACCGCTTAAAAATTTTATAAAAAAAACTGATAAAAAAGCAAAATTTATCTGCATACGTCACAGATATTTGTTGTGCGTCACTTTCACTGGTAGATGCTTTCGTAGACAACTGGTTTGAATACATGGAGTAAATAATAATAAAAAAAAAACGCACACAGTAACAATGAAGTGCCATAAAAAATTTAAATTTAATCAAACAGGAAAAGAAATCTGTTTGTTATTCCACTAAAAAGAAAAAAGGTATAAAAACTTATTTGAGATTTTGCGATAATCATTCAATATCATTTTTTAATCACCAAAAGCATATTTTATATTTCGCGTGTGAAAATTAGAAACAATTATATGATGTTTAATAAAATATTTTGCTTTATAGTATCATTTTTTCTTATTTTCTTTATTTTTTATGGTTTTGTACATCTGACAAAACCCTATTCGTCTCTCTCCTCTGTCTGTCTGCCTGTCTGTCCGTCTGTCACAAAACCCGTTCTCAGAAACTATACATGTTGGAGACTTGAAATTTTGCATACTTATAGCTGAACATCACATATCATACGACAAATCATAAAATTTTGAGAAAGTCGTACATTTAATCCTTTGGGCTCCACATGTGTATTTTAAACAATTCTTTCCAATTGAGCCTTAATTAGGTTGGAGTCGTAAAATGTTGCATACTTATAGCTGAACACCTCACATAAAATGACAAACTATAAAAATTTTGAAAAAGTCGTACATTTAACCCTTCGGGCTCCCACATGTGCACTTTAAACAAATCTTTCTAAGTGAGTACCTAATTAGGTTGGAGGCGTGAAATTTTGCATACTTATAGCTGAACACCCCGCATCAAATGACAAACCATAAAATTTTGAAAAAGCCGTACCTTTAACCCTTTGAGCTCCCACATGTGTATTTTAAACAATTCTTTCTAAGTGAGCCCCTACTTAGGTTGGAGGCGTGAAATTTTTCATACTTATAGCTGAACACCACATATCATATGACAAACAATAAAATTTTGAAAAAATCGTACATTTAACCTTTCGGGCTCCCACATGCGTAATTTAAACAATTCTTTCTGAGTACCTAATTAGGTTGGAGGCGTGAAATATGGCATATTTATAGCTGATCACATCATATCAAACTACAAATCATAAAATTTTGAAGAAGTCGTGCATTTAACCCTTTGAGCTCCCACATGTGTATTTTAAACAATTCTTTCTAAGTGAGCCCTAATTAGGTTGGAGGCGTGAAATTTTGCATACTTATAGCTGAACACCTCACATCAAATGACAAACTATAAAATTTTGAAAAAGTCGTACATTTAAACCTTCGGGGTCCCACATGGGTACTTTAAGCAATTCTTTCTAAGTGAATACCTAATTAGGTTGGAGGCGTGAAATTTTGCATACTTATAGCTGAACACCTCACATCAAATGCCAAACCATAAAAATTTGAAAAAGCCGTATATTTAACCCTTTGAGCTTCCACATGTGTATATTAAACAATTCTTTCTAAGTGAGCCCCTACTTAGGTTAGAGGCGTGAAATTTTGCATACTTATAGCTGAACACCACATATCATATGACAAATAATAAAATTTTGAAAAAATCATTTATTTAACCCTTTGGGCTCCCACATGCGTAATTTAAGCAATTTTTTCTAACTGAGAAATTGGAGATTTGAAATTTTGCATACTTATAACAGAACATCTGAGACCATGCGACAAATCATAAAATCTTGAAAAAGTCTTACGGTTAACCTTTTGAGCTACCACATATGTATTTTAATTCTTTCTAAGAGAGCCCCTAATTAAGTTGGAGACATGAATTTTTGCATACGTATAGCTGAATACACCAGACCACACGGCAAATCATAAAATTTTCAAAAAGTCTTATGTTATTTACTCCTCCGGCCTCTAATTTGGGTATTTTAAGCAACTTTTCTAACCTCCGCCCTTTTCACCCGGGGAGCACTTTCATATTATGCACCATAGCTTTACATATTTTAGTCCCACTTTTTACCGCCAGAGGCGCCTTCTTATCTCGGGTGCTATCGGCCCAATCCCCTCGACTAATATATCTACGGATAGTCTATAAAACGGAGTTTCATTCGGATAGAGGTTTGTTTAGAATAGAGTGCGCTCCTGGTTGCGAAATGTGGAACTAAGAGATTTTTAAAAAGGATAAAGTGTTTTGAAAGGAATATTAAACGAAACACTCTGTGCGATCTGTGATCACACCTACTTGTTCACTATATTTATGCATATTATAAAGTGCGTATAAATGGTATAGTTCATATACAGGACTACAAAAATGAATTCGTAAAGGTTACTGAGTATGAGCATAAATTGCTTAAAGTTGGGTTTTAAAGGAGTTTTGCATTTTTACGCTGAACTGAATTTAGTGTATTAAGAAATATTTGTAGAATATAGATAATATGATATACAGGGACACGCAAAGAGTTGGATACGTGGCCGTCTATGGGTGATAATTTCTGGAAATGTTATTTCAGTAGTTTTAAGCGTGTTTAATTTGAATTAAATTTTAGCTAAATAGTGGCATGTAATAAAGGTACCGTAATTTCGGGTCGATAAGCCGCCCTGGCGTATATGCCGCTATGTCCGAAAACGATAAAAAAACCCTGAAATTCCATCGTATACGCCGCATCGGCGTATAAGCCACACTTATTGAAAGTGGTGTATGTACTACTATAGACGCCATATTGAAGATTTTCGCACATTTTTTAAAACCATTTTAAAAATTAGAGTTTTAAATTTAATTCAAATAAATAAATAACTTTTGTTTTGTGAATTTATCCAATTGCATCGCACATTTCAGCTTTGGATCGGCAAGTAGAAATATATTTTATGGAATTCTTAATATAAAACATAACGCTAGTATTACAAATAACACTATTTTTTATTTGAATCCATCAATTAAATAACACAACGTAAAATTCCGAAAATAAGTAATGATAAATAATCATTCTGACAACATGAACTATTGGCAAAAGTTGGGAGAGACGTATAAAGAGATTTTTTTTTTTGAAATTCTCTTCACTACTAACTGTAAACATTAATGTCTATTAACAGAAATTAATTGGTACTGGATTTGATATATTCTGTAAATATTTAAAATAAAATGTTCTAAGAAAGTTTTAAAATAAACAAAAATTAAATACATGCGTTCATTATTGAAAATAAAAAATACAACATTCGTAAATGCGCACACTTAAAGAAAACAAGATAATCTACTTTCTTTTCTATTAAAACGCCGCGAAAAAGGATTCCTTAAATGTCTCAGCGACTTCACTTTGCGTAAGTGCAGTAAAAAGAAATTATTGAGCTGCAAGCAAACAGAAAAAATAATTTCAAAGAAAAAAAAAACGAAAAGCAAAACCCGTTTTTTCTTAGCTATTAAAAAAAAAAAAAAAAATCTCCATTATTAATTGTCCGATTTTGTTCAAATTTTCAGCAAGTTGCAATAACAGTAAATTAAGCTGTGTAACAAAATTTTATTAAAATATAATAAGTTATTAGAAAATTACAGCACTCCCCAAAACCCCTAGTTTATAAAAAAGAAAAGAGCCATCTGCAGTTTGTTTATTCAACTCTGTGGTGGAGTGGGAAGTTGAAAGTTATCAGAATGAGATCATTATCTTTGAGTAATACGTTTCGTTATGCAGAAAGAAACCATGCATAGATTTTTTTTCTTTTCTAATGAAATAAAAAAGAACTTCCCGATATTTTTTTAAATGATTGTTATTTCTAATCCGTGAAGCATTTTCAATATTGTTTTTCAGATTTTCACTCTATAATATTACATGATCCGATTTATTTTTTTTCTGGAAAAAATCGTTATTACTTCGTATACGCCGCACCGGCAGATAAGCCGCAAAAGGTAAAATTTAACTTTTAAACCCGTATAAGCCGCGGCTTATCTACCCGAAATTATGGTACTAGGTAAACTACAGGGCTGTGCAAAAGTATTCAAGTATGTTTCCATCTATTAGTATAAATTGCTGAAAGATTAATTTCAACCTGTTATGCATCTTCTTGCTAAACTAAATTTTCCCATTATATAGTATATATATCAACATACAGATCGAATACAGGTGTGTTCAAAAGAATTGGAATAGATATTTCGCTATGGGCGGTAACTACTGAAATCACATTTTTAAATGTTTACTTAGTTATTTTATTTACCTTATTTCCCTAAATAACGAAGTTTTGTTAAAGCTTTCAGGGAGTGTTGGAAAGTGTTTCATAATCTATGCTGTACGCATGATTTTTCTTACTTGTTTTAATGTTTGTTTTATGTTGTATGTTAAATTTTGACATTAATTTTTCAGAACAAACATTCTTGAAATTCCGGTCAACGCCGGAAACTTTAATTTGTAACAGATAAATGGCTTCTGTATTTGTACATCTATGCTAATATTATAAAGCGATATAATGTTGCGGGTTTCTCCTGTTTTTAAAATGCACAATGTGTCCCCATTTTAACAAATGAACTTATGATCATACCACTACTATCAGGTGTGTAAAACTGTAAACCGAAACCAACAAAACTACACCCACCATAAATTTTGAACGCAATTTTAGATGTAGAAATAATAATAAATGCATACCATGATCATAAGCTCAAAACAAACATAAGAAAAGATTACAGGAAGAACTCGCTATGTCTCAATGAGTACTTGACATCCTTCTTCAAAGTTCTTCAGTGAATTTTGAGCTAAAGGGAACCGAAAAATGATAGTAACGAATAAGGATGCCAAATTCCCTTTGAAACAACCAAGCTGTGATCGTATAAACTTATTAGACATACTTAATGCTCATAAAAATAAAAGAATTGCGTTGTGTTTTAAATTAGCTTTACTCTTCTGAAATGAACTTACCATTCCGATATGATTTTAAGCATTTTACAAATTAAATTAATAAAAAAAAACTAAGTATTAATTTTCCTGGAATATAACGTTGTAAGTTAGATGAACGAAATAAGAGGACACTTTGAAAATAAAGAAAACCTCAGAACTAAAAAACTTAACAAATTTTATTTGTAAAAGGTCATAAGATAGATTTTAGTTTTAGAATTATTTACCAGAAGCTAAGCAAGATCAAGTCTTGATCAATTAAGTAAAATTCACTAAGATAAGCATTTAAATATATTTGGAATTGTGCATTCCGCTAAAATTTACTATATCTTACTTTTATAAAATTATAGGTGTACAATCATTAGCATTTTTGGTTATCACATAAATACAAGTTACTTTTCTTATACTGATAAATATACTGTTAAATAAGTGAAATAACTCCCTTAATCAGACAACTCATTTACTCAAAAGTTAGCATTCTTCACTTTATAATGTAAGACAAACAGAAATTATGTATATACTCAACATTTAGCATCCTATATGACTTCATAATTTTACCTTTTTAAAGAAACATTGGCAACTCACCACAATCCACCATTTGGCTTCCATGAAAGGTATTCCACATATTCACACACACACACACACACACAGTTCAAGGGTCCCACACACACGGCAGTTACGAATCCTGGAGTATTCAGGGCTGGAAAAACGTGGCACTGTAATAACGAAATCTGGATAAACGTGGCACTGGAAATCAAAATCTCTTCACGTCAGCAAGTCGTCACAGGAGTCGGGCGGTATGCATATCACCGACTGCGCTCACTCCTCCACGATGTATCGCAGCCTCTCTATTTCTGCTCCTCTAAGTCTTTGCCGGACTCGGATAATTGGTGACTTCAGAATAAACGACACAAACGGATTTCTCCTCCGAATAAAAGGAAGCGCATCCCTTAGCTGTAGCTGAGCCACTGGTAAATCGGACTTGGATTACTGAAGTCGCTCACACCTCCTCACGGAATTTTGGATCCCTCTCGGGAACTCCCTTAACTGCAACTCTTAACTACTGCCGATCAAATCCAGGACCAGACTGTCGTTCTCTTCTTGTTTTCATTTCAACTCGACTTTTGTCAACCAGGATCAGAGATCAGAGCCAGAATGATTCTTATTATTTATATTTTTTTCTTAACTCCAAGTCAATTTCCATACCTAACACACGCCCCTTGACAACATAAAATCAAAAAACGCCCTCCTTGACCAATAAAAACTCATGTAATCTCAACCCTTCATGCCTCTCACAACCAAACGATGGCGCTCACTCATAATTGGTTAAAGTGTAAAAGAATCCCCTTAGACATTTCCTTGTCAAAAACACGTGGTCTCTTGTTTACAAGACATGAGACGCATCCTCTTGTAATCTCTTACGAGCATCACATTACACAGCTGTACATCGAAAAACACCCTAAAACTTTATTGCCCCGACCAGGCGAAAAAAAGATGCTTATCTCAAAACGAAGATGACCAAAGCAAGCATCACAAAGAAACAATAAATGAGCCTCGCTTTATGCCGTGTAGACTCCTGTCCCTGCCGTACAAAGAAAAAACGATGTTTATCTCAAAATGTAAGAATGAGTCTCGCAGTTTTATGATGGCCCTTTTCTTGAGCAAAAACAGAGATGTGTTTCCCAGACTTGTGCCTGTGTGTGGGCCCTTAAATACATAGCACACAGCTGCACCTTACCGAATTCGTTCAAAACATGGTCATAAATATATCCCTGTGTCACGGTCGGCGCACCAAAGAAGCATTACTGAACAGACACTGTCTCCACTTTAATTGCACTCAGGGTGGGCCGATGCAAGTCATAAAATAAACGTGACACTTTAATATCAGAATTCTCTTGCATAAAAATAAAATAACTGAGATACGAATGGAAAAATACAAACACTGACTGTGTACACAATTTTAATTATGAATAAATTTAATATAAATATGCAAAGTAATTAAAAATTAAACATTTCTACTGTAACAATAATATTATAAAGTGCATAATAGTAATAATGTTTGCGCGTTTGTGAGGCGTTATCTCTGAAACTACATAGCCAACTTAAAAAAAGTGTTGGTGGCCATTTCTGCTCCGAAGAAAAGACTATATTTTATGTCAGTGCAACAACCTACATCACTGAGGGAGCAAAAAAAATTCTAAAATTGCGATTTCTGTTATAGTGATTGGGTTTGAAACTTTAAATTCGGTGTGATGGTTACTTTTAAGTTTTAAGATGTAAATACTCGTTATGAACGCTCTCTAAAAGGTTCGAAAATTCAGTTTGACAGATAAATGTAAAAATTTCTAGAAAGGTTGTAAATTATGATTTATTTGGAAAACTGAAATTTCTCGGATACTGTTGGGGTTAGAAACTAGAACTTTGGCATAGCAGTAATTTATATGATGTAAATGCTCGTTGTAGAATGAATTCTAAAAAATCGAAAGACTAAACAAAGCGAAAAAAAAAGTTCTAAAGATAATCTAAGTAACAAAGTACATGGAATTGTTAGTAATATAAACATGAAAATTGACATGGCTGTATTTATCATGACGTAAATTCTCGCAATCGAACAGTTTCTAAAAAATGTCGCTATATAAAACATTGCAGAAACAAAAAACGTTCCAAAATTTTCTATTTCTGTGTTACTGCTGAGCCCAAAACCTTGAAATTTTGCTTCGGGTTAGTTTTAAAATTTAAAATTGTCTCTGTGAATGGTTTCTAAAATACTTTAAATCTAAAAAGATGAAATGAACGGAAAGCGTTCTCAATTAACATTAATTTGGAATTATTAGGTATAGAAACTTTAAATATTTCATAATGCCGCATTTCCTCCACAAAACATGTAATTTAAATGCAACAAAACAGATAGATACCCACCTAGCATTAAATAGTGTAAATATTAAATAAAGACCTGTATGAAACAGTGAGTAGGTTACCAGAAAGTACTTGTTAAAGTGTTCCTTCTCAAGACTTTTCTCTCTCTTGCCAAGGCCACTAACAGCGGGAAGTGCCGTTTTAAATTTGATATGAATGTTTTTTCTTATTCATTTTTCTAGAGATTTTATCATAAGGTCATATTCTCAATTGTCATTAGTAGATTTTTTTTATATATTAACTTATTCTGGTGAAATTTCATAATCGGGTTCATATGGGCGTATTTTAGCTTGCATGATTTGCTGAAAAAATATGTATGGTTTTGTAAATTACTTCAAATGACACTTTGACAGCTCAAAGGTTATGCAGACGATATACAGTACAGAACCATTTATCCGGAATGCTTGGGGTCAGATGTATTCCGGATAACTGGTTTTTCCGGTTAACTGGTTATGCATCAAAGCAGCATCCATTTCATAAGTTTTGTGGAATATGTGTGGTTGTGACATTACTTCTGATTTTAAATTATTAGATTACTTGGATTAAAAATCAGTGCAAGAAAGATCAAAGGTTAACCAGAGTTTAAAAGAAGGTAATTTATGGGAATCCCTTAGGAACAAAAATTCTCCTGTTTCCTCTGCATAAAAATTAAAACATCTAAAATACAACTAAATGTATTTTCATTTCAAATACTAGATGCTGTCATCAAATTATACAATTGTTTCAAGCAAAGCCTATGCCAAACTGGCAGTGTATGACACCTTTTTCTGCAAAGATTCTGAAATCAGTCTATCAGAAATATTATTCCGGATAACTGGTTTTCCGGTTAACTGGTTTCCGGATAAATGGTTCCATACTGTATTCAGATTTTGTGTCATACTTTATGCAGAAACCATTGCCGATTTCTTTTATTTAATACATGCTAAATACAGCTCAACTTGTTCAGAATGTGTTTGAAAACAAAACAATACAGCGTATGTGGTGGCCAGCAAGCACTCATCATTTAAATCCGATTGAGCATATCTAAAACAGACTAACGATGCATTGCATGCCACTATTGATGTGTTCGGTACTTTGATACTACATCAGATTTAGAAGAGAGAATTCCTTAATTCTTATTCACAACCTCATTGCATGCGTGGAAAACAGATATTGTACAATATTAACTTTTCCGGGGGAGCCACACTATATAAAGTATAGTCCATTCTTTTCAAACATCATATATTTGTCATTTAAAGGTACTCAAATTGGTGCGGAGCGTCTGATTGTGCTTTTGACATCATTATATAGAGTTACAATTACGATATAAAATAATTTAGAGTTTCATGTTCTATTTTACTTTTAATATATTGCGTATTTACAATTTTATATCCATGCATGTCTGTCTTGCATAGTTTGCTTTCCCATTTTTTTAAACAGTGTATACGAATTTATATATAAGATTTTGTAATTCTACGACTCTTTTATTTTCATCATCTCAATTTATCGCAGTATATGGACAATTAAAGATAACATCTCACTTTCTTTGCTTCCACATGTTATTATTAAATCTATGTTCTCAGCAATACCTCTCAGACTAATCCCTCAAAGGGAAGTCCTAGTTTTAAAAATGTATACCAGAATATTTATTTAAAGCTTTTTAAATTATCTATTTAACTTATTTTTGCACGATATATACATTTAATTCTTTTTTAAAGAAATTTTTGGTTCACATCGAATTGTACATATTTGAAATTTTTTTTGGTTTCCTTAGCGACTTTTCTTTATGTTTTACATAATAAATAATATTTTATACACCGATTTGTTTAAAAATATGCTTTTATTTCCATCAAAAGAATTTCAATAAAAATATCTTTTATACAAGTTTTTAAAAGTAATAGAACAATTCTCTCCCATAAGAATCATTCCCTCACATGAGGGAATGACTAGTGAGGGAATGATAAAATGTACATTTTTAACTTTTAAAATTTGTACACATAAAATAAAAGAAAAAAAAAAAACAATAAATGTTCTCAAACTATCCCTTCAGGGAAAACTAAAACACCCATTAATACATTTTTAGAAAATAAATTATTTTTACAAATTTAAATGAGGGAATGATAACATCATCTTAACATTTGCCCAATCTGCATATTAAATTATTCCTTACACACTAAATTATTTCTCCAGGATGGCTGAAAACTGTTTTACAGGCAAGTAAGATTCATGCACTCAGCAAATGAACAATGTTCTCTGTCTACAGTAGTACCACCTATCTCAAATATCTAGAATTACTAATTAGTGAGGGAATGATCTGAAATATGAGTTGCAAACATTTTTGACAAATAAAAATTGCATATGCAAACCAAAAAAATAATGTAATACATAGAAATAATACTTTATGTGTTCGTATTAAAAGACAGAAGTCAGATAAAATAAATATAAATATTTCAATAAGAAATGATATTTTTTATATTTTTGGGTGGTAGTAGTTGCATGTGAGGGAATGATATTTTAAAGGTTTAAAAATTTATTTTAAATATATATTTTAATTAATGCTTCAATTTTATGAGCTAATATGATAAAACCATGTCTAAACTACATGATTTAAAAAATCATTAGGTTTTTCTGTTGAAAAAAATTTAAATATCCTCCGATTTCATCATTATGGCCTATTTGCGTAAGAATCACTCAGTTTCATTAATTAGTATTAGTGTTTCCCCCAGAATAAAAAAGGGCAGGGTGCTCCTTCAAAAAAGGGCATTTCAGGTGAACAAAAAAGCGCACTTTAACCGAACAAAAAGGGCGCTTCAGCTGAACAAAAGAAATTTTTGTTTTGATTGCTGTTTATTTGATTGTCACAAATTTTGTCAAAAGATCGCGGAAAAAGCGCGAATTTCGTCAAAAGATTGCAGAAAAAGTGCGAATTTCGTCAAAAGATCATTGAAAAAGCGCAAATTTCGTCAAATGATCACGGAAAAGCGCGAATTTTGTCAAAAGATCGCGAAAAAACACGAATTTCATCAAAAGATCGCGGAAAAACACGAATTTCGTCAAAAGATCGCAGAAAAAACGCAAATTTCGTCAAAAGATTGCAGAAAAAGTGCGAATTTCGTCAAAAGATCATTGAAAAAGCGCAAATTTCGTCAAATGATCACGGAAAAGCACGAATATCGTCAAAAGATCGCGGAAAAAGCGCGAATTTCATCAAAAGATTGCAGAAAAGTGCGAATTTCGTCAAAAGATCATTGAAAAAGCGCAAATTTCGTCAAATGATCACGGAAAAGCACGAATTTCGTCAAAAGATCACGGAAAAGCACGAATTTCGTCAAAAGATCGCTGAAAAAGCGCGAATTTCATCAAAAGATCGCGGAAAAACACGAATTTCGTCAAAAGATCGCAGAAAAAACGCAAATTTCGTCAAAAGATCGTGGAAAAAACGCAAATTTCGTCAAAAGATCGTGGAAAAAACGCAAATTTCGTCAAATGATCACGGAAAAAACTCAAATTTCTTCTAAAGATCGCGGAAAAAACGCGAATTTGGTCAAATATTTTCAGAAAAAGCGCGAATTTCGTCAAATAATTGCAGAAAAAACGCGAATTTTTGTCAAAGGATCGCAGAAAAATGCGAATTCCGTTAAAGGATAGCGCAAAAAAACCCGAATTTCGTCGAAAGATCGATAAAAAAATGCGAATTTCGCCAAAGGATTGCGAGAAAAAACACAAATTTCGTCGAAAGACCGATGAAAAAACGCGAATTTTGTCTAAGGGCCACTAAAAACATCCATAATTAGCGCCGAGAGGAGATCGTCCCCGGCATTCCCCTCTGCTGTAACGTTTCAGAAAATTTACTATGAATTTCAATTTTTTTTTTTTTTTTTTTTTTTTTTTACTTAGAATCCCCCTGATTTAGTTATATATTGAAATTCAGATTTTTATGCGGAAGGAACAGGGGAATTTTTTTTTTCAAGGTATGCTCATAGACTACTTTCTCAAAAACTCAATTTTTTAATTTGTTTGGATCAGATTTTTAATCTGTGTAATATAATAATTGATTTGATATCAGAAACAATACTACTATCACATATATGGCGAAATTCAAGATTTTTTTGCACGATCGTTTTGCTAAATTCACGATTTTTTTCCACTATCGTTTCGCGAAATTCACAATGTTTCTACGATCGTTTAACGAAATACACGATTTTTTTCCACGATCGTTTCGCGAAATACACGATTTTTTTCACGACCGTTTCGCGAAATTCACGTTTTTTTTCCCGCGATCGTTTCGGTTATTTCACAATTTTTTTCCACGATCGTTTCGCGAAAATCATGGTTTTTTAACGATTTTTTTCCACGACTATTTCGTAAAATTCACGATTGTTTACTAGGATCGTTTGTCGAAATTCACATTTTTCCCCCGCGTTCCTTTGATGAAATTAGAGTTTTTTGCTTCACTTGATTGCCGATTCTTTTTCTGTGACCGATTGATCAAATTGGCAATATTTTTTCGCGGCCGATCAACGGAATTAACGATCTTTGTTTGCGCAATCTGGACGAAGTTCGTGATCATTTTTATGCAATCTTTTGACGAAATTTTCGTTTTTTCTCCCTGATCGATGGATGAATTTAATTTTTCTTGCGATCGATTGACGATTTTTGTGATATTTTCCAGCAACTTATTGGGACATTTTGAGGTTTTCCTTTTGATCCCTTGAAGAATTTCGAGGGGGTTTCCCGCAATCGATCGACGATTTTCGCGGCTTTTTTACCGCGACTAACTGAAAGACTTCTTGATTCTTTTCCTGCGGTTGATTAACATAATTGCCGATATTTTCCAGCTACCTATCAGCGAATTTTGTTGGTTTTATTCTTTGGATCGATTGGCTAATTTCCAGAGATTTTTTCCCCTCTATCGTGTACGAATTTCGCTATTTTTTTCCCTGCGAATGATTAACAAATTTCGCGATTTTTGAATTTCGCGATTTCTTTTCTTCCGACTGATTGATGACATTCGCGTTATTTTCTAGCAACTTTTAGGCAAATTTTGAGGGGGTTTTCTGGCGACCAATCGACTACTTTCTCCCCCCCCCCCCCCCCCCCCCCACCCCACCCCACCCCGTGACCTACTGTAGAATTTCGTGATTGTTTTCCTGTGATCGATTAACATAATTGGCAATATTTTCCTTCTACACATTTGGAAATTTTGCAGGCTTTATTCTTGGGACCGATTGAGTAACTTCCGGGGCTTACTGGTGGAACTCGCGGTTTTTGCTTCATGCTAACGTAAACGAATTACACGATTTTTTTCCGCGAACGATCGACAGATTTCGCGATTTTTTCCCCGTGAGCGATTGGAGAATTTTTTTAGTTTCTCGTGCGTTAGATTAACGAAATTCACGATTTTTCCTGCGTCCGGCTGAAACAGTTGTTTTTCCGACCAACTGATGAATTTCACAATATTTTCCCGCGATTGACAGACTTTTTTTTTGCGCGACCGACTGACGAATTTCACAATATTTTTTCACGATCGATAGACTAATTTTGCAATATTTTCCCGTGATCAATTCTAGAATTTCAGATCCATCGATCGATTGCAAATTTCCAGATTTTTTCGCGACGTATTGTTAAGATTCGTTAGTTGAAACATGCCGAGGGCAAAATTTTGCAAACCCAAAACGGGCAGGGCGCGTTTGCAGTTATATAAAAACGGGCAGGGCGCATTTACAGCTATAAAAAAATGGGCAGGGCGCTGCGCCCTCACGAAAACGCCTAGGGGAAACACTATAGTATCATACAATAATGTTATATACAGTAATATTGTAATAATTATGCAAAACTTTATTAAATACTAGTGATGATTAACATTTATTAAAATTATTAATAGCATTGCATTTAATATTAAATAGCTAACACTGCTTCAAATTAATAATTATTAAACAATTAACTCTCTAATTAAGAACATATACATTTTTAAGCTTTAATTATTAAAATGATAATTACTAATGTAATTCATTTTAGAAAGAAAAAGAGTCAGGTTGCTAGTTCCAAAAAAGGGCACAATTTCATGAAGAAATATGTTAGTAATGTGTTTAGTAATGATATAAGAAAAAAAAAGAATAATTTTTACTATGATAAATAAAGTGTCCTTAATTTTTAATAATTTTATGAATCACAAATTCAAAAATACAATTAAATAACAGCATGTTTTAATAACATCCTGTTTTTTCTAAAGAAGTAAAGTTATATTATTTTTGCAAGATATTGGGCACATGAATTTAGGAATACTGCTGAATGAGGAAGTTTTTTACAAGAAATCTCTGGCACAACTACAGGTGAATTTAACTTTTTTAACCCTCTAAGTGTTTGGGGCGTAATATTTCGTTCACTAAGCTCCAGGTTTCACAGCAATACAAGCAGTATTTAAGATAATGTAATTCTATAGATTTAATGAATTTTAAATACATTGAAGAATGATTAATACTCTCAAGGATTACATTCATATTTGTAATAGTTTTTTTTTATAATGTTGAAAAAATCATATTTTCTTAGCATTTAAAACAAAATGCAAAGAAAACAACATTACAATTTTACCCTTTTGTAAGACGCTCGGAGGGCTAGGGCAGGGTGCAATTTTTCAATTTCAAAAGGAGCAGGGGGAAAAAAATGGCCTAGAAGAAACAATAAGTAATTACAGAATTAATAAAAATTGCAAATAAGTAATTTCATTAGTTAGTAGCACAAATAACAAAACTAACATATATTATTTGTAACTCGTTTTGCATTTGTACTTAGAAAAATTACTGTTAATCACTAAAATCTGAACTTACACACATGTATGTGTATGCTAACCAAAAAAAAAACGTTTAATTCCTATTACCGAAGAAGCTTTTACTGTGCTTAACAATTTTATACCAATTAGCTCTTTTTCTCTTATGCATTCATTTACAATTTAGCTGTTGAGCAGATGTGACTCTTTTATTATTCTTTAACTTGAGATTGCTATTAATTTATTATTACAAAAATGGAACGTGAAATTAAGATGCTGACTATTTATTCTTTTACTTTCAGAAATTTATTACATGTGCTATGTTTATTTTATATAAAATAATGCATAAATTGATTACATAAAGGAAAATATGACCTCACAAATTATATTAGATTTAAATATCATTTTTAAACGAAACTGTTTTGTGTTTGATTAAAACAATGCTTTTTACAGACCTAACTGTTTTTCAATTGACAACGAAATAAATGCTTTGTAAAACATAAATTTTGATTCTATTGCATCTTCCTTCATCCATCATAGCTAGAGCTTTTCTAACTAAATTATTTCTGTACTTGAAAGTATGAATAACACCCAAATCAAGGGGTTGAACCTTCCTTACTAGTGCAATGGGGGATAAAAAAGAACTTTCACATTTTTAAATGAAGAAATATCCAGAGGGTGTGCTGAACAGTTGCCAATGAATAGAACTACTTTTTTTTTTTTTTTTTTTTTTTTTTTTTGGGCACGGTACGACACAGGTAAATTTTTGATGTTTTTGAAACACCTTGGCTTTTGCTGGCTTTCCGATTACAATCGTCATTCTTTTGTCACTTCCATCACTATTTTTGCACAATAAAACAGTCAGTTTTTCTTTAGAACTTTTGACTCCATGACAAGCCTCTCCTTTTAGTGCCAGAGTACGATCTGGCAAACATCTATAAAATTCCTGTTTCATCCGCTTTGTAAATGTCATGAAAGTCATATCCTTCAATTAATGCCTGTAATTTGGAAAACCAATCTTGAACCACTCTGTCATCAACCGCTGCGCTTTGACCACACAAGTCTTTTAATTTTAAGCCATGCCGCTCTTTAAAGCATGAAATCCATCCATTTGAGGCAGTGAAATTTTCGATACCCTTTAAAGCAGTGGTTTTTAGGTCTTTTTCCCCACAGACTTGTTCCATCGATTGGAATTTGTAATCCTCGAGCTTGATGAAACTAGTCGTATAAAAGAGTTTCCAAATCTTTGTATGTTGGTACTCAGGCAGTTTTTATTTTTTTCGCGGAAATGCCATATTTATCAGATTGCTTCCTAATTTCGGCTTTTTTTTTAAATTGTAAAATATTCAATGTTGAAGGAGGTAAATTTAAACTTTTAGCAATTTGAACTCTTTTTTTTTCAAATGGATGTTTTTCTAATTCTTCAATGGTACGAATTTTTTTAGCCATGTTAGTCACAACCAAGTGGAAAATAATGAAAAATATAAACGCACAACAACAGCATATCGCAGCCCAAACTGAAATAAGAGCCTAACCTAAAGTGACAAGGTATGATGTTTGTAGCTACACTCCACCCTCTCTGTCAATCATTCACTCTTTCAACATTCTTCAAAAACCGTACAAAGCACGAAGGTGCTGCTGCCCTCCATAATTTCATTGGTTGAAATGCCTTCATTCTCCCCTTTGTCACTTTATCTATACAATACACACCTGCATTCAAGGTCAAAATTAGAACAAACTTCTTTTTTCTTAAACATGATTACAAAGGGATAAATTCCATTTTTTTACAAGGTCGGTAAAATTTTTGAACGATAGATGCGGGAATCTGCGAGCTTAAAAAACAACCTAAGCGGGTATAATTAACATTATTTAAATAGATATAGAATTCATGATGTGACCTTTAAAACCAGACGATACATACGGAAACGATGGATCGAGGTTGTACTGTATTGTAAAATTTGACTGACATTGGAAATCTTGTTGAAACTAACTAAGAAATAAATTTAATAGGTTGCTTACTTTGCAACTAATTAAAATTTTTAGATTATGTAGCAATTAAAATTTAGGTTTCAAGAAGAAAAGTATGCATTTTACAAAATTTTGATATGCATGAATTAGTTGTTGATTCATTACGAAAGTAGAATTTTGAATTTCTTATGTAACGAGAACCTGTCAAACACGTTGTAGTTATGATGAATTAATATAATTGTATTTAAGTGCATAGTGAAATAAAACTTCAAATGTAATTAATGATATATAGAATTATGTTAAAAAAATCCCTTAGACACTTAATAGTTGATCAGGTTCTATTATTGTTCAGGTGTATATGAGATCCCACTCGCTAAAGCCAGTGGAACATTGCAATACTGTGTAGGAATGACTGATAGAAAGTTTAAAACAAGTATAAAAGAACGTATAGCAGATATCAAATACAGCAAAATAAGTCTACAGCTTTTACCATATTGCGCAACTACCGGGTGTCCCAAAAAGGACTGACTGATTTTAAAATTCAATAACTTCCAAACGGTGACAGATATTAAAAAAATTCTTGCAGGAGGGTTATGCATAGTCATAAGTTTTTTTACAGTGATTTTCAATTTTAGTTCGAATTACAAACAATAGATGGCACTGCGATCAATAGACACTAAATTCAGGCCTGATTTTTTGGTACTTCGTGGCCCGGATAATACATTTCCATCTCCTTTTTCTGCATGGAACAAGATAAAGGATCAAAAATCGAGCCTGTATTTAGCGACTATTGCTTACAGCGCCATCTATTGTTTGTAAATAGAACTAAAATTGAAAATCACTGTAATAAAACTTTTGACCTTATGTATAACCCTCCTGCAAGAATTTTTTAATATCTGTCACCGTTTGCAAGTTATTGAATTTTTAAATCAGTCTGTCCTTTTTGGGACACCCGGTAGCTGCAGGCCTGTCAATTTTTCCAAACAAATTGCGAATGATTGAAATCTTGATTCATATTGAAATTTTCAAAATAACGAATACCTCAAATGAACCTCTGGAATTGGTGCCCGTTGCCTTCGGCAGTACACACCTGTTGTGCTATGCAGTATGTTTCAAACAAACCTCTTTCTGAATGTACCTCCAGCATGGTCTCCTTCTGCGGCACCATATAGCAGGCATGCTGCGTACATGCCAGAAAATCTGAAGAGAGTCGTAAGTTGAGTTAAAATAAACAAATTCTATTGAAATCGGGACCCATAAAACACAAGATAAGAATCCCCCCTGCACAATGGAAGGTGGAACTAAAAACTAAAGGAGAATTGAAAACCAAGTTGAATGAGCCAAATCCCATTGAAATTGGGCCCATAGAACCTTGGATAAGAATTTGCCACCTCGTGGTGGTAGGTGGAACTAAAAACTGTAAGACAAACAAAAACCAAGTTGAATGAGGCAAACGGCATTGAAATCGGGCCTATAGAACTTGAAATAAGAATGCGACCCCTGGCAGTGGAAAGTGGAAATAAAAACTGTGAGAGAATCATAAGCTAAGTTGAATGAATCAATTCTCATTGAAATCGAACCCATAGATCCTGAGAAAAAAAAAGCACCATTAATGTTATTTGTTTATCAAGTGCATATTTAAAACTTTATTTGAAAATAATGTATTTATCATTACTGATTTTGAGAATGTCGCCGTTATTTTGAGTGTACGAAACTAGTTGGTTTATTTATTAAAAAATTTTTAAGCCTTTATATTTACTGTAATAACTTTTAGCACATCTATTTCATTTTAAGAAAACATAGTTAAAATTGTGGTACTTATTTACTTTCTCATCAACCAGAAGTCCCTTTAACTCCCCATCAATCAATGTCTTGCTTTATGCGAATTTTTTCAAATTTTTCTTTCAAGTAGTTTTTGAATTATGATTAAAAAATGTCAAAATGATGATTTAAGGGTCTATGATGTGTAGAAAAGCATAATTTGAAAAAATGTATTTACTCATTTTATTAAAACATTTGGGCTGGCAATAGTTAAAACATATTAAGCGAGTGCAATGGTCATATTGGAAAGAAATAATACATTAATAGAAGTGACATATTCATTCTGTAACGGGGGTTGGGGGGGGGGGGCAGATTCTTTGAGGGGCAAGGTTTGAAATAGTGTGCAAAATCCAACGATTTGCGATAAACTACCGCGAATTACGACAAATGACCGTATAAAAAAAATCAATTTCGTCAATTAGTCGCAGTAGAAAATAAATTTCGACAAAGGATTGTGGTAAAAACGCAGTGTTGATTTCAGGGGGTGGCCCGGAGAGGGGGGGAGGGTGTCCCCCCGGAAGATTTGAGATTTTGTGTTTTTAATGGTGTGAATTTTGTTGAAATATCGCAGAAAGAAAACGCGAATTTCGTCAAAAGATCAGTAAGAAAACGCAAATTTCATCGAAAGATCAGTAAGAAAATGCAAATTTTCACCGAAAGATCGCAGGAAGAAAACACTAATTTCGTCAAAAGGATCGTGGAAAAAAACGCAAAATTCGACAAAGGATTGTGGTGAAAAATGCGAACTTCGTCAAAAGTTCATGGTAAAAAGTGCGGATTTCAACAAAGAATCGTGATAGAAAAATGTGAATTACGATTGCGGAAAAATTGTGAATATCCTAAAATGATCGCAGAAAAAAAATCCGGAATTTCGTCAAAATTTACTGCACTGGGCTAAAAATTGGAACCAGGGTCCTTTTACAAATATATATATATATAAAAAAAAACGCTGCGTTGAAAGACTGAAACCTTATTCCTCTTACGAATGTCAAAAGATGGCTGAGTAACACAAAAAACCAACCAACCAACCTCCAGATTAATTTAAATGTTGTATGCTACGATTTCTCATTTTCAAAGGTTGGCAGGTCTGTTAAAAGCATAAAATCATTCAACACTGATTTTAGGTATATTTAACATTTTAATGGGCCCAGGCAACATCAGGCGAGTCAACTAGTTATTAATCAACTTTAATCAACTTTAATAAAGTTATGAGTGTTATAAAGGAAATGGTTTTAGTCCTAGTATAACCAAAAAATTTTCATGCTCTTTTTGGTTTCTTTATTAGCAGTTTCCACTGTGTGCATATAATTTTTCCTAGTATGGTTGTAAATTTCTATTCAAAGAAACACAAAAGAAGAAAGCTAGCTAGCTCTCTTAACTATTTTTAAAAATCAAAATCAATTATGTTGTGTCATCAACAAGACTGGAGAATGCTAAAATATGATACTATTATGAGGTTCTTTTACTAAATTTAATTTCTGGAAGGAGAAACTGTTAGCCATCATATCACAAACAAAGTTAAGGCTGTGAAGAGATACGATCGATGCGAAATGAATTCTGATTAAATTAATATAAATAAAGTAATACTTAAGAACACAGTACAGGGTTTGTACGGTCCTTGAAAGTCCTTAAAAGTGTTTACATTTTTCAAATAGAATTTTTGGTTCTTAAAAGTACTTATTTTCATGCAAAATCTGCAAAAAGTCCTTAAAAGTATTTGATTGCCTTTTGGTGTAAATCACCCGACAGGCGGTGCTACTATGCTGCCTTTTTTATGATTTTCGCAACAGCGCTTATCTTAAGAACTAATGCATGAATTTGCATCAAACTTCAGATTGAGGTATACCTTGATAAATATTGGTGCTGATTATGTTTCGGTGAAAATTGCCCAACAGGTCGCACTGCTATATTGGATGTTTCAAGATTTTCACAATGCAGGGTTCATACTCATCAGGGGATTATGGGATTCCTGGGATAATCAGGGGATAAATTTTGGCCCTAAAAAATCAGGGGAATCTCAGGGGATAGTGCAAAAAATTCCCCAAACCTGGGAAAACCTGGCAAAATGATTGGTTACTCTGGGAAATTGAGGGCAGTCGCTGCTGTTTGCGTGTTTTGTGTGGTCTTAATGAAATCAAACTAAGACCTTTCTTCTGCCATCATGATACATAGAATTGGAAATTAACCACTCCCTCTTACAGATTAGAAAACATATGTTATATTTCATCTGTAATACTTCTAACGTCTGGTGAAATCCATTCAGCCACTAGACATTACTTCTAACATCGTGAGGTTTGAAAACTGTTAAAGAAGAACTTAAGAAAAATAAAGGACATTTTAAAATTTATATTGACACTTGAGCCTTCATATTATTCATAATGCTTTTCAAAGAGGTAATAAAATCCCTAAGTGAAAATTAAATTCTTACAGCAATCTACCAAGTTTTTTAAGGAGAGTCCCACAAGGCTTGCAGACTTCATCTCTGTTGGTACACAAATTAATGTTTTTCCTTTAAAGTTCTCTTCATATTGTTTATATAGGTGATATATAAACTGTATTTTTGAGATTATCCAGTTTGTATTTTTTTTAAAGGAGTGGGGAGGGGGGGCAAGGGGGTCATGATACTGGTTTAAAAAATGTCATTAATTGTTGACATGGAAAAATTATGCACCCCTGAAAATACATCAGGGGATTCTCAGGGGATTTTTTCTTGGAAAATGAGTATGAACCCTGCAATGGCATCTGTAAAAGTATTGCATAGATTTTCCTCAAACTTTGGATTCAGTTAAACGTTGACGTAAGTTGTTGCTGATTAGGTTTTGGTGTAAATCACCCAACAGGTGCTGCTGCATTTTGCAGGATTTACATGATTTTAGCAATAGTCATATCTCAAGAGGGCGATTCCGTGGAGTGTCACACACGTAACGCAGGCTTTAATTTGCATTTATTCAATTATTTATTAAATTTTAATGTTAATTCTGATTTTAAGTGGTATGGTAAATAAGTTATTAGCATATTTTTAAATTTAAATGTGTGGCAATAAAACTCACAGAAGTATACAGTAGACTCCCTTAAATCCGCGACCCTAAAATCCGCGAACGCCTAAAATCCGCGTATTTTTTTCAGATGTAAACAATAAAATTTACAGTTAAGTTGCAGGAACAAAATTCAAGATGGCGTCGAAATCAGCGACTACAGCAATGTTTTTTTTTTTTTACTAAATTTTTTGTTAATCATTCTCTTTTGGTTATTACAGTTGATTTATTACTAAATAAATTTAAATTACTTTTGATTTTGATATAAATTAGCATATCTATATGATGACATATCGATCTTACGATCGCTTCACCGATAGATGGCAGCATAGGACTTTAGAAAT
This sequence comes from Maratus speciosus, assembly GCA_963932465.1. NCBI lineage: Eukaryota > Metazoa > Arthropoda > Arachnida > Araneae > Salticidae > Maratus > Maratus speciosus. The sequence goes on from OZ010792.1 coordinate 78,123,193, forward strand.
CTTATTGAGTCGATTTCGTCGGTAGTAATTTAATATTTTTCTAATTATTTTAATTACTTACGTTTAAACTAATAAATTATTTTAATATTTGACTTATTTTAATGTTTCACTTTATTGTAAGAATTCATTATAATTTCCCTTGCTTAACTAGCAATCAAATTAATGTTTGAAAAATGTAAACAAATCAATGACCAGAAATCCACAAAATTCTAAAATCCGCACAACCTCTGGTCCCAAGCTGTGCGGATTTGAGGGAGTCTACTGTATCATTTAATTTCATTACTCAAAATGTGCTTTTTTTCTACTTCAGAAAAAAGCACATTTCGTGTATGAAATTAAATGATATATTTCTGTGAGTTTTACTTACATACATTTAAACTAAAAAATATGTTAATAACTTATTTACCATAACACCTAAAATCAGAATTAACATTAAAACATAATAAATAATTGAATAAATGCAAATTAAAGCCTGCGTTACGTGTGTGACTCTCCGCATGGAATCGCCCAAGAACTAATGCACAGAATTTCATATCTTTAGAATCCTCATGATGGGCATAGATTGTCATTTAATTTTGGCACTCTGATAGTGAATTTTGAAGTATTAACATGTATGAATTAGAAGAAAGTTTTGAGATTGGCACATTCGACTAGTTTTTTCTTCTGCTGTATTTGTTATTTTAAAATTTTCTAAATTTCTACTGCCATGCCACACACTAAAATTCAGCCCTTCCCAGCCATATGAATGTTTGAAACTTGTATTTACAAAAATGAAACTCTTTATTAAAAAACGCATATTACAATTTATTAGTTTAATTTTACAGGTCCTTACATTTTTTTGGTTTTGGTCCTTGAAAGTCCTTGATTTTTATTTAAAGAAATGTGTATGAACCCTGCAGTACTTTGTTGTAGTGGTGGATAAGAATTGAAGACAGGAACAAATCTCACTTATTTTTTTTTTTTTTAAATCTTCTTTATTGGATGCTGCATCTCTTAAATATGAGGAGGGGGTCCATGTGTTCCAACTAGTGCTCTAAATTCCGGATAAGCAGGTGCGTGTGGCTCCGACATCTTCCATTAGATCCTAACACATAGTTTTGTGGAATCTTCATAGTTTAATAAATAAAATAAAATACTTGTGGATGTCCATTAGAAAAAGGGCACAAAGGAAAATACAAAAAGATTGCATCCGTGTTCCTACACAAGGAACGGAAGGCCCGCGAGTGGAGTGCATCCGAATGACGCTTCAATAGGTATTTTTTACTGTGACTGTATTGGCGATGCGAACACAACGACTCCCGGTAACAAGACTATCTCCGATCGCATTCAAAAATCAGCACACCCGAAAGAATTGCGGCAACAAATATCCGATGATAACGCATGCCAAAACGCTGCGCCAAGTAGGAGAGCGGCTTCGACCAACGTCGGAAGTGCGCATGTGCAGGAAAGCACCGATCGGGAGAAAAACAAAGTCAGAGAATATGCAAAAAGCGATCCGGATATCTGTTTGGCAAATGGCCTAAAACAACGCACAGCCTTTCGGCTTAAAAGGAAAACAAAATGTTACTTAGAAAAAAATGAACAAATAAAAAAAAGGAAGGGAAATTGCGATTTAAGATAGAAATAATGAATGATAGCTTTTAAAAAGAGATGGGTGAATTTATGGAATTAATATTAAGAATAAGGATTAATAACACTGTAAAAGGAATTTAAAAGGAAAGGTGGGATATAGAACATAAGTATGTCACATGACAGATACTCTTGCTCAATTTAAAGTGTTGAAAACTTTATGCTGGTGTCAATCTTTGATTGATTTTATAGTGAAATATGTTTTTCTGTGTCTAAATAATAACCTCATTTCTTCGAAATTTCATAAAATTTAGAGATTGCCAAATAAAATGCATTAAATTGTTTTGACATGGAACAACAACTCAGCTTGCATGCTTTTGGATATCCATAATTTTCAGCCTTTGTTTCCTTTAAAATATATATATATATATATATATCAGCTGAATGCATTTTAAAAACTGTAACTTTTGCTGTCAGTTTGATAAACCTATATAACTTTTTTTTTTGCTCTAGTTTGATGAAACTGTGTAAATCTCATCTTTTGGAACAAAAACCTATTGAAACTGACACAACTGAAGAACTATCCCAGAAAACTAATAAAAGTGAATCGCCTGTGCTCTCATGTTTGTTAAACGTATTAAAAATTTTAAGCAACATTACCTACAATATTTGTAAGTACATTAAGCTACTTTAGATGTAAAATATACTGATTTTTGTTATTAAAATAAGATATTAAATGCTGTCACTAATATTTTGCAGCCTTAGATGATTCTAGATATTATCCCAATGATGGTTTCATGGATAACTTACTAGTTTGCATCCTTCAAGTTCCACGAGCTGTTCCTATAGAAAAGAGATTTGATTTACTTGTCTTGGTAAGTACATTCTAATAAGTTCTAACAAGTCGCAAATTACAACCTTTAAATAATTTATAAGTAGCATTTAGTACAGTAGTGGGCAAAAAGTTTGGCAAACTTGTAAATGAATGTAACTTTGTTAGAGGACGACATTTTTTGTAACAAAATTTGTATTTTGTTTAAGAAAACCTAATTTGCAAAATACATAATCCATTATTTTTTAATCTTTTCAGCATTTCCATAAAAATACTCTTGTAATCGTTTTAAACTAATGAAGAAAGATTTTAAAAGGTAATGGGACATATTGTCCTATTAATCAACAACAATTAGTTTCTATTACATAATAGTGATTGAATTCTTTTTAGAAAGATTTGTATTTATCGATAATTTGCAAAATTTTAATAGGAGTGAAGTCTTTCTAATTTAAGGGTCATTAAAGTTGTAAATTTCATAATCTTCCTGAAATTCTAGTATTTGATATATTTTTAGTGTTCATTTAAAATAAACAAAATCTTTTAAATATCTTTGCAGTAATTTTCAGGGTGTATTTTGGATGAAAAGCTACAAAATCTGCATGTCAATCATTAGCATGCCAAAGGTTTTTCTGTTGTGATATAGCCTTTGGCTTAAATACCATCATCCTATTCAAAACTTTTCATTATTTAATGTTCTAAAGGATATTCCTGTTCTCAGCTAGCTTCTTCTTACTTGTCCCTAGGCCAGCCTAATTCGTTGTTTGCTGAAAAATTAGTCTATTTCAGATTTCTATTTTCATAATATTTTGAGTGTTAATTATATCTTTGTAACAAAAGTCCTGTCTTTACAAAAACAAAACTGTGTACTGTCATTAAGTTACCTTATGTAGTATGTTTCAATATTAAAAGCAAAGTGGTAACTGCAATATTTATTTAAAGATTTTAATTTCTGTGGGAAAAGAATTTTGTCTTTTTTCTTCCTATTTTATCTATAATCAAAAATGTTACTGATTTGTAATATTTCAGTCCCTAGGGCTCCTGATAAATCTAGTTGAATACTGTGATGAAAATAGTACAAAGTTCATACAGATGGACGCAGCAGGATCATTTGATACAGTAAATGATGGCTATGAGATGCCAGCTTCTGAAACATTGGTAGAGGTATGACATATATTTTTTAGATTATAATACTTGTTTATAATATTGCATAGCTGCCAACTTGTACGGATTGGCCGTACAATGTACGGATTTTGTTCTAATTGTATGGTTGCACAGATGAACAGTACGATTGTACAGTTTTGCGCACGAGAAAAACAATCACTGAAAAATGCGAATTTTGTCAAAGATCGAGTGAAAAAACGCTACTTTCGTCAAAGATTGCTTGAAAAAACACTAATTTCATCAAAGATCCGTTCAAAAACACTACTTTTGTCAAAGGATCGCTAAAAAACGCCAATTTTCTCAAAGAATCTTGAAAAAAAGCCATAATTTTCGAAAAAAAAAAAAAAAACCCCTGCTAATTACGTCAAAGATTGCGGGAAAAAACACTAATTTCGACAAGGGATTGTGAAAAGTACGCGAATTTCGTCAAAAATCGTGGGGATAAAACGCGAATTTGTTCAAAGGATCGGGAAATGAACGTGAATTTCATCAAAGTTCGCCAGAAAAAGCATGAATGTCGTCAAAGATCGCGGGGGAAAAAAGAATTTTATCAAAGATATTTGAAAAAAAGTAAATTTTGTCAAAGAATCGCGAAAAAAAAAAAGCGTATTTCGTTAAAAATCGCGCAGAAAAACACTATTTTTGTCGAAAGATTGTGAAAAGAACGCGAATTTTGTCAAAAATCGCAGGAGAAACACTAATTTCGGCAAAGAATCGCGAAAAGAACGTGAATTTCGTCAAAGATCGCGGGGAAAGAACACTAATTTCGTCAAGGGATCGTGAAAAGAACGCGAATTTTGTCAGAAAACGCCTAAAAATGCTAATTTCGATCAAAAATCTTTGAAACATGATGTCATTAAATTAATGACAAGGATTAAACTAAATTAGATTAGCAGAGTTTAATTAAAAGCACGATGAAAGCTAACGCTAATAGTCCCAATAAAGTATTAAATAGTTTATGAAAAAGAAAAGAAACGTATGGTGACGAAATAAAAACAAAGTAAGTTTAAAAACAAACTAACGTTTATTAACTAAAATATAAAATAAGTTTAAATATAATTCAAACAATAAATCAAATCTTTAAATTCAATAAATACATTTAAGCTGTCAAATTAAATATAAATATATATATCCAGGAAACCATCTGACAATAAAAGAAAACTGAACTCATAGCAATAAAGAAATGAAAAAGATCACAGAATGACCGGTCCTCCTCAAAGTTCCATGTTGTTCACAAACATCTAATACGCCGATAAATATTAAACTGAAATACAGTGAATCATATATTCGTGCCGAGACAACTCCGGGAAAAATACTTCTTTATAGATGAAGATGCGTTGTAGATAGCCATTAGGTGAAATGTCAAAATATAGATGCCGATAACAAGTAGCGAGTAAAACATCTCTAACTTCATCATAACAATAGGCATCTTGACTCACACACCAGTGTATCCATTTAAACACGATGTACGCAGAGTCCATCTTTAAAGAGCAGTGACGAAGTCATAAACTATCGAACTCATAACAAACAACTTATAAAATGGCCGACGAACGATGAAGTAGGAAGTAAAAGCATCAACTTATTAAAAGCACACAGCAACTCAAGAAGACATCTCCAGCCATAATAGCACTATTAAAATGTCGTGGAAAACCAACACTGTTAGTAAAAAGGACGAGACGAAACACGTAGACAAACACAGGAAAAGAAAGCAACGAGTGCAGGCAGACAGGCAGGCAGGTGAAGAAGGAGAGAAAAGTATTTCAATTTATATCAGCCGGGCGTTCGAATAACGCCTCATTACGCAATGCAAGGAGCAACTGCAGACAGTTCCAGAATGAGATTATCATGACGAAGGAACGCAGAGCCGATGTGTCGTAAACTCAAACGAGCGACGCCATCTGGCGGCGATCGAGAAACTAATCTATGATCATCATTCAAACGAAATGCGTGCTCATGTTTGCACGGAAGCAGACAATTGAAAAACGTGAATATGAACGGCAAAGAAAGATAAACATCGTAAAAAGGAATTAAAGATAGAATAACAGGAATGAATAAAAAGGTAAGTGAAATGACTTTATATATTATTAATAAAAGAAATATTTTAATAAAGGAAATACTTTTAATAGAAGAAATAATTTAATAAAGGAAATACTTTTAATAAAGGAAATACTTTTAATAAAGGAAATACTTTTAATAAAAGAAATACTCTTAATAAAAAGGAAATACTTTAAGTGTTAAATAAATATAAAGGAAATATGCAATGTTAAATAAATATAGAGGAATGCAGAGGAGATATATATATCTGGACAGTGTCAAGAAAGGAAATAAGGTATTTACTCTTATCAAAACAAAGCTAATTTCGTCAAAGATCGCGGGAAATAACGTGAATTTCGTCAAAGATCTCGTAAAAAAAAACGCGAATATTGTCAAGGTTCACGTAAAAAACACGCAAATTTTGTCAAAGATCTCGTAAAAAAAAAATGTGAATTTCGTCAAAAGATCGCGAGAAAAATGTGAATTTCGTCAAAAGATTGCGAGAAAAATGTTTATTTCGTCAAAGATAGCAGAAAAAACGCTTTTATAAAAAATTGCGAAAAAAAAAACCCGCTAATTTTATCAAAAGATCGCGGAAAAAACGCAAATTTCGTCAAAAGATGGCAGAAAAAGCGCAAATTTTGTCAAAAGATCGCGAAAAAAATGCAAATTTCGTCAAAAGATTGCGAAAAAACGCAAATTTCGTCAACAGATCGCGAAAAAAAAATGCAAATTTCGTCAAAAGATCGCGAAAATAACACGAATTTCGTCAAAAGATCACACAAAAAAAAAAAAAACGCAAATTTCGTTAAAAGATCGCGAAAAAAAATGCAAACTTCGTCAAAAGATCGCGGGAAAAAAAAAAAAAAAAAACAGAAATTCAAAGGATCGGGAAAAAAACGTGAATTTTTCACAGGATCAAGGAAAAAGCGCGAATTTAATCAAAGGGCCTCGAAAAAACACATAATTAGACCGGAAGGGAATCCCCCCCCCTTTCCTCCCAATCCTTTGGCTGTGTAACCTTTCAGAAAATTTGGTGTGAATTTCAGAATTTTTTTTTTAGAATTTCCCATGCAAAAAAATTTTCTTTTGATATCTCACGTTTTTATTTTGGAAAAAAAAGACTATACATGAATATAGCATAGAAAATGTTATGAAGTATTACTTTTTTCATTGCATGTGCATATGTTATGCATTTTTAAGCACCCAAGAATACATCATAAAAATTGTATGGATTTCAAAATTGACATGTTGGCAGGTATGATATTGTGTAATATTAATGTATTGATCATTAATTTCAGAAAGAATTGCTGCTTATGTTTTAGCATTATTTATTTTTTAAGCAATTGACTTTAAAAGCTTATTTAAGAATATGCAGTCAAACCTGTCTATCTGAAAACCCGTCTATGTCGAAATTTTTAAATTTCCCTGTATTTCCATTCAAAATTCAACATATTTTCCAAACTTATCTCAAATTATTTTTTCTCCAAACCTGTCTATCTCGGAATTTTTTGAAAAAACACCACTTTTCAGTTCAATATCCGATCATTCTTATCATTAACAAACAATCCCACTGTAGCAACAATAAATGTTTGTAACTCATCAGTCCTCATTTCCGTGAAATTCTTACGGGACATACACCACTCTCTGCACTGAAGGGGTTGGTCAAGAACTGCATGAGAATTAAAACTGATTTTACGATGTGGGGTGGGGGTTGAAGGAAGTAGGTGTAGGCAGCCTATTCTGATCTTTCTCCGGAAAGAGAACTGGTTCTTAGTCTATAGTCATTTAGCCAAATGAGTAAAGAATCGTTTCAATGCATTTCGCTGTCTAATTTAGAGTTAAAAATCTCAAGTGTAAATAGAAAATTAAATGTTTTATCATTATTATGTTTTATTAAGCTTGACTTTCTCTTCCCACCTACTCCTTCATTTTAGTTATTTATTTTGCATAATATACTATGTGTAACATAAATACTGTTACACAAGTTCAGCAGACTGTTGAACTGTTATACAGTTCACATGCTGCTCTTGTGTACGATGTGGCGACACAGCTAAATCTTTCAGCACCGTGTAACGAGAGCTTTATTGATAATTTGGATGTAAATTAGACAGCAAAATGCATTGCAGCATGTCCCCTAAGGGATTTTGCGCCATAAAACCTTATACAACCAACCAATCATCATTATAGTTTGTACATGAGGGGAGACAAATTGTTTCGTGAAGAATCAACCATGGAATGGATGCTTATGAGAATTGTGCCACTGTTATAGAACTGCACAAAGTTACAAAATCAGCCTTGGAGGCCTTGGACTATTTATCATCTGCAAACAGGGTTGGTAAAAAAAATGTTTTTTTTTTTTTTTTTTTTTTTTTTTTTTTTTTTCAAAAAAACCAAAAAACCCGTTTTTTGTTTAAACCGGGTTTTTTTAACATATTTTCTTATTACATATACATGCATATTTACTGATAAAAAAAACATTGTTGGATATATAAGTAATATAACTTCATTTAAAAATAATTTAAATTAAATAATTACAGTAATTATGTAGAAAATTGAAATAATTTAAACATTTTTAGTAAAAGCTATGTCTTATGTTCCATGAATAAAATGATCTACATAGTGAAAATTGACACCTTGAATATCTTAATAAACAATCTTCTGATTACTATAGTACTATAAATAAATATATGGTGTAGTTTCGCAAATACAATATACTTTATTTTAGCTATTCAAAATAATTTCTTTGAAAAATTTGCAATCTGAGATGTCTGATTTTTCTGTTAGAACACTACATGAACAATTATTATCTTTTATTGAAAGTAAAGCTTTTTATAAAGAATTCCTGGAATGATTTGAATTTAGCAGTAGAATCTTTACACATTTCAAGAAGTATTGTATATTGTCATTTGACACTTTTCGGAAACTGACAGGTTTAAAAAAAAAAAAAAAAAAAAAAAGGCGACAGTAAAATAAACAGAAATACCTATTTACCAGCTTTTTAGACTGCAGAAAACATTGATCTTAAAATGAAAAGTAGATTTATAAAAGTTGTCATCCACTAAAACATTTAAATAGCCATCAGACTTAATACACAGGCTTTTTTTCTAAGCTATGTTATAATACATATTACTTTTAAATGTCTAAACTGAAAATTAATAATATACCTTTTTAAGCATATTTATGAGGCTTTTTTTCTAATGCCTCAAGTGAACCTTATCTCGATTTTCTCCCCCCCCCCCTCCCCCTTTTTTTTCTCCTTTTTTGGCATATCTAAATGGTGGATTCAATTATGCAATAGACGATTTAAATATATCTTATTGCATATTTTAGTTAAAGGTAAACAGGGGCTTCGCTAGCACCCAATTTTTCAATGTCCTCTTATTCGACTTCATGTTTTAAGTTTCTTTTTTATTCTTAAGGCTGTTTCCAAATCCGAAAGGGCAACTTTATGACATAAGTTTTAATTTATTTTTGTTCGGAAATGCATGAAACTAGCAGATGCTGTTGTTCAGATACTGTGTAATGGAACTGTGTTTTCCGTATTTTTCCAAACGCAATAGATCTTTCAGAAAATAGTGTCAAAGTGGGCGTTTTGATCCAAATTTTCACATGAAAGAAGAATAACCACTCAAGGAAGGTTAAAAACATCTTTGACACGTGATCAAAATTGCCTATAACTCAATGGGTAATTTACTTATCAAAAATGGAAAACACAGTTCGATTTCAAATCGCTTCCATAGTCAGGCCTTCCAATTTTATGTCTTTCCGTTAAAAAATTTATTTGTAAGTGTGTCAAAGCGTTTTGCGCTTGTTGAGTCGAGCAGTTGAGAACAGTCTTAAAAGATAATCTCCCCAATCAAGAAAATTTTCTTTTACAGCTTGACTGAAATCTTAAAGGTCATTTTATGTTATTAATGGTAAATAATCTGCGTTTTCTCAAAGGAATATTTTATTCAAAATAGTGGATATTTTTAGTCCATTTTATCTTTGCCAAATTCACATGTTTTAAATTTTCTCTTTAGAGCTTCAGACATGTTCAACAACACATGCAATTTGCATTCTACATGCATACAAATTAACCTATACTCACTATGTCTCACGGTGACTGCTGGGATAAGACTGTTAAAAGCAGTGTTGTAGTCATAAAAAATGCAGAGAGTATACGCTAGAGTCCTAAACATTCATGGTTAGGGTATATGCTATAGCTTTATTTGAGAAAAAAATGGTATACTGAGCTTCTTAAAAAAATTCAGAAGGTATATGTCATATACCTGCGAATACTCTTCACTACATTCCTTGTTAAATGTAGAAATTATTTATATCCAATAATTTGAAACACTTTTAAATTACAAAAATGAGAAAATATTATATTATGTTTTTTCTAAAAAACCAGTTGGTTAACCAATTGATTTAAATCATGCCAACCCTGCTGGTAACAGAATAAAATCATAATGCAAAACCCCAATCCAAGCGTAGGAATGCAAGAAAAACAAAGGCTTACTAAACCTAATAGCCATGATACAACAAAGAAAACTCGCAGCCAATCATTCATTAGCATACAGAACAAAGAGTAACCAATGGAGAGAATTACTTATGATTATGTCATCATTGAGGCATAATGTAATAGTTAGTAAATCTTAACTAATCAAGCAATCTAAGTAGTAAAAGTGTATTTTTAACTTAAATCTGCCATTTTGGCTATTTCAAAAAAATAAAAGGCTTGGAGAAGAAGAAAGAGAACTACTTTCCCCCCCCCCCCCAGTTAATTTTAGAAAAATTAGTTAGTCTGCCATGTAGATAGCTTATAAGAAAAGTTTGATTGACTAAAAATCTTTGTCACTTTACAAGTTTATATCATTATCATCATATTATCATATTAGTCATCATTTTTTCTAAAGTTCTGTATAACTTGGATTTTGCATTTTCCAATTATGTGTAAAATAAATGAAAACATTAGGGAAAAAGAGACAAAAACCAGATGAAAAAAAAAACCAACATGCTTTTTAAAAAAAAAACATTTGGTTTAAACCAGCGTGGTTTAAACCAAACAACCGTGTCTGCAAATTAGCCAAGCCTTCTTCCATCAGACTGTTAAACTGTTTGTTGAGTCTGGAACTGTCAGTGGCCACTTCAGAAGGGTTGAATTTCTTGAATAGCCAGGGAAACTAAGGCCTGTGTGAAGGCAAAAGGTGTCATTTTGAAAGCTCAATGGTGCCATGCATGCATATATGTGCAACTTGCTCATATTAAAAGTACAATGATATACCTTGTTTTGTCTTTGTTTTATGCATCCGATTCTTTGTAACAGTATTTATATTATACGTAGTATGTATTTTTTTCGCCCTTCATTGTTTTATGGAAATATTCTAATGAAATCTACATTTTCTTAGCTATTAAATATATGCCATTGACAAGACTCACCAAAAAATCATTATATAAATTTAATATCTTATTTCAGGGTTTGTACAGACTCCTTAGAAATGAAAAAATTTTCAAGCAGTGCTATGAACTCCTTAAATATGCAAAATACTCCTTCAATTATTTTGAAGAAAAATTTAGCAGCTTCATTGGTTTGATTAAAGCATATAAGATTCGGACTTGCCAAGTCTCCTGATTTTGGCATGAGGCTCTTGATTTTCAAATGTTTTCCCATACTCCTGCTTTTTGACCTTTTTCTCCTGATTTCTTACATATTGCTTAATATTCTGTTATTTTACTCTTAAGTGTACTTCAGTTGAGAGATGATAACCTGTACCTGTTCCTTAGTGTCATTGATCAATAGCATTAGGTGATAAACTACGTTCGAATATAAGGGGTGAATTTTTAAAACATTGTGACTTACTATAGGCATGTTTTCGATTATTATCAATAATTTATATTAAGACTTGTTCAAGAATTTCACTATAGTTTTATGTGTATGTTAAAATATCCCAAATATCTTATGCTTAAGTTTGTTCTATGTGTAGAAAGTTAATTTTTTCTTATTAGCTTGAGAGTGATGTACTTCTTTTTAATCTTCAGTGATAACCCAGCACAGTTTAAGATAGAACTCGAACTAAACAAATTTGCATTTAAAAAATAATAAGTTTTTATTTAAAAAATATTTTTGTACTATCTCCTGATTTCTGAAATAAAATCTCCTGATTTTTGGCTTTCAGAACTTGGCAAGTCTGACGATTAGAAAATAGTTATATCTTACACGATGAATAATATTGTCTGTATTATTCATCTTAAGTATATATGGCATAAAAACTATTCACCTTTAAAGGAAGCAAGATAAAAAATTTCTCTTGTTTATAAAGATAAAATTCCAGTGATTATTATGGCTTTAAGTGATTTCTTCTAAGAGAGAGAGAGAGAGAGAGGGGGGGGGGGGGGGAGGTTGTTGTATTTTTTCTCATAAGCCACATGTTTTTCCTCGTCAAAATTTATTTTAAAATTCTAGATGCATCTGATGATTATTAGGATTTGGCTGCGCTCTAAATATATGACCATTGGTCATTGCATAAAATAGTTAGTTGGCAATTTTGTATTCAAATTTATACCAGTTGTGAGATGAAATCTCACATCTTGTGTGTTACTGATTCACCGGCCCACGTTTTCGACAGAAATGCAGATTTGTTTGCAGTTTGATTTGCTTTGAGTTTTTCTCTCTTGCCGATCGGCGTGTTGGAGCGGACCTGTAAGTTTTCTTTTCCCCGATGCTTGATCATATGTGCGTCATTCATTTCTCCACTCCTTAGATTCCTTCGAAGCCGTGGCTGCGTGCGTGCTCAGTAGGTATTCTGAATTTCCTCCTGTCTGAGTATTCGTTATGAGGTCAGAAAATGACATATTTTTGCATAGTGAATTGGAACATTTTAGTTTTGTTTTCATAATTACGATTTGTTTCTTAAATTACCGGTGGCTTTTAAATTTAATTATTGTCAAGAGGGAAAGTTATTTTCTTTTCATCGTGATGATTTTAAATAAAGAATAGTTTAGTCTTCAAGAACGTATCATTCCTGTCTCCTTCTAATCATGCTTGTTTAAAGTAAGATCTTTTAATTTTTCTCCATTTTTAATAACGTGAAAGGATACAGTTAAATATTTATTTAAAGGGTTATTGACTCCATTTTAAACAAGATTTATGCAGTGGCAAAAATACAACTTTACGATCACACTAAATTGTGAATATTTTAATATTCACATAACAATTCTTGGTATTGTGAGATGAAATCACACAGTGTTTTAATCATATTATTATTATTATTATTATTATATATATATATTTTTTTTTTAGGCCTTACACATCGATATTGTTTAAATGTAATGCCATATATATTTTTATGCGAGTGCTTTGTGTCAGGCCCATAAACCGGGAATGGTTTAAAATGAATAGAATTGTAGCAGAACTGGGAAGAAACCCTGTCCTTGGCGAGATAGTGACAAAAAAAAGTGTTAAAGTGTTATGACACAAGTAAAGATGCAAATGGATTTGAAATTAAACTAACGTTTATTTTTAACCAAACATATGACTTAAATATTAAACAGAACATAATTTAAATGAAATAAAATTATGATGAAATAAGATTAGTGACATTTGGCACTCAGTGAACGGCATGATATATCGCTGAACAGTTTCTGATATTATTTTAATACTCATAACATATTTCAGTTGTAGACATTCACTTTAAAAAGAAAAAACAACTTACAGTTTCATTGACTAAGTTGAACACAATATATTATCTGATATATACAGCCCATGTTAGTTGTAAACGATAACAGCTTTCAGTAAAAAGATGATGAAATTAAGCAGGTGCAGAATGGATGAAGATAAAAGCAGTTTCAGAATAGTGACGAACAATTTCCAAAGATATGTAACTCACAAACGTTGCTTTCATATATGTCTTCGTCGGAACAACTATCGGATACAGTCATATGTAAACTGATGTTAAAAGACTCATGCATAAATCACTTGAAAACAAACTTTCAAAAACGATGAATGAATAACTTAATAAACATAACTCGACGTTCAAAACGAAAAACATTTGAAGAACTAAAGCCTTCTTTTATTAAGTAATGACACAGAAGCATTAACTTCCAAAGAACATTTCTAATGTTCAACACAGCATTTTAAAAACCAACAATGAACATCAAACGTTCCGTTAAAAAACGAACAACCATCAACTGGTTTTCAAAAAAACCAACAACCTTCAAAAGGCTTTCAAAACCAGCAAATTTAAAAAACAAGCAAGAAGCAACTACAAACACTGGCATATATCCTCTATTCCTAAATGCCTCCTTCTGATCAAAACAATCCTTCCCTAATCTGTGGAATTGAGAGAAACGCATCCTGTCTTACGGCAAAAATAAAAGAAGAAGAAACTGCATTATTCCGATACAATCAGTGTCCAGGGATTGAGGAAAGGAGTGATGTCATATTGGTATGGTGGGATCGAAACAGTTGAAGAAATGAACAGCCGATCCTGAAGAACGATCGTATTATAATAAATGATTAACAATGCGTGAATGGAAGTGTGAAAACGAAATTATGATGCTTTAGGAAATGTTAAAGAAATAAATGGAAAAGAATAACCAAAAGAAAACTTGGTTATTGTATTAGAATGAAAATAAGGAAAAACAAAGGAATAAAGGTAAGTTCCATTTCAGGGTGTATAAGTATCAAGGAAAAACAGGCTGTCTATACTAACAATCCCCCCCCCCCCCCCCCGACACTAATACGGAAAGACTGGGAAATAGTTAAAGCAGAAAAATTCCTTTCACTATTACTGCACCACTCAAGATAAATTATCAACCTTTGATAGTAAAATGTACACATTATGCAAAAACAATTAGCAAAATAGATATGCTTATATCCATAACAATACATTTCAATACACATTATACAAAAAACAACAAAATCCTCGCTACTTTGAGGAATGAATTAACACATAACTTATTTAAAGATAATCCTCTTGGTAACTAAGTTAAATGTTCAAAAGTTCTTTTTAAACACAAAAGTTCATTTTGAAGAAAAGTTCTTTCTCGATCTTTTTTCACAATACCTCATCACGTCAAAACGTGACTACTTTACCGATATTTTTGTTGATGGCGAAATTCAGGTAATTTACATTTTATGTAGACAATTGCAAAGATTTTTACTTAGAATAATTTAAGTTTGCATCATTGTTATTTTGGTAAGTGTTTGATTTTCTAAGTTCAGTAGGTATATCAGGTGCCTGCCTATGTACGGAGCAATTTTTTCCAAAAAAGCTATTTAATTATTTTTTAAACTTTTTTTTACTAAGATTAGGACTAGAAAATGTGAAAAAAAGTAAAAAATATTTCATTTATTCATAAAATTTTGGTAAATGGAGGAATTTATAGTGAAATTTGGCCACAACGCAAAATGCTCTAAAGGAAATTCTACTGTATGTATCTTAATTTCCTTTTCACACTTCATATTTATGACATTGGTGAAGGCAATGAACTAAAATCTAAGAGATTCTTTAAGTATTTCAAAACTTATAGCATATTGCACCTGTTTACATGTTAATTTTCATAAAATTCATCGATGTCATTCCACAAAAACATCCATAAAACAAAAAATATTTATTCTAAATTTAACTCTTTAGTTCATTGCCTTCACAATAGTGTAAATAACATATATTTTAAATTTCTTAGTGATATTCCAATAACTTTTTGAGAAATCATGTTTTGCGTATGGAATTTTCACCGAAAATTACATTTTCCAAAAAATGCATTTTAAGTTTAGATTTATGTTTTACTACAAGAATTTACAGTAATATACATCTAAATTTCATGGAGCATATTATTTACATTTCTTATTGTTAAACAAATGCATCCAAAATCGCGAAATTTCTCCAAACATACGACCCTTTAAAAGCAATTTAAAAATTAAAAAATTTTAAATTTTAAAGCCCTTTAAACAGCACTTCTGGTTTGAGTGACAGCTGTTGAGTAATTTTAAAACCCCTATAACTCCGGATCTATTTATCGTACAATAAAAACAAATACAGTTTTGGAAAGGCAAAAAGTTGGTCTTTAATAAAATAAAATAAATTTGACAATTTTGGTCGAAAATTGCATTTTCAACGTAGTCAGATACCTTAAATATTCACTTATAAACAACATTCCCCTTTCCATAGCAGAGTATTCTATGTTGGTGGGTTGGTGTTATCTTCTTGTAATAAAAGAAACATAAAAGAGTACTTACAGATACTGGTGTTGTAATTATACTATGAGAAGACAAGAAGTATCCATGAATATCTTTATTGGCACATAAATTAACAGAGCGAAACCATCTCGGTCTCATGGCACTTATCACTTTACATATGAAGAACGATACTGGACTCCAGTATTCGATACACTGACTTCGCCGTTTAATGTGTGATGCCAGCAGAATACAATGCATAATTAATCAAATGAATTAGAAGTGTTGAGCTAAGATTATTTCGCCAACGAAATTTCATTTTAAAACATAAACTTTCTAAAATATGCCGGACTCACACAAACTTTCATAATTACTTAAATGTATAAGACTCCACCTAAACTTTCTAAGATTCATTATGTTAACTTTATAAATAACGACAAAATACTTCTAACTTTCATTATATTACACTGCTCTTAGGCAATGTATGTCTAGACTTCATCAAAATACAAGAATAACCTTTCCAAGATGTGTCACTTCAACTTTATAAATACCGACGAAATACTAATAAACTTTCATAAATACATATCCTAAACACCGGCAATTCCATCTAAATACTACTTTAAAAACATCAGGATACGGCAGAAGACACAACACACAGCACAAGATATGAGAGACATCTGAACGTTTCGTTATAATCTAAACCTGTTCTTTGATTATTTCCAAGAGCGACTAACCTTGCTTTATAAATTTCTTTCTTCCCCTCATTATTTTCTTTGATTGTATATACCCATTTTGTTCCTATGACCTTTTGATCTAATTTTGGAATGGCAGTCCATACTTTTTTATCCAACATTGTTTGAATTTCTTTATTCATAGTTTCCCTCCATTTTTCTGATTCAGAAAGAGTTTTAGCTTGACGGGGGGCTAGAGGTATGACTACTTTGGTCAAAAGAGCCTCTTCATGAGATATTTCTGTTATCTTTTTGTCTAAAAGAATTTTTCCCTCATATGTATTTTTAGTTGAAAAATTAGCAACACTGTCATTATAAATTATATTATTTTCACTACAATATTTCTTTATCTCTTGTGTGGATTGTAATTGTATACCAGATGGGGCCAATAAATAAATAAATATCAATTTTACTTGCAGTTTGTCCCCTCTTCCTTTTCTTCATATACCTATGAAAAACTACTTTGGTTGTATTTTCATCTAATGGATCATTTAATAATTCATCTTCAGATGTGGTCTCTCCTTCCATTTCTGGAGTCTTCGTTTCCTGTTCACTTTCTGGTGTCGTTTCAGTAGATCCTTCACTACCCTGGGGTTCCATTTCAGCTTCAGTCATGGGTTTTTCGTTACCTGTAAAAACATTACTATCATCACTTAAAAAATCAAAAAATGGGCGATGAATTACTTTTTGACTTGCGGATCTACTTAACTGGGCTTCATCGAAGGTGACATGTTTTGATTCTACGATTTTATTTTCATTAGGGAGATACACTCGATAACCACTCGACCCCAGACCATATTCAATAAAAATGCCACGTTTAGCTCTAGGCTGAAATTTATTTCTTTTTACTTTTGGTTGGTGTATATAGGCCACACAACCATACCGCTTTAAGTGGCGTATCGACGGCTTGGTTCCATACCATCGTTGAAAAGGAATGGCATTTATGCTCATATGCAGTATTCGGTTATGAATATAATTAGTAGCCATTATGGCTTCTACTCAAAAAAAAGCAGGAAGTCTGGCTGTTAATAAAAAAAACTCTTACACCTTCTAATAATACCCTATTGTATCTCTCCGCAACTCCATTCATTTGGGGGCTATATATGGTTGTTCTTTCATGCTTTATCCCCATATTTTCTAGCACACTTTTTATTTTATTACAAAATTCAAGTTCGTTATCCATTCTTAACCCTTTCATCTTTTTATTGACTTGTCTTTCTACAAATGTGATGAAGTGCTTGATTTTTGCAAAAACTTCATCTTTCGAACGTAAAGGATAACAAAATGCTCTACGACTAAAATCATCCATAAAGGTAAGTACATATCTATAACCATTTCTTGATGTAACAGGTGCAGGACCCCAGACATCACTATGAACCAATTGAAGAATTTCGTTTGACCTAATTTGGTCTAACTTAGAATGGGGTGCTCTAGTATTCTTTGCCATAATACAATATTCACATGTGGTTTCTTTTACCTGCAATGGTCTGCAATTTCGTATTAAATTCTCCGTCACCATCTTTTTAATTACATTTGCATGGCAAAGGCGCTCATGCCAAAGCATAATATTATTTCGTTCAATTTTATAAGTTGTATTATACTGCTGATTTATTTTATTAACCTCCCTTTTAGTACCTAACTCATTTGTCATACTTTGATTAATAAAATCTTCATTTGGGTTAATTTTATTTCTTTTCTCTAACTTTTTAGGACTAGATGCTTCTGCTTTACATTCTGTTAAGCTACTTTGTTTAGAATTTTTAGTGATTTCCTGATAAGATTTCTCACCAATGTCAGGTTTAGTTTCCTGCAATAAATTAGAAGAAGATTCTTTAAGTGCATGTAACACATAAAATCTATTTTTAAGCTTAGCAGTATACAAATATTTCCAATTAGGAGGAAAAATTTTAAACCCTTTATCTAATTTCGCATGCATACCTGCATAATCCATTTTAGACATGGATATCAAATTTTTATGTATATCGTGTACATAGTAGTACATCATGCAAATTAATTCTTAAAACTCTTTTATTTTCTTTAATTCTAAAACTAACTTTCCCTACACCTTGAACTACATGTGGTGTCATTCCCATCTTTACTACCATACCATTTGGAGGTTTGTTCAAACATGTAAAAAATTGCCGATTTTGACAAATATGAGAAGTCAATGCCGAATCTAAAGTCCATTCCCAACAGGCCGGGTGAGGGGGGGGGGGGGCATCCTATCAGTACTCATTGTTTTTTCTGTTAGCTCTGTTAGCTAAACTTTCTAAAATATGCTAGACTCACGCTAACTTTCATAATTACTTAAATGTATAAGACTCCACCTAAACTTTCTAAGATTCGTCATATTTACTTTATAAATAACGACGAAATACTTCTAATTTTCATTACATTACACTGCTCTTAGGCAATGTATGTCTAGACTTCATCAAAATACAAGAATAACCTTTCCAAGATGCGTCACTTTAACTTTATAAATACCGACGAAATACTAATAAAATTTCATAAATACGTATCCTAAACACCGGCAATTCCATCTAAATACTTCTTCAAAAACATCAGGATATGGCAGAAGACACAACACACAGCACAAGATATGAGAGACATCTGGACACCACCTACTCACAGAATCGCGGACCTTTAAATGCGAGTGGCGTGGCGGCAGCCAATGAAAATGAAACATTTTATTTGCATACCTCAGAAGCTTCTTACTTTTACTTTAAACATTTTAAATTACAGGAAAAAACTATTAACTTATAGAAATATCCTAAAAATAACTAAGATGCAATTTAAAATTGAAATGAACTTGAAAATAACTTTAAATAATTAATTAAACATAAAGAGATTGCGAATGTGATCGCAACTCAGAATGGCTGCATGCCAAAAAAGAAGACGCACACTCAACTCGGATGACTCGCGGCGTCCGAACGTAAACGAATGCTCAATGAGCAAGCTGAAATCAAAGTTAAAAAAAAAAAAAAAAAAAAAAAAAAAAAAAAAAAAAAAAAAAAATGAATACGGGAATCCAGTTTACAGTAAGTAATAAATATGCAATAGGGTGGAAAGGGGATGGGAAAAATAAATTGTAAACCTTACAATCATTAAAATTTGAAACACTCAAATGGACTTTAACTTTCAAGGAAACATATTTCATTTAAACACATTTTACTTAACCATAGTGAGAATACATATTCATATATATAGTGAACAAAAACTAATATATATATATATATATATATATATATATACTAATACTATTTCTATATAGTGAGCTCACTTAACAAGAATTGTATTAACTAATAGATAACTTATAAAAATACTTATATTTAATACTTATGTAATACACAAACAGAAAGGTATTTTCATTACAAAAATACGCTGCATAACGAAAATCTGATTATGCATTAAACAAAGATTTACCACTCAATTTCCAATAGCACGGATGGAACAGAAGTGGCAGTTCCTGTAATCATGATAAGAGACTTACTGAAATAAAAATAAAAGATACCTGCGAGAGGCCTTCCTGTGGTCAGAACACTCATGAAGGTCGCTACCCCCTGCATGTCACTCTGGCTATTTACAAGGGCACCTCGTGAGTCACTTCCTGAGGCTGCTCGGGCCCCGGAGGATGCACCAACATGAGGTCCGACCACATTCTGACGGGAATTAAATTGTCTGTGCCATTGGAAATGAGGGTAATAAAACATCACAGCACTTTATACTGAAAAAGCAAAAATTAACAAGGGTATAAGTACGGTGCAATGGTAATGAAAACAGGTGTATATACATAAGATTCAAACAATATAAAAAACATGTTTCTGAAACCTGGAAGTTTCAGTATTAAAAAATATTAAACAATTTTAACAGTTTAACCACCAAAACATTTATACAAGCATTTTTAAAAATACTTGGTTTAAGTTCAAAGGAGGTTTTTTTTTTTTGGGGGGGGGGGGGGGGGGAATATAACATACATAATTATTTAGACTTGAAATTAAAAACTACTCAGTGAATTTTTTTAACTCATATTTAGTGATTGGTTTAGTGATAATTGTCAAGATTTATCCTGGGTTCGTACATATAATCATCTTCTATTTCAAAGATGGAAGCCATGGTTGTATATGGTGGTATACTACTAGGTTCAGATGTAGAAGAGGCAGTATATGGATTAAATATAGAAGATATGGATGCGTATGGTGGTGTTTGGCTAGGACTAGAATTATAGCTTAAATCATCAATGTGCACTAACCCCTCATACTTATCCTTACTTTTAAAACTAAACCATCTTGCATCAAACCTAATACCATGTTTCTGACAATAATCTCTTAACATCCTTAAGAGATCTCAACCTATCCGTCTCACCTACCTCATAGTAATATATGTCAGTGCGTTTACCGTCAGGTCGCGGTACTACCTTTCTAAACCATGCCACATCTCTAAAACTTCGTGAAAACTTCTCACCCTTCCCATTTTTTTTCATCCAGAGATGTGCGACTGGAGGCAGGATCGTTAAAGTGAGATTGGTCTGGCCTAGAAACAGGAGGAGGTAGCTTATCTGGTTGTATTTCTCTAAATGGATTGATTTCAGGATGTTGTGTACCTATAATGTAAGTGGGATCCAGGCCGCTTCCATTGCGCTCTTCTGCAACATCGAAAAGGTTTGTACATATTGAATAGGTAGGTCCTGGTTCATCGTGGGTTTGCAAATCCTTGGGCAGAGTTGCTTCGTTACTAAATCTGACATTGATGGTTTCAATTATTTTATTT
Organism: Maratus speciosus; assembly: GCA_963932465.1. Classification (NCBI taxonomy): domain Eukaryota; kingdom Metazoa; phylum Arthropoda; class Arachnida; order Araneae; family Salticidae; genus Maratus; species Maratus speciosus. The sequence goes on from OZ010792.1 coordinate 78,144,446, forward strand.
CCATCAGGAAGCCACACTCTATACCCCTTTGTGGACATTGCATAACCCACCAGTATTCCCTTTTTGGCCTTGGCCTCAAACTTTGATCCCCTGAGCTGTCTGGGTATCCCTACATATACAATTGAACTAAATAGATGCATGTGACGAATAGAAGGTTTGTTCCTACTGTAATATTCAGAGTTTTTGTTTGGGATTTGTGACATACACGATTTAGGGTGTAAGCATAGTAGAGAATGGCCTCGGGCCAGAATTTAAAATTCATCTTACTCTCATTCAGAATTGAACTAGCTCCATCCACTATGGTTGATTAAGACATTCCGAAACTCTATTTTGTTCCGGAGAATAGATATTTGTGAATTCGTGTTTTATCCCATTTGTTTCAAAGTAATTGGTAAAGGCTTCGTTTGAGAATTCCCTCCCATTGTCACTGCGAACACTTTTAAGTTTAGTATTCAAAAACCGCTCAGCTCTTTTGATGTGATTTGTAAATACTTTGTAGACTTGTGTCTTATTACACATGGGTAAACTGCAACTTTTCTGGAGAAATCGTCGGTGATGGTCAAAAAATACTTTTCCCCATTTCTGCCAGTGATCTGTGTGGGTCCCCATAAATCTGTGTGTAAGAGCTCGAGTGCCCTTTTTGGATCTTATTCCTTTTAAAGGTTTAAATAAGTTGCGTCTGTGTTTATTTAACTTGCATACTTCACAATCAAAATCCCTGGTTTTGATGTGACGAAGACCCCTCACCCCATTACACTTGTCAGTATGTTCGATTAAGGACGGACTGATGTGTCACAATCTATGGTGCCAAAACTTTAGGTCATCCTTTTGGATGGTTGATGCCTCAAATCAAACATGTTTTGATTTAAAATTACTTTTAAGTTTAGAACTAGGTTCAGGGTGGATATAACATGCCATTTTAATGAAATGTACGGAAAAGGGTATTATCCTCACGATAAGCCTTATCTCTCCCATCATTTCCTTTGAACTTTGCCCCTCTTGTATCGAGGCGAGACCCAGAAATTAAATTACGTCTCAGGCTGGGACAGAACATAAGTCCCCGAAACGCACCTTTTCCCCATTTAATTTTAGATTAACAGTGCCTGTCTCTTAGATTGGGAAGGTGGCGCCATCAACGGCTACTCTCTACTACTACTAACAGGCTCTTGATTTCGTAGAGGTTTGAAATCAACGTAAAGCTCTTTATCCTTGCAAAAATGGTGTGACGCGCCCATGTGAAAGATCCAGGCGTTGTCATCACCCTTTACTTGACTGAGATTTGACTGTGTTAAGTAATTTACTTGCCTGCCATAGCAATGTTGAGGCTTAATGGTTAACTTAGGCTTTAAAGTGGCACCTCTGTTCCTTGGGCAAACTGGATTGGATCTAGGAACGGTCTCTCTGGAAGTGGATGAGTCACGGGAGCTATTTCCGGCAGACGAGTCAGGACCAGAAGTCGCAGGATTGGTATAGGCACAATTTCTTTTCACGTGGCCCGTTCGTCCGCATTTATGGCACTTGCCCTGGAACTTCCATCTGTAGCTGGAGTTCCTCGGTGGTCTTGTTCTAGAAAAGTTGGTTTGGATAGATTCAGCTCTGTCTTCTGATTGTAGTTTTAGTCAGGGTTCCTCTGTGATCAGCTCGGTCAGTATGTCGTTGAAGTTGAATTTATCCTCGGACCATCGAAGAATGCTTTGGACTAAACCGTCGTATCTTTTCGGAAGTCATCGCAGGAGCTGGAACGATAGGTATGTCTCCTTGATGGGTTCATTCATAGCTGTTAATTGATTTAAAAAATTTGAAATTCTCTGTAGGCAGGCATCATACATATCAATTTCTTCTTCAGCTTCAATTCGGCAGGCCAATACCTCAGAGAGCAATTGCATATGACGGGAACTGTTGTCTGGGTGGAAGTGTGTCTTAAGCTTCTTCCATGCTTCTTTTTGGTCGTCAATGTTTTCTATTATCTGTCTGAATTCTGGCTCTACATTCAGGTACATTTTGGAAAGGGCTGACCTGACTCTGGACTGGTAGTCCTTATTGTGACGAAAATAAAGAGGAAGCATTAAATAAATAAAGAGTTAATTTGCTGTTAGATAAAATAAACATAGTCTTGAATGCCGTAGTAGATCGTATAGCAAGGATGATAAGATTGTTATGCAGTAAAAATAACAGGAAATGATCTTACTTAAATGATGAGGTAACACATTGAAGAGACCTATCTTAAATGATGAGGTAACACATTGAAGAGACAGCAGTTATAAAAAATCTTCTTTATTCATCGATTCACTTGAGAGGTTGGAAGGTAATTAGAAGAAGTAGGTCACCATACATATTAGAAAAACGTTCCACATAGCATTATTAAATAAAAAAGAAAAGTGCCCAGCTAAACTGATGGCATTGAGCTCACAGATTATTCATACTAATTGTATATTATACTCTTATTTTAAAGAATAATGCCACTCAAAAAAATAAGTGAAGGGGAATTAGCCCCCGTTTCCCCCTTTATACTTAACCAGTGAACCTCCAAATCTAATCAGGGAAGCTCCTTATCATAATAAACCAGTATACCAAATTTGGAGAAAATCGAATAATCTTGCAAAAAAAAAAAACATTTATCTAAATTAAGGGGGTGGACTAACCCCCCCTTTATCCTTAACCAATGAACCCCCAAAACGAATCAGGGAAGTTCCTTAACATAATAAACCGGTATACCAAATTCGGAGCAAATCGAATGATTCTGCATGAAAAACTCATTTATCTGTATTAAGGGGGGGGGGGCTAACCCCCCTTTTCCCCCTTTATCCTTAACCAATGAACCCCCAAAACTAATCAGGAAAGTTCCTGAACATAATAAACCGGTATACCAAATTCGGAGCAAATTGAATGATTCTGCATGAAAAACCCATTTATCTGAATTAAGGGGGGTGGACTAACCCCGTTTTCCCCCCTTTACCCTTAACCAATGAACCCCCAAAACTAATCAGGGAAGTTCCTTAACATAATAAACCGCTATACCAAATTCGGAGCAAATCGAATCATTCTGCATGAAAAACACATTTATCTGAATTAAGGGGGGTGGACTAACCCCGTTTTTCCCCCTTTATCCTTAACCAATGAACTCCCAAAACTAATCAGGGAAGTTCCTTAACATAATAAACGGGTATATCAAATTCTGAGAAATCGAATCATTCTGCATGAAAAACCCATTTATCTGAATTAAGGGAGGAGGGGTGTGGACTAACCCCGTTTTTCCCCCTTTTTCCTTAACCAATGAACTCCAAAAACTAATCAGGGAAGCGCCTTATCTCAGTGAACCTAGGAAAAAATTTTGAAGGAAATCGGATGTTTCTATCAAGAGTTATCGCATTACGTACATACGTACGTACATACATTAGGGTGGAACTAAAAAACGAAGTTTCGAATTTTATATTCTAATAGTGATTATTTTTTTCCTTTTTAACTCCATAAAAAGAAAATATTTTTCTTTTAATTTTAAAATGATATTTTCCGGTTCCTTAAAGCACCTGATTTTCCCTGAAAAACGGAAAAAAGCCAATAATTGCATGGAAAGCTTTTTAAGCTTATTGTTAAATTTATATTTTGCAAAATTAAATTAATGAAGTGTTAATGTTCTGTAATAAAGAGAATAATTTAGTTTGAGTGTCTTAGAAAAGTTAGCCCCACTTATTTGACTTTTGTAGAAGCCAGCGTCGTGGGCGTCGGCTTTCATTGTCTCTGATTTATTTGGCTGCGACACATAACAAGTTAGCCCGATTTAACGTGTGTTAACAGTTTATTTAATTATTTTTCAATAAACATTCGGTGTCAAAAGTGACAAAGCCTGTTAACGTACCTAAATCTAGATAATTTCTGACGTGTCCTGTATTTCGTGAACCAAAACAATTAACATTAGACTGTCATCTTTGACGAACATATGAAGATATTATGAAACATTATTTTTGGGTTCAATTTAACTTAAAATCTGACAGCTGGAATCTGGTACACACTATTTCTAAAATATCTAAAGCTGTTGATGATACAATTAAAGTGTATTGCTGAGACCTTCAATTCCAGCGGTTTCTGATACACAAATCATAAAAAATGATTAGAGACTTGCGCGAGAAATGTCAAAATTTGAAGAAAAATATTAAGATTAGAAAGAATAATCCCACATCCAATATAAAATTGCAAAATGTTAGGTAATCCTGCAAAAAACATTTCTTTGTGTAAAAGCACTAAATATTATCGTGTATCAGAACAAGAATGTCACTTTCTCAAAGACTAAAGAGAGATGGGGTATATACGGTCAATAGGATCAATAGATATAAAAACTACAAAAAATGTGTAGGAAGACTGGAAAAGGAAATATCAAGGAAAAAAGTTATTTTAAAACGAAAAAATTATGTTTTGATTGAATGATCGTCAAGTGTAAAAAATAGTTCGGAAGGAAATAGTTCAATCGGTTGTTTTTCCAAACCTGAATTTGATAATCAACAAGGTGTAAGAACCGGAGAATTAGACAGAACTGCAAATATTATTGCAAATGGCACCTTAGAAGATATGGGTATTTCTGATGATAATAAAGAAAAGGTAACTGAAAGAAGGACTTGAAGACGACAAAGAGAAAAGAAAAGGAAGACTTTGAAAGAAAAGGAAAGACGAAATGAGTTAATTTTAGAACGTTAATATTTTGATGGCAGAAAGGATAACACTATGATAACTGAAGCAGAGAGAAAAAAGTATAACTAAGAATCATTAAAGACGAACACCTGGTCTTAGTTCAAAAACCAGGATAAAAATATATTGGTCATATTTCATTGACATCTTCTTCTTATATTAATATATAGCCACTGCAATTTTGGTGTATTTTCAAAATAATAATACAGACATTTCAAGTTTGAAAGTTATTGTGTGAAACAGAAACGCCTTGAATGCAGAATGCAAATCTGGAGTTGTTAAAACATTGGAAGCAATACCCTAAAAACTTTATAATGAATATTTTGATTATTACATGCAAATGGACTTATTTCTTAGATACTTATTTCAACATCTTGCTGTAAAAGTTATGGGTACAAAAGGATTTTCTGGACCAGTAGGAAAGGACTTGAAAAAATGCAAACATATTGAAATTATAGACTATAAAAACATTGGCCCTATCTTGACGGACTGATTGGAAGAAGAACTTAAAAAAAAGTACAAACAGGGGATACACCTGAATTTTAAATTTTCCTTGTCATACTCAAACAGTGGAAACGTGTGTCAAAATTGTCCCGCGAGCTGCGTCAACCGTCTTTAAATATTAAGTAAAAGATGGCTTAATCTTGGGAAAGTTGAATTCCCACAATGTAATGACAAAGTTTGCCTAAAAAGACAGTAGGTTGAATATCCGATTGAGTTAATCCATAACAAAAGGGAGGTAAGGTGTGTGGAAGTCAATATTTAACCACCTCCTCGTGGTGACTTCTGGATAGTATTTGCTAAATAAAAGTAGATATGAGCTAACAGCTACGTTGTTTACTTTAAGTTACTTTATACTGAAATTTCAAAACTTTGACCTCCTTGAGGAACCGGAAAACAACTTAATTTAAAAAAACCTTTTCAGCCAAAAGTTTAGACATCCAAAAAGGAAAAAAGTTTTCACTATTACACATTAAAACAAAAAAGTTTTTTTTTTACCCTATACTTAAGTTCCACCCTAACATACATACATACAGAACGGGCGGGCACATTAGCTCTCAGGCTTTGATAGCCTGTGAGCTAAAGCAAATCGAATGATTCTGCATGAAAAACCCATTTATCTGAATTAAGGGGTGGTGGACTAACCCCGTTTTTCCCCCTTTATCCTTAACCAATGAACTCCCAAAACTAATCAGGGAAGTTCCTTAACATAATAAACCGGTATACCAAATTCGGAGCAAATCGAATGATTCTGCATGAAAAACTCATTTATCTGTATTAAGGGGGGGGGGGAGACTAACCCCCCTTTTCCCCCTTTATCCTTAACCAATGAACCCCCAAAACTAATCAGGAAAGTTCCTGAACATAATAAACCGGTATACCAAATTCGGAGCAAATTGAATGATTCTGCATGAAAAACCCATTTATCTGAATTAAGGGGGGTGGACTAACCCCGTTTTTCCCCCTTTACCCGTAACCAATGAACCCCCAAAACTAATCAGGGAAGTTCCTTAACATAATAAACCGCTATACCAAATTCGGAGCAAATCGAATCATTCTGCATGAAAAACACATTTATCTGAATTAAAGGGGGTGGACTAACCCCGTTTTTCCCCCTTTATCCTTAACCAAACAACTCCCAAAACTAATCAGGGAAGTTCCTTAACATAATAAACGGGTATATCAAATTCTGAGCAAATCGAATCATTCTGCATGAAAAACCCATTTATCTGAATTAAGGGAGGAGTGGTGTGGACTAACCCCGTTTTTCCCCCTTTATCCTTAACCAATGAACTCCAAAAACTAATCAGGGAAGCGCCTTATCACAGTGAACCTAGGAAAAAATTTTGAAGGAAATTGGATGTTTCTATCAAGAGTTATCGCGTTACGTACATACATACGTACATACATACATACATACATACATACAGAACGGGCGGGCACATTAGCTCTCAGGCTTTGATAGCCTGTGAGCTAAAAACTGAAGTAATTCCATGACTATAAAGAATACTGGCTAAAGCTGGTTAAAATCTTTTCTTAGAGAATGTCTTGAAGATAAAAAAAAAATCCAAATTCGAAAAGCGTTAAATTAAATTCCATTGGCGATCTGCGACAAACTTTTACTTATTAAGTGAGCACCTTAGAAGAACATGATCGCTGAATGGTGTTTGCGCTCCCTCAAACAGGCACTAGCCCAATTTGAAAAGGACAATCACATTGTCAAAAAATACATATTAAAACTTTCGTAAATCTGTTAAAAAACTGGCTGCATTGATATATATACTACATAAACAGGGTTTACAGAACTACATCCACAATTAATTTAAATCTATTCGTTAAATTAAATTTACGTATGATTAAATCGTATGAAAATAGAGAAAAGAAAACTAAACCTTTTTAGGAAGAGAATGAAGCTTTTAATTCGCCAAGCGAAGACACACCGAAATATGACGTGGGCGACGTCATCATTTGCAATATGCGCAGATTCTAAAAATAGATCATGAGGGGGAAAAGCTGTCTTAAAAAGTTCTGTTACTTTTGGTAAAAGAAGGGAAGAAAAAAAGCGATTTGAACGATGTTTAGTCGAAAATAAATAATTTATCTTAACAAAAAGTTTTCGGTAAAAAAAAAGCGCCAAGTTCTCCTTAATGTTTCCGCCAGAAAAAGTAGTGATATCTGAAGTTCGCACAAGTTAAAAGCCAAACATCCCAAATCTTTCATTGAAAATGGCTTCCTGCGACTTGGCCGTTAATGCCTTCTACAGCATTTCAAAATTAATTATTGGAAATTACACATTTATGAATTATTTAAATATTAAAAGTAATATTAGAATGCAAAGAGGCAAATTCACATAAAGACATTATAAGTAAAAGATTTCTGATAACTACCATTCAGTTTCAACAAACATTAATTTTGATTACACATCATTTAGTCCACTTGTGGTTAAATTGTCTTTTTGTACGGCCTAAAGCTAAAGTCATTAACGTAAAACCCAAGAAATAAAACAAAATTTACTTACTTCAAATTTCACAATATGTTACATTATATTTTATTGTATAATATTGAAATCTTGTGTATTGACGAAAGAGATTTTTTTCGTTTGAACATTTATTATAGTTTGTTTGCATACATTAACCCCTTCGCGACGGGAGCCTTTCACGAAATGTTTATTACTTTGCTACCGGTTTTAAAAAACGGAAGTTTGTGCCTATTCAAATCGGGGAAAATGCTCGGATTAAATTAGGCAAATTTTACAGTAAAATTTTACTGGTGAGGATAAACGAGGATCCTTAGGCCTATTTCCGGCACGTATACGTGTCGCTCGTCCCCAAGGGGTTAAGATGTATTCGATTTATAAACTGTTAAAAGCTGATACTAATTATGTTTTAGCAATTAGGGATATTATCTCCTGAATACAAGTATTTTGTTATTTTTAATTTCTAAGCTTTTAAATAAACTGAAGTTGTTTAAATGCTGTTTTCAAATGTGTATTTTATTTCTGTACTCTGTGCCACAAAATGTCTAAAATAATCAAAAAATGTAGTTGGCATGCAGCTCATTTGTACATATTTTAAAATTTGAAAAATTTTCTCGAAGGCATTAACGGCCAAGTCGCAGGAAGCCATTTTCAATGAAAGATTTGGGATGTTTGGCTTTTAACTTGTGCAAACTTCAGATATCACTACTTTTTCTGGCCGAAACATTAAGAACTTGGCGCTTTTTTTTTTACCGAAAACTTTTTGTTGGGATATCACTACTTTTTGTATGTTTTTTCAAGTTTGTTATTCTAAACTATATTAATATGAAAAAACTTAAATTTTGGTACTTTTATGTTAGCCGGGAGCAAATCTCTTCATTAGCCTTTTGTTTTTTCGCCAGTAGTATTTTTCATTTTTCACATGTGTAAATTAGAAACAATGCTTTGATTTTCAAATAAAATATTTTGGTTTATGTTATTATTTCCTATTTATTTATTTCTATGTTAAATATTCTATTAAATAAAATGAGGGAAATGCATCTATTTTATATGAGATGACTGAAAAGTATATATCTTTAAATGAAATGAATGCAATATGAACAGTGGAGTTGGGAACAGTATTTGGCGATTTGCCACTTGCGCCCAGCTAACATAAAAATACCTAAATTTATTTTATTGAGCATTTCAAATTTATACTTTATTTCTTTTTATATTAAAGTACTAGCCGCCCCTAGCAAGCAGTATTTATCGTATTAATTCCATGTTCAATGTTGCATCATGTTACTGTTATTCATAATTTAATTTACTTGTCCATTCTTTCGCAAAGTCGGAAGCTTTTGATAGAGAAATCAAGAAATCTTTACGATTATGGAAGCACATCATATATTTTGTGTTATTATGTATTTCATCTTTCGTGACAAATATCTCTTAACTCACTTATGCATGTTTCCTTAGCAGTTACGATACGTTCTCTAATGCGGAAATTTTTAATCCTATTAAGTAATCTTTTCTAATTGGGCTCACTGCCAATTGTTGTATTTTAACTGATACGACTGGGTACTAGTTAAATGGTTCTTATGAAATCCTTTGGCAATATCTGCATTTGCATTAAACCATATTGATGCTAATATCTTTTTGTTTCACGTTAACCTTTTCAATAGACTCAATTATGGAAGAATAGAAGGTCCACCGGCTCACTGCCATGATCCATTTGAAAATCTACCATTCTTCTCATCTGATCGTGTTGAAGAATTAGTCAATGTGCCATGGTTTTAAGATTTTAGCTAATTTTATTTGAAACCTGAAAACTAAAATGCGAGGAACCAGATTATAGAAGATTCATTCTAACGTACATATCGGTTAACAGGTTACATATTATAGAATTATGATAATCATAAGGAGAATTGGCAGTTTCAATGCTTTAATAGTTTCCGTAAATTCTCTTTATATAATACAGAAGTTTTAGCGGTGTAAAGATTAACAACATAGTCACAGTAAGTATAACAGCAGAGGTTTTAGGCAGTGATGAAACTATTAGCACTTTCGAAATATTAGTACGTATATCATTTAACTATTTAGATGATATGTGAAAAAATAAAAATAGATGGCTCGCATTAATAATTAACTCATTGAAAAATAGCCACTAGCGTCAAATATTCGCCAAGATGGTGACATTTAGCAAAGTTTCGCCAAATTTGGTAATATATCAACTTAATTCTCAAATTTGGTGACAAAAAATGTTTTGTTTATTCTGACGTCATAATGATGCATATGTATTATACACATACCTATAATATGTATGATGCAAATGTATTACGTATTATATGCATATGTATAATATGTATGATGCATATGCATAAGTTCATTAACATCACTAAAACACACTTAAAGAGATAGTGTTCCATAAATAGTAGGGATATTTGCCAGATTGACCAGAGTGCTATTGAGATTAGAATTCCGACATTTATAATAGACCGGGAGGCGTCTGCACACACCATCACCTCATCGAGTTTACAGCTGAAATTTTAGGATTAGTTAAAACTAGATTAGCATATTTAAATGCAACTAGTCTGTTAAGTCGTATCTTATAAGAAACCACCTGAAGACCTAATTTTAGTGGTTAACTGATAGGTTTACTATTGTATTTTCCTGCATCCAAAAGTTTGGAAACATGAAGGAGTGGGTGCAGGAAAACAAATGGAAAATCCACCAATTAACCAGTAAAATCGGGTCTCTAGGTGGTTTCCACAAAGATATGACTTGGCAGACAAGTTACAATTCAATACGCTAATCGATATTTAACCAATCCTAAAATTTCAGCCGTCAACTCGATGAGGTGATGATCTGTGCAGACACCGCCCGGTCTTTAATAAAATTGTTTTTAAGGAAGTAAAAGATAGAAAAATGGACAGATAAACTGAAAGATTTGCCTTAAGATTTTTGTAAAGCATATTAAAATTCATTCAGCTTGAAATCATGTAACACCTTTATAACACAGGCTAATTTGCTGTAATCGGGTTTTGGCGACCAACATATCTTATCTATAACTATAATCTTTCTTTTACAGATTTAAAATTAACAATAAATTAACAGTAAGTAGGCTAATAATACAATATACAGTAAACTCTCTGTAAGGCAGACTCGGTGTAAGACGGAAATCTGTCTAACTCGGAAAGATTTCTAAGTCCCTGCGAATCCATAAACATAGAGTAAAATTTGTCTATGGTGGAATATTGTCTATGGTGGAAAATTTTCTTGGTCCCGATCGATTCCGTCTTAGACAGACTTTACTGTAATAACATTAGCAGCAGACTTCGGACGCCGCATCTGTCGCACATCATTAAAGACAGTTCTGTGAAGAAAAAACAGAGGAAATCATGTCATAGCCCAACTTACACAAATTTCAAAGATCACAAGCAGCTGCAAAGTTATGTTGAAGAGGCTATGGAGTCTGACTCGAGCACAGATAACAATGATGCTGTTTTTGAAGAGTTTTTACCAAAATAATTTTACTTTGTTTTTAAATTCTTTGTGACTTCTTAAAACTTCTCTTTTACACGGCATCTTATACTTTGTCCATTTTTTTTTAACATGTATTACTTCATAACTTTTAGAGATGATTTTAATTATAATAATTTTGTGTCTTTTAACTATTGTCTTTTGACCATTTATAAATGGTTTTAATTATATACACCATTGCTGTTTTTCTTTTAATCAATTTGTTTTTATGATCTTATTGTCAATTTTTTTTATTCCAAGTTTTGTTTAGTTCTTGACTCTGTCTTGGCGCAGCATGTCCCAAAGGGGACTTTGTGCCATTAAAATTTAATCAACCAACCAACCAACCATTAAAGACAGTTTATTAGTTACACATTTCATTTAATTAAAAGGAGATTTTTAAACTTTCATATGGAATTTTTCCACTATAGGGACCTTGGCATTTTTTAAAAATCTTGGCGCAATTCGGACTTCAGACACTGAGACATGTTGCCAAATGATATAAACAACTATAAAAACAAACCTGATGAACTTTTATGTTATTTATATACATATAAACATTTTATTTATACATGTATAAAATATTATTTTATATATACAAATTGTTTATGTTGGTATATAAAAATAAATAAATGGGTTCCTTACATTAAATAAATTGTATACATCTGGAAAAAATTGCTTATGTATATGACACAGTAAATAGGTTGCCAGAAAATACGTTATTATCAAATTTCTTTTCTCGTCAAGACTTTTTTCTGTATTTCGCCAAGGCTACTATATCGGAAACGTACCGAATTGTGGTTATATTTTGTTAAATGTTTTATTGTTTTAATATCGTAAATATATCATAACCTATACTGATTAAAATTTTTAGGTATATTCAATTTTTCTGTTTAAAAAACATCTTTGGAAAAGCATATATATAAAATGTTGTTCTGCTTGAAATCACATGACTCCCTTCAAAACTCTGTAATCGAGTTTTGGCGACCATCATTGGCACAATTGAATGTGTTAAGGAACTGTTTACGGCCAAATGAACACCCCCTGTTTGAAGGGTTTAGAGGCGGAAATTCTGTGTTTTCAGTTCTTGTTAATTGTGCTACAAACCCGACTTACTTGTGAAATTTCATGATTCTACGACTTTTAGAAGTACCTTAGTTATTTGATGATGCGAAGTGAGTCAGTGACAAAAAAGCGCTTTTTCTGAATTTAATATTTCGAAAACTACTAAATATAGAAACATGAAATCGTGGAATCTTAGTTCAGTTTGACCATACGAACATGTGTATAAAAGAAAAATTTCTATATCTCTCCCTAAAACGACGTTATGAGGGGGTGAAAAGTATGCCAAAATGGTTCAGGAAAAGGTAGCTTACGGCTTGTGCAAACTTAGCGGACGCACTGCCATGCTCCCAGAAAACGTGAGATAAGTATGCTGCATTACAAATAAAAAAATAAATGGGATTACTTCATCACACTTATCAGCTGCGATATCTGTTGTTTCGGGAGCTTTCTCCGTTCCGTTTACAATGCCTCAGGCATTCTTGTCAAGCAGAAGGTACTTTACATCAGCAGCCCAATTACCATAATTATGAGAATTTAATTTGCTGATATTAACCTGAATACTGGCCATTGTCAAGAGGAAATAGGAAAATTTAAGACAAGAAGTTTTTTTTTTTTCCTTCAAAGTAAAAAAAAATATGTACCGGAAGCCAAATATAAAGAGAGTACCAAAAAAACTTATTTAATTCAACTTCAAAAAAACTTTGAAAAAATTAATTTTTTTTTAAGTCATTACTATTTCTCTTTACTTTGTTTAAAAAAATACTGAAGTATGCCCCCCCCCCCCCCCCCTTTAGAATTCACTAGGAGATAATATGGCCGTCAGTTGTGCTAACACTTTCACCAGCGCCAAGGAGGGTTACAGTCAACATTTAAGGGTTAACTAAAAAGACCCTGGTCATAACCCATGTCAGGCCTTAAACTGGGACTGGTCTAAAATTAATAGAATTGTAGCAGAGCTGGGAAGAAACCCTTTCCTTGGCGAGATAGTGACAAAAAAAGTGTTAAAGTGTTATGACGCAAGTAAAGATGCAAATGGGTTTGAAATTAAACTAACATTTATTTTTAACCAAACATATATGACTTTAATAAATATTAAACAAAACATAATTTAAATGAAATAAAATTATGATGAAATAAGATTAGTGACATTTGGCATTCAGTGAACAGCATGATATATCGTTGAACAGTTTCTGATATTATTTTAATATTCATAACATATTTCAGTTGTAGACATTCACTTAAATTAAGAAGAAAAAACAACTCGCAGTTTCATTGACTAAGTTGAACACAATATATCTGATATATACGGCCCATGTTATACTCCCTGTAGAAAAAATTGGCTTCTCAAGGACAAATGTCCTCTTTGCATTATCCCTTGATTGGTCACTCCTCGGCCCTTATCTTAGGTTAGTAACTATGGTAACGAAGGGAAAATAAAAAAAGGATGTTTGTCCTTGAAAAGCCGATTTTTCCTACAGGGAGTATAGTTGTAAACAATGACAACAGCTTTCAGTAAAAAGATGATGAAATTAAGCAAGTGCAGAATGGATGAAGATAAAAGCAGTTTCTGAGTGACGAACAATTACTGAAGATACGTAACTCACAAACGTTGCTTTCATATATGTCTGCGCGGAAAGGTTTTTTAAATGAAACAGCAGACTGTATACACTAACTTTTCCACTATTTAATTGAAAGTATTTACAAATAAATTATCCGCTTAGGGATCACAATACACACTCATCGAGATCCACAAACTCGACTGGTAAAGAAAAAAGAAAATCAACAACAAATTCCCTGCGCAGAGGGAAAAAACAGAGTACGTGTTTTCATTTATCGCTACACAGAGGGAAAAGGGCTGGAATATTCAGCTTCACTTTAGCGCAACTGAAATACATGCAATTAAGAATTATAAAAGCAATTTAAAAACTAAACATTCTCCCGGCCTTGAAATCCGAAAGGGTTTCAAAAATTTACTCTAAAGGTAATTTACATAACTTAGTAATTGGCCTTTTCAATTCACTACTTTCAATTCTCAGGGTAACTACACGAACCTTTTTATCAGGTCCAGGATGGGTTTTGATCACTCTATCTAATTTCCATTGTAAAGGGGAAAGACCTTCATTTTTTATTATAACCAAATCACCTATCTTAATATTAGAATCTTCTTTAAGCCATTTTACTCCCTGTTGTAGGGTTGAAAGGTACTCATTACTCCATCTTTTTCAAAAGTATTGGAGCATTTTCTGCACTGTAATTGTCACGTGGTCAATCTTGATGCAGGTACCTCTGAAATATCAACTTCAAGTACTGAAGTAAGAGGAGCACCAATTAAAAAATGACCAGGGGTTAAGGCCTGTAAATCATTAAGATCGGAACTTACAGGACAAAGGGGTTTAGAATTTAAACAGGCTTTGATTTGAGCTAAAAGAGTTGAAAGTTCCTCAAATGTTAAAACTGAATTGCCAACGGTTCTTTATAAATGAAATTTCATCGATTTAGCACCAGCCTCCCAAAGTCCTCCAAAGTGAAGGGCTGAAGGTGGATTGAAATGCCAATTTATTTCTTCCGAACTTAAGTACTTTGCCACTTCTTCATTATGCTGAGAGGAAGTTGCAAATTTATACAATTCTTTCAACTCCTTGCTCGCACCGACAAAATTTTTGGCACAATCATTTACAATTTCCTTTGGTTTGCCTCGTCTGGATATAAATCGCTTGAGACAAGCTAAAAAGGCCTGAGTAGATAAATCAGTCACTAATTCAATTTGAATTGCATGGGTAGAAAAACATATAAATAATGAAATATAACACTTAAAAGGTTTTGTACCTCTGCCTTTTCTAAATTTACATAATGAAAAACATATAAATAATGAAATATAACACTTAAAAGATTTTGTACCTCTGCCTTTTCTAAATTTACATAATATAGGTCTTGCATAGTCAGTTCCTGTGACAAGGAACAGACGGGTAGGTTGCACTCTAGTAGAAGGTAAATCAGCCATGATTTGTTTGGACGCAGAAGCAAGAGCACAAATTACACAATTTTTTACAAACTTTCTTACAACACTTCTTCCACTTAAAATCCAATATCGCTGTCTGATAACATACAATAGTAGTTGCGGGGCAGCATGAAAGTGAGATAAGTGAAAATATCTAATAATCAGCACAGTCACTGGAGGATTTTTCGGTAACAATATTGGATGAATTTGATCTTGTGTGAGATTTGAATGACGAAGACGTCCTCCCACTCTGAGTTTCCTTCTCCATCAAGGATTGGAAAAAGACTGATCAATTTGCTATTCCAAAGTAAACATTTACCAGAAGTCATATATTTAATGTCGTCAGTAAATGATGACTTTTGCATTTGTTTGATGATCACTTTTAAAGCACTCTGAATTTCTGTGTTTGTAAGAAAATCTAAGTTTCGTTTTGAAACAGGTAAACGGGAATTCGTAAGAAATCTCAAGTACCAAGCAATTACACATTTTAGTTTAGTAAATGATGATATATTTGAGAGAATAGGCATTTCGTCACTTAACTGAGCTGTAGCACAAAAATAATTTTTTCTTTGCTCCATTAAGGCTTCGTCACACAAAACACTACCTAATTGCAGTTCTGGAGAGGTGAAAGATGGATCACTAAGTCAACTCGGACCATTCCACCAAAGATCATGCAATGATAATTCTGAGGGTGATAGACCTCTTGATGCACAATCTGCTGGATTCTCTTTTCCTTTTACATGATGCCAGCACTCTGACGGAACAAGTTGTTGTATTTCTGAAACACGATTCGCAACAAAAGTTTGCCATCTTCTTGATTCTGTTGATAGCCAAGAGAGAACTATTGTTGAATCTGTCCAACAGTTAATTTTAGAGATGTCCAGGTACAATGAATCTAGGACAGTTTTTACCAAATGGGCTGACAGCAGGGCAGCACTCATAAGGAAGGTCTCCATACGGGCATACTCAGAAAAACCTGAAAAAAATACAGAATGTTCTTCTCCCTTGGGTATATAAATTTATAAAAAAAATTTCGGCAGAACCTCGGTTGAACGTCCGTAAAAAAATAATGAAAATTTCGTTTATTTGGCGACTTATCACCGTTTGGCGAAGAAATAAAATTTAAAAAAATACGCTTGTTGAATACTCTTTAAAGAAAAAACTTTTTATGTTGAATTTTTTTAAATAAGTTTAATATAAAGAACTTTAGCTTTGTTATTTTTAGTTTGTTTTACACATCTATGAAATAACTGCGCAAGCGCCAACATCATGTTTTCATTTGTTTGTAGCATTTATATTCTGATAGTAATAGAATGTTGTATTGATTTTTATTCGTGTTTTTTAACTTATTTATTATAGTTAATTATTTAAATAAAAACAGTTCTTTTTTAGAACTAATATTATTTGTTAAAATGGCAAAATGTTGGCCATCGAATAACTCTAGTTTTCGAAATTGTAAGAAAATACTTTTTCTTATAGAATTCATATGTCTTTTTCCAAAGAGCAAAACAAGTTAGTTACGTATTTTAACTTTAATTTATTAAAAAAACATAAAATATTATTTAATATATATTATAAAATGTTGTTGATTTAAATACACTCGATTTTAATTATTTTCTTTTAATGAAATGAAAAATGACGCATAAAAATTAGTAAGTAGTTAATGTGTAAAGATTGAATTTTGTAGTCTTATTTTTTAGTAAATTTTTGATGTGCTAAAGTTATAAAAAATGATATATACACGGTTTTATTCCAGTTGAAAATACAATGTTTATCAAGGTTTAGAATATGTATAGAATTTAATAATAAATAAAATATTCAATTTTAAGTCCTTTTCTTCGTTTATCAAGTGCAGACGATACATTGAAAACTTATTCCAATATTCTTTTGATCGTATTATATTCATGTTATTTAAGTTACAAATAGTTCATTTATTTAATTTAAAATTAATTTTATTTTATATTCAGAATCACTTTAATTTAAAATGCATGCATTAAATGTTGTACTATTAAACGAGCAAGTATTGTTAATTTAGTATTTGTTTAAATATTTTGTGAGTTCTGACAATAACTGCAAAAATTTTCCTAAAATCACCAGATTAGATTTTTTTTTTTTTTTTTTTTTTTTTTTTTTTTTGAAGCAGACAAAGCCATTTAGAGAAACCCTGTTAAAAATTCTATTACGAATTTCAGATTGTTACTTACTTACAGAAGATGAATCTTGTTTGCCAGATATATTGGAAAATATTTATGTTACAGCTTGTTTTGATAAAAATATGTGTATTTAAAAAAAAAGTCGGAATGCCATTTTAGTTTAAGGGCTAAAGGCAATAATACTTTTGTAGCAATAGTGCTTTTCTCCCGAAATTAAAATGATATTTCGATTATTTTTTAAAAATGTACATAATATTATCAAAACAAACTGTAATAAAAATATTTTGCAATAAAACTGGGAAACAAGATTCATCTTCCATAAGGGAGTAAAGAATCAGAATATCTACTATCTGCGCAAGAGATGCGCAGATAGTAGATATTCTGTCTGATAGGTATACCCTTGGTTCTTGTTTCTGTACACATTTTTGCCAACATTTACTTTGTGTAATTAATGTACCTACTGGTGCACATGTCAAACATGTTTACATGCTTTGAAACCTAACCTATTCACAGCTATATATATTAACCTCATTCATATACCATCATATTTCATAAACTTCATTCTTTCATTCATCTTCATTCATTTCAATAATTATGTTTTATTAAAAGATCGTTCTGCTTTATTTGCATTTCATACAATAGGAAATATAATTTTTACTTTTATTGAAAGCACTTTCTTTATTAAAAAAACAGTAGTTTACTTACCTCTTAAATAGACCTCATTCATTACTTGTTATCAATCAAAGTTAATCTTCTTTATTTACTTTTCATAAATCTCTATATTTCCCAGCACCTGTTTTTCATTTCCACCACACACTCTTGCCAGACACACTCCAAAGTATGATGTAATTTAGTTATCCTGATCGCCATCAGGTGGCATGATCAGCTTGTGTCAGTGACGTCTTCACTTACGTGAATCGACGTGACGACTTACTGACCAATCGTATTACTGGAATTGGTGGGTGTCTCGCGCAGGGTGTGATAGGAGACTTTTCAATCCGGTGGATCATTTATATACTGGAGCTTCACTATGTAGCAGTAGCTTCATCTGTTGAGTTTGTTTTGTTTATCCGTTACGAGTCCTAACGTCATTTCTGGAGGATGTTTTTCGCTCATTAGTCTTTCATCTAATATATTAAAGTCTCGGGCTGTTTTTCCTCAAATGTTTAAAGAATATGAAATAGTGTTTTATTTTTAAGTTGTTTATCATCTGTAAACGTCGATTGTCAGTCGCCCAACTTTGTGAACGATGTTTATGAAGCCATCTGTTTTTACGGAATTACGTTGTCGCCGTTTAAAGAACATTTCATTATTACAAGAGATTGTTCGTCCGGCTTAACATGTTTCCAGTGAAGGATAAAGTTTGGTTCCATTGTAATTCATGTGGAAATGATGATGGCGTCGTGGTTTACTCTAATGACCGTTGGTACTCCATTTCATCTGCTCGGTTTGAGAGGGTGCTGGTGATTCTCCCTGATGCTGTAGTGTTTAACTTTGTTTATGGACATAGTTCGGTAAAGAATATTGCGACATGGATTGTGAGTGTATGGAATTATGTAAAGAACATTTACGATAAACCATAGTACCTTTTGGGTGGGCTATTGATCAGGATAGACTCCAGTACTTTTTCTCAGCTGTTTGAATTTTCTAAAATGCCTTTTACAAATTGCTAATAAGCTCTGGTGCATCTTCATTGTCACAATAGTAGTTTATTTTATTTTGTGTTTATTTAATGTGATCAAAGCAGTTATGTTTACTTTAATTTAAATCTTGTTTAATAGAATTATTGTGATGTTTAAGTTTAAAATACATTCTGTTTCTAATGGCTATTTTACTTTATCAATGTAATTTCATGTTTTTATGTTAATGAACTAATAACACTGATTAAAATCAACAATAACATTTATGTTTTATATTCTTTTGATTAAGCTTCTTTAATAGAACCAATTTAATACAGAATATCATATTTAAATATTTCTTTTGGGGGGTGATAAAATCAGCTATTCGCTTCTATCTGCCTTAAGGAGCTCTGTTAATCCTTAACCCCTTGAATATTACGTAAGTAGTATTCAGCACTGTCATATATGACGTCATACTAAAAACCCGCGTATTTGCATTATTCACCCCGTCTACCAGATGGTGCAGCTGTGTCAATAGACTCCAGATTCCAGTATTGACATTGTACGCTTACTTATATCGCTTTGATGCTGACTGTTATTGCGGCTGGCTGTGATATATCTCAACCTTAACGAAAATTAGTTTAGAGTTTTTAAGTGTATTTGTTGGTTTGCGTTTAGTGTTACATTTTATTTTTCTTAAAGCCGTCTTTTATGTTTTGTCAGCTTTTAATCTTTGTTTTATAGAGTCAGTACTTACAGGAAATAGCTTTTTAAAATAGTATTTCATATCAACATTAAAGAAATGTGTTTGGATATTTGATCGGACTTTAGACTTCGCTGTTTACACATGCCTTTAAGTTGCTGTTATATTTTGAAGCAAGTGGTTGAGATTGTAACGATGTTTTTCAAAGATGATCCTTGAAATACGCAGATGTTTTTCCCGAAGTGATAGTTTACTGAAAGTGTCCGAACTGCATGTTCAAGATATGTTTTCATATTTCAACTGCTTGCGTAGTGTCAATGACCTTGGAGTGAAGCTCTACGATCGGCCGTGTGTTTTCATAGTTTGCCTTTTTAAAGTGAGTTTGTTTATCGTCCGGTTGATAATGGAAGCAAGTTATTTTTGAGAAGCTATGACACTTTTATTGAATGGAGTCCTGGTGCATTGAAAGTCATGTTGTAATTGAAAGTAATAGTTTTTCCCTTTGATATTTTTCGAAGAGATTTATTTTTGCAATATGCCGTGAGTTCTTATACATAATGTCAAGGCAGATAAGTTTGTTTCTTTAGTCATTTGATATTAAGTAACTTTGTTTAATTTTAATGTTTTTTTTTTTAATTTTATTGTTTACTTTTATCTTTTGTTTTAATCAATAAATATCGTGTTGTTTTTAAATCTATTATCTTTCTGTCATCCGCCACTTACGTTATATCTTTTCTGTTTTAGCTTCAGTAATTTAAGTACTTATATGTTTATTTAAATTAAGTTTAAAGTTTATTATGGGGTTTTAAAATCAGCTGTACGCTTCATGCTGCAATATGCTATTCTGCAAAAACTTTTCAACCCGTTAGACATTACATTAAGTAATTGTCTAACACTAAGGAGCGGAGAAATGAATGAATGAATGAATGATGCGCGTATAATCAAGCATCAGGGAAAAGAAAACTTACTGATCTACTTCAACGTGTCGATCAGCAACAGAGAAAAACTCAGAGCGCATTGTAAACTAATCTGCATTTCCGTTGAAAACACGGGCCGGCGAATGGATGGACAAAGGATGTGAGATTTCATCTCACTGGGGAGGGGAGAGGAGGAGGAGGAACCAATTTCATGCAGCTCATTTTAGGGCGATACTAAGTGAAGTGGGTGAAGGATTGAAGAAGAAATAAGAGATAGCCAAAACCTATGGAATACTTCAAAGTACATATCTACAATTTTAAAAATCCAGAGTAAAATAGAAGCAGTTTATGAAATGAACAAGTTTAGAAGTTCGGACTCAGAACGAGACTTTAACAGGTAGGACTTTACAAGAAAAGGCTTTTTTTTCACAGATGCATTGGGCGTTGAGTTGAAAATGTTAAAAAGGAAAAAAAAACGTACTATTGTTCCCTTTTCCCTCTTTTATCTACAAAAATAAGTTGTCATCAATACAGAAATGTCGTTAGAAATTACAAAAAAATAATATCTCAAAAACTTAATTCAAATTTTTAAATTCTGAGACCACTTTTGACATCCTCAGATCCATACGTGTAACTGGTGTTAATTTGATTGCCCCATGTTCCATATTTTAAGAGGAGTAGCTGTGAAATAGAAATGAACAGTCACTTTTTAACACTTTCCAACAAAGTTGAAAAGTGTTTATGACTTCAGTTTGTCTGTCTGTTTGTCCGCGCTATAGGGGGGGGTGATTGTGTTCCGGGTGTAGCCCGGATTTCCGGGTTTTTTGGTCGATCCTTCCGGGTTTTTGAGATCGTTACGTTTACTGGAAAATTCTGACATTAAAAAATACCGCGAATTTCGACAAATAGTCACCGAAAAAAATCAATTCCTCAATCGTTCACTGAAAAAAATCGACAATTTCATCAAAGGATTGCGGGGAAAAAAAAGCAAATTTCATCAAAGAACCTCGAAATTGATGGAAACCATCAAACGTTGTGGTTCTCATCGCCTCCCTTATCTATTTATATTATCATTTCATTCCACTTACATCATTTTTATTTTTTTAAGTTCATATTTCATAAAGTCTTTTATTTACTTTTATTTATTTCCTTATAATATCAATAATAGACATAAATTAACTTAAACTTACCTTTCTATATTGTTTTTAGTTAGTATCCAGTTGATTTAAGTTCCTCTTTAATCTTTTGCCGTTCGTATTAACTTCTGCCATTTTCCGTTTCACTACTTCCATATCTTGTCATCCTACACCGGCAAAATTCAACTCCCGACTAAGTTTAATTTTCCGTAATGATATTTTCTCAGCCAGATGGCGACATCGCATATTGCTTCTTTAATCGATCTTTTCATCGATTCGATGCCGCTTTCTGATTGGTCCATTTGGTGGGTGTCACTATCAAACGATGTTTTCAATCCGAGCCATTTTAGTTAAATACGCGATGCAAACACTGTAAGGTCACACTTTGGCACAGATGTCATATTCGCCCCATATTGGCGCGATTTTTTTCTGACGCCAATGTCATATACGCAACGGGTACTTAATTGGCGCCAAAGTGTCGTTATATTGCTTGATGTGGTAACCCGGATTATGTTGTTTATGCTGTTGATGTTTTCGCCAAATTGGCAACCGAAAATAAATCGCGCCAATATGGGGCGAATATGACATCTGTGCCCACACTTTTTAGTCTTCCGAATGGGAGCTAATTTTCATGATCTGGATAGGGGCTGGGACTCTATCCTGGAAGTATGTTTAGTATACTTGTTATTATATTTACGTTTCATAGATTTTAAGTGTTTTTAAATAGTTTATCATATGCAAATTAAGTATGTTTACATCTGTGTCTAAATGAAATCGCCATGCTTACTGATTGTTGTATTCAAGTCCAAACAATGTGCATTACTGTGAAATATTTTGCTGTCAAGTTCTTCATTGTGTCTATCAATAAATTGCAAGTTTTATTCAAGTAAATATGACTTTGTTTTTCTGAAGTGCATTCTCAAGTTATTTTTCTACATCCGCAACATGCCCATTCTTCCGTGAGTTTACATCTCCAGCTTTAGCTTATCACAGCGTAAACCTGCTTGTTTAAATTTACCATTGTTACGTATATAATTATTTAAATTATATATCGTATATGAAATGGTTATGGGCCATGGATGACCTGAAATTTTTTTTTGCGAAGGAACTATTCAACATGGAGTTCCGATATGAAGTATCTTTTAATGGAAAAGGGGCTCTGGGAGATTATTAGCTTGAAATAAAACGTACCAGAAGCAAGTGATACTGTTACTGCCGATGTCATAAATTCTTTTATTGCCCATTCTAATAAGGCTTTATCTTTAATATATTTAAATGTGGAAGCTGAATTCAAAAGAATTATAGATGATTGCCTTTATCCTGTGGATGCATGGGAAAGGTTGAGGAAAAATTTTTCACCCCAACACTCGCACTCATCATATGACCCTCTTCAATGAGTTAATGGAGGGAAGGATTAGACATGGTGAATCAATAAATTTATTTGCAACTCGATTGAAGAAAATATACTTGGAAATAAAGCTGATTGACAAAAATTTTTCAGAAAGTCACTTATGCTATCAATTTTTACGTTTCTTGCCCTCAAGTTATGATGTAATTGTCCAGCAACTACTGAGTAGACCTGATGACACATTCAAGTTCGATCTAGTCGTTGATGAGTTAATTTCTGAAGAAACACGCCAACGTTTACCAGACAGGGATGGTGCTAAACAAGTAAACATTTCGAGTCTACATCAGCCTTCAAATTTTACTAAAAAGAAGCCTCGCTTTCGAAAACCTAAAGGAGAGAAGTGCTTGAAATGTGGTAAATTAGGCCATCTTCAGATAAATTGTTTTTCAAGAAGGCCAACCAGTCCTTATCGTCGTAGAGATGCTTCTCCAGCTCCATCCTTCAGACGTAATTATTCATCAGACAGATCCAGTAGTTCCTTTCGTCATCGGTCCCCAGATAGATGCTGCGGTGGCTCTTCATGTTCCTATCAGCTAGTTGACGATTCCGATTCCTGTTCCTATGAATCTTCACCTTCTGCTCCGAGAGATTCCAGACATCGTAGAAAGATTCCTCACCATGCCAGACGTTCATCTTCAAGTTTTTCTGACCAGAGGGATGGTGATTCTCGCTGTGACTTATCAAGCTCATCACGTAAATC
Source organism: Maratus speciosus (assembly GCA_963932465.1). Taxonomy (NCBI): domain Eukaryota; kingdom Metazoa; phylum Arthropoda; class Arachnida; order Araneae; family Salticidae; genus Maratus; species Maratus speciosus. Next base: position 78,168,300 of record OZ010792.1, read on the forward strand.
TAATTTATTTGTTTCTCACTCTAGTTGAAGTAATGTAGTGAAGGATGGTGATTGGGTGTTTGATTCCGGCGCGAGCCATCATTTCTGTAGTAATAAGAATTTATTTTCAAATTTTAAAGTTTTAAATGATGAAATGTCTGTTGCTGTTAAAAATGTTTTGTTTTCCATTAAGAGAAAAGGTGATGTCAAAAATGTTTTGGTCAAAGAGTTTTTACCTTGTGTAATGTTATGTACTCAGATCAGTTACGTAGGAATCTTATCACGGGCCCTCAATTAGACCTCAATGGTTTAAGTTTTTCTGGTTACAACGGTGAAGTGAAATTCTGCCGGAGGGACGAGTACCTTTTTAGTGCCTATATCAAAAACCGTATTTATCGGTTATATCCGAAAATTCCTGTTCCTTGTTCTAAATCAGTTAAGTTTGAATCTCTTTCTGCTAAGAAAGAAGATAGAATGTTACATTGGCATCGGAGATATGGTCATATTAGTCAGTCTCTTATAGCACATACTAGTCGTAAACAGGTTGTATGAGGGTTGCCGGGCTTAAAGGAAACAGATTTGTTTTGTGAATCTTGCAAATTGGGTAAACTAGAAAGTGTGTCTCATAAGTATAGTAAAAACATCCGCTCTAACCATCCTCTCGAGCTGTTGTATGCAGATCTGTGAGGTCCTTGTCGTGTCGAAGGTAGGAATGGTGAGATATACTTTTTATCCATCATTGATGATTTTTCCCGTCGTGTGTCTGTATATCCTCTTAAATTGAAATCTGACACCTTTGATGTAGTCAAGAGACTTATATTAAGAGCAGAAACATATTTGAACCGGAAGGTCAAAAGTTTTAGAACAGACAACGGCGGGGAATTTGATAATATTTCCTTCAAGAATTTCTTTGACGATAAGGGCATCCATCATGAATTTACAAATGTGCACACTCCACAGCAAAATGGAGTTGCTGAGAGGTTTATGTTGACAGCAGCCGATGGTATGAGAACACTTCTTATTGACAGTAACCTTGACCCTAGTTTTTGGCCTGAGGCTCTCAAATATTTTGCCTACTCTTGGAATAGAGTGTGTCCTAAGTTGTTGGGGAAGACGCCCTTTGAACTTTATGGAGGAAAGAAACCTTCAGTTCGGCCCTTAAAGCCCTTTGGTATTGTTTCATATGTTCGGGTTCCTAAACAAAGGACTTGGAAATTAGGGGCTAGAGCAAAGAAGGGTTTTCTGGTTGGATATGCTTTTAAAACGAGGGGATACAGGATTTGGATTCCAGAATCTGACGAGATCGTTGAAACTTCCAATGTTTCTTTTAACGAATCATGTTGTGGTCTAGGGCGCAGTTGAACAGCACTGGGCTCCGAGGATTATGCCCTCTTCTCTCCTAATGCTCAGGATAATCGAGATAAAGTTGTTGAAGTTGTACCTGAGGATATCTCAGTCCTTCCAACAATTCTCTAGATTTCCCACATGGGAGGGGGGAGGACAAAGACTTGGGGTCCAGATGCACTACTCAACCCACTATTCCCCCCTTAAGGGATGTTAGTTGGGTTAGAAAGCCTTCCACTCGTAAGACAGGTGATCGTACTGACATCTATTATTATGAGTCGGGAAAGACCGATCGCTTGAGATCATTGAATGAGGTTAAGAAATATTGTGATGAAAATCGTATTAATTTTCAGCCTGATCTTTTTGGCTTTAAGGCATCTAATTGTTATTCTGGCATCGTACCTGTTCCTAATAATTCTTCTGCATCTGACGACGAGGACACTGATTCTATTGATTCATATTTAGTTTACCCAAGAGCAGGGTTGGGTTTTTGATGTCAAAAACTGGTTTTTGACATGGCAAGCATCAACAAGTTGGAAATTGCTCGTCAAACGTGGCAAATGAGGTGCGTTCGTACTATAACTAGTTTTAAAATTATTTTTTGCACCCCATATTGTACTGAATGTATAATTTTTTGCACTTCATAACGTGCATAGTCTGATACATCATTAAAATGCACTTCCAATAATTTTTTCGGAACACTTTTGACTGTCCCTGTAATTAAACTATACATCCGATTTTCCTAAAATTTGAAATAGCTCAACAAAATTTTGCAACAATTATATCTTTAAAATTTCAGACCATTCGGAAGGCTGTAATATCATTAAAATGCACTTGCAATAATTTTTCCCATTGGCCGTAATGTAAAGAAAAACTTTTGGCTGTCCCTGTAATTAAACTATACATCCGATTTTCCTAAAATTTGAAATGGCTCGACAAAATTTTGCAACAATTATATCTTTAAAATTTCAGATCATTCGGAAGGCTCTAATACCATTAAAATCCACTTGCAATAATTTTTCCCATTGGCCGTAATGTAAAGAAAAACTTTTGACTGTCCCTGTAATTAAACTATACGTCCGATTTTCCTAAAATTTGAAATGGCTCGACAAAATTTTGCAACAATTATATCTTTAAAATTTCAGATCATTCGGAAGGCTCTAATATCATTAAAATCCACTTGCAATAATTTTTCCCATTGGCCGTAATGTAAAGAAAAACTTTTGACTGTCCCTGTAATTAAACTATACATCCGATTTTCATAAAATTTGAAATGGCTCGACAAAATTTTGCAACAATTATATCTTTAAAATTTCAGATCATTCGGAAGGCTCTAATATCATTAAAATCCACTTGCAATAATTTTTCCCATTGGCCGTAATGTAAAGAAAAACTTTTGACTGTCCCTGTAATTAAACTATACATCCGATTTTCATAAAATTTGAAATGGCTCGACAAAATTTTGCAACAATCACATATTTGAAATTTCAGACTATTCGGTTGGGTAGTTTTTGCTCTGTTACATGCGGACAGACAGACAGACGGACGGACTGAACGACGACTATAGGTGCTACGTATTTATATAATTACGAACGCACCTAAAAACTGGTTTAAACTGTCATAAACTGGTTTAAACCGTCGAAAACTGCCAAATACATGTAACACGCTAAAACATTTTAACAATAGGTAAACATTAAATAAGTCAATGATTTATGTGATCTTTTATTGAAATTTAATAATTTAAAAAATATATTATTTGCAATAAATATTTTTTTTTTTGATTTTTCAACCAGAAGAAAATAATTTTGTACAATTAAATAATCCGGATCAATTTTACCCCGCAGCATGCTGCAGCACACCACGTGTTTAGCACATTTATTTACACCCAAAATATTTTTGAGTTTAGAGTGTATGAAGCGTTAGAAAATAGTCTGTCTCTTAATTGATGCTGAACTAGTGGGACTTGATAGCAAAAGCATTGCTAGATGATTGCAAGTGTTGAAGCAGGCTCAAAAAGCTGTTGCATTTTAAATGATACCTTTCCACCAAGCAATGGAGTCCTCCCTATAGCACTGAAATAAGAAGACGGGAAAGGGGATTCTTTAGCTTCATACACAATCAGTATGGGTAAGCATCCATAAATTCTCTCTGTAGCTCAAGCGCGAGCTGAATCAACTGATACAGCAGTCAACCCTTGCCCCTGATGGTTGGGATGCAAAGTATAAGCCAAACAATGGTATGGTTTCATGATTTGATCCCTTCTATTATGCACTTTTTCAATATGGGGCTTAAGTGAATTTTCTTTTAGATGACCGAGCCAATTTTGTTCAGTTTTAAAATCAAAAACATTTTTATATATTGAAAGAAAGCATGTTTTAAAAAGATTTTGACTTTAAGCTTTTTTTTTAATTACTTCTCTTATTTTGTAAATGTTTAAAATTAATAATCCAATTTCAATTTTGAATGGAATGGTTATTGCCTAGATTAGAATAACATTGATGCACATTATCTTGTTATCTCTCTATTCTAAAAAAAAGTAACTCCCGCTGTCACCGCCGCCGCCGCCGCCGCCGCCGGTTTTGAATTTTTTGTGACCGGAGGTCTTTCTTCGTTAATATGACGAAAAATAATGCATACAAAAATATGAAAATTGGTAGTATTATACAGAAATGTTTGATAAACACGCTGATGTAGACAGTTTTCAAATCGAAGAATTATTTTAAGAGATATTTAATGCTAAAGTTGGACAAAATCGTTCCATTAAAAAAGTTTTATAGGAGCAAAAACTATACATCGGAATTTAATACTTTTTAGATCATTTTATACGTTATAATTTCCCGGTGTGCAGAATTAATTAATTTTTTTAATTTGACTCATTTTTCGAGGTTTCATTTCTATTTTAAATTCAAATTTTCAGCATTTCGAGAGATATTTTTTTACTTATTTCAGAAAATTGTACTAATTTAACCTGTTGCCAAACTGTATAAACAACGGAAACAATAATGTTTGCTTCAAATTAAAAATTTATTTACACGTGACTATTATAAACAGAAAAGAAAAACTTTCAAATTAGAATTAAATAATTACGTATAAAAAGCAGGAACTTATTGAAAATTACTTCATCTATAATTACACGTGAATTTTAACAGAGAAAGGATATTGTAAAGTAATAAATTCATTAACATGCGTTAGAAGTCTTAAATAGGAAAAATTACATCACATTTACGTCACATTACACTTATTACGTAAAATGAACGAAAAATAATATTGCAAAATAGTAGTTTAAATTTAAAAATAGTGCGAGACATTTACTTGATATTTTGAGATGAACTTTTCAACTATTTTTTTTTGCACAGCGCAAATAATATTTCATTTCTAATAAAAGCATTTTCACGTGAATATTAAAAAGGGAAAGAAAAGTTTGGTGAAAATTACGTCAGATTAAAACGATATATTTAAAATGTTTTATTTAAAAGGACTTTCTTTTCGCTTTGTTAAAAAATACCGGGAGACAAAGACTCTGTTTACTTAATTCCTTTTATATTAGATGATTTTGAAATGCCATTGTATCTTTTAACAGCAGCTGATTTTTCCGTAAAATTCCCCAATCAAAGAGAAATGAATAGAAACCCGTTTATAGGGAGATCGCCTTTGTTTTTTTAATTATAATTCAATCTTCAAAAAAAATTCAATTAAAGCCGATCAAATTAGCGTGCTTTTAGAGACTGCAGTGTCTGATCGGGGGGTTGGCGAGCGTAGCTCGTAGGGGGCCGAGCCCCCTAGTATATACAAAAAAATCTGCACTTTTCTAAGTTTTTTTTTTTCCATAAAAAAAGCTAGCTAATGCTTTAAGCTGTCAAAAGTAAGCGAAATTAAAATGATTTTAAGTAAGAGAAAAAATGTACAACTCAGGTGAGCTTAATGTCTACTTTTTAGAAAAGCACAATTTTACAAAAAAAAAAAAAATTTAAATAAAAATTTTACCTTGTTAAAAAGTTGTACTTAACAATAATACTTTACTATGTACTAATTACTGATATACAGTAAGAGTGAATTTAAAATATTATGTAATGTTGTCATGTGTGACATTTAATTTGAATTTTTACAGATCAATCTAGTATTTGAGGTTTTTGACAGATGGTTTTTGACAAGAGGTTTTTGACATGATGGTTTAAAATATGGTTTAAACCCGACATAAACTGACACATGTCAAAAACCTGCCAACCCTGTAATTATTATTAATACTATATACTAATTATACAATTACAGTAATAGTGAATTTTAAATATTACATCTAATGTGTGACATTTAATGTGAAATTTTACAGATCACTGTTGTATTTGAAGTTTTTGACGAGGTTTTTAACAAGGGGTTTTTGACATGACTGTTTAAACCGCAGTTTAAACCGTCAAAAACTGACATGCGTCAAAAACCTGCCAACCCTGCCCAAGAGCTTGACTAGTACATCAAAGTGACACTCCCAGAACTTTCAAGCAAGCGTCTAAATCGGAACAGAGTTTGGTCTGGTGGAAAGCAATGGAGCTTGAGATACGGGTTATGCGAGAACGAGGGGTTTGGCACTTAACGGAATTGCCAGTACATGTCACGCCAGTAGGTTGCCGGTGGGTTTACACGACGAAATGGGATGAATTTGGGCGGATTGCCAGGCACAAGGCTCGACTTGTTATGTTTATGTAAAATTTTTGATTTAATGAAAATTGAGCATTATCAAATGATCTGATTACAGGTTTCTTTTATAGGACGTTGATTCAGTTAAAGGTTTTTATTTAAGTGCCCTAGTATCTACATTTATGTGCAGGCGAAAGGTTGAATGAATGATAGTAGTTGGAACTTAAATTGATATGAGTGCGTGCTTCGGCATTAGTGATATTAGGATTGCTGGAATTCTTGGGTTGAAGATGGTCAACTCGACCTATGGATCTCAGTATGTTTGATAGATGATGGATATATGTTTTGTACCAATTTAAATATGTGTCCGTCCTGATTAGGATTCTTGGATACTTAGATGGCTGTAGATTTCCAATCTTTTGGAATTATTTTTCCTTTGGATACTGAATCTCTGTCTTGTTTTCCCAATATGGGTACCATGGAAGTTACGTTCAGAATTGGATGTCACATTGGAAGCTCAGGGGAAAAGTTTGGATCGTTATTTTTGATTGGACATGGCATTGCTCAATTTTTTTTTTGGATTGACAGGTTGTGTTTTTTTTTTTGGGGGGGGGGGGTACAATATAGTAGGGGGTCTGAGCAGTTTAATATTAAATAGTTTTTCTTGTAATGCATAAATTAGGCAAGTTTTATATGTAATTTAAAATTTTAATGATATAATGTTAATGGGTTTATAACTGAAAGTCAGATGGTTTTTCTTAATTTAATTTTTTTTTTTATTCAGAGCTGTTGATTTTTCTCATTAGATAGAACTTTCTTTCTGTATTAAATTTTTAAGACTTATTGATAATAGATAATTTAAGACTTATTGATAGAGATTGTTAGTGTTGGCTGAGTCTTATGTGGGGAAAGTACATTTTTTTTATTATTATTATTTAATAGCAGATATAGAGATTGGCTTTTAATTGGGTCGTTTTAGAAGTTGTCCGTTCTAAATGGTAGTTTCTACATAATCTCTCGAAATACCAAACCGATTTAAAAAATATTGGTGTCAAAATGATAGTGACAACGTTTGCTCCAAGATAGGCTATGTTTTACGTTGGTGCCACTACCCCAAAGGGGGTGTAGGAGCAAAAAACGTTCTAAAAATGTGATTTATGTGTTACTGAAGGGCCTAAAAATATGAAATTTGAAGTATCAGCTACTTATTAGGTATAAAGGATTTCTAAGAACAGTTCTTAAACAATTCGAAATTTAAAAGAGGTGAAAATGCGCGAAAAGAGTTCTAAAAAATGTTCTAAATGGTGATTTCTACACAAACTCAGGAAATACCAAACTGATTTAAAAAATAATGGCGTCAAAATGATGGTGAAAATCCTTGCTCCAACATAGGCTATGTTTTATGTCTGTGCCACTACCCCAAAGAGGGTGCAGGAGAAAAACGTTCTAAATTGCTGTTTTTGCGTGACAGAAGGGCCTTGAATCGTGAAATTTAGAATGGTAGTTAGTTATCAGATATCAATGATCTCTAAGGACATTTCCTAAAAAAATTGAAATTTAAAAAGGGGGGGGGGTCAAAATGCTCAAAAAGCATTGTAAAAAATGTTCTAAATTGCAATTTCTATGCAATCTCAGGAAATACTGAACCGATTTCAAATATAATGGTGTAAAAATGATGGTTACAGAACTTGCTCCAAGATAGGCTATATCCAAGATAGGTCTGTTTCCTCTACCCCAGAGGAGATGCAGGAGCTAAATGAGCGAAAAGCGTTCTAAAAACGTTCTAAATGCCGATTTGTCACCAATATCTCAGGAAGAATCAAACTGATTTCAAAAGTAATGGTAAGAAATTGATGCTGACAGCCTCTGCTCTAGCATAGATGCTATTTTAAGTCGGTATCACTATCACCTAGACGTTGCAAGAGCAAAAAAGCGTTCCAAATTTCGATTTTTTGTGATCGGTAGGGGTTAGCAACTTAAAATTAGCCAAGGTACATATTTATTACATATAAATGATCTTTATTAAGAACAGTTTCGAAAAAGTTAGAAATTTAAAAAGGGATGAAATGCGCGAAAAGCGTTCTAAAAACGTTCTAAATTGCGATTTCTACTCAATCTCAGGAAATTGCAAAGCTATTTCAAAAGTAATGGTTGCAAATCAATGGTGACAGTCCCTGCTATAACATAGGTTATATTTTATGTTGCTGTCACTACCATCTGAGGGTTGAAAAAGCAAAACATGTTCTAATTTGCGTTTTTTGCATAACTGAAGGGTCTAACACTTTGAAGTATGGCATGTTATTTACTTAAAAGATGCAACTGCTTTCTATGAACTGTCGAAAGAAATTTTCAAATTTAAAAAGTTGAAGTGAGCGAAAAGCGTTATAAATTACAATTTTTATGTAATCTTATCAAATATCAAACCGATTAAAAAAATAATGATAACAAATTGTTGGTGATAGAACCTGCTCAAACATAAGCTATATTTTATGTCTGTGCCACTACCACCAGAGGGTTGCAGTAGCTAAAAACTTTCTAAATTGCGATTTCTGTGATACTGAAAAGGCTAGAAACTTTAAATATGGCATGGTAGTTACTTATAAAATATAAATGCCCTCGAAGGACTGTCGAAAATAAATTCGAATTAAAAAGGGGTGAAGTGAAGGGGAGGTGCGAAAAGCATTCTAAAAAAGTCCTAAATTACAATTTCTACGCTATTTCAGGAAATATAAACTAAATATAAAAGTAATAGTTGCGAATCAATGGTAACCGTCTCTGATCCTACACAGGCTATATTTTATGCCGATGATTCTACCATCTGGGATTCACAGGAACAACAAACGCTCTAAAAAAGGCCTTTAAAAGCTTTCTAAATTACGTTTCTGTGGAATATTAGGAAATAACAAACCAATTTCAAAATTAATGTTGTCAAATTAATGGTGAGAGTTCCTATTTCAACATAGCCTTTTATGTTGAGAGAGGTGGTAGGACTTGGAATTTGACATGATGGTTAATTTTAAGATGTAAGAAGATGGTTTCTAAGAAATTCAAAACTTCAGATGAATACTGAAATGAGCGTATTAATTGGGCATAAAAGTTTCAAAATATTTTCTAAATTATTATTTATTTAGTTTTATTTCGTTTTATTAATTTAAATCTCATTTCTGCCTTATGCAGTGTAACAATGATGTTTAATCAAACTGTGTTTTAAATAGTAATTTTTTTAATTATTCCTAAAAGTAATAAGTACCTTTTAATAAAATAAAAATTTAGTTAGTACCTTTTAATAAAAATTAGACATATAAATATCACTTGGCATATTTCAAATATTACGCGAGCAAAGCCGCGGGGTTTGCTAGTAGATGATATAGCGCAAATGAATAAATTTTGTTTTCATTAAATGTTTGGGAACTTTTATCTAATTTTAGTCAGTGCTAGTGAATTTTTAATTTGATAGATCTTTTGGAACTGTTTTAGAGTTAACATCCTTTTAGACGGACTGTATCTTTGAGTAGATAAGTTGTGAATTGTACTTTGAAATATGGTTGAATTTTAGAGAATTATTGCTACCTGTTTTTGGCGATTCAATGTGAATTTAGGAATTGCCATAGGATGACCTTCATGGAAGGATTTGACCTGAATTTTTAAGTGGTCGTTTTTGGTAGTTGTCTTGTTTAGCCGAATATGGGTACATATCTATTTTTCGTCTTCTTGAGGTACAGATCCTTAATGCTAGTGCTGTTGGTGAGGTAGATTTTCAGTCGAAGTTCTACTGTGTTGTGTTCCTGCCTTTAATTTTCGGATGATAAATCAGGTTTAAGAAGAGATATATATATATTTAGATATCCGTATGCTGGAGGCCTTCCTATGTACTTCGTTATGAATGTGTGTGTGTCAAGACCTTGGCCAAGGCAAATGAAAATTTATTAGTATGAGTGGTGTACCCTATCATTTCTATGTATAATCTGGATTCTTAGGAGGGCTAGCTCAGCTAAAAGTCATGAATTTTTCTTTGCTGTTAAATATTTGAAATTTTGAACATGATTGTCTTATACTGATATGGAAGTGGAACATTTAATCAACACAATGTGGACTTATTTTTTTAGAAAAATTGAGAATCGGCTAAACTGATGAATTTGGGAGTTCCTTGTAATAGTTAAAAAATTTTATAACTTATTAATTGTAATGTAGGTATCTTTTATATTTATATTTTAAGTGTTATATATTGTTGTATTACTGACAAATGTTTTAGAATTTGATCAAATTGTCACAAAAATTTTTGATTATTCAATTTGTAATTTTTGAGAATACGAGAATTGAATATCCTTGTGTTGGAGCAATATTACTGTGGATGGATATGAATAATTTTGGAATGTATTTGAAATTTTAAATATTTGAATTGTCTTTGTAAATAATAGTGAGACTTTTGCAGATATATCTATATTATGTCAAGCTGTGTGTGGTTTTCTGTGGAATGGTATATTTTTAAATGAAAAATATATTAATATTTTTAGTTTTATCTTTTTCAGCAAGGGATATCGAAACTGACCGTTCTGGAACTGGCTTGTTTTGTGTGTCCTCCCAACTATCATTTGGAATTTTTATCTTTAAGATTTTTTTAAGGAAGTGATTTGATGTGATAAGGCTCTTTCAGAGGTTCCTCATTTGAGATGTCTCCTCCTCTTTTAGTGTTAGATGTAATAGCGATAGTTGGTCATCAAGTTGAATTATTTGAATTTTTCATCCAGTATTTAAATGATGTACCTGTTTGTCCTTTTTGCTTTTCTAATAGAAGCGATAAGAGGGGGGGCTCTTGTTAGGAATTTTTAAGCTATTTCTTATTGCTTCTATAACTTTATTTCCTATGTCACTTCTATCTACATTTTGCTTACTGTGTCTGGATTTAAACTACTCTTATTTCTGTTTAAATACATTTAAATATCTTTCATTATACTTTATTTCTTTTACATATATAATGGACTTACCTTTATTCAGGCATTACTTGATTCTAACAACTATTCTACTATTTTTATTTTGCCATTAACTTTTTAATTTACATTTCTCTGCAAACTACATTCGTCGTTCCCGCGATCGTTCTGGCCATAGTTACTTCATTTGCTGATAGATGGCGGTAGCCGTCTTTGCATACGTTTTTCCTCTTCGACGAATCAACATCGATTACGTCATCAGAGAGTTCTGGAAGATCGGAAGGCACGTGGACGAGTTGCGTGGTGTGTTTGTTTTTCTCTTGATAGAAACATATATATACTGTCTACGGCGTGTCTAGTGCAGCTTCGTTAGTTTTATGTTTTAGTATCGTTTTAAATTGAGTTTTCGCTTCGGCGAAATACTTTTTAACATTTTGTTTGAGTTAAAGTTTATCGTAATGTTAATTCATTAATAGCATGCTCGTATCCCGGTTTGAGTTAAAGTATTCTCACGATAAATGCCATTTACATAAGTAGGATATGTTTTTACGAGAGTGAAAGTTTTTATTAAAGTTCATAATGTGAAATGGTCGGTTTGGAACTCTGTTGATATTCGGTGACTTTGTTATAAGCTAGGAGTATTTACTTCTAAGTCATGGCTGCTGATACATCGCTTGCTACAGATGACCAGTGGATATAAATTGATGTCTGGAAACTGTGTAGTTCTGTGTCATCGTATTTTTACAAGTTTAAGATATCATTGCCAGCATGTTTTATATTGAAAGCCGAGTCGACCTTTCTATTAAGTGCCGGGGGTAATGTTTTGCTTCTTTCTTTCACATTAGTAAACTTGATCTATTTACGAGTTAAAGCTCTTTTTCTATTTTCGTTTGATGTGCTGGGATTTCTTTCTCAATATAGATTACTTAAAGCTGTTTAAGATGTTTCATTAACTTAAATCTTAACTTATTATTGTTAATTTGAAGTTAAGTTTAATTATTTACTTAAAGTAAATTCTATAAGATATATTAGTCATTTTAACTTTTAACTTCAGTCACAGGTTCCAGTTCGGTTGGTTTAAATTAAAGAGCATATAGCTATGTAATGGAAGTTCATTTGCATAAGGTTTGAATAATATATTTCGCTGTGAGTGTTTTCCAGCAGGTTATATTACACCTGGACTTAAATACTCCATTTTGTTAAAGATTAATATTTGTTTTTCTTTTCTTAAGTTTTTGTTTTATTTTATTTTTAATAAAGTTTGTTTTCGTTTTTAAAACTTTGTCAGTTTTATTTCTAATCAACTTTAGTTTTATTTAGTTAATAGACATATTGTTTTTCAGATCAATATTCCAGATTCACTTTTTCTTTTAACTGCTTTTAGTCTTAAACTCTTTCAAATGCATACTGTCGTTGACAGTCTCTACTCGTTTCAATTATGCATCAATTAGATTTCCTTTTTAGATGCATAACCTGTTAGACCTATACCTTGGTATAGTATAACATTTTGATCCAAACAATCATAAATAATCGTCAATCTGTAGCCAGTATTTTGAGCCAGCCAATCACAAGCCACCACATCTTTCAACTTCGGGAATATGCTTCACGCCTCCTTCCACGCCACGGATAAGAAACGAAGGGAAAGGCGACACGTTTTGTCATTCGCTCGGTCGAAACAAACGATCGCTCGGTCGAAACAAACGATCGCTCGCTCACAATCGCAATTCCGTAAGTGAATAAGGGTTTTGAATTATGTTGTTATCTTGGAATGGCAACAAAACGCTACTCATGTTATGTTTATCTGTAAATGAAACAACAGCGTGCACGAAAATAATCGAAATTGATCGTTCTTTCTTGCCGAAAAATATATGTGTGCATTGTTTTAAGTCGTTTTTGTATATTTTTTTTAACAGCATTTAGCTGGTGACAGAAAATTTTAGATATTTTATTTTTGATTTAATTTGAAAGTAAATGTATTAAGATTTGATTGCACGTGCTGTGCTTTTATGAACTATGCTTGTTCTACAGAAATCGGGTGATCTTAGAGTCAGAGAAGTGGACAAAGATGTAAAAAATAAATTTAAATGGGAATGGCTTGATAAAAAAGTGATGCTGAATTTAAAAGAAGGTGAAATTTCAGTTTCAGTATCAGATTCTATACAAAAAGTTGATGTTCCTGGCAAGGCGAAATGTAGCCTGTGTAATGATGTTATCGTTTACGACGGAAGAGGATGGAGGTCTTAAGAGAGCAGCCATCTTAAAAGTTATCGACATAGAAATTTAGTATCCATTAGAAGAAAAAACATTGATTTAGGTTGCAGTATTTTATCTGAACAAAGTAGTGCATTACCAAGTACTCCAGCAGCTATTCCATTATCAGTGCATGTGATTACGAGCCAAGCAACAGTGCTAGGATTTATGGCTGAACACAGTTTACCATTTTCTATTGCTCCCCATCTTATAAACCTTTCTAAAGAATTAGCAAGGGACCAGAAAGCTCCATCCTCTTTATCTATGGATCGAACTTCTGCTTCCATAAAAATGAGGTTTGGCTGTATCTGAAACATTATTTGCTGAAACGATTGGAAACATACAATCTATGCCATTTTCACTAAATATTGACGAAGCTATGAGTAACAACTTTTCTAGAGTTCTTACAATACTTGTAAGTTATTATAATGAAGTTCAGCAGAGAGTTATAATAGAACATCTCTCATCTATAAAACTGTATTCTGTCAACAGTGAAAATGTTTATAATGCTCTGCATTCCCTGATGATAAGTAACAACATTCCATATAACAATTTAATGTCAATTATGATGGATTCCTGTGCAGTTATGAGAGGCTCCAAATCTGGCCTGGAAACTCAAATTCGCAATAAGCATGCCCCACACTTGCTAGATGTGGATAGTGATTCTTGCCATCACATCCATAATGCTACAAAAAAGTTTTGCAAAGAGTTTGATTTTCATGTTGAAAGCCTTTTTTCAGACCTAAATACAGATTTTAAGTGGTCTGCTCAGTTAAAATTGAAGCTTGAGGAGCTGTGTGACATTTTGTTAAAATATTCTCCACCAGAAAGATATTTAAGCCACAGGTGGCTTATTGTGATGTCGCAGCGGAAACATTAAGGATGTGGGATGTTTTGAGTATATTTTATTATGCTTATTTGAATACCGAAGATAAAGAAACTTATAAACCCATTATGTTAAATATATATCGAAAAAGAAAATTGGAATCTGAAAAATTACAAAAAGTCAAAAAAAATTCAAGAACAGCTTAAAAAGCTGAAACCTTCCACCACTGATGGCAAAAATGGAAGAGAGAGGATAATTGAAAAGTTTTTTTTTTTTTCAATAAAAGAAACCATTTTACTTTTACAGATGTTTATTGCTATCTTGCCTCTCCTAAAGGAATATGTTTGTGTATTTCGAACAACTGAACCGCTCGTACATAAATTATACGAAAAGCAAGTTAAAATTTTCAAACGTTTTTTATCTTTCTTTATAAAACCTGAAGTTCTGAATGTTAAAAACATATTATCAAAAGACCTTATAACAGAAGAAAATATCTTGGCTAACAAGCACATATTTATAGGGTTTGGAGCTAATGGAACTCTTACAAAATGTAACAAGTCACTTGTTAGTGAGTTTTTTACTAGTTTAAAAAATGCATATAAGTCATGTGGCTTATACTTACAAAAGAAATTGCCACTAACAAATGAATTTTTGAAATGTGTGTCTGCCTTGGATCCCAATAAAAGGGGCAAATGGAAACTCTCGAAAAACTAGAATTGTTACCAGCCATTGTGACAAATGTTTTATCAAACGAAGAGTTAGAAAAGTACATGCTAGAAATTAGAAGTTATCAAATTGATAATTTACCTCCCTATTTATTAGAAGAAAATAAAAATCAAAGATTAGATGAATGGTGGGCGTCTGTTTTCTCCCCTGGGAATTATCCATTTCTATCAAAATTAGTAAAAGGCGTAACAAGTATATTTCATGGCCCAACAGTAGAAAATACATTCAGTTCTATGAATCATATTATGGATTCAAGATCTGGATGCATGGATGTGAGGACTTACTCTGTTTTTCAGACTGTTAGAACAGGCTTAAAAGCCAAAAATATGTCTTCATTAGAATATTTCCACAGAAATGATGTCAGATTTGATCCTGTGAAAGTAAATTTAATAAAAAATATTCAAACTTCAAATAAAAGATACATGGAAGAAAAAGCTAAAGAAAACATAAAAACAAAACCAGAAAAAAAATTGACAAAAACAGCTGGACAAGTTTTACTAAAAAAAATTGAAACTGCTGCTCTAAAAAGTCATACTAAAAAAAGATCCTGTGAAGAGAATTCTTCTGAAGCAAAAAATTACAAAGAAAAATGAGCAGATTGTATTAAAGGAATTTCCAACTATGGAAAAGGAACAAAAAATGCAAGAAATTGGAACAGATTCAGAACATTTGAAAAATAAGAAAAACACTTCACATAAAAAACAAAAGGATTCATGAAAGGCATTTTTTCAAGCCCATAACGAAAAAAAAAAAAATATTTTTTAGTTCCATAATTTTAATATATACAGGCATAAAACTTTATGTTGGTGTTTCCTTTAAAATTAGCTTTTTTTTTTTTTTTTTTAAATGTTATCATAATTAGTTCTGAGACTGATGCCAAAACATAGAAGAACTGGTTGACCTGATCTTTCTCATTAATTAATTTTATTTCTTTGGAAGATTACTTTTGCATATATATAATTTAAAGTTTATTTCTACAAAATTTGTTATAATCTCCTTAAATCTGTTAAGTAATGTTGAATTTTGATTTTTTTTTTTTTTTCCTATCATAATTACCATACATAGATTTTGCATTCAGAAATCCATTAGTTGATGCTTACCAACTGTAATAAATATATTTTTTTTAACTAATGTATTGAGAAAGAATCCTGATTTTTGGTTATGGATGGTATTATATTAATTTAAGAATAATTAATATATATAATTATTATATAAATCATTTTGTCTATCCTTAAAATTTATCTTGTAAATATGACCAAGTATGTATGTATGTATGGATATATATAACTGTTTAGGTTTCAAATTCAAAGTGAGATTATTAATGTTAAAACAACCAACCAACTATAAAAGGGAAAAAAATTTCAGCTAATTTCAAATTTTAGCAATCACATGTCTGATTATAAATCGAAGCATATTGACGTTAAGTTGTTCGTTATTAGATATCTTTATTATAGAAACGAATTTTTGTTGTCTCACATGTGTAGCAGATCCAACTTGGCAGATATTTTTACAAAGCCGTTGACCAGGAATGAGGTTTTGAGCTTCATTAAACTACTGTTTAATGTTTAATAGTTTTCTTTCATATATAAATTTTGTATATTGTACCTCACTCATATATTTGGGAGCACGGCAGTGTGTCTGCCAAGTTCGCACAAGCCGTAAGCTACCTTTTCCTGAACCATTTCGGCATATTTTTCACCCCCTCATAACGTCGTTTTAGGGAGAGATATAGAAATTTTTCTTTTATACACATGTTCGTATGGTCAAACTGAACTAAGGTTCCACGATTTCATTTTTCTATATTTAGTAGTTTTCGAAATATTAAATTCCGAAAAAGCGCTTTTTTGTCACTGACTCACTTCGCATCATCAAATAACTAAGGTACTTCTAAAAGTCGTAGAATCATGAAATTTCACAAGTAAGTCGAGTTTGTAGCACAATTAACCAGAAAAATCTGAAAACACAGAATTTCCGCCTCTAAACCCTTCATACAGGGGGTGTTCATTTGGCCGTAAACAGTTCCTACGCATTCAATTGTGCCAATGTTGGTCGCCAAAACTCGATTACAGAGCTTTTAAAGCGGTCACGTCATTTCAAGCAGAATAACATTTTATATATATGCTTTTCCAAAGATGTTTGTTAAATAGAAAAAATGAATATACCTAAAAATTTTAATCAGTATAGGTTATGATATATTTACGATATTAAAACAATAAAACATTTAACAGAATATAACTGCAATTCGGTACGTTTCCGATATAGTAGCCTTGGCGAAATAGAGAAAATAGCCTTGACGAGAAAAGAAATTTGATAATAACGAATTTTCTGGCAACCTATTTACTGTGTCATATACACAAGCAATTTTTTCAATATGTATACAATTTATTTAATGTAAGGAATTCGTTTATTTATTTTTATATACCAACATAAATAATCTCTATATAAAAAATAATATTTTATACATGTATAAATAAAATGTTTATGTGTATATAAATACATATAAATAACATAAAAGTTCATCAGGTTTGTTTTCATAGTTGTTTATATATCATTTGGCAACATATCTCAGTTTCTGAAGTCCGAATTGCGCCAAGATTTAAAAAAAAATGCCAAGGGCCCTATAGTGGAAAAATATCCTAATTCCATACGAAAGTTTAAAAATCTCCTTTTAATTAAATGAAATGTGTAATTAATAAACTATCTTTAACGATGTGCGACAGATGCAGCGTCCGAAGTCCGCTGCTAATGTTATTATATTGTATTATTAGCCTACTTACTGTTAATTTTAAATCTGTAAAAGAAAGATTATAGTTATAGATAAGATATGTTGGTCGCCAAAATCCGATTACAGAAAATTAGCCTGAGTTATAAAGGTGTTACATGATTTCAAGCTGAATGAATTTTTATATGCTTTTACAAAAATCTTAAGGCAAATCTTTCAGTTTATCTGTCCATCTTTCTATCTTTTACTTCCTTAAAACAAATTTTATTAAAGACCGGGAGGCGTCTGCACAGATCCTCACCTCATCGAGTTGACGGCTGAAATTTTAGGATTAGTTAAATATCGATTAGCGTATTGAAATGAAACTGGTCTGCCAAGTCATATCTTTGTGGAAACCACCTACAGACCCGATTTTATGGGTTAATTGGTGGATTTTCCATTGTGTTTTCCTGCACCCATTCCTCCATGTTTCCAAACTTTTGGATGCAGGAAAATACAATAGTAAACCTATCAGTTAACCACTAAAATTAGGTCTTCATGTGGTTTCTACCAAGTTATGACTTAACAGACCAGTTGCATTTAAATATGCTAATCTAGTTTTAACTAATCCTAAAATTTCAGCTGTAAACTGGATGAGGTGATGGTGTGTACA
Source organism: Maratus speciosus (assembly GCA_963932465.1). Classification (NCBI taxonomy): domain Eukaryota; kingdom Metazoa; phylum Arthropoda; class Arachnida; order Araneae; family Salticidae; genus Maratus; species Maratus speciosus. The sequence continues at coordinate 78,186,356 of OZ010792.1, forward strand.
GACGTCAATTATAAATGTCGGTTTTCTAATCTCAATAGCACTCTGGTCAATCTGGCAATTATCCCTATTATTTTTGAAACACTATTCCTTTAAGTGCATTTTAGTGATGTTAATGAACTTATGCTTATGCATCATACGTATTATACCTATGCATATAATACGTAATACATTCGCATCATACGTATTATAGGTATGTGTATAATACATAATACATATGCATCATTATGACGTCAGAATAAACAAAACATTTTTTTGTTGCCAAATTTGAGAATTGACATGATATATTACCAAATTTGGCGAAACTTTGCTAAATGTCACCAAGCTTGGCGAATATTTGACGCTAGTGGCTATTTTTCAATGAGTTAATTATTAATGCGAGCCATCTGTTTTTATTTTTCCGCATATCACCTGAATAGTTAAATGATATAACGCACTAATATTTCCAAAGGTCTAATAGTTTCGTCACTGTCCAAAACCTCTGCTATTGTTATTATATTGTACTGTTATTATACTTACTGTGACTATGTTGTTAACCTTTACACCGCTAAAACTTCTGTATTATATAAAGAGAATTTACGGAAACTATTAAAGCATTGAAACTGCCAGTTCTCCTTATGATTATTATAATTCTATAATATGTAACCTGTTAATTAATATGTACATTAGAATGAATCTTCTATAATCCGGTTCCTCGCATTTTAGTTTTCGGGTTTCGAATAAAATTAGCTAAAATCTTAAAGCCATGGCACATTGACTAATTCTTCAACACGATCAGATGAGAAGAATGATAGATTTTCAAATGGATCATGGCAGTGAGCCGGTAGACTTTTTTTCATCCGCAATGTAGTCTATTGAAAAGGTTAACGTAAAACAAAAAGATATTAGCATCAATATGGTTTAATGAAAATACAGATATTGTCAAAGGATTTCATAAGAACCATTTCACTTGTACCCAGTCGTATCAGTTAAAATACAACAATTGGCAGTGAGCCAGCCCAATTAGAAAAGATTACTTAATAGGATTAAAAATTTCCGCATTAGAGAACGAATCGTAACTGCTAAGGAAGCAAGCATAAGTGAGTTAAGAGATATTTGTTACGAAAGATGAAATACATAACAACACAAAATATATGATGTGCTTCCATGATCGTAACGAGTTCTTGATTTCTCTATCAAAAGCTTCCGAATTGGCGAAAGAATGGGCAAGTAAATTATGAATCACAGTAACATGATGCAACGTTTAACATGGAAGTAATACGGTAAATACTGCTTGCCAGAGGCGGCTAGTACTTTAATATAAAAAGAAATAAAGTATAAATTTCTAAAGCACAATAAAATAAATTTAGGTATTTTTATGTTAGCCGGGCGTAAGTGGCAAATAGCCAAATACTGTTCCCAACTCCATTGTTCATATTGCATTCATTTCATTTACAGATATATACTTTTCAGTCATCTCATTTAAAATAGATGCATTTCCCTCATTTTATTTAATAGAATATTTAACATAGAAATAAATAAATAGGAAATAATAACATAAACCAAAATATTTTATTTGAAAATCAAAGCATTGTTTCTAATTTACACATGTGAAAAATGAAAACTGCTATTGGCGAAAAAACAAAAGGCTAATGAGGAGATTTGCTCCCGGCTAACATAAAAGTACCATAATTTAAGTTTTTTCATATTAATATAGTTTAGAATAACAAACTTGAAAAAACATACAAAAAGTAGTGATATCCCAACAGAAAGTTTTCGGTAAAAAAAAAAAAAAAGCACCAAGTTCTCCTTAATGTTTCGGCCAGAAAAAGTAGTGATATCTGATGTTCGCACAAGTTAAAAGCCAAACATCCCAAATCTTTCATTGAAAATGGCTTCCTGCGACTTGGCTGTTAATGCCTTTGTGAGAGTTTTTCAAATTTTAAAATATGTACAAATGAGCTACATGCCAACTACATTTTTTGATTATTTTAGGCATTTTGTGACACAGAATACAGAAATAAAATACACATTTGAAAAAAGCATTTAAACAACTTCAGTCTATTTAAATGCTTAGAAGTTAAAAATAACAAAATACTTGTATTCAGGAGATAATATCCCTAATTGCTAAAACATAATTAATATTAACTTTTAACAGTTTATAAATCGAATACCTCTTAATGTTTGCAAACAAACTATAATAAATGTTCAAACGAAAAAAATCTCTTTCGTCAATACACAAGATTTCAATATTATACAATAAAATATAATGTAACATATTGTGAAATTTGAAGTAAGTAAATTTTGTTTTATTTCTTGGGTTTTACGTTAATGACTTTATCTTTTGACCGTACAAAAGGCAATTAAACCGCAAGTGGACTAAATGATCTGTAATCAAATCTAATGTTTGTTGAAACTGAATGGTAGTTATCAGAAATCTTTTACTTATAATGTCTTTATGTGAATTTGCCTCTTTGCATTCTAATATTACTTTTAATATTTAAATAATTCATAAATGTGTAATTTCCAATAATTAATTTTGAAATGCTGTAGAAGGCATTAACGGCCAAGTCGCAGGAAGCCATTTTCAATGAAAGATTTGGGATGTTTGGCTTTTAACTTGTGCGAACATCATAAATAATTTGGCGCTTTTTTCTTTTTTTTTTTTACCGAAAACTTTTTGTTGGGATATATATATATATAAATTTTTCATATTGTATTTTTATTGAATGTTATGCTGGTAAATTCTGTCGAGACGTATTGTACTTGCACTTTTTCTAACTATTGTATTAAGTATTTTTTAAAGAAAAGTGTAGTCTTTTGTCTTTTAAATTGTTAATTTACCTAATGCATTCTAGTAACAATGTTTCATTACCATTGATCGTTTCCTATTTTTTTTTTTTTTTTATAACTTAAATTGTATCTATTTAAACTTAAAGTTAAGAGAAATTTACCTAAAGAGACTTTTCTATTAGTGATTTATTAGTATTTAAATTGATATTAGTTCATATTGTTGAACTTTAATGTAAAATGTTTGCTTATTGTTAATTTATTCTCTCTAGTTCTAGGCATTTAGATCGCCACCCACTTATTGTGAATGTTTGTTTCTGATGCATCACAAGACTGAAAGGTGTATGCATGAGCCCTTTACAGACCTGCCAACTTTTGAAAATGTGAAATCGTAGCACAGAATATTAAAATTAATCTAGAGGTTGGTTGGTTTTTCGTGTTTCGGAGCCATCTTTTGACATTCGTAAAAGGAATAAAGGTTTCAGTCTTTCAACTCAATATAGTAAATTTTTTCCTCTGAAATTTTTTATACGATATTTAAAGTTTCTTCTCGTTTTGCAGCATTTTTTTTACATTTGTAAAAGAAGCCTGGTTCCAAATTTTTAGCCCAGTGCAGTAAATTTTGACGAAATTCTCGAATTTTTTTTCCCGCAACCATTTCAGGATATTCACAATTTTTTCCCCCACAATCGTAATTCACATTCTTCTATCACGATTCTTTGTTGAAATCTGCACTTTTTACCATGAACTTTTGACGAATTTTGTGTTTTTTACCACACAAAATTGAAATGTTTAATAATTCGTAAATTGACATGTTTAATAATAAATAGTACAGATCGTGCGATTTTGCACACTATTTCAAATCTTGCCCCTCAAAGATTCCCATCCCCCGCCTCCAGAAATTCTTAAAATGGCATCCGTTTCTAAGGAAGGGAATTCCTGTATAAATATTTACAGAAACACGATTCACTTGTGGTTGATATACATAAAGAGGGTTTTATGTTAAGAAGTTTGTTTTGCAGTCCAGATTTTTTTTTCCCCATGAGCATTTTTTAATGTGCGAATTTTTGGACTAATGACAAATTTTTTAAAACTTTCGGAAATGAATACTTTGAAATTTTGGAACAGAATCATTCCTGAAAAATATGCTGCACGGGATAAAAATCGGAATTAGAAACAAAAAATGCGTTTTTTTGTTTTATGCAAAAAATCGTAGTTTAAGACCATTTTCGTAGCATCGTAGTTTATAGGTCCAAATCGTAGCAACTACGATTTTTTCGTAGCAGTTGGCAGGTCTGCCTTTATTCATCCTTGTGATGAATATGTTAGATAGTTTTATGTCAGAGCCGTTGTATTGTCTCACGATTCTACATGCCTGGAGCAATATTTTTCATGATGTCCTTGAATTTTTTACTTTTCAGCTTTGGTCTTTAAAAGTTTTTCTTTGCACATTTTTGAAATTGTAATAAAATATTTTTCTTGTATTATGCACTGGTGAAAACAATTAAAGGGACAAATGTTTTTTTTTTTTTTTTTGCAACTAAAAAAAAAAACTAACAAAGCAAATAAAACCAAACTTTGCCCCAAAATATCATTCGATATAAGACCAATATATGGAAACACAAAAATGGACACAACCTGCACCTTAAATGAGGTAACTGGTCACATGTCCAGCACAGCAGCTGACAGACACCCTGTCTGTCAGAGAAAAACATGTATGAGTGTATGATCATCTGTAACAACTACACAACTCTCGCATCGGCGTTTCACACTGTTTACCAGGGTCCTTATCAACCTCTGTAGCAACTGCACCACTCTTGCACCGAGGCCCCCTCATCGATGGTCATTGGAGCTGGTCTTTGAGCTGCAATTGATCGCCCAAGGTCTTCCCGTATGTGTTCGATGGGATTAAGATCAGGGAACATCGCAGGCCACTCCATTCGTTGAACTTCCTACGAATTGAGGTATTCGTCCACCAACTGAGCCCTTTGTGGACGGGCTTTATCATCCATAAAGACGACATTTGGTCCATATGCTCTGCGGAAAAGTCTCACAGAGGGTGCAAGGATCTCGTCCCTGTACCGCTGACCTGTCAGAGTACTTCTATCAAACACATGAAGCTCGGTATGCCCGTCTGCCATGATGCCTGCCAGGCCATCAGACCACCTCCGTCATAGTGATAATTTTCGACAATATTAGAGAGCCGATATCGACTTTCGGATTCTCTCCAGATGAGAACACATCTCGAGCCGCTGTCCAGACTGAATTGCGACTCATCACTGTATAGAACCCGCCCCAAACTATCCTCTGTCCAAGACAAATGTTCTCGGCACCATGCCAGACGGGACTTTTTGTGGTCCACAGTCAAAAGGATGCAGACTACAGGGCGCTTGACATACAGGTCACCTGCATTAAGTCTCTGTGTGACTGTTTTCCGTGAAATGGATGTTCCTGTAGCATTATACAGGTGACGAGACAGTTGTGTCGCTGTAGCGGACCTATCCTTTTTGGCTAGAAGTCTCAAATAACGGTCTTCAGCCGGCATTGTTGCCCTTTCTTGGCTTTGACCAGGTCGAGGGACCACTGTTTCGGTCTCTGTGAACTGTTTCCACAGAGCAGACACCACATTTCACGGTACACAGAGGTCCTTACAACAGGTAGCCTGTGATTGGCCGGCCTCGAGTTTCCCAACAATCCGCCATCTTGTGGCATCATCTAGATGATGTCGACTAGCCATACTAACGATGGGTAAACAAAGAAATTAAAAAAACAAGGATTGGGTTATGCTACGATGTTTCAAAACGTCCTTATGCTGCAAGCTTCGGCGGTCAAATGAGGTACCTCTACAGAAACGCGATCACAGCGCCACTGCCTTATGACCACGCAGGCCAATGCGTGGCAGGTGTATCCATGACGAGCTTATCTATCATCTGATACCATATTTGTGTATAGGAATAACTTTTTTTTTTAAACCGTTTGTCCCTTTAATTGTTTTCACCGATGTATTATGTTACAATGTTGATTTTTGGAGATGATCAAGATGTCATCATTTGCTGGTTGTAACTTTTCCAAATTGGAAAACGTTACTTTATTTGGTATGTATTTATTCATGTATTTTTGTAAATTGTATTATATCATCTATATTTAATGGGAATCCTGCATTGGGAACTGATTATTTTGTTACGCTTGTTACCCTTTTGGTCTAGGTTATACTAGTCCTTGCCTATAGACTTAGGGGATCTCTTTTGATAGCCAATATCTTTAAAGATTTACGTTTCCTTTTGGTGGATTCTCAATACAATGCTGTTCAACTTTAGAAATCATTTTTCAAAATTTTTCTAGTTGCTTATTAAAAGCGTTAAATGTTTAGTAGTTTAGATTTTTCTCATCTTTGAAGTATTTTGACTTCATTGTTTAAAGTTTTTGAAGTGTTAACTTCTTTTTGGATCATTGAATTGATTCATTTTCAGTTCAGTTGAATCAAAGTTTTTCTAGTTTTTGTCTTGATAAGTTTGACAGGGGGGAAGAGAAGTTCATATTTCATAAAGTCTTTTATTTACTTTTATTTATTTCCTTATAATATCAATAATAGACATAAATTAACTTAAACTTACCTTTCTATATTGTTTTTAGTTAATATCCAGTTGATTTAAGTTCCTCTTTAATCTTTTGGCGTTCGTATTAACTTCTGCCATGGGGGGAAGCGATTTCTTCAAAGAATCGCGGAAAAAACTGGAATTTCGTCAAAAGATCACGGGTAAAAACGTGATTTTCATCAAACAATCGCTAGAAAACGGAAATATCGTCAAAGGATCGCAGAAAAAACGCAAGAATAAAGCTAAAAAATAAACGTAGAAGTAAAATTGGATTGGTTTTGACATTTTTTTACTGTTTTCAAATAACTAGGTATGACTTGCATTAAATCTACTAAGATATCCCTCCCTTAACACCTAATTTGTACTTGTTTCATGAGTACTTAGAATAAATTAATTTGCTGAGTATAGAATTCGAACTTTGCATATTTAACAAGATAAATTGCACTCTCCATTTGATGAAGTGAAATTAACATAAGTTTACCAAATTATGGTTTTCTGCAATTGTATATTTCAAACAATAGCAGAAATATGTCATTTGATTGTCATGCTCTTGCAGCATCAGTTATGTAAATTGATATTGGTATATTTTGCATCGATAATTTTCAAGGTTTTTCACTTTGTATCGATTAATTTTCTGGTGTTTTTCACTCTGAGTCACAATCACCCCTGCTAACTCCCGAAAACATACTCGGATCGTTCTGAAATTTTTGGATGTTAGTGACCTCTGCCATAGCACAAACCCTATTTCAAATTAAGTTTGTAGCATGCTTAGTTTATTTACAGGGACAGTCAAAAGTTTTCCGTTACATTATGGCCTATGGGAAAAAATTGTTTAAAATGATTTTTAATGATGTTGCATGCTTTCAAACATAATAAAATTTATATGCATTTATCAAGTGCACTAAAATATGCATTCTATACAATATGCGATGCAAAGAATAGTTATTATTCATTTACAGGGCCACACAAGAGAATTCCATTACATAATGATATAGGGTGGAGGGAATTTTTTCTGGCGTATTTTAATTATGTTAAATTATTTCATGTATAATCAAATTGATATACGTCAATGAGGTTTACTATAACTTATTTCATGTATAATATGAAGTTCATAGCATTTATAGAAACACACAAAAGATTTCATATACTGTATTGTATGCAAAGTACTTTACAGTAGCGATGATTGCTGGAAATGCATTTTTAATTATGTTATGTGCTTTTATGTTTCACTATATTTGTGCATTGTATATGGTATGTATAAATGCTGTAATTCATATACAGGGCTACACAAAAGAATTCGAAATAGTTACTGGATTGCAAATTGCTTAAATGTGCTTTTTAAATGAGTTATGCATTTTTACACTGAACTGTATTTACTTTACTAAGAAATGTTTCTAGAACATTGATAAAATGATATACATGGTCACACAAAGAATTGGATACATGGCCGTCTATAAATGATAATTTCTGGAAATGTTATTCTAGTAGTTTTAAGAGTGTTTTACTTTGAATTAAACTTTAGCTAAATAGTGGCGTGTAATAAAGGTACTAGGTTAACTACAGTGTTGTACAAAAGTATACAAGTATGTTTCCATCTATTAGTATAAATTGCTGAAAGAGAAATTTCAACCTGTTATGTGTTTTCTTGCTAAACTAAATTTCCACATTATATAGTATGTATATCAACCTACAGATCAAATACAGGGCTGTTCAAAAGAATTTGAATACATATTTGCTATGGACGGTAACTGCTGAAATCAGTTTTTCAAATGTTTTATGAGTTTTCTAAAATGTTCACTTAGTTCTCTTATATACCGTATTTCCCTAAATAACGAAGTTTTGTTAAAGCATTCAGGAAGTGTTGGAAAGTGTTTCATAATCTATGCTTAATGCATGATTTTTCTTACTTGGTAATAGATGCACTGAGCAAAGATTAAACTTCACACAACTTTTTATAAATATTTTTTTAATGTTACAAACAATTTAAAATTTACTTTGGATGCACATAATACCTGGAAAAAACAATTTCCATTTGTATGCTGTATGCTGGCCATTTGTTTTTCTAGATTCTGTTATTGCTATGAAATTTTAATTTGATGTTTAAAGGAACTGTTGGAAGTTTCCTATTAAAATTGGCCATTAGTAACTATTTTTTGATAGTGGGAATGAATGTATTATGATTAGTGATAAAAAATAATTAGTATTTCATCTCTTGTGCCAGTAAAATATATTTTCATGCTTGACTAATCAATAATTAGCTATAATTTATTTTCTCATAGCTTATGCTTTCTCGACTTGAAGCTGCCAGAGTTTCAGAAGAACAAGCTGATGAACTATTGAATTCTCAAGAAGAGAAACAAGCTGCTTCTATAGAGAAAAAAGATATTGAGACTGCAGTAGAAGACTTAGAGGAAACTTTAATGAAAAGTATGCAATTTATGCTTTTATTATTATTTTTTTTTACTGTTGAACGCTTCCTTTATAAAAGTAGTAGAGAAAAAGAATGCTTCCTGATATAAATCTTATTAAGTCTTAACTCTTTATTCACTGATCATAAAGAATAATCTCCTTATTTTGCCTTTTAAGGCAGTAAGCACTTTACATTGAATTTAACATATTTTTTTTTAATGTGAAATTGGATTTCAGTTCGATATTTTAAAAATTCATGAAACTCTAGATGACTGTTTTTTGTATGCTGCAGGAGCAAATTTCATATTAAGGCTGTTAGTCAATCAACTTCCCAATTCCCTTTGCTAATGTTAAACCTATGGGCATGGAATGCATTTTTATATTTAAAATTTCTCCTCGGTAAATTAATATTTTTAGCTTCTGTTTTCTGTGCACTCTTCTTAAAGAATGTTTTTTATCCTTTTAATTGTCAAAATATTTCTAAAATTCTTAATTTTATGTGAAGTGTTAAAATCTTACTTGCAGCTGGTCAGCTTTTAACACATAATATTAAATTATGTGTAATTTTAGAACTATTTTGACAACCAAGAAAAAAAAGACCTTTAAGAAGAGAACTGCTCCCCCCCCCCCCCAAAAAAAAAAAAATAAATAAAATAAAATAAAATAAAATATTAAATTCCTGAGGAGATGTTTTAAATATACAAATGTATTCTAAACCCATAGGTTTAACATTAGCGAGGAAAATTGGGAAGTTGACTGACTTACAACCTTAAGCGAAAAAGTATGAGATGCCTTTTGTATTGGTTGTGCTTGCCATTATCCAGTGAGGTTTTATTTTTTTTAGAATTGGCTTTTTGGCCAAAATAGAAATGTGATAAGTTTTCATAAGAGATTTCAGAACTGAATAAAAGGTTAAAATTTCTACCAACTGTAAGTGTATTTCAGCAAATGTTGATATAGTGCTGGGAAATTCAGTGGCATAGTGGTCAGCACTTCTGACTGCCCTGCTGCAGGTTGAGAATTCGACTCCTAGCTAATCAGGGTTCACTCAGCCTTTCATTCCTTCAGGGTCTATAAAATGAGTACCAAGCTAGCTGTGGAACTAAATACCGAGGATCCCACATTAAGTTGACCACCTGACCGGGATGGGTGCTGTAGACCCTGGATTGTATAACCACATGCTTGGTTTTTTTATGTAGTGATGGTAATTATGAATAACATAGTTAATTCTGTTACTCAAAGTTTTTTTTTTATTTTTTAATACTTACTATAATTATATGACATGATCAATTTGAGAGGCCAGATTATTGATAGTAACTCTCAATTTATCTTGATGCTGTCTATTCTTCTGTAACCACAGAGAAATTAATTGCTGCTGTCATTCTGTAAGCAAAGCACTTATCTTAGATGGGTCACAAGTCACAAGCATTTGATAATAAAATATTAGCATTTTAAAATTCTAATACTTAACAGTACATACCTGTAAAAACAATTTAATTCATTTACTTTTGCGTTTTAGAGTTCACACACTCTAAAAACTTATTGCACCTGCTAAAACCCTGATTTCTGATCTACCAATTTTGTTTGGGGGTGGGGGTGGGGGGGGGGGAGATTGTTATGTCATGTTTGTTAAAATGTAAAATTAACTTTATTAAATTCAGTTTGACATGACATACCTTTTATTTTTACCATCCCCAAGTCTATGTTAAAATACGACCGAACGCCACTGCTTCAGATGTTTTCTGCCAGTAAATATGCGATTCAGTCACACCGTAACTGTTGTGATCTTGAATCACCGTTACTCACTGTTCTCGGCCTGCGCAATGTTTCCTGCATTCTAATTGGTCGATGTTTGACGTCATCGTTCGTGAGTCACTGGCGTTTTGGGTATGTATTTCTTTTCATGTAATGGCAACAGCTTTATGTAGATTTCCACAACAAGCTAGTATATTAATGGGATGTAACGTTGCATCTTTCTCTTGACTTGCTTTTTGTTTTGCTTGCTTGTGAGTAGGGATTCAATGGATATCCGGCAAATATCCGATATCCGGCACATCCGGCTGATTTTTCAATATCCGAAATACCGTCGGATATCCGAATCACAATCACCGGATATCCGACTTCTCTGCCGGATATCCGGCAATGCGTAGCAAAGCAAATATATAAAGAGAAGAGATATCGTTTGACCCAAACAATGCCGAACAACTTTTGTTTATAATGCAAAATATGAAAGTAAGTCCACTATTTATGAGTAAAAGGTAATTCTCAAAAGTTTAAAGAATTTCCAGCTTTCCTAACATTGGTATTTGAACTCTCTATATAGTCCAGGCAATAGGGAATTTTACCTAGCAAAATTAATGGTAGTACTGGAAATCGGCTTTCTAGATGTTTTTTGGGTCGCTGAATCCGAATTTGTAACTTCCCACCAAAATTTCCCCCGGCAACCCCCCCCCCCCCAAATTTTGGTAAAAAGCCCCCCCCCCCCCCCCCAAAAAAAAAAGGTTTTTATTAAAAAAATCAATTTTTTTATTGTTTTAGAGAAAAAGTATCTAAAAATTCAGAAAGTAGACAAAATTTCCAACAAATTAGATATATGACATTATGACTTAGGATGAAGGGGAAGGGGGGATCTGCTTCGGAACATGCGCGCGGTGCTGCGTAAACTAAGTTGCGCAATTCCACTTAACCATGTTAGGGATTAGCACTAATACCAATTCCCCAACATCTTATACTTGTAACACTGATTAAAAAAAATATGTTGATAAAGCAGAGTTCAACAGTGAAAGTAGATCGGAGGATGGATTTCTAAAATATGCAAATGAGAAAAATTATGAAGTACGTTGAATGAAGAAATGTTAAAAAGTGGATGAAGTAAATTGACAGGTGAGATAAAGCTCCAGGCTTAAACTTCTTTTATTAAGATCCAAAGTTCACAATAAAAATATCTTGATAAAAACAGTCTTTAAAAATAAACCAAATATTGATGAATAAACAATGAATCACTTTAAATCAAAACAGCCATTTTAAATACTTTAACTCAGAAGCCATGAAGAACAGAAAAGCTTAAATATCGTAACTTTAAAAGATGATTTTAAAAACAGAACGAAAATAAAAATAAGCCGCATGATTTTAAATGTTTACCACAAGATCAAATACAGCATCCCGAGAATGCTTAAAGCAATTCTCGTATCGAGAGCATTGGTAGATAAAAACAAGTAAGTAACATTTCCTTCCAAATAACCCCTTTAAATACAGCAGCTGGAACGGCACGTGTCGACACGCCCACTCTCCAGAATGATCTACGATATAGTGATTTGCCAGTGACGAACTACGTCAACTAATTCATTCATAAATCCGTTCCCGCCATCTGTCGGGAGAAAAATACACCACGTCATACGCTCTCGTAAATTCTACTATGTCGCGTGGAAAACGTAAACATCTGAAGTTGTAAAAATAAAGATACGGCGTTATCAATGAACTGTAACTAAAGAAACGTAAAGCTGAATAAATAACTAAAGGATTAAAAGAATGAACGCAAGATAAAAGGTGAGTTTAATTTCAGAATACTTTTAAATACAGAATACTTTATACTTATACTATTTAAATGAAATGATCTTAATAAAAATAAAGATTATAAATAAAGAACTGTAAATTATACTACCAGGATTAATGTACTATTGAATACAATTAGAGGCATTGAGAACTGGGAAATGAGCTTGTTAATATTTTCCTAACAAGTGCCCCTCCTCTCAATGTCTCAATCGAAAACGAAAAATAAAAGATCTAAAAATCTTCACTGACCATGGAACACCTTCTTTCTATAAAAACGATTAAAAACAACGAACAAAACTAAAAGAAAAATATTAATCCTAACACTTAACATGAGAAATGCCTGATAATGGCTAACAACCAACAAGAATTAAGCACTAATAAACTCCCAATGCTTTAAATTTAACAACTAACATTAAAAACCGAGAAATGCCCAACAAAAATTTCCAAACGAAATCCCACAAATTAACCATCAAAAACTTCAAAGTCAAAAGCCAAAAGATCCAGCATAAAAACTCGCCTAAATCCATTCATGGCCTCTTTACAAAAATTCAAAATTTAAATTTCTAGCAATATAAACACAATTCAAACATTTAACAAATTGAAAAATATCACAATGAAAAATCAACATACGTACCAACTTACAAAAGTAACGTTTCAATTTGAAACTATACATACTAGCCAACTCCGTCATCTTGACCACAGCTAAATATGCAAATTTATACAAAACTTAAATAACTTTTTATTTAACAAGAACAAAGATAAAAAAAAACTAGAGTAGCTTCATCAGTCTCTCCCAGTAGCTTTCAAAATCCAGTAAAAATGACAAACTTAAGCAATAACTTGGCATCTGATTAATAAGACATAACAATAAATAGCTGTACACTTATCCATCTACAGACAACATCTTACAGCAATATCCATTTTCTCTACCTACATTCGCACAAATATTCACATTGAAGATATCAGATGCCTGCAAATAAAAAGATCTATTAGAAACAACATAATCAATACAAAAATAGTCCATTATCATAAGATATATTCCTGTAACAAAACTTCTATATAAATATAACAGTACTAAATCCAACTTAAGACTTAACAAAGGTATAACAACCTTAAAAACATAAAACCTCAAAAAAAAAAACTATTGCTACAAAGGAGAGAAACTGGATTTCCTAAACAAAAATTCATATTCTTAATTTCTATTACTTTAACTTTAATTTAATATATATTTAAACTTCAAACAGATTAATCAGAAACTTTAAACTATTAAAAAGATATATCCAAATATTTTAAAAATTAAGTTACATATACTTCTCTCAACCAACTGATAAACGGGGACTAGTGACATTCTCATATATAAAAACTAGGGACTCACAAAATCAAAAATACAATGCCCGCAGCAGATCTGCCAGTGGCGGTTACCTCTCACGCAAACTACCTCAGAAAGTTCTCTGGCATTTGTCTCCCAAGGGACCACCCACCCGAAACGGTACTGTGGGCTGCTCGAACCCCCAAGAATAGAATGGTAAGAGGCACCATTTCCACCATTGGATGGGAATTAAATGCTTAACAGCTAGATGAAAAAGGTAATGAAAAACAATTGTGATCAAGAGACTTTATAAAAAGCTAGATAAAAACTTGCTAAACATCGTTTGCATAAACCATGTAAATGGCTATGGCCACTCACCACGTACACAGGATTACAAACTTTATACATCTTAATACACGTAAATCTTATACTGAAGAAAAATGGTGGTACGCAGTATGATTTCTAAAAACTTCAAACAGAAATCTAAAAACAATCTGAAAAACTATTTAAACATTAAAAACCTGTATCAAATACAGTTCTAACAAAAATTAACAAATCTTGTTTGGTTTGAGGCTTCGTAAAGACATCACTGAGGTTTGACTTACTAGGAATATATTCTAAATCAAAAGCTTCACTGTAAATTAAATCCCTAATAAAAAATAACTTGACATCTATATGACGAGATTTATAGTTTTCTATAGGTGATTTTACAAAATTAATGGCCGCCTGGTTATCTGCATAAAGCTTCGACTTGATACCTAAATCGCGTATGATTGCTCTATCCCGACACTCCTGCAGGATCCGGTCAAACCAAACCAGGTTTTTGGAGGCCTCAGTCATGGCGACAAATTCCGACTCCATTGTGGATAAACTGACGCACCTTTCTTTAAAGGTACGCCAGTCCACGGGGGAACTGCCAACCATGACTATTTGCCCACCAACCGATGTTCGGTCATCCCGATTCGCCGCAAAATCAGCGTCAGAAAAGGCAACCAACTTCTCCTCGTTACACCGTAACCGGAGATGGTAGTGTCGAGTATACTTTAAATAACCAAGCAACCGTAATAACCCGTCCCAATGTGAAATACCCGGATTAGACTGAAACTGACTATATATATTAACCGCATAACTAATATCTGGCCTGGTTCTACTGGCAATGAATGATAAACAACCCAGTAAGCTTCTGTAAGGAAAACGAGCCATGTACCCCTTTTCGGAATCAGAAGAAGGACAATTAACCTTAGATAATATAACACCCTTACTAATAGGGAGAGATGAAATAGGAATTCGAAAATTCTTAAATTTATCACACACCTCATCAATATAACTAGACTGGTGTATACATAATGAATTCCCCTTTTCAACAAATTCGACCCCTAAAAGTTTACGTGTTCTTCCTAAAAGCTTGATGTCAAAATTCTTTCCAAGCAAATCCAGGATTATGTCAATCTTCTTCTTAAATTTTCCAAAAACTACGAAGTCATCAACGTATAGTAGCAGAACTATATCAGAATCAAAAAGGTAAGTACAGTTACATGACTCAAATTTCCTAAAACCAATCTTTAATAAAACTTTATGGATTTCATAATACCACTCCCGGCCACTTTGATGCAGCCCATACAGCGCTCGATCCAGTTTGCAATACATATGCTCTTTACCGGGGATAACGAAACCGGGCGGTTGTGACATAAAAACAGACTCCCGTAGCGGGGCGTATAGGTAGGCGCTTGTTACGTCACACTGAACGTGTGACCATCCGCAACACGATACTAAGAGGGAAAAGAAAAAATCGAATCACTCCAAAGTTTACAACAGGGCTGAAGGACTCCTCATACGATTCGCCCTTCACTTGTTTAAATCCCTGGGCCACCAAACGGGCCTTAAAACGAGCGATTCGTCCTCTTTCGTCCCTCTTGACCGTGTATACCCACCGACAGCCCACTGGGGTCACGTTTCCTGGCAAATTCTCCAAATGCCAAACCGACCGTTCGTTCATAACCCCGATTTCCTTTCGCATTGCATCAAACCACATCGCACGCTGCGGAGATTTCTGAGCCTGCTTAAAAGAGTTTGGAATTATTATATTGTCTAGTCATGCAGATATATTTGAAGATTCAGGATTATCAGAGTTCTCGTCATCAGATTCAGAATGTATAGGGACTAAACCAGCATACGTATTTGAGCCACTGAAATCAAAAAGATTTGGATCATACTTAATACCATTTACATTACAATACCTCTCAACTTCTGCAGGTGATCTTAATCTATTAGTTTTACCTTCCTCAAAATAGTAAATATCTGTTCTGTCCCTGGAAGATCGCTCTACGGGTTTACGTAACCACCTAACTTCTCGCTTGGAGGAAATAGGGGTCTTAACGTCTTCAGCTTCGGAATCAGACTCGGAATCCGCAACCCCCTCCCCACTAACCCGGGAATCCGGTGGTATGCCGGGAGGATTCAAGGGTCCCCAAGAATCTACTCCTCCAGCATCTTCACCCTGATTATCACCGGAGTCAATGGAGAAAGGATCACAAGATCCCGGGCCCATCACGAATCCACTGCCTCCAGGAACATCCTCAGGAATCTCTCTAAATGTAACACTAATAGTTTCAACAATTCGATCATTTTCAGGTATCCAGATCCGGTAACCCTTGGTATTAAAAGCATAACCCACAAGATAGCCCTTTTTTGCCTTTGGATCTAACTTTGAATTATGTTTCTGGTGAGGAATTCCCACATAAGCAGTTGTCCCAAAAGGTTTAAGATGCCTCACAGATGGTTTTCGGCCCCCATACAATTCAAAAGGAGTCTTCGTTAAAGACTTAGGACAGACCCGGTTCCAGGTATAACAAAAATATTTTAAGGCCTCTGGCCAAAACCTGGGATTCAATTTACTTTCAGCCAAAATAGTACGGACTCCATTGACAGCCGTCTGCATAAACCTCTCAATGACCCCATTCTGTTGGGGAGAAAATGGATTTGTCAACTCGTGATGTATTCCCTTTTCATCAAAATATATTTCAAAATTATCATTGACGAACTCACCCCCGTTATCAGACTTAAAATTCTCCACTTTTCTACCCAAGAAATTTTCTGCACGAGTAATATGAGATTTGACAATATCAAAAACATCCGATTTTAATCTCATTGGGTATACTGAAACTCTACGGGAGTAGTCGTCCATAATTGAAAGAAAATACCTTTCCCCATTTCTCCCAACAGTTCTACAAGGTCCCCAAACATCCGCAAATAAAAGTTCTAAGGGATGTTCAGAACGAATGCTGCCAATGGGTTTAAATGAAGGTCTTATAAACTTCTTATATAAACTCACACGTATAATACGTCACATATATATGTCACACGTCACGGTCTTATAAACTCACACGTTTACAATCGCCCTCCCATCTCCCCTCCGAACTTTCTCTATAAGGTTTACTTTAAGATTTTTGGGTCGCTGAATCCGAACTTTTAACTTTCCCCCAAAAATTTCCCCCCCGAAACCTCCACCAAATAGTTGTTTTTACCTTAAATTTCTTATTGTTTTAGAGGAAAAACATTACAAAATTCAGAAACTAGACAGAATTTGCAACAAATAGGATATATAACATTATGAATTAGGATGAACGGGGAGGGTGATTGCTGCCTTGGAACATGCACTGCGGCGCTATGTGCACTAAATGATGAAGTCAGGCAATAGGGGATTTTATCTGGAAAAATTAATGGTATTACTTGAAATCGGCTTTCTAGATGTTTTTTGGGTCGCTGAATCCGAATTTGTAACTTCCCACCAAAATTTCACCCGGCAACTCCCCAAAAAATTGATTTTTTGAAAAAATTTTGTTTTTGAGAAAAGCGCGCGGGGAATGTTCCGAGGCAGCCCCCTTTCTCCCCGTTTATCGTATGTCATAATGTCATATATCCTATTTGTTGCAAATTTTCTCTAGTTTCTGAATTTCGTAATACTTTTTCCCTAAAACAATAAGAAATTTAAGTTAAAAACAACTATTTGGGGGGTTTCGTAGGGGAAAATTTTTGGGGTAAGTTAAAAATTCGGATTCAGCGACCCTAAAAACTTAAAGTAAACCTTATAGAGAAAGTTCGGAGGGAAGATGGGAGGGCTAATGTAAACGAGTGAGTGGTTAAGTGGAATTGCGCAACTTAGTCCACGCAGCACTGCGGCGCATGTTCCGAAGCAGTAACCCCTTCTCCTTCATCCTAAGTCATAATGTCATATATCTAATTCGTTGGAAATTTTGTCTACTTTCTGAATTTCTAGCTACTTTTCCACTAAAACAATAAAAAAATGGAATTTTTTTATAAAAACCTTTTTTGGAAGGCTTTTTACAAAAAATTGGGAGGTTGCCGGGAGAAATTTTGGTGGGAAGTTACAAATTCGGATTCAGCGACCCAAAAAACATCTAGAAAGCCGATTTCCAGTACTACCATTGATTTTGCTAGGTAGAGTCCCTATACGGTCTCTATTGCCTGGACTAATAAATTTAAGAATTTATGTTTACATCTTTTAGAAAATTGTACCTTTACTTTCAGAATGTGAAACAAAATCTGAAGTTGTTTATTAAAGTATGACTTTATTAATTTTCTTTCTCTCTTTTAAGTTTAACAATTAAACAGGCCTATTTTTACTTTCTTCTATCTTCAATAGAAGAAAGTATTGTAACTGAGATTTTTTTAGATTTCTGGTTTTCGGTGGGCTTAGACGTTTTAGGGGTCAGAGATCCCAAAACATGCTTATACAAAATGTCTGTCTGTCATCATACCATCAAAAAGTGTATGAAGTTATGCATAGAATTGAACCAAATTTTTTGTGAATGTTTTTGGCTATAGCCAGCTGGTCCTCCTTCAATATTGGAACATTCCACTGGAAGGGGGCGCTGTAATCGTGATTTTTGTGCTATTTTCATTATTGTGCCATCAAAAAGTGTATGAAGTTATGCATAAAATTGAACCAAATTTTTGTGTATGTTTTTGGCTGTGGCCAGCAGGTCCTTCTTCAATATGGAAGCATTCTGTCAGAAAGGAGTGTTGCTGTAATTGCGATTTTTGTGCCATTTTCATTATTGTACTATCGAAAAGTGTCTGTTAAATATGTAATAAGTTATCCATATAATCGAACAAAATTTTTTGTGTATGTTTTTGGCTATGTCCAGCAGGTTCTCCTTTAAATTAGAAATATTCCGCCAGAAGGGTGCGCTGTAACAGTGATTTTTGTGCCATTTTCATTCTTGTACCATCGAAAAGTGTATGAAGTTATGCATAGAATTGAACCAATTTTTGGGGGTATGTTTTTGGCTATGGCCAACTGGTCTTCCTTCAGTTTGAAAATAGTCTGCTGGAAGGGGGTGCTATAATAGTGATTTTTGTGTTATTTCTATTATTTTACCATCGAAAAGTGTATGAAACTAAGCTTAGAATTGAACCAATTTTTTGTGTATATTTTTGGCTATGGCCGTCAGTTTTTCCTTGAATTTAATAATATTCCGCCAGAAGGTGTCACTGTGACAGCGTTTTTTGTAAAATTTTCTCAATTTTTTGCAGTTTTTGTACTGTATATTGGTGGCTCGTGAAGTCATGGGAACTTCGCATCCTGCTAAGCTGGCAATTCACAATCAGCTGATGTACAACAGAATAACGAAAAAAAATATTGATTTTAATAAATATCATTATTGAGATTAACTTATTCTTATTTTGATTAATTGCCCGTAAGGCATGGTGACGTCACGGCGACGTCGATGTAAAGTCACACTGTGATTTTGTGACCGTCGATGTGACGTCACAGTGACTAGAATGCGAGGTCGTTATGGCCGTTTTAGAGGACGTTTGTGACGTCACATTGTGACTACTCTGTGAAGTCACGGTGTGACAAATTTGTGAAAAGTGTGTCATTTGTGACTATTTTGGCATTAACTTTGTGACGAACCTGTGACGAAAGCGACAATGCTTTGAAAGTCACATTGTGACCAATTTGTGAAATATGTGTCATTTGTGACGAACTTGTCATAAACACTGTGATTTCAAATGAAAATCAAATTTAAATTAATTGCTTAAAAGACGCAAATAGTGAAAAAGATTCCATGCTGGGACTCGAACCCGGGCCATCAGTACATCACACTGACATTCTACCGACTAAATAACATGGAACGATACCCAGGCTGGAAAATTTCTCACTATTACATGTTGGCAAGGCTACAAACGCAGCAAAAGATGGAATATTTAGCGTGAACCATCCACATGATGCAAACACGAAATTTAATTAAATCCAGCATTGATTGAAATTATATTAATACTTGGAAATTTTTCCAGAGAGAACCATTCGCCTTGCATACAATATTTCAAATGAAAGTCAAATTTCAAATTAATTGCTTAAAAGGCAATTTTAATTTGAAATGTTGTATGCAGGGCGAATGTTTCTCCCTGGAAAAATTTCCAATTATTAATATAGTTTCAATCGATGCTGGATTTAATTAAGTTTCGTGTTTACCCCATGTCGGTGACTCAAGATAAATATTCCATCTTATGCTGCGTTTGTAGCCTTGCGAACATGTAATATTGAGAAATTTTACGGGCTGGGCGTCGTTTCATGTCGTATAGTCGGTAGAATGCCAGTGTGCTACACTGATGGCCCGGGTTCGAGTCCCGGCATGGAATCTTTTTCACAATGTTGGCCTTTGCGCCTTTTAAGCAATTAATTTGACATTTGATTTTCATTTGAAATATTGTATATAAGGCAAATGATTCTCTCTGGAAAAATTTCTAAGTATTAATACAGCGATGAATTTTAAAATAAAATTTTGCTGTAAATATAAAATCTTATCTTTTTACCATACTAGCAAAATATCGCTACTTTGGAGTCCTATTCTTCTAAAACATTTTACATTTTTCCACTTAAAAAACAATGCTTATCAACTGACTTATTTTTTTATTAAATTCTATGCTTGATATTTAGAATGTGTAAGTTTTTTAATTTGTTGTGATTTGTCATTGCTTTATTAAATACGAACATGGAAACTAACGGATATTAATACAACTATTATTTATAGAGCGGCATGATAAGCGATATTTATTTAAATTTTTTATTCCCATGTATATTGTACTTTGTGAATATGAGCTAAATAGATTTGGTATGTTTTATAGGAAAAGACTGATCTGGGAAATAGAAAAAAAAAACCGAGTAAGAAAAATCATGCGTTAAGCATAGATTAAAATATACTTTCCAACACTTTCTGAATGCTTTAACAAGACATCGTAATTTAGGGAAATGACGTAAATAAGATAACTAAGTAAACATTTTAGAAAACGCATAAAACATTTGAAAAACTGATTTCAGCAGTTACGGTCCATAGCCAAATATGTTTTCCAATTCTTTTGAACAGCCCTTATTTGATCTGTAGGTTGATACACTGAAAAAAATGAAGTACTCAAAATGAGCAAACCGACGTACTCATATTGAATTGAATATTTTTGGATCAAAAATGAACCTGTGCTTTCTCTATTTTGAAGCATCACATGTTATCAAACCCAAACAAACGAATAGTTTTGTACCCTGTAATGGTTCATTTCATTTATGGCGACATAAATTATGTTTATTAATGTAAATATTAAATTATGCACAACATTTTAAAAATAATTGCTTGGAAATAATGCTCTTGTCATAAAAATATTCGATTTGAGTATCTTGTTAAGAATTTTGCAATTTTTCTTGATAAATAATCAATTAAACATTTCTTGTTAAGAACTTTGAACGGGAAATAAATGTCAGTACATTTTTACTTTACATTTTAGGGTTTTTTTGGGGGGGGGGTTTCGGGGGGGGGGGGGGGGCAGTACATAACGATTCATATTTGATCACAGCCATGGAATAAAAAATGAGTACATGTGTTTCTCAACTTTGAGTACATTAGGATCGGAGCTATTTTGTGCATGTGACGCATTTAAAATTGAGTACTTTTTACTAAATTTTGAGTACCCATTTTTTTAAGTGTATATATACCATATAATGGGGAAATTTAGTTTAGCAAGAAAACGCCTAACAGGTTGAAATTCATTTTCAGCAATTTATACTAATGTCTGGAAACATACTTGAATACTTTTGTACAACCCTGTAGTTTACCTAAAATCTTTATTACACGCCACTATTTAGTTAAAATTTAATTCAAACTAAGACGCTCTTAAAACTGCTGAAATCACATTTCCAGAAATTATAATATATAGACGGCCATGTATCCAATTCTTTACGTGACCCTGTATATCATTTTATCTATATTCTACAAATATTTCTTGGTAAATTAAATGCAGTTCAGCGAAAAAAAGCATAACTCATTTAAAAACCATCTTTAAGCAATTTGCGCCCATACCCAGTAATCCTTACGAATACTTTTGTGTAGCCTTGTACAGGAATTATAGCATTTATATACACCATACACTATGCATAAATATAGTGAATCATAAAAGTGCATATCATAATTAAAAATATATTTCCAGCAATCATCGCTAATGAACAGTACTTCGATACAATATGGTATCTGAAAGATTTTGTGTGTCCCTGTAAATGCTATATACGTATTATTCGTATTATACATGAAATAATTTATAGTATGTAAACCTCAGCGACATACATCAATTTCATTATATTATATGAAATAGATTAACATAATTAAAGTATGCCGCAAACAATTCCCTCCACCTCTATATCATTATGTATTTGAATTCCTTTTTTAGTCCTGTAAATGAACAATAACTATTCTTTGCATCGCATAGTCAACAGAATGCATATTTTAGTGCACTTCATAAATGCATATAAATTTTATTCTACTTGAAAGCTTGCGTAAAATCATAAAAAATCATTTGAAACGACTTTTTCCCATAGGCCGTAATGTAACAGAAAACTTTTGGCTGTCCCTGTAAATGAACAAAGCATGCTACAAACTTCATTACAAATAGGTACCGTGCGATGGTAAACGTCAATACCATCCAAAAATTTCAGGGCAATCCGAGTATATTTTCGAGAGTTAGAGTGCGCACAGACTGCTAGACGGACAGACGGAGAGACAAACCGAAGTCATAAGCACTTTTCAACTTGTGTCCTACATTATGTATCCTGTATTATATGAACTTTTAAAAAATATATACTAAAGCAGTTTAATCTATAACGTCCTATCAGGCATGAAAAATACTTTATTTCAATGCTTAAATATCATATTTTACTTTATAGTGCCAATAATTACCCGAATCATACACGTAGAAAATTAATTTACAATAGAAGAAAATTTAATAACCGATTCAGAATGTCTATAATTAAATGTTTGATTAAAATCACAAACAGAAAAAATGCTTACATACAATTAAAAAAAATAAATATACCAATTTGAAAAACACTAAAAATAATAATTAGTATTTATAATTGTACTGATAAACAACAGCAAACTAGAATAGATAAATTAAATGCATTATTAGATTTAACAATATCTCAAAAATATTTCCATATGGTATAAGGAATTCCTATTATTTTATAATTTTGGCAAATGTTAAATCTGAAAACATTGGTTTGAAGATTTAGGATTTTAAAAGATAATTTAAAATATTATTAGCACTAAAAGAAAATTCTTTCTAATGTTTCACTACTGTAATATGTTAAAAATACATTTTCCCAGTATAATGTTCTGAAACAGTTTCGTAATCTCATGATAATCAAACATCATATTTAACCCCAAAATAATAATAACTATAAATGTTAGTAATCAAAAAATAGTAAGAAGTCGATAAAATAATTCCAAATCATTGTCGTTCCATAGATTTTCAATCTCAAGTAAGAGTAAATTAATGTTTATATTAATTCCAGTATGAATGTAGGCATAAATGTCTCTGTGCAGTTTTTTTTTTTTTTTTTCAAGCGACGGCAGATTAAAATATTTTTCTTTACAGTTATCAAATTGGAAAATATCGCTTCTGACAGTTAAAGATCAGTCTCTTACAAATATAACTATTTAACTCATAATATACAACCAGGAATAAAATATTTAAATTAAATAAAACTTACATGCACGCTCCATTAATATCCGTGTATCCTAAAATGGTCATTTCCTTATCTTAAAGTGTTGTAGACGTGTTGTTCTAAAACAAGTGAAATAATTCCCGCGTATTCTCATATTTATTTTTCTGTGGGCAGACGATTTTCGAGCAGATGGTTTGTTACAGATTGTTTGTTTTTGTATACAAGAAATATGGAATTTAAACGCGCAGAAATTTTCTGAAAGTATCATTCATTAAAATTTTGTATTTGAAGAAATGTCCAATGTATTTAATCTTTTCTTTTTATCCGTACCAAATAATTCAAGTTAAAATGTATTGTAAAGTTCCTTTTTTCTAAATAATTATAATAATAATATTCATAATTAGAGTTTATTAGATAAAACATTGTTTAAATTTTTAAAAGGTGTAAAAATAAATTTAATGTATTAACTACAACCCCCCCCCCCCCCCTTTTTTCTATTTTTTTAAAGTAAAGTTTGTTTTGCACAAATTTTGTATATTTCCTTTATTTTCGGAAAATGCTAATTTTATTTTAAAAGTCTGAAAGAAGTAGAATTTATGACTTGAATACAAATTATAAAAATATTCTAAAGCAAGAAATGCATAGATGACTAAACTCTCAAGACTCTTTCTACATGCTCATTAAAAGGTGCAGATTTAACTGTAATAGAAAATTTTTAGTTTGAAACCACAGAAGTGTTTCGAATAATTCTGGTCGGTAAAAAAAGAAAGAAAGAGAGAAATTTCCTCCCAGCAAACTAAATATGTAAAGTGTATAAGTTTAATATTCGTAATTGTAAATATATTATCCAAATGCTAGATAAAAGTGAAATCATGAAAAAGTATACATTCACTGTCTTAGATATCAAATTGATAAAATATAGCCTAAAAATTTAGTTTATTAATGCTTGTATCGTGCACTTTATTTATTAAGCCCCCCCCCCCCCCCCCCTCACCTTTAGTGACGGAATTTACCATTTGCTATCCACTAATATATTTTCATTCCTTATGCCGCTGTAGCTCGTGGCTGTTTAAAATATTTCTCTTCATTTTCAAAGATTTTTGAAGTTCATATTTTTTGTCACACTGTGACTTACAATATGCTGGTTTTTTTGTCACATATGTGACGTGACGTACGTTACATAGCAGTGACATAACAGTGACGTCACAATTTTTTTAATTGCCAGAAAAATATAATTTTACAAAAAGTAACATGTTTTGAAGAATTTTCGTAAGTTTTTAAAGTTTTCTAAGAAGTTCACATTTCAGTCACAATGTGACATCACTGAGTGGTGGCATTTCAGTCACAGATGTGACGTGACCACAGTGACTTGCAGTGACGTCACCGTGACCATCTATGCTATGAGGGTGACCAGCAGAAATCTTAGATCAAAATCAAAGTTGGTATAATATTGAACTAATAATATTGAAGTATTAACATTTAAAACTACTTTTAGAAAGATTAAGACGTATGAGATAGGAGAAAGTTTTGGGATTGGCACATCCAATTAGTTATATTTGTAACTTCATTATAAATAAAATATTTAAAATTAAAAGTAATTTTCTTTTTACTTATAAATATCACAGTAATTTAACTTAAAATAAAACTAAATGTGACTCAAAGCAAAACACTATTAAATAATTAAAACAGAAAAAAGGCATCAACTAAACCTATATTTGGAGAAAATCACTCTTTAATCATGGGTATATTAGTAGATATTTTATGTTTAAATTATAAAAAGAACGTATGTATTTCTTTGTGAAAATACTCTAAAATTATAGGCATATTTAATTGGTTAAAATTTGTTACACAAATTATCAACATTTGATTGTACAAATTAATTATTAGCAATTATCAATATAGTCAATCCCATACCAAATCCAGTAGCAATTATCAGCATTTCATTGTACAAATAAACAGAATATTTTAATGTTTAAATAACATTTTTTATACAACATTATTAATATACATTACACGGCTTGAATGGCAGATACATGTCTTTAATTTCGAGATGGGATGGCAGGATTCGTGCCCTAAAGAATATTGGGGGCGGGAGGCTCCTGTTCCCAAAAAATCATTTTCCGAAAATGTTTCTTTGTAAAACGATGATGAAGTGTCAGGACCGGCTGACAAACTTCGTGATATTTTCCACTATCAATTGGCAGATTTCACAGTTTCTTCTTACAACAAATTGACAAAATTCATGTTTGTTTTTCTGCATCTGACAAAAACATTTTGCGATTTTTCTCCGAAACCGACTGACGAATTTCTTGATTTATTTCTGGAGACCGACTGGTGAATTTCATAATTTTTTTTTTTTTTTCCGCAATCAATTGACAAATTTAGAAATTTTATTCTGTGACCGATTGGCAAATTTTCCTGTTTGTTCTTGTGACATACTGATGAAAGTAACGATTGTTTTTCTGTATCGGATTGAAAAATTTTGCATTTTTTCTCTGCGACCGGTTGAGGAATTTCACAGTATTTGCTCGTGACGGACTGGTAAATTTCACGATAGTTTTCCATGATCGATTGACGAATTTCGTGATATTTTCCCACTGTCGATTTCCTACGAACTTCAGTTTTTTTCTCGCAACCAATCTACAAATTATTTTATTTATTTTCACCATGATTGACGAAATCAGCAATGTTTTTTCTATGACCGTTTTACGTATTTTGCGATGTTTTACCTGTCTGCCCAAAATAGTAAATAACTAAAAGGGCAGCAACGGCCACTGGAGACTAAGCTCTATCAAATTGGCCAATAGTCAGCACTAAACAAAATGAGATTACACTTGTGGTGCACATGAAAAAAAAAACTTTGATGAACTTCAAAAAAACATATTTAGAAACAACAAACTAATTGTTTCTCGCAATTAACAGAAATTAGGACATGACTTTTTGAAATCAACCTTTTCTCGTGTAATAGAAGAAATCAATTGACTATTCCCTTTTCAAACTTTGGATATGGATTTCATAGCGTAGATTCCAATGTGTAAAGCATAGTTCAATTAACGAAAATACCAGGGATTACAGTTTTGACTATATTCCATTAAGGATATAATAAAAAAATTTGTTCAGAAGAGACATACCATCACCGATGTCCATTATTCATGCAAGTTAAAAATTAATGCACATCAGATTTTGCAAAGTTTTCTAAAACTTTTTAGGAGAGCATAACAATGTGTTTCCGATAATTTCTAAAGTTATAAAATCGCTCTGTACTGTTTGTCAAAAGTGTAACTTCTGAAAGAGGCTAAAGTATGCAAAATGGAATAAAATCTAAATTAAGAAATTCATTTAGCAACCTGATTGTTAATTGCCCATAACATTGGCTGAAAATTGAAAAATAGACATGATATATATAAAGCTTAATTCTGTTCCTTTGTTTTAATAAAATAAAAATTTTGAATAATTATCTTGAGTTGTTAATTTAAATTATTTCAATGGTATTTTGACATGTCTGTATAAATGTAATTCTTTAAGTAGCACATAAAAAATAACGTGGTGTAAAGATTTTTTTTCCCTTTCTAACAGTTCAACTCCCCTGCATTTATAAATTTGGGGTATCAAACTCCCCTCCTGGGAAAGCTTGAATTGCAAGCCATGATATTCAAAGATATATAGTTTTTGTAAATTATATTTCAATATATTTAAAATGTTTTAATGATGTGTGAAACTTGTTTGTAATTTATTGTTTTGAAATGACATTATATAGAGAAATAATTCAATATATAACTAAAAACATATCTAGGGCCGGATATCCGATCGGATATCCGAATCCGGCAGACGAAGGAGCTTCGGATATCCGGTATCCGATATCCGGCAAAATCAATATCCGGTGCATCCCTACTTGTGAGCAGCATGTGTTTTGTTTTTTCGCCATGTAATTAAGGCGTCATAGCTTTTGCTACGTATGTATGAAGTCTGCTGGCGGTTCTTCTTATTACGAACACATGTTATTCCTCTTAAGTTATTTTAAGTTTGGTTCAGCGAAGCTATGCTGACAACATTTTTCATATATGTAAATATGTTCGCTCATCATTAAATAGTTACGTTTACTTCAACTGTGTTATTTACTGAAGTCTTCCACTTACATGCATTTCCATATAATCCAGATTTCACTGCACTATATCTGCTGAGTTTTATTTATATTAGTAAAAGAATCCAACAGGAGTGTTATGGGCCCAGCAGCTCGGAACCCGAATACTTAAGTATTTTTGGAAATGTGGAAGTGAAGAAAAGGTGGCTCCTGTTTTCTGTGGACTCTATCGTTTTTTGAAATGGAACTTTTTATTAGTTTTCCAAAGTGAATTTTTACGGACTTTTCTTCTATTGGTTTCCTGTGAATTTAAAGAGTTGCCGTTTTTAATGGATGGGGGCTGATGGAGGTAAATAAAAAAATTACCCTGCTGACTGGCACTAACTGGGAGTCATAGAAGCATGAAGTAAGGGTTCTATTGCTTCACTATGGAGCGTTTGAGTTCATAAAGGCTGATGGAGGAAAGGAGAGTTTACCTGTAAAAAGTTCTGGCAGTAAGGATACAGCTTCTGGAGTAACTGAAGAGAAACCTGATGGAGTAAAAGAGAGTTCACCTGTGAAAAGTTCTGACAGTAAAGACACAGCTTCTGAAGTGACTGATGTGCTAACATGGAGAAAAAAGCAAGATTTGAAGTTGAGGAAGAACCGTGCCTATACCATTATTTACCAGTCCCTGAGTTCTGAGTTTAAGCCCCTAATATCAAGTACTACTGACGGAGCAAAAGCATGGAAAATCTTACACGACCATTTTGAGCCTACAACCAGAGCAAGAGTCACTCAGCTTCTTAACGTCTTCTTTAATACCAGATATGCTCCTGGAGAAAACCTTGGACTTTTCCTGTGTAGAGTCATTGGACAATTCAATTTTTGATAAAGTGTAGAAATGGTAAATTTAATCGCATCATTTTGAAAGATGTTTTGTATAATCCTTACTTAAGAAGAAATTTACTATCTGGGGTTAAGCTTGAAAAACTAGGGATTAATTTTGTGGGTAAAAATGGTAAAGTTTTTGTTTATGATAAAAATGGAAATCAGCTTTTTTATGCTTTAAGGAAAAATGACCTATACTTTTTGAAACCATCAAAATATGTAACTCAATGTGAAGGAAATAACAATTTAGTCAATTTTTCAGCAAACCAAGTAGAAAAAGTAGATATTAATGAGTTATGGCATGAAAGGTTCTGCCATATTAACAGTGAATATGTTGTTAATACAAGTAAACAGAAAACTGTTAATGGTTTACCAATGCTATCTAAATTGACTGAAGATTGTATTTCCTGTAAATTAGCTAAATCAAGAAGAGTGTCATTTAAACCAATAGGTTACATAAGATCCAAATCTCCTCTCCAACTGCTGCATATGGATTTGTGTGGTCCTTTGCCTATTTCGTCTCATGGGGGAAGCAGATATTTTTTATCTATAATTGATGATTTTTCTAGAAAGGTTACTGTTTATGCCCTTAAAAATAAATCTGATGTTTTTGAAACTTTTCTTAGGTATCAAAAGAGAGCCGAAAGGTTTTTGGATAGAAAAGTAGTCTCAGTTAGAACAGATGGGGGCGTGGAATTTTGTAACGATGAATTTGAAAAATTTCTAGATAGTCAGGGTATTTCCCACGAAAGAACAAATCCATATTCTCCAGAGATGAACGGCTGTGCGGAACGCTACAATTTAACTGCTCTTGACGGAGTCAAAATCCTTTTAAATTCAAGTGGCTTATCTCAGAAATTTTGGGCAGAAGCTCTTTTGTGTTTCACATATGTATGGAACAGAGTTTGCCATAAAAATTTTAAGAAAACCCCTTTTGAGTTATATTCTGGTAGAAAGCCATCCGTCTCTCATCTGAAAAAATTTGGCTGCTTAGCTTATGTATGTGTACCTAAACAAAAAAGAAAGAAGCTCAATATGAGAGCTAAGCTTGGAATTATGTGTGGTTATGCACAAATGACTAAAGGGTACGGTACCAATTATGGGTTATAAGCGAGCAGAGAATTATAGAAATAATAAATGTTACATTTGACGAGAGTAAAGGGGAGATTGACATCATAAATAGCTCAAAACAAAATTTTCGTTCTTTTTCTTGCTTAGACTTCCCAGAGGATGGTGATATCTTCCCTATGATAGATGACTTAATCGAGTCAGAAAGTAGAAGTGATAACACATCCAAAATGGAAGAAAGTAGTGTCAGTCCTGTAAAAACTAAATGTTTAACTCATGATTTAAATAATAGTTCAGACGTAATTCCTTGCAAATCCATTAATTGGATATGAACTGCTGTGCGTAGGAAAAATGAACACAGGACAGATATCTACTATGGCATAGAAGGAACTAAAGTTAAATTAAGATCTTTAAATGATACCATTAAATATTGTGCGGAGAATAACATAAAATATGACTATGATTTTTTTTATTTCAGCGGTAAAAATAGTCAGTTAGGTAAAGTTTCAGATTTTTCAAATACAGAAGTTAATTTAATTGAAGTAAAAATCCCTAAAAGTTACAAGGAAGCTACCAAAACACCCGAAGCATCTGAATGGGTAGAGGCCATGAACCAGGAAATGCAGGTCATGTATGACCGCAAGGTTTGGGATCTAGTTGAGCCGCCTGAAGATGCACAAATTTTGGGTAATAGATGGGTGTACACAGTTAAGAAAAATGAAAAAAATGAAATTGTAAGATTCAAAGCACGCCTTGTGGCGCAGGGATTTAGTCAAATTAAAGGTTTAAGCTACGAGGAGGTTTTTAGTCCAGTTGTAAGTTTTTCAATTATAAGATTGTTCTTTACTATTTTTGTGTGCTTTTTCAAGTGGTTAAATGTACAAGTAGATGTAAATAATCTCTACTTATATGCAGATTTAGATAAGATAATCTATATGCGGCAGCCGGAGGGTTTCATAACTGAAGAGGGTAAAGTTTGTAAATTAAATAAATCTTTATATGGTCTCCACCAGAGTGGTAGACAATGGTTTTTTGAAATAGATGATGTACTTTTAAAATTGAATTTTATTAAACTTAACTTGTGCAATTGTGTTTATACATATAAAAATAAACTTGTTCTTCTATTATATGTAGCTGATATAGTTATATTTGGTAAAACTAAAAGTGATTTGGAACTTGGTGTAAGTTTGCTGCAAAAGTTTTTCAACCTGAAAGTTTTGGGAAAAACAAAAAAGCTCTTGGGTATTGAGTTTGAGGAAGTTAATGACAAGCTGTACATTCATCAAAGTACTTACATTGATAAAGTCTGTAGCCTGTATTCAAAATATAAATTTCCTATGAGCAATGTGCCAATGCCCAAGGGGCTGATTTTGTCAAAAATGGACTCTCCAAGTAATCAAAGATAAGTAAGTGAGATGTCTGAATACCCTTATAGAAATTTAATAGGTTGCTTAAGTTTTATTGCTGGCTGTACTCGGCCAGATATAATGTATGCTGTAAATCTTTATCACAGTTCCAATCTAATCCAGGTATGAGGCACTGGCAAAGTTTACTCAGATTATTAGGTTATTTACAATATACTAAGCATTTTAAATTAGAACTAGCTAGAATTAATGATTTGACAATTTCTTGTTATTCTGACTCTGACTTTGCAGCAAATAGAGATGATCGTGTTTCCATAGGAGGCTTTATTTTGTTTTTAGATAAGTGACCAATTTCTTGGAAAACTTTTAAGCAGAAATGCATTAGCCTTTCTACTATGGAAACTAAATATGATACTCTCACTGAAGCTGCAAAGGAATTAATATGGATTAAAAATGTTCTAGAAAATGAAAGTTTAAATTTAAATCTAAAGGAATGTTCATTATTTTGTGATAATCAGGCAGATATTGCGTTTTCTAATTCACCTGTAGAGAATCAAACTAAGCATATCCATATTAAATATTCATTTTTGAGAAATTTAGTCTATGATAAAATATTTAAATTAAAGTATATCTCAAGTAAATTAAATTTAGCTGATCAATTTACAAAGCCACAGGACAAAGAACAATTGATAAAATTTTGTAGACAAGTTTTTGAAGTTTAAGTTTTGAATTACATTTTTGATCACTCTTTTCATTGCCATGTCATTTGACATGACATTGATGAGACTGTCTATTTTATAGAAAAATTTAAATATTTTTGAGAGTTAGATTCATTTTGAGGCCCAAGTTGTCTAGGAAAAAAAAAAAAAAATCTTATACAATTTTTGGTCACTTTGATCAGTGCTTAGCCGGTGAATTTGTTTCCCCGACCTAGTTATGATTAGACGGACTTTTTTTGAATGAAATGTGTATTTTTCATGTTTAATTTTTTAAGGTATAATATCTTTTGAATGTTTTTGTAAAGCCTTGGGGATGCTAAAAAGGGGGCTGATTGTTATGTCATGTTTGTTAAAATGTAAAATTAACTTTATTAAATTCGGTTTGACATGACATACCTTTTATTTTTACCATCCCCAAGTCTATGTTAAAATACGACCGAACGCCACTGCTTCAGATGTTTTCTGCCAGTAAATACGCGATTCAGTGACACCATAACTGTTGTGATCTTGAATCACTGTTCTCGGCCTGTGCGATGTTTCCTGCATTCTAATTGGTCGATGTTTGACGTCATTGTTCGTGAGTCACTGGCGTTCTGGGTATGTACAAAGGGTACTAGGAAAGTTTTGCAATATGATGAAACAAAAAGTCGCAGGTGGCTGCTTGTGACTGCGTGTTGACAAAGGTTCATACTTATGCACCTGCACGTAACCACAAGTCTGTAGGCTCAGATATTCATTAGCTGTGATCGGTTGAAGTTTTTCTAGTGGTGTCCTGGTCAAGAAGTGAGATAAGGGCAGTTTTGCGGTGTAACTTCGCACGTAGTTTAAACATAAACCAATGCTTAGAAGAAATGAATCTTGCACTTGGTGATGATTGTTCACATCGTGTGACTATACACAGATGGTGCAGAGAATTCCAAAGAGGAAATTTCTCCCTGGAGGATGCTGAAAGAGGGGGAAGGCCCCGAACATCAATTACGGAGGAAAACATTACTGCTGTGAGGAAAATACTTAACGAAGACAGACGAATAACTTACAAGCATATAGAGGATACCTTGGGCCTAAATGCACCTGCAATTCATTCAAATCTGCATGATCATTTGCACATCAAGAAACTGTGTTGTCTCTGGGTGTCACATAGACTGACTGAGGAGCAGATGACACGAAATGTGACTTGGTGCTGGGAGATGATAAAAATGTTTGATAAAGGATAATCTCAGTATGTGAACAGCATCGTGACAGGTGACAAAACCTGGCTATACTATTAAAATGTGCCAACTAAGTCTCAAAACAAAATTTGGGTCTTTGATGATGAGGACACACCGGTAGCTGTCAGAAAATCTCGATCTGCCAAAAATAAAATGATAGCTGTATTTTTCAAATCGAGTGGAATTGTTGAGTGTGTCGTTTTGGACGCACAGAAGACAGTTACTGCTAAGTGGTACAATGAACAGTTCCTACCTAAAGTCATAGATTCTAAGAAGAACCTGTGACTAAAGTCAAGAATGAACAAATGGCTCCTCCATCATGACAAAACTCCAGCTCACCGGACCAAAGACTGCACTGAATATTTGGACACTACTAGGCTGAAACTTCTTGAACACCCTCCTTATAGTCCAGATCTTGCCCCCTGTGACTTCGTACTGTACCCGCATGTGAAACTGAAGCAGAAAGGGATTCGGTTTTCCAGTGATGAGGCAGTTCTGAGGGCTTGGGACGATGAGTGTTCCTTACTCCCAAGTGAAATTTGACAGAGCTGGTTTAAGGACTGGTTTCGGAGTTTGGAGAACTGTATTGCTTGTAACAGAAATTACTTTGAAAAAGTTTGATAAATAAATCCGTATTGCAAAACTTTCCTAGTACCCTTTGTATTTCTTTTCATGTAATGGCAACAGCTTTATGTAGATTTCCACAACAAGCTGGTATATTAATGGGATGTAACGTTGCATCTTTCTCTTGACTTGCTTTTTGTTTTGCTTGCTTGTGAGCAGCATGTGTTTTGTTTTTTCGCCATGTAATTAAGGCGTCGTAGCTTTTGCTACGTATGTATGAAGTCTGCTGGCGGTTCTTCTTATTACGAACACATGTTATTCCTCTTAAGTTATTTTAAGTTTGGTTCAGCGAAGCTATGCTGACAACATTTTTCATATATGTAAATATGTTCGCTCATCATTAAATAGTTACGTTTACTTCAACTGTGTTATTTACTGAAGTCTTCCACTTACATGCATTTCCATATAATCCAGATTTCACTGTGCTATATCTGCTGAGTTTTATCCAACAAAGATAAACTAAGATGTTGCAGCTTTGTTTATTCTCAGTAAATTAAATTTTACTAGAGAGGCTGCCACAGAATTCGAGGAACGCAGCATTCTGCGTGCCCATCCGAGGTCCTTTCACTTTCTTTCGAACACTCACCACTCTCTGACAAACTTGACTGGAACGAGGAAAGAAAAGAAAAAAAATTTTTAATTAAAACCAGGCATGTTTAAGAGCAAAAATCGTTAAATTAAAGACATCGAAAAGGGGGTAAAATCATTGGGCTTGGGGCCCTGTGTGATAGTACTACTGTCAAGATGGTTAAAATGATGGTTTAAACTCATTCAGGTAGTGATCGTATTAAGTAAATAACTATTATGTTGTAAAACAAAATATTGCATTGTGTTCGCAACACCCATTGCATTCTTTACGGTCAAACAGTTGTAAGAGTAAAAATAAAAGAAAGTTCTTACTTGCATGGTGTCAGCTGTAAACAAATGACGAGGAGATTTTTAAGAACAAATCAAACTTTATTCATCTTTATCTTAGAAGAGAAAAAACAACCTTCACCCGTTGATCACCAATTTAAATTAATTCTTTGGTCAATAAAATAATCTATTCCTCTGGAAGAACATCTTTAAAAAGTAATGTGCAGCACTAAGTCAATTTTCTAGTGATAAAAATTTCAATTAAAACTTTTCCAAGCCATAAGAAAATAAATTTGAAGGGAGTTATTTAAAATTGCAGACATTGTTTTCACAGGGTTTGCACAGACTCCTTGGAAACTCCTTAGAAATGAAAACATTCCCAAGCAGTACTTAGAACTACTTAGATAAGCAAACCACTCCTTAGAAACTGCTTAAATTATATTGCGGCTTCGGACGCAAGTG
This sequence comes from Maratus speciosus, assembly GCA_963932465.1. Lineage (NCBI taxonomy): Eukaryota > Metazoa > Arthropoda > Arachnida > Araneae > Salticidae > Maratus > Maratus speciosus. The sequence continues at coordinate 78,221,248 of OZ010792.1, forward strand.
ATATTGCTGCCAACGATAAAAAATCGTAATTGTAAAACGCACGGTAAATCCTGTATGCACGTCATTCGTCTGAAGCACAGCATTGATTGGGTTGGATAATCTTAATAGCATGGCTCCCACTAGGTCCGTTTTTTGACACTGTTAGCCAACCTTTATTTTAAATTTTATCGATGTTTGGCATTGAGCCAATAATCTATGGAAAATCGTGTTATTCGCAAATATGTCCCAAAAAATACCGTCAAATTTCGTCAATCAATTGCGGAAAAAATTCGTAAATTTTGTCAGAGATCGTGGAAAAACGCGAATTTCTCCCACAGATCGCGGTAAAACTATACGCGAATTTCTTAAAAGACAGCGAAAAAAAAGCGAATTTACTCAAAGGATCACGAAAAATGCGAATTTAGCTAAATATCGAGTATAAAACTAGATTTCCTGAAAAGGTCGCATAAAACACGAATTTCCTCAAAAGATCGCAAAAACACGCGAATTTCCTTAAAGGATTGCGAAAAACACGCGATTTCCATCAAAATATCGCGAAAAAACATCAGTTTCGTCAAACGATGGATGTAAAACGCAAAGTCTATTAGAAGATCTCGAAAAAAGTGCGAATTTCCGCAGAAGATTGCGAAAAACATGCGAATTTCCTTAAAAGATCCCGAAAAACAAGCGAATTTCGTCAAAGGATTGAGAAAAACATTCAAAATTCACCAAAGGATCGCATAAAACACGCTAATTTCGTCAAAGGATCGCAAAAAACACGCGGTTTCCATCGAAAGATCGTGAAAAAACATCAGATTCGTTAAACAATCAAAATAAAATTCGAATTCCATTAAAAGATCAGGAAAAAAGCCAATTTTCCCAGAAGATAGCGAAAAAAAAAAAAAATGCAATTTTCCCCCAGAAGATCGCGAAAAAAATTTCACCTTCAAAGAAAGTGATTACCGTAGTTCTAAAAGAATAAATTCAAAACTTGTTATATTTTTCCTTGTATGTTGCGTTTAGCATTCTGTTTTTTGCCTTTTAAAATTTTCTTTAAGATGTATCATGTATGTGATATGCATAATATGTGTTTGGGGTTTGACTAATCTCTATTTACATGACCTTGGGGTTATTCTAGCCCGAATTTTACGAAAATGTAAGGCATTCATTTCCGAAAAATTAAAAAAATCGGTCACCAATCCGAAAATTCAGACATATGGTCGCCGAAAAAAATAAATTTTGTCAATCGATTCCAGAAAAATCGCCAATTTCGTCAAATGATTGCGGGAAAAACACAAATTTCGTCAAAGAATTCTAAAAAAAAAAAAAAAAAAAACGTAAGTTTCGTCAAAAGGCCGTGGAAAAAACGGCAAATTTCATATAAAGATTGCGAAAAACCCCACAAATTTCATTGACAGATCACAAAAAAACGACAAATTTCGTTAAAAGATCGCGAAAAAATCCACAAATTTCATCGAAAGATCGCGAAAACCCACAAATTTCGTCAAAAGATCGCGAAAACCCACAAATTTCGTCAAAAGATCGCGAAAAACCAAAAATTTCGTCAAAAGATTGTGAAAAAAATGACAAATTTCATCAAAATATTGTGAAAAAAAGCACAAATCTCGTCAAAATATCGCAAAAAAAACACAAATTTCGTCAAAGAGCTGCGGAGAAAACACATAGCTAGTGTCGGGAGAGTATCCTCCCCTCTGGTGTGAATTTCAGATTTTTTTTTTTTATAACTCAGAATCACTCTTGTGACATGACTATTGGTCATTGCATAAAAAAATTGATTGTCAATTTTGTATTTAAACTTACGAAATAAGTAAGCAATATATTGTGAATACTGTGCAATTTCAGCACTAACAGTTAGATTCTAATAGAGTAAAATTTGTTTTTGAAATGTTTTTCTCTCCGAATTAAGCATTAAAAATTGGAGTGTGTATACCACATAACGATGCAGCACATAACAACAACAACAACAACAAAAAATGGTAAATCCTTGAAATTTTTTGGACTCCTTGGATTTTTTTCGGTACTCCTTGGATTTTTTCTTCTCAACTCTGTATGAAACCTGTTTCAAAAAGCTTTTCACCGGTCCCCACATCCGTAGGCAGGCCAGCTGGCCCCACAGCCCTGGGATCATTAAACAAAAACTATATACCATGATGGCTTCACCAACTAACAGATTCTGATTTAAAATTAACACAATTTTTAATTTATACTAAGTAGTAAGTAACGGGGACAAAAAAGTATGGGAACAAAAAAATTTAAATTTATTAGAGAATTTAAATATTAGGCAATATCTTAATAAGCAAATTCGAAAGGATACATTTAAAAGCATTTATTTTAATTTGCTCTAGCGATCGTCAGATAAACACGCCTCCGAAAGCGTGAGCATCCGCATAATACCTACGTCACAAGAGGTAGAGAGACAGCGCTTCGATGATGTCATCATAATACGTGCAGACAGGAGAGAGAGAGAGTACATCAGCTAAGAGTGCGATATGGAGGAAAATGCCTGTGTATGCCTGATACAAAGTGCTCGCGTAAAAATAAATATGGAATTACATTTAAACAATATCAATGTGTAAGGCCGAAAGAAAAAAGAAAGAAAATATGATTTAAACTGTGAGATTTCATCTCGCACCCTGAATCCATCGGGGGCAAATGAAGCATACATTTTAAAGTTATTGTTATAGAACAGTGACTTAGGCAGGTAAGTGTAGTATTATAATATTTATCTTTTACTGTAAAACAAGGAAAATATTAGAGAAGAGGTCAGCATAAATAGATACAACTCTTAGAATAGCAGGATATATATATATATATATATATATATATATATATATATATTTAAAGATGATGTAATAGAATGTCAGGAATGAAGTAGCCCCATGCCTACTTCTTCTCAAGAATTAAAAAAAATAATGTTGCTTTCATTCCTTTCTAGAGAGCAACATGAGAATACTGGTTAGTGAAAACTGTCATAGCCTGCACATATAGTGAAGTGGAAGGGTCTTAATTTCAAAATTACAACTTGCAATAAGAATTTTTTTTTTTTTTTTAAATGAAGCAACATAATTTTTTCAAATATAATATTTTGTCAGCTGAGAGTTCCTTTACAAACAACAAACATTTGTAAAATAAATGTGAATATACTTAAATGCATATATTTTTAATTTGTAGATTTCAGATTATCTTTGCAGTAGCCAAACTGTATGATTATATAGAACATCACAGTCCAGATGACATAAGAATAAATCTATGAACAAATTATGTTATTAGAACATTTGTATTAAAACTATTGTTGAAAATGTCTAGATTTGAAATTTGTAGAATAGAAGCATAAAAATCTTTAAGAATGTTATGTAGGATAGTTACAACCACAGTATCTAGAGTACGTGGTAGGGATCACCAAAATGTGCGTAGTAGCATTTTCCCTCCTCTGATGTCACCTGGACACCAGAGCGCTTTCACTCCATCGTTCTTCGCAATATTGGTCAGTTGAGTTAGTTATCTTCAAGATCAATGTGCGTTGCTATATTTTTCTTTGTGATTTAATTATTTAATTGCCAATCATGGTTTGCTGTGCAATAGCTGTTTGTAGTCATCATGATAGACAACGTAATAAATCAAGTATTAAATTCTACAGATTTCTGAAAGACAGAGAAATCAGATCTAAATGAATCTAAAGGATTTATTTAATTTTAGGAAATATGTTTTCGTAGATGCTAAATATATTTTTCTTTATTTTGTACAGTTATTTTCTTTTTACAATTATATGACTAATTTTTTTCTTAGTCCATCAATTTCAAGTTAAATAATACTCACTGTATATGAAAATAATAAATCTAATAAATATTGTATTGTAGCCAAGAAGAGTTTGTGCATGTATGTTTGTATGTAAAGAAATATTTTGCTGTTACATTTTTTCGTTCAAAAAATCCTTTTTACAAAATGTTGTTTTAGTTGATAAAAACCCATTTTTCCCAAAAAACCTGGTTTTTCTTAAGCTAAAAAAACCCAGCACGGTGGGAAAAATGGTACCTAACTCTGTTTTTAAGAAATATATTACATATATATGTATATGAAATATATTCAATAATGTCTAAACCAAGTCAATTTGTAAAATATGTATATAATCATTAATACTTGGAAAAATTTCCAGGGATTAATTGAAATTAATCTCTGAAAATTAATCTAGAATTAATTCCAAAGATTATTATTTAGCATGTATATAATTTTTTTTAAATATCAAGTTGTCTCGAATACGTCTAAAACATACAATAGTTCTCATAGGATTAACAAATTTTTATTTCTGCGTATCACAAGTCTGTCTGGTCTAGGCCTGTGAAGACTCTTTCCCTTAAAAAAAAAAAAAAAAAAAAAAAAAAAAAAAGTGACCTGCGAAATGGTTAAAGAGGTTGACGTTCCTTCGTAGGCTTTCTACTAACATTCCACCGGCAATTAAAGAAAATCAAAATATGGTAATACAAATGTGAAAATGCGATGATTTTTTTTCTTCCTTTTGTTTGCTTATTCGATTTAGAAGTTAGCATATTTGCGTAATAAAAACGGGAATATTCAGATCCCTTCGCATTGGAACATCCACCCCAAAATCGCCTGCCAAGCAATATGATATTTACCCAATAAACCACCCAAACGTTTTTTAAAAACATTATGAGTAGAGATCGACTGAAAATTAGATTACGTTTTCAGTCCAAAATCTGAATTTCGGCAAAAATGCTGCTGAAAATTCGGCTGGACCGAAACTCGACCGCAACTACCTGTATTCCAAAAATCTCTTTTCTTCCTTCGGAAATTTTCAACATTACTCATTCATTTGAGCTGTATTGGCTCAAATGAGACATTCTTTATTTATTGCTATGAACTTCACTGTTTATAATTATGAGTCATGAATGACTAACTCAAGACATAAGTGCAAATTATAAAGCAAGAAATGCCTATATTAGCCTATATTACTAAACTTTGAAGACTCTTTTCACGTGCTCATTAAAACCTGCAGACTTAACAGCAATAGAAAATTTTTAGTTTGAAACCGCTGAAGTGTTTCGAATAACCTTTGAGAAAGTTCTAGTATAACAGATGACAATTCACAAAAATCATTATAAAAGATAAATCGAGGTACGAATACCGAAAATATTTTTTAATTAGATGAAATTCGTATAATTAGAAAATTATTTTGTGTCTTTGATGAATTCATTACTTTTTATTTTATATGAAAATAAAAGGTTTTGGTGGCACAGCGAGTCAACTTGGGCTACACATGTAATTAAATAATAATTGTGTATAATTATGTACGTATTAATTACATTAAAAAAACTTCAGACATTTTCGTTTTTGGCCGAAAATAGGAAGATTACCGAAATTCGGTTTCGGTTTTGCTTTCGGTCTTAAAAACCTGTTTCGGTCAATCCTTAACTATAAGTCTGACAATATGCTTCTAACATATTCGCAAAGAAGCAAAAAAAAATCTTTTAACGTATTAAAGTTGTCATTATTTAAGTTGTTTATCCTTATCGCAATATTTTACTACTTAAAATTAAAATTGTACTGCTTCAGTAGATAAATTTCATGATATATTATAAACTAAGGGTATTAAATCGGTTTATATTAATACATATATGTATATAATAATATAAATATTCAGTTCCTTAAAAATACACATAATGGAAAAAATATATCTGTCATCAGAGACGAAATATTGGAGCGCTTTATTGAAAAGAATCGCTCTTAATAGAAAATGGACAGCATAAACAGCAATGTTTAGGCACTCGGGAGAGAAGAGTTGGTGTCCAGCTGACGTCATCACAGAGAAGGAGGCTGCGCGTGATCCCTACCGTATAATCTAGATACCGTGGTTACAACTACTAACTTCTGTGAAGAATTTCAGCTTAAGAAAGAATATTGGCCCTCTTTTTTTTTTTAATGTGATGATAGTAAATTGAATAAGTATGACATAATAAGAATAAAATTTCTCAGCATCAAACAATCGTAATTTAAAAAATAATGCTTCAATATAAAAATTTAATCTTCTAAAATAAAATGTATATAATTTGTAAATTTGTTGCAATTTAATAGTGCCATAAAATAATATTAACTATAAAAACCCAAAGTCATAGCCTCTTAAAATATCAAATATGTTCTTGAGAGCAATTTTATTATTTCAAACTCATTAGAATTTTCCAAGAACAATATATAATTCATTTAATATATATATCAACTAATGATTCTTGAAAAATATTGCGTTCTATAATTATTTATTAAAACTAAAAGAATGTGTAGATAAAATTCTTTCAAATAGACAGGCATGAAAGATTCCTCCTAAAGGAGGAATTACACCTTTTTTAAAAGCAAATTTGGACATTCTCTGGATTGATGCAAAAATGCAAAGAAAATATTAGAAGCATATGGGGGGAGTGGAGGTCTAGAAAGCTTAATAATTAGATATTTTGTCTACTCCAATCCTTGGAGTTTGTTTCTGAATTGCTGTACTATCAAATCAAAGGCAAGCTTTTATTATAAGCATCTGAAACTCATGTAAATTAAGTTCTGTAACTAGAGAAAGGAAGTTTCCATAAGGTTCTTTTGGAATAGAATATTTTATTCTATTTATAAAAAACTTCTGGGTAATTTCAGTGATGCATTTTTGGAAATGTATTTCTCTAGTAAAGAAAGATCAGTCTGGCGTGCATATATTCAGCATAGATATTTTTTTTCTTTTAAGTAAAGTTTTAAACATTCAAATCATTCAAAATAATACATTTATTTTGAAAAATTAATCTCTGTCTTAAATTTAACATAATTTGTACACATGCAATTATAAATAAAACAAAAATAAAATGATGAAATAAATAATATAAATGTATGTATATATACATTAATTAATAGCATACCTTCACTTAAAATTTGATATCATTATTTTTAAGTTCCATATTTAAAATTCGTATAGCAATAAGATAAAGTGCTGCGTCACAAACTTTTAACCCGTTAAGGGTTTTTTGTGTTGATATGGAATTACATTTAAGCAATATCAATATGTAAGGCCGAAAGAAAAAAAATATATATGATTTAAACACTGTGAGATTTCATCTCGCACCCTGATGCCATCGGACGACTGCAGTGGCTTTGAGCTGTAGGATGCAGTATTATGAATACAAAAGCTACGATGTGTAATTCTGTTTTTGCTATATTTCATGTAAGAATTAAAATTTGCTTTGTATTGGTAATTTATTATTTAAGTTATATATGTAAAATGACGACTTAAAAATAATTAAATAAGTGATTTATGGTTTGAAAATATTTTTTGATCTTTTATGGTTGATTTTGTGAAACAAAATTTCTCAGTATTCACACTTGTAACTCAACAACAAAATAGGGTAGTATCTTGTTAAGCTAAGTTAATCACATAAATATTTTTTTTGTCATTTTTTTGCGATGACATGAAAGGGGAGAAAATTATTGGAAATAATCAAAAACGGTGACAAAGACTACTGATTTTTTTTTTTTTTTTGCATTTAAATATAGGGTGTCCGAGAATTGCTGGACACTTTACAAAATTAAATGAAAATAATAATTATAAAAACAGTAGCAATAAAATGTAATCACTAACTTGGTGTATAACTACAAAAGTTAATAGATTTCAATATGCGATCCCATGGTGGCTCATAGTACACATAAGTAGTACTCAATTTCATTCCATGTTTTTGACAGCATCTGAGTAGTGATGGAATGAATAGCAGTTCCGATTCGCCGCTTGAGTTCATCTACATCAGGACAAGTAGTCTTATAGGATGATATATTTGACGTAATCCCGCATGAAAATATCCAAGGGGGTAAATTTGGCAGTCGTGGAGGCCATGGAATTTGACCACCTTGACCAATCCCAGACCTGCCAACTGCTACGAAAAAATCGTAGTTGCTACGATTTGGACCTATAAACTACGATGCTACGAAAATCGGTCTTAAACTACGATTTTTATCCCGCGCAGCATATTTTTCAGGAGTGATTCTGTTACGAAATTTCAATGTATTCATTTCCGAAAGTTTTAAAAAAATGGCCATTAGTCTGAAAAAAATCTGGACTGCAAAACAAACTTCATAACACTCTTTATGTATATTAACCAGGAGTCAATCAAGTTTCTGTAAATATTTATACAGGAATTTCCTTCCTTAGAAACAAGGGTGCAATTTTAAGAATTTCTGAAAAGGGGTTCTTTGAGGGGCAAGGTTTGAAATAGTGTGCAAAATCGCACGATTTACGAATTTCGTCAAAAGTTCATGGTAAAAAATGTGGATTTCAACAAAGAATCGTGATAGAAAAATGTGAATTACGATTGTAGGAAAAAAAAATTGTGAATATTTTGAAATTTTCGTGGGAAAAAAATCACAAATTTCGTCAATTTACTGAACTGGGCTAAAAAATTGAAACCAGACTCCTTTTAAAAATGTAAAAAAAAAAAAAAAAATCTGTGAAACGAAAAGAAACTCTAACAATCGTATAAAAAGTTTCAGAGGAAAAAAAAATTACTATATTGAGTTGAAAGACTGAAACCTTATTCCTTTTAGGAATGTCAAAAGATGGCTGCTTAACATGAAAAACCACCAACCAACCTCCATATTAATATAAATTTTGTGTGCTACGATTTCTCATTTTCAAAGGTTGGCAGGTCTGCAATCCATGTGTTGGGGGAAATTGTGGTTGAGGTAATTGCGCACTGATGTTGCCAATGTGTAGGTGCACTGTCTTGTTGAAAAATCACATTGCCGTCTGGGGGGATATTGAAGATTTCCAACATATCTAAATATATGTCACCATTTATGGTCTTTTCGACAAAGAAGAAAGGGCCAATAACTTTCATTTTAGATAGGGTGAACGAATCATTAACTTTTGAGGAATTCATTCCAGTTCAACACGAGGTGTTTCACTGTCCCATATCTGACAATTGTGATGATTCACAACACCTGTTACATGAAAAGTTGATTTATCACTGATGGTAATATTGATGAGTTTTCATCACCATCCGCTCGATGGAGTATATCCAGAGCAAAATTGTTTTGCAGTGTGTGATCGTTTATATGGAGTTTTTGCATTACTTTGAATTTTGTAAGCATGAAGCTTCAATCTGTTGTGCAAGATATCATGAACTGTCGATTTCGGAAGTTGCAGTTTTCTGCTTGCTTTACAAATAGATTTCCTGGGACTTTGGCAGAAACGTTCATGGACTAGGTCAACTGTCACATCACTTATGCTAGGCCTACTGACTCCATGACTATGCTTCACACTGCCACTTTCTTTAAATTATTCCATCCATCTCTTAATGAAATTTGTTGATGGAGGTTGGCATCCATACTCTAAACGATAACGTCTTTTCACTTTAATGACAGATTTAAATTCTGTACAGTTGACATGACAAATATGTTCTTCTAAATTTCCTTCCGAAGTCTTTGTGACACATCTAGCGCCATTTATGAGATATTTTTGGTAATACCGGGTGATCCAAAAGTCAGGATGAACTTTAAAAATGAATAATTCGAAAGTGAATCAAGATACAAAGATACGGTTTGCACCAGACAGCTGGGGAAAAAAAGGGGGGGGGGGGGTTTGTGTGGCAACGGAAAAAAAAATAGTTCTGTTGGCGACCAACAGATGGCGCTGTTGGATTTCTGATGTAGGATTATGCAAAGCAACAAACAATATAAAAAGGAGCAACAGTGGCAAGTGATGGTAGTCGAAGCTTGTATGCATCGAAATGCTGTCAACAGTTGAGAAAGCCCTCTTAGTTAAACTGTATTATAAGAATTCGGAAAGTGGCATTGCGAGCATATCGCTACATGAAGGGTATGTGAGATAGTAAAGGACCAGTGACGTCTTCTGCATTGAACAAAATGATGAAGAAATTTGAAGCTACAGGTTTTTTGGCGTCACGTCAAAGAAGTGGACATCCCTCAACAGCCGCTGCTGTTGCCGTGGCAGTCGAGCAGACGGTGCAATCCATGTTGGCAGTTGCTGCACATGAGGAGTGCAGTGCTCGAGAAGTTTCGAGGCTGACAAGAGTGTTGTATGGATGTGACTGGAGAACACTGCGAATAACTTTGCAAAGGTATCCCTACTAGTTGCAACATAACCAAGAACTGAAATTTCCTGACTTCGACTCTCGCCGAGATTTTGCGAATTTGGTATTCAATAAGATGGCAGTGCAGCACAACTGGCTTCACACTGTGCTTTGGACAGATGAAGTGCATTTCTCACACTTTGGCGCTGTTAACACCCACAATTGTCGAGTGTGGACCACAGAAAATCCACATGCATTTGTTGAGGTACTCTTGCAACAGCCTAAAGTGACCATCTAGTGTGGCTTCACTGCTGAGGCACTCCAAACAAGCCACCTTTATGCAAGATGGAGCACCACCTCATATTGCTCTACCTGTGCAACGCCTGCTACACTCAACATTTGGGGAGGATCGCATTATCAGTCGCTACTTTAATCAGGGCCTGCTACACTCAACATTTGGGGAGGATCGCATTATCAGTCGCTACTTTAATCACGCATGGCCTCCAAGGTCTCCCGATCTGACACCCTGTGACTTTTGGCTGTGGGGATTCTTTAAGTCAAAAGTGTACCACGACCAACCGGCATCACTAGTAGCACTGAGAGATGCCATCCACCAAAATGTGTCTGCCATAACGCAACAAATGCTACTAAATGCTGTGAACAGTGTAGTGCCTTATCTCACAGCTGTACTTCTGAATAATGGACAGCACATTGAACATTTACTGTAGTACTAATTAACTGTAATTAAGCTGACTTGTAAGTTGTCAACATTTTTTCATTTGTAAATCATCTTTTGGTGCAATAAAACACTATAGCACCATCTGTTGATCGCCAACAGAACTGTTTTTTCATTACCATACAAAACCCTGTTTCTTTTCCATCCGCTTGGTGCAAACCGTATCGTGATTCGTTTTCGAATTATTCAAATCATTGAGTTCGTCCTGACTTTTGGATCACCTGGTAAAATTATGCAGAACAAAAATTTAGACATTCTCTTAGTGAGACGTAATTCAAGTGCCCTATTACTATTTATCATTTGTCATTAATTTAAGTTTGTAAAGTGTTCAACAGTTCTCAGACGCCCGTTACTTAAATTTCATTTCCACTGAAATTTATTCTTAAACCCAATTTTAGACAAAATTTAAGTTTTCATACTATTTATATTTTAAATATTAAATTGAAATAGATGTATGTAGTGTTAAAACAAGTCCCCCCCCCCTTTTTTTTTATTGTGAAATAATTTCCATTTTTCTATCTAGCTTGTTACATGTGAGAGTTCTTCACTATTTGAAAACCTATTCATGTCTGTTGTTGTATAAAAAAGTACTAAAAGCTTTAACCTTTTTATTTTTTGTACTATAAACTTTTTATCAAATAAAATCTGTTTTTCCTCTCCCATAGTTTTAATTTTTGATCTGTCTGCATATAATCAGATGTATAAGATTGTCATCAATATGTTAATGAAATCCTTTTTCCCCCCTTTAGCTTTACAAAAAGCAGGGAAGCATATGGAACATAGCATTATTGCTGCTTACATTGCTATATTTTTAGGATGTGTTACTCAGAAAAATCCAGTAAGTTACTTAATTTTAGCTGTTTTGAATGAAGTTATCAATTCATTTAGTAATGCACATAATAGTTAGAACTGCTTAACTGTTTTAATGCCATCTAATTTCAGGACTTCATTGATATATTAAGGGAACAAGTACCTGATGGTAAATTTGATGTGATGGTTGATGTATTAAAAAAATTCAAGAGCTTTGTAACATTAACTGTGAGTATTTGTTATTTTTCTATACTTATATCTTTTTTTTTTTTTCATTAATACATTATTTTCTGATCTTTTTAAATATTTAAATAGTATATTGAACATTCAGTACAGTATATTATGCATGTTTATCACAGAATTTCTGAAAATCCCCAATTCGGCATTTTAATAACATCAAGCTTGACATGTGATTCTTTAAGCTAAAGCAGGGCATATTTTTTAAAATAATCCACATTATCAAATATGCTCATCTATATTCATATATTTTATTATTTTCAAAAAGCTGTATGTCTTGAAAAAAAAAAAATAAATAAAAAATTCATGTATTGATTTAATTTTACTTTTAAAAATAGATTTCAATCTAAAGAAAACAATAAAAGACTGTATTAAGGAAATTTTGTATTTTTTACATATGGCTTTGTTGCGTCATAAAAAAATATAATGCAACATTTCCCATTCAAATTAATTTAAATATTAAAATTTATTTATCTCCTGCAACTTAAATTATCTTTTTTAAGTTTCTAAAATTGAATCTCAAATCTTAACTTTATAAATTAATATAATAAACTTTATAATATTCTCTCATATTTTATTTTAAACTCTGTCATTTATTAAGATTTATCAAATATAACCATAATAATATTCTGTTTCAATAGTTTAACTTTTGGATTTTCTTTCAAAATCATTGCGATCTTATGTAAATATCAAATTATTTTCGAGTAATTTCTATCATATACAAAACATGAAAATGCATTTTCCACATTCTTCACTTTTAAATCAGCGCACACTATGCGATGTGAATTTTCTATCCGATATTTTGTTCTATCCTGCAAAGCAACATCAAAGTAGTATTTTATCTTCGAATCAGATGCCATTTCTCTCAAAACGAGACCCGGGCTAAGCGTCCTCATGTGATCCAAATTCCTTGAACAAAGTTCTACCAATCAGTGATGTCTGACGCTACAGTGTGGAGAGAGCTGATTGTGTGGTATGATCTGTCATGAGTTTTTCAAGTTCAAATTCGTGCTGGGGTATTCTTTAGTCGCCACCTAGCACTGAGAGTATAAATAACAGTTTTCCGTGCTGGTGAAGGCCGCGTGCCTCGCCCGACACCAGTTGGAAATTTTGCCTAGTTCCTAGTTAAGAAAATATCGACGGTCATGCTGGAAGCCAACATCATCCTGAGAGCATAAATGCTATTCTTTTAGAGAGATGCACTCTTTAATTTAATGATATCTGCAAATTTTATATTAATAGTGATATTTAAAATCCAATATCTTCCTATTCAATAATTAAAAGAACTTTATAGAAAGAAATATGGTCATCATTTGAAGTTCTAAAAGTCTGTTAAATATATTCATGGTACAGATGATAAAGATATGATCGTCAATTTTGCAGACATCAGCGATGAATATAATTTCTTCCATATTGGGGAGAATCCAGTAATCTCAATGAATTACCTCCCTAGTAATTCTCATCTGTCGAAATTCATTTAAAGTTTCCTTATGTTGTCACCTGGCTTCAACAAATATCACTCGCAGTAATGGAACAGCTGTGCCAAATCGAAAATGCTGCACATTTCTGCACCTAAACGAACATTTTTCAATAAAACTGCACCCAACTGCGTCAATTTGATAATAATTCTTGAGCCAAATCGATCATGTTCCTTAAAAATTGTGCTGTTTCTTTGCATCATTCAGTCATTTTTCATGATACGAAACGAAGTCACTTCTCCTCAAAGCAGGGGTGATTCTGTTCCGAAAATTTTAAAAAAAAATCTGACATCAGTTTTGAAAATTCAAACATAAAAAATATCGCGAATTTCAACAAATGGTCGCTGAAAAAAATCAATTTCGTCAAGGGATCACAAAAGAAAAGAAAAAAAAAAAAAAAAAAAAAAAACATTTTGCCAAAAAATCGAGAAAAAACCACAAATTTCATCAGAAATTGCGAAAAAGCCGCAAACTTTGTCCAAAAAATTGTGTAAAAAAAAAAATCGTATAAGGATCACGAAAAAAAAAAAACACATTTCGCCAAAAAACCGAGGAAAAACCAGAAAATTCGTCAACAAAAGATCGCAAAAAAAAAAAACAAAAAGTTTTGTCAAAAGATTGCGAAAAAATGCGAAATTTTGTCAATAAATCGCACAAATAAGGTGAATTTCGTCAAAAGATCGCGAAAAGAAATTCAATATTCATAAAAAGACTGCAGAAAAAATGCAAATTTCATCTAAGAATAGCAAATTTTGTCAAAAGATTGCAGAAACAACATGAATTTCTTCAAAGGAACGTGAAAAAAAGCGTGAATTTTGTCAAAGAATCACGGAAAAAAGACAACAAAAAATAGCATTTCAACAAAAAATAGCAAAAATAAAAAAAAACTTTCAAAAAATTTTCTGTGAACTTCACAATTTTTTTAACCCATAATCACCCCTACCTCTTTGTTCTATAGGTTCACCGAGAACATCCAAGAAAGAATGAGAGTATTTATTCACTCCGGTTAGGCTCAGTGATGTGGGTACTCAGAATTCTGATTAATACAGTTTCAGTGAGTCGTCAAAACGGTTTGTAATATGAAGCCGGTTCAAATTTAAATGCTCTCATTTGGCCCAAACAATACAAGCACATGGAACAAGGGCTGAATTCATTGGAATGATGGGAATATTGTTTGGCAGTGTACCTGACTAGCACAAGAATACTGTTATTACATACTTCTAATGTTAAAAATATCACAATTGCCCCTAAAATTTTCCTAAAATTTCGGGAAAAAATTCCTAAAATTATAATAAATTCACATCACAAATTTTGTTGAAAAGTCACGGAAAAAACACTAATTTCATGAAAACGTCGCAGAAAAAACGTGAATTTCATGAGTCATGGAAAAAATGCGAATTTCGTGAAAGTGGCACAAAAAACACAAATTTCATCGAAGAATTACAGAAAAAAAACGCATTTCGTCGAGGAATCGCGAAAAAACACAAATTTCGCCAAAGAAACGTGAAAAAATGTGCATTTCATCAAAGAATCTAAAAAAAAAAAAAAAGTGCATTTTCGTCAAGGAATCATGAAAAAACACGAATTTCGTCAAAGAATCACAGAAAAAAACGCAAATTTCGTCATAGAATAACAAAATGACATTTTGATACTTCAAAATAGTTATTTGCTGCTCCAAAATAGTTATTTTCTGCTTCAAAGTGGCTTTTTGCTGCTCCAAAATAGTTATTTTCTGCTTCAAAGTGGCTTTTTGCTACTGCAAAATAGTTATTTTCTGCTCAAAAGGGAGAATTTTTGCTGCTCCAAAATGGCGTTTTGTTGCTCCAAAATGAGGTTCATGCTGTTCCATCACTGCACTCATCAAAAGATCGTTTTACAGCACTGCTTTATCTAATTTTCGAATTTGATTGACTGATTTCGACAAATTTATCTCACTAAAAAAATTGTTTTCTGGTAAATAATTTCTGCAAAATTAGTTCAACTCCCTGGCACGCTTTCATCTGGACCTACAATGGTAAAATGTTTGGTTTTGATCTCCAGTTTGATTGATCATCTATGTATCATTATTTAAATCTCAGTTAATTTATAGTCCACATAACTTTATAATTTCAAGTATGTAAATACAGTAGAGCGCCGATTATCAAAACTCCTAATTAACCGAACTTCCAATTATCCGAACAGCATATTTCTCTCAAAAATTTTTTAAACCGAACTTCCATTTATCTGAACAGCCTATTTCTCTCAGAAAATGTTTGTAATGATGAGTAGATTGTGGATAAGATTTAAGATGAAAAAGAAACTGAAGAAATGAAAACGAATGCTCTGAAAATAACCCAGGTCCTTCACATAACCAAGCCTTTGAATGTTTTGAAACAGCTATAAAATGGCTCGAACCGTAGAAAAACTCTGATCCTATTCAACTAACGTATTTAAGAAGAATTCCAGATTATGACAGCATTGAAAGAACATTTTCTTTGAAGCAAGCAACAATCGAAAGCTTTTTCTGCTTAAATTATAATCTTTGGAGTTCAGATAATTACGAAAAAAGAAAAAGAAAATTTTAAATGATAGAAAAGTAAACAAAAGAAAAAAGTTTTTAAACACGCTAGCACTAACTGGTGCTGCCAGTCCTCAGCCTGGATAAAGTGATAAAGTGTGAAGGTTTTAGTATAGTTAGGTACATCATTTAAACTGTCTGTCCAATTATCCGAACTAGGGTCGTACCCAACTTGTTCGGATAATCAGCGCTCTACTGTATCTCCATTGTAAAAGGCTTTTGGTTTTCCTATGAATCTCATCCTATCTTCAAAAGATTTATGATTTGTAGTGTTTCAGTAACTTCTAGAACTCTATTAAAAACAATATTTTATGAACTTCCAGAATTCTAATATAGCTTCATAACCCAAGACTTAAGTAACAATAACTCAGTTATCTATTTCTGCAATTTCTTTTATATTACATTATTCATAAAATAATTAGTGAATACATACTACGATTAAAAATAAGATTAGATATTTCTTAATTTAAAAAAAAATTATTTTATTTGCCAACGCAACATGTGTAAATAATGAATTGGATCCATTCATTGAAATAATACATATATGCGTGATCAAATAAAAATATTGTGCCTTTCATTGGATTATTTATTTGTTCTTCACAGCAATTAGGGTGAGTTATCTTTCTTTTTATATTTATTTAAATCTGATGAATAAAAATGATTAACTTCATGCAAATAAAATGAATTAAATATTTATTCAATCTATGTAATATAAATAATTACAAGCTTCAATGAGCTATATCTTATAATTTTATTATTTCTTTATTTAGGAGTATTTTAATAAGAACATATAAAATTATAATTTATTATCGTATATTTTAAATATCACAAGTAGTGTCATCACTATATCACAATCAGTGTCGTACTGTATTACTGGAAGAGAATTATTGAGATATTCTATTGCAATTTCAAAATTTTATTATTTTTATGTTATTAACACATTACAGTCTTGACCTTTAATTAAAACTTTATTAAGACTGTGCTCAAATTCAAAGTGGTTACATTCTGACACATTCTCAAAGTTGTTTTTAACCTTGGATGCATGAAATTAGCAGGTACTATTATTTAGAAATTATGAAAATGCATAGCATTTCCCATTTTTTAATAAAGGCAAAAGATCTTTTTAAAAATGCTGCAATGTCGACATTTTCCATCCAACTTCTAAATTTGATAGCATGAAAAAGGCTGTCATGAAACAATTGCTTATAACTAAAAATGTAATACATTTATTAAAAAATAAAAAACCTTATTCAATTCAGAATCTCTTTAATAGTCATGCACGTGCCTGCCCTTTTCATAAGTTTACTTATAAAAATTAGTGCATGAATGAGTAAGAAAGCTTTCTGTAGAACGAGGAAAATATATTGATACATTTAGCTAGACTCATGCATCAAGATGGGTCTGCTTTTTCCCTTACCTGTCCTGCAGGTCTTGTCGCCGCTATATTATTTCCGCTGCAAGTCTGATTGACTTTCATTGTTTCAGAATTCAGGATGAGTTTTGGCTCTGGTGGGTCAGGTTTGGGTTGATTGCATTTTTTTTTCAATAGAATGTCCAATATATTTTTTTAGATAAAAAATTATTGTCGGAGCACAGCTCCAGCTTCCCTGCAAAAATTACACTTTTTGTTAACACGATAGCCTCCAAAATATTTATCGTATCGACGCAAAAAAAAGAGGTGGACGTCGGTAGTGCCAAAATCTTGGCGGGTATTGAAAATCAAAAATATTCGTCAACCCTAACACCCTGAAACGTCGGCTTTCAATTTTCCCCATAGAGATAACATTGCGTTTGTTTGATTCTACATATTTAAAAAATAAGGCTGTTTTTTTAATTATCTGCCCTGAACTTTCTACTAAATCAGTTTTAATCAGTCTTTTTTTTTTTTTTTTAAATGAAAGCTATTTCTTTGTAGATTTGCCCGCACTAGCTATTTTTAAATATATTACCATTTTTACATTAAAATTTAAATTAAAAAAAGTTCTATGATTTTTTTTTTTTTTTCAAAATGATAGCAATTGGATTAATTCCATTGTTGCAAAGAAAGGAAAAATAATAAGATTTGTTTATCTTTATTGATGCCATTTTCTCATAAAAATTCAACATAAACTTTTTTAAAACTGTTGAACAGAAAATGACATTACGATTTGAATAAACACATTTTTACTCATAAAGCTGTTATATTTCAATATCTTTTGTCATTAGATTGAGACGCTAATCTCAGAGGGCTTCAGTGAGTCAAAATGACGCCATAGTAAAAATGAAATATTTCTTTGAATAAAACTAAATATTTCATTATATTAGGAATATGTATAAAGAGGCATAAATTTCAATAGTGCAGATGTTCACAAGCAAAATTGTAACTGACAAACGTAACATCAGATGTGGGACTATGTTTATTAATAATCTATTTTAAAATAGTAAATATGAGTATGAAAAGTACGCATGTAAATTTTGAGATAGTGAAAATGACGTTATTAAAAAAATGATTGTGTCATAGTGGTGCAATTTTTGTTGATTTTTCATTGCGTAATATAAAAGACCAAAGCCTCAATTGATAACCTCATAATTTATTATCTGAATTATGGAATAAGTTTAATATTTCAATAATTTGAAAAGTTTAAGTTAAACTTTAGTTATGAATAATATTTGTTTTATAAATTAGTCCAGACAATATAAGAATTGTAATTATTTTTAATAACTGCAATCTAACAGTCTTTTGAAACAACTTCATTCGTCTAATTCGACGGGTTCCGAATCGTTATTAATTAAAATATTGGCTCCATTGTTTTAAATTGTACATTTTAACCTTATTTTTGTCCCTTCGTTATGACGTCAACGTTAGTGATGCACACATTTGTAATTTATGATATAGAAGGACTTCTAAAAGTTTTTCTTACGAACGTAACATCCACGTGTTTTTTTTTTTTGTTGTTGTTGTTTTTTTTGTTTGTTTTTTCTAAATTGATAGACAGGTTTAATTTTTATGTTAGCCTTGCGCCAGTGATCGCCATTTTTTTAAATCTCGAAATCGCTTTTTTTAAATCTAAAACCTTTTTTACTTATAATTGTTGTTAGTATTGAGCCAATAAGTAACTCTTGCACAGTGCAATGACTGATGTAACTGTCTGTTAATGAATGAATAAATTAAAATATTTTGACAAAAAATGATTAATATTAGTTATAAAAAGTTCAATAATTTCTGCTATATCTTAAATTACTTAGGTAAAAAAAAAATAATAAAATACGTAATCACAAACATATCAATTCAAATAATAAAATCTGGTACGGCTTAATTATCCCGTCGACCAAAAATCTATCGCCAAACTATAAGATGAAATGCCAATAATGGTTGATCATAAATGTCACATTCGCTTGACTTTAAGCAAGTTACACCTCTTTACGTCATAAAGTATTTTGTATTTCAACATTTTATTTGTATTTTTATTAATGTTATACTAATTTATTTGTTCTTTCGTTATTTAAAGTAAAAATTATGTCAATTTGTATAATTTGGCAAGTGGTTTGGCGAAATTGGCCGACGGGATAACTAAGTAGTACCTAAAATCTCAAGTAATCAGGTCTATTAATGACAGTCAATAACAGGGATGTTTAAATAAGAGATGACACAAACTAAAAACTTTTTATTTCATAATGAAAGCATCATATCTAATTTTATATAGACAAAAATAGAAGATTCGTTTCTTAATGTCCCAAAACCTTTTAATACCATTTAAATTTCTTAAAACTGGATCGTTAGCAAAGCAGGATATAAAGTTAGTTCCTCTTCTTCACATAAATTCAGCCAAGGGTTGCAATTCAATAATGAATTGAAACAAGATTTGACAAGTTATCACTTGCACCCGGCTAACATAACAATACATTTTGCAACTTCCAAATAAATGTAACTTGATTTGAAGTTTATACATTTTTTAAAATGATATCGAAAACGATACGGTGAATGTGAAATTGGATATTTCCGTATTCGTCGCATGCCAATGGTTAATACAGGGGTGATTGTGCTCCGGGTGTAGCCCGGATTTCCGGGTTTTTCGGTCGATCCTTCCGGGTTTATGAGATCGTTACGTTTAGTGGAAAATTCGGACATTTAAAAATATCGCGAATTTCGACAAATGGTCACCGAAAAAAAATCAATTCCTCAATCGTTCGCTGAAAAAAATCGACAATTTCGTCAAAGGATTGCAGGAAAAAAAGTGAATTTCGTCAAAGAATCTCGAAATAAACACAAATTTCGTCAAAGGTTTGCGAAAAAAGCGCGAGTTTAGCAAAGGATCGCAATAAAACTAAGATTTTCGTCAAAACATCGCAGGAAAAACGTGATTTTTGTCAAAGGAACGCGGAAAAATGGATATCGTCAAAGGAACGCGGAAAAATGGATATCGTCAAAGGATCGCTGGAAAAACACAAATTTCGTTTAAAGATCACGTAAAAAACATTAATTTCTTTCAAGAATAGCGGGAAAAACGCGAATTTTGTCAAAAGACCGTAGAAAAAACACATAATTAGAACCGGGAAGGATTTTCCCATCCTGGAATCGCGGGGAAAAGCGATTTTTGTCAAAAGATTGCAGAGAAAAACACGATTTTTGTCAAAGTATCGCGGGAAAGACAAA
Source organism: Maratus speciosus (assembly GCA_963932465.1). Classification (NCBI taxonomy): domain Eukaryota; kingdom Metazoa; phylum Arthropoda; class Arachnida; order Araneae; family Salticidae; genus Maratus; species Maratus speciosus. The sequence goes on from OZ010792.1 coordinate 78,241,760, forward strand.
AATATCGCCAAAGGATCGCTGGAAAAACGCGAACTTCGTTAAAGGATCGCTGGAAAAACGCGAACTTCGTTAAAGGATCGCAGAAAAAAACTAATTTCTTTAAATAATCGCGAAAAAACCAGCAAATTTCACCAAACGATCGCGAAAAAAACGTGAATTTTGTCAAAGAATCTCGAAATAAAACAAATTTCATCTAATGATCGCGAAATAAACACAAATTTCGTCAAAGGATCACAAAAAAAAGTGCAAAATTCCCAAAGGATCGCAAAAAAAAAAAAACAAGATTTTCGTCAAAAGATCGCGGGAAAAACGGAAATGCCGCCAAAGGATCGCGAGAAAAACGCAAATTTCATTAAAGGATAACAAAAAAAAAATTTCTTAAAAGAATCGTGGAAAAAACGCGAATTTCGTCAAACGATCGCAGGAAAAAACACGATTTTCATCAAAGAATCGCTAGAAAAACGGAAATATCGTCAAAGGATTGCAGAAAAAACGCAAATTTTGTTAAAGGATCACGGGGGGAAAAACATGAATTTCTTTAAAGAATCGCGAAAAAAACACAAATTTTGCCGAAAAATCCCGGAAAAAACGCGAATAGGATCGAAAGGAAAAAAAAAAAAAAAAACCACATAATTAGAACCAGGAGTGATTCTCTCCCCACCCTCTCTGCTGTAACCTTTCAGAAAAGTTGCTGTGAATTTCAGATACTTTTTTTTTTTTTTAACTCAGAATCAGCCCTGGTATTTGTGTTATCCATCTCAATCTCAGTACAAAAATGTCCATAATTGCATATCTATATCTGTAATGTGTAATACCCAAAAAGAAATTTACCTTGTGTAAGAGTAAAGCTTAAAAAAAAAAAAAAAAAAAAAAAAAAAAAAAAAAAAAAAAAAAAAAAAACTTTTTTTTTTCTAATATTTAGCCACTTAGAAGTAAAATTGGATTGGTTTTGACATTTTTTTTTTACTGTTTTTAAATAATTAGGTATGACTTGCATTAAATCTACTAAGAGAACTCTTATCACATAATTTGTACTTGTTTAATGAGTACTTAAAATAAATTCATTTACTGAATATAGAATAAAGAATTCAAACTTTGCATATTTAACAAGATAAATTGCACTCTCCATTTGATGAAGTCATTTAGCTTCCTGTGAAATTAACATAAGTTTGCCAAATTATGTTTTTATGCAAGTGTATATTTCAAACAATAGCAGAAATATGTCATTTGATTGTCATGCTGTTGCAGCATCAGTTGTTATGTAAATTGATATTGGTATATTTTGCATCGATAATTTTCAGGGTTTTTCACTTTGTATCGATTAATTTTCAGGGTTTTTCACTCTGAGTCACAATCACCCCTGTTAATAGCCAAAGGAAAAATATAATGTTATGCATGCATTCATTATATGTATGTATATACTAATATGCATATATGTATGTATATATTAAAATGCATCAATATGTTTGTATGCATGTATGTATTAATACATATGTATGTATTAATATATATGTTTGTATTAATATTATGTATGTATTCAAATGCATGTATGTTTTTATAGAGAAATTTCCATAATCTCTGTCGCAGGAAATTGGCATATTTTTGTGAACATTGTTTGACGTCAACTTGGCAAAAATTTAATTTTATTGTATTAATCTGTTTTTGTTTTACTTTCTGTAAAAATACAGTGTAAGAAATATATTATAATAATGATAAAAAAAAACATGATTACGGATTTAAATGTATAGTATTAAATCTGATGTAATTTTCAGGAAAGTTTTCTTTCTCTTTTTAATGTTCATGCAGTGACAGAGTTAGCTACGTTTTAAATTTTGGAACAGACAGATTTATAAACTTATTTAAATAATAAAATACTCTGAAACAACTTTTCAGCAAAAGGTATTATTAATTCTGACGTAATTTTCAGTAGTAGATGTATTTTACTTTTCTGAAATAAGAACTCTATAAATTTTATCTTATAACACGTGCGATGAAGTTTAAATCATATTAAGGACATGAATTTAGCCTTTTTTAAAAGATCAAACTCAGCCATCGGTGCAATTCTTTGATTCCTAGAATCAGTGGGCTATTTAATAATGTATGTGTATAAAAGTTGCAAGAATGCCAGCAAAAAGAAAGCATTCATTTGAAATGAGAAGAAAAGCACAACGTAATACTATGCAGAGAAGTCGCACGAAAAGAAGTAAGCCAACTTCCGAATTTTTGGCGAGTGACAATATAACAAATCAGGTGATTGAAGCTATGAAATTTGATAGAGAGATATCGCAAATTACCTATGTGCACTGTGATACGTGTCACAGAGCTTTCCCTGATATTATATTAGATAAGGCTGGGCTCTGCCAGACATGCAAGTCTACAGAGGATGCTTTGAAATTTTCTGCCGCGAATTCAATGGATCCAGGTCCAGTTCCTAATTGTCTCTAAGATCTGAGCTATATTGAACGAATGTTGATTGCACAAATACATCCAGCGGTTTCACTTTACCGTATACGAGGCTCACATTACGGATATTGCGGAAATGTAATCTGCTTTAAGCAAAATATAAAGAGCTTTATTTCGCGCCTGCCTATCAATCCTGCAGATATAACTTCAACTGTTTTAGTCACAAAAAATACTTTATCAGGATGTGCAGCATTTTCTGTTCCCTCAGAAGTCATTCTAGAAGCACTCAGTTGGCTTAAATCTCACAATCCTTATTATTCAAATGTTATAATTGATGAAGATTTGATCGCTACACTACCTGAGAATGGTGGTGTATCTCAAATGCTATCAACAGCAACCGACTTTACTGAACATATTGATACTTTGAATGAAGAAATAAGACTCGAGTCATTTAGACCACTACTTGAGCCGGTACATCAAAACAACCTAATAAATAACGGAATCCGTGTGCCTCATCTTTCATTAAATTTGCAGCCTATCAACGAATTTCCGGAAGATGATTATATCGCACGTGCTTTTCCTTATCTTTTCCCACATGGTACAGCTGATTTACGACAACCGCGTCAACAAACTGTGTCTCCTGATGAATATTTTAAGTTCTTTATGAAGTATGTAGATGGGCGATTTGCTAAAGACCCCCAATTTCGCTAATTTGCCATGAATTCAATTCTTCGGGGGCAGTCTCTGGCTTAAGGGCGTTTTTTTTTTTTGTTCAACAAAATAAATTCACTAATAAGACGGTAGAGCAGATGCGTTATATTCCTAATAGACAAACAAAAATGGCAAAGAACATCATGCTTTATGCTAGCAAATTAAGATCCACGAAAGGATACTGGAGTGCACGCCGTGGGGAACTTCTTTTCATGGTAGGAGAAATTGGAACATTAACAGTTTTTTTTCACATTGTCTGCTGCTGATTATCACTGGCCTGACCTTTTTGAGACTTTTAGAGCCTAATAGAGACCCAACTGAGTTTACTGATGCAGAACCAAACGTGGAAACACTAGACATGACCAATTCCGAAGATGTAGCAGCCGTTACAGCATATTTTGATAAACTATCCAGCGCTGTAAATCCTAACAAGGACGTCCTAACAAATGGTACACACCCCTGTCGATTTCGATTTTCAAACATTTCTAATGACGATCGTGAAAAAAATCTCGCCCATCTCTTCAAGTCCAACGACGCACAAGACATGGAGATTATTGCCTAAGAAAGAAAAGAGGTACAAACAGTTAGAGCTGCAGATTTGGTTTTCCAAAAGCAGAGTGTGACTCTCCAAAACTTCAGGAAGAATATGCATAATTAGTTTTTTACCAAAAAGAAACGACCCTGAAATGAATACATATAATCGTTTCGTGACACAAGTTTGGAGAGCTAACACGGATTTCAGTCCTATTACATCAAAAGATGCTGTTTTCCATTACATTGCCAAATATGCGTCAAAATCAGAATCACTTTCGATGCCTTACAAGGAATTGTTATCTGATATTTTAAACAAATCCAGCTGTTCAAGCAGTCCAAAACTTATTTTGTCTTCTGTTTCCTAAAGGGGTGACCAGGGTAGTCCACATATTAATGGGGTGGCCAATGTATCACAGCAGTCATGAAGTAGTTACAATACGGCTTCATGATAACAACTGGGAACAAATTAATTTTGCAAGTGACGAAAGACCATCAGCTTGGTTCAGAAATACAGCGAGCGGCCGGAGACACTTACTTCCTGTATGCTTCTTAAGTTAGCCAAATCTTTCTCGGTAAGAGGAGTCAAATATCACCAAAGAAGAAAAGATGTCAGAGTTTTTCCTCTTATATGCATCGACCACGACCCAACCTTAACAGAAGAATACTATAAGCAGCAAGTGTTACTCAACTGTTCTTGGAGAGGAATTTCTGATTCTTTATTGCAAGAAACCCTGCTGTCTGTGTATCAGTCATGGGAGGAGGCATTTAATGAACTAAGTATTGATACATACGAAGAAATGAATTTTCCTGCTATTAGTAGTATACATGAGCCTGAGATAATACAAGAAGAATACTGTGAGCTTGATCCCTATATGGCCGCAGCTGCCATAATTCCTGTGCAGACAAAAGAAGCTTTGGGGCGGTGCATAATTGATCATGTATGTAATTATAAAAGTGAGAGCTACAATTACACTAATCAGAATTTTACTTCATTTCTGAGCTATTGTAAAGAACAAAAACTTACAGTACATCAAAATTATGATAATTCTGACGTCGTATGAGCAGAAAAAGATACTTCATTTATGCACAGAACAGCTTTCGTCTTTGGAAACAAGCATTGTAAATTGCCCTAAACGTACTTTTATCATTGGGAAAGCCGGAGCTGCAAAAAGTACGGTAATCAAAGAAATTCGTAAATGAGTTACTGTACAGTTAGATCCGGAAGCTATTATGGTTTTGGCTCCAACAGGTGCCGCTGCAATTAATGTCGAGGGCAAGACAATTCGCTCTGCTCTAAAAGTACCAACATGTTTTAAATCGTTCGCTGATTTAGGAAGTGAATCAGCAAGAAATCTACAGCTCAGCATGGAACCTGTGTCATTTCTAATTATTGATGAATTTTCAATGATCGGATGTCGTTTGATGGCTGCACTTGAGCAAAGATGTCGAGAAGGTAAACCAGCTAGCAATGAGCCTTTTGGAGGCTTATTTGTATATCTCATTGGAGATATTAGGCAATTACAGCCTGTGAAAGACACATCTCTGTATAAGAGACATTGTATAAAAGACATTTTGGCTTTACGCAGACAAACAGTGCTTAGAACTTTTAAAAAATGTTTCACCTTAACAAAGTCAATGAGACAAAGCGACGATCGGCAAAGACAGTTTCGAGAGATTCTTGATTCGCTTTCTGTGGGACAAGTTACATGCGACCAATATTCATCCCGTATGCAATGGCATAAAGCTATACTGCCTCCGACTGACCTTGAAAGATTTCAAGATGCCGTATGCCTTTATCCCACAAACAAGCTAGCTGAAGAACATAATCAAGAAATACTCTGTAAATCAAAATCGCCAGTTCCAAGAATATTAGCAGAACACAACAATCAAATAGCAAGATGGAGTGAGGATGATCATGCATCTGGACTTCAGGCAGAACTTTTCTTAGCAATTGGATGCAGAGTTATGTTACGTACCAATTTGTGGAGAGATGGAGGATTGGTAAACTGTGCACTTGGAGCGGTAAAAGATATTGTCTATGGCTCAGAACTTCGGCCTCCAGGCTTGCCTCAAGCTGTGATGGTTGATTTTGATGATTACCATGGGCCTAGCTGAAAGGATTTTCCCCTGTGACACCTATTTCTAAATCTTAGAAAGAAAAAAGTGATTCATGTTCCCGAAATCAGTTGCCTTTAAAAGTTACATATGCTGTCACCATTCACAAATCCCAGGGTTTAACTTTGCCAAAAATTGCTGTAGACATTGGTTCAAAAGAGCTATCACTTGGAGCAACTTATGTCGCATTTAGTAGAGTTTGTCGTTTAAAAGATATTCTCAAAGCAGTACCATTCACAAAGGAAAGACTTGACCAAATTAAAAGAATGAGGAAGCTTGCTGATAGGTTAGTATTTGAGAATTACCTGAGGCAAATGACGATTGCATAAACATTTGAAAATGACGATATAACAGCTGTTATTAAAATTTTACTTTCATTTTATTAAATAGAAAATGTAAAAATAAAATATATTTTTTTAATGTTATTTTTTAAGTCGATGCGACTCAATGCTCCGACATTTCGGCCTGACGGATTCTAGTATACAATATAACCTCCATAACAAACATTCCCAAAAAGCAGGCAGATCTATCTAGTGAGCACTTTTACAATTCGTAACATCCTGATATATTTGTACGCTTTAAATTCTGAGTAGTGGACACCTCCCAATCTATTTACTCAAACATAACATGTGTATGTGGGCATAAAGTATCACAAATATGATACATGTATTTTTGTGTTATCAAAAACAAAATGTGGTAATATTTTTCATATTGCGAGATAAGAAAAATGATTCTTGACTGTACCTTAAAGAAAGAATAATCTATGATCACATTTCTTATATACATTTTATTTCTCGTGCAGTATATTGCATTCATATTAAAATACATACATACATACATACACAATGGTGCTACAATCCATGTAGGATTTTGATCTCCCTCAATATACTTCTCCAGACCTTCCAATCTCTGGCCTTTACTTTATAATTTATAATTTGATTTTCTGCAAGATCTTTCTCTATCTCTTTTATCCAACTCTTCCTGGGTCTACCAATACTTCTTTTCCCAATTAAATTACCACTATAAATCTTCTTCGTGCTTCGCTCATCCCTCATTCTGATTAGATGGCCTAACCATTGCAATCTTCTTATTTTTATAGTATTTATTATATCTTTTTCATTATATAACAGTTCTAACTCCATATTTGTTCTTATACGCCATGTATTGTCTTCTTTAATAGGTCCAAAAATTTGCCTTAAGATCTTCCTTTCCCAAGTGATAAGTAGCTTTTCATCTTTTTGTGTAGTGGTCCAGGTCTCACTACCATAAATTACTACTGGTTTTATAACAGTTTTATAAATTTTAAGTTTGGATGTTCGAGATATTAGAGATGATTTTAGAATGTTTCGAAGAGAAAAATAGCATCTATTTCCTGCTGCAAGTCGGGTTTTAATCTCTGCTTCTACCATATTATCACAGGTGATCGTAGATCCTAAATATTTAAATTCTGTTACTTCATCAAATTGTAATTCATTATTTATTGTTAAAGTTGCTGTTGCCTGTGGTTTCATTCGGTCCATTTTCATGTATTTTGTTTTTTCTTTATTAACCACGAGGCCTAGTTTTCTTCCTTCAGTGTCTAATTTATTCTATGTTTCAATCAAGACTTTCTTATTCCTAGCAATTATATCAACATCATCTGCAAATGCAAGGATTTGGAGGGAGCGATTCATAATAGGTACTACCTCTGTTGTTGTAAATGCTTCTAATTATTTTCTCCAGGCATAAATTAAAAAGAATTGTCGAGAGAACATCACCTTGCTTTAGACCTGAATTCACTGCAAATTCTCTTGAAAGTCTTCCCTGTACCTTAACTTTAGCTTTTGTATTTTCTAGTGTTAATTTTATAAGCTTAACTATTTTATCAGGTATTTTAAATTCCTTTAATATTTCAAATAACTTATTTCTGCTTATACTGTCATAGGCCTGTTTAAAATCAACAAACAATTGGTGCAAATTAATATTTTGTTCATAGAATTTTTCAAGGATGTTCCTGATACTAAGGATTTGATCCACTGTTGATCTTCCTTTCCTAAAACCACACTGATAATCACCTATCACCACTTCAGCATACGGTTCTAATCGCTTTGCAATTATCTTTGCCAACACTTTATATGTAACATTTAATAAGGCTATGCCTCTATAATTCTGGCAATTTAAGATATTTCCCTTTTTATGAATTGGGATAATAATAGCACCATTCCATTCATTTGGTATGTATTCATTCTGCCAAATCTCTACTATTAGATCATCATATTAAAATATGCATTTATTTTTTTATGACCCCCTTCTCTCATATTCATAAACTTAAATAAAATCAGCAGAGTTTGTAGTGAAAGTCTTAAAAGTCTGCAGAGAATAATCAAAAATACTTGGAGACATTCTTTTTATTGAGGACACTTAAAACAGCAGTATCTCCACACATCATATACATTTAACCCTCTAAATCCCAGGGTACAACACGTTTCAGTAATTCAGATAAATTGAATTAAAACCAGAAAATTTCGATAGAAATTTTCACTTCATTTAATGACGAAATTTCAGTTATTAGATAAAACAAATATTGCTATTTTAAATTTCTGGTATGAATTTGGATTATCCGAATTAATGGGATTCTAGCATCTCGGGCGGTTTCGTCCGGTTTGGGATCTAAAGGGTTAAACTTACATTGATAATTAAAAGAACGAAATATGACTTCAAAACATTTTGTACAAACAGCATCACTAACTTTTGTAATATTCTTCATGCACAGTAAAATATACCGGCAGCATTTTCTTAAATGAAAAACAGTGCATGGGATAAACCAACTCGAAAAACACATCCTTCGATCTTCGGCCAACATCTTAAAAGCATTTAAACTTACTTACCGTGTTTACTCGCGTAATAGTCGCACCACTGTTTTGAAGCAGAAAATTTGTCAAAATGTTTTCTTCGCATAAAAGTCGCAGTCACGTCTTTGACCTTCATCTAGAAAATAGAAAATTAAAGCTGTACTCTTCCCAGAACCAGTACGCATAATGGATTCATCTGTTCTGTCACTCCCATTGGCAATGGTCACTTCATGGCGAGATAAGGAATTGCCTGTTTCCCCTGGGAGGATGGGAGAACTCCGTGAGGCAGGATTTTTTATTTCAACCCCCCCCCCCCCCCCCCTCTCATTTTGAAGCTTTCAACTGGTTCTTCACTAAAGAAAGTATGTACTGTACATGCTCTAAATTTACTGCACATATCTAAAGTTACAGTAAAAGAATCTGCTGATATTTTGTTTTGCGGTAAATTTCGTGGTAGACGTTTTGGACTTTTTTTTTTTTATTTTTTTTTTTCTTGAATATGAGAAAGTTTAGAAAGAATATTAGTTATACGGCTGCATTCAAATTGAAGATTATTTAATATGCTGAAAAGAATGGAAACAGAACTGCTGAAAGAGAATGGAATGCAAGTAAAAAATTTATGAGAGACTGGAGAAAATCCAAACAATCGCTACAAGAAACAAATGTAAATAGGTGAGCATTCAGAAGACTAAAGCGTGGAATTATCCCAATGATAGATAATGAACTTCTCTCTTATGTCCGTGCATTACAAAATGATGGATATGGGGTTTCGTGTGAAATGCTGCAAATGCAAAGAAAAGCAAATGAAATTGCAATAAAGCAAAATGTTCCAAAAGAAAAGTTTAAAGTTAGTCGTGGATGTTTAAGCAGATTTATGCGGTGTAACAACTTAACAATGAGAAGAAGAACAAGTGTTTACCAGAAACTGCCACCAGATTTTACGGACAAAATTCTACTTTTTCACAAGTAGGTTATCTGACTTCGCCAAAGATTGAATTACCTCCCATCCGAAATTAGAAATGCTGATCAGACGTCAGTCTATTTTCATATGCCACGCAACCCAACTGTTGCAGAAAAAGGTGCTTCAAGTGTTTCAGTGTGCACAAGTGGAAATAAAAAAGTGTGCTGCATTCAGGGCACCTGTGTCAAACTGCACCAAATGAAAATATCTGCTACAAATGGGTCATTTTGACTGTATTTGCGCCAAAACGGCCATTTCGTTTCTGTCAGAATAGTTGACAGGCCTGCTTCCTTGAAACTCATAAGTTGACTATTATAAGTCTTATTTAAGTACAGTCCACTCCCTCTAATCCACAACCCTATAATTCACAAACGCCTATAATCCACACTATTTTTAGATGTAAACAAATACTTTAAAATCTCTCTTTTTTAAGCAAAATAACATACACTTTGACCATAATAAAAGTTGACTGCACTGATGAATTTATTAAGAAATGTTTAATGCATTTCTGAATTCATTAGAAGTAAATGTTTTATGTACCTCATAAATAACTATTAGACTGCTATATTCTGAACACATTCGCTGGCTATATAAGATAAAATTTCTTTCAGAGAGGGGTTAGCTCTTAAGGATGAATATCTTAGTTTTTTAGAAAAACTTTTGTTACTGATTAAGAAATCCTGACTCTTAAAGACTTCAAGATTAAACAGCATTGCATAAATTAAAGACTATTAAGCAAACCACTATCCCTGTTATGTTTGATAGAATATAAAAATAAATAGAAATGTTTTCCATTAACTTTGTATTATTATATCATTTAAATGTATACTTAATATTGAATGTAACTTTTTATACATAAAAAAGTATTTTCTTTCATGTCTGTGTTATTTATTTGTAATATGATTCCTATATTTATTGATAAATTCCAAATATTAGAATGTAAACAAAGAAATGACCTATAATCTGCAAAATTCTATAATCCGCAAAACCCTTGGTCCCAACCTGTGCGGATTAGAGGGAGTGTACTGTACATTGATATACTGGTATCTATTTCTTCATAATTCATCTGTCTTAAATTATCTTTAATAACCAAACCCTATTTTCAGTTTGGTTAGTATTATCTTTACTTTATTCCAATCTCCATCTTTTTCATACTTCATTTTCGTTTCAAAGATCGTAGATCGCAATTCGATTATTTCCCGATCCTACATTGATTATTGTAATCGACCGTATTAGCACGACGATAGTTCATCTCATTGCCTGAAACCGCTAAGTCACAGAGTTCCCAGTTTGTGTCTAGCAATTACGTCATACCGTAATTAGTTTTTTTTATTTGTTTTGACGTGAAGGTGGAACAGTGTTACTCAACTTGTCGGAAGAGAAAAGGAGGCATTTTCGTTTTGATAACATGTGCCTGTAGTTTTGAAAAGGGATATATACAGAGATGGAAGTGGAATAAGGTGGTTGTTTTTTTAAGTTTGTGTTCATTCTAAAGTTTGTTGTTTGTTTAGTTCATATTTATTTTGTTTTAAAGTTTTTGTTGAACATGGTTGTTGAAGGAAAATCCTTTTAAGTTATGTTGTAGTTGATGTGTTTACCGGCGATATTAGTTTGAAATACTTTGCTTGTGATTCAACATACATTGATGCATTGATGAAACTGTGAGTCATTTATTTTCTCTTAATTTGTAAATAAGTATTGACCTGATATGAGAAACTGTTCATCTATAATTAAACCATTGCCTGCTGTTTACTAAATGCCATATGTCAACTAAATTATTTCATCATAATTTTATTTTATTATGTTATGTTTGATACCTATTTCTTCAAGTCATATATTTTTCGTTAAAATAACTGTTTAGTTTTATTTCAAACTTAAATGAATCTTTACTTGTGTCTTCACACTTTTTGTCACTATCCCGCCATGGTTACTTATCTTCCACACTCTGCTACAATTTTATTCTTTTTAGACTGGTCCCGTCTTACAGGCTAGACAAATTTCGTCAAAGGGTCGCAAAAAAAGTGCGAATTTCGTCAAAGAGTCGCAAAAAATGTGCAAATTTCGTCAAAGGATCACGGAAAAAGCGCAAATTTCGTTTGAGGATCGCGGAAAAAGCGCAAATTTCGTCAAAAGATCATAGAAAAAACACAAATTTTGTCAAAGAGCCGAAAAAAAAAAAAACTGAAATTTTGCCAAAGAGCTGCGAAAAAAATGTGAAAATTGTCCAAAAGATCCCTGTTCAATCTGATTTTATATTTTATCCCTTCACACTTTTTCTGCAGTTTTTATTTCATCTTAAGGCAAATTTGCTTACTGCTCCTTATGTTTCTTATTTTAGCTTGCTATAAAATGTTTTTCTCCTTGCAAAAACATTTTTTGTCTGAGTGAGTCCAGATACAAAAACTTTTTTTTACTTGTTCCAAAATTTGTGTTTTGCTGCTACAAAAACTGATTTTGCTGCTACAAAACTGCTGCAAATTATTTTGAGTGAGTGTGACCCCTGTGCATTGTAATGCTTGGTATTACAGCAGATGGGAGTAAGCTACCTCCATTTGTTATTTTTAAAAGGAAAACTATTCCAAATGTGTTATTTCTGTCTGGAATCCATGTGCAATTTCAAGAAAAGGGTTGGATGGATGAATGAGGAAATATTGGGTTCACAATGTTTGGAAAAAAAGGTCTGGAGCATTGCTCAAAAAACCAGCCATGTTAGTACTCGATAGCTTCTGAGGACATCTTGTTGAAGATGTGAAGAAGGAATTTTCAGAAGGTAAAACAGATCTTGTGATAATTCCTGTAGGACTTGCATCAATTCTCCAGCTGTTTGACGTATCAGTTAACAAACCATTTAAAGACAATATAGGACGAGTATTTGGAGATTGGATGGTCAATGGGAACAAAGAAAAAAGTCCCAGTGGAAAATTAAGGCGTGTATCCTTGTAAGTAATATGTAGTTGGATATTACAAAGCTGGACTTTAATAACAAGAGATAATATTTCAAAATGTTTTAAGAAGACGTTTATCTCCAATGCTTTGGATGGAAGCGAAGATGACATTTTATTGAATGACGGAGATTTTTCAGACACCAATTCACATTACAATAGTGGTACTGATACCTTCAGTGAAACTGATTCATTATGATAATTTTTTGTCAAAATTTTCACAAAGATTATTTGTAAATTTTATGTCTATAAAAATATTACCAATAAAAGAAAAATGGTATTTAACATACAGCACATAATCCGGAAACATTTGGTAACTTACTAATTTTATTATAATGTGTTTTTTTATACCAGTAATGTTTTAGCATTAGATTGTACGATATTGTGTAGTAGATTTGGCCACATAATAGTCTCTTGTGAAAATCCCAACAACCCAACTTACAAAAAACCTAAATCTGACCTGCAATAATTATTCTAGGGTGAACCCAACCCACATAAAGAAAATTAGCCGACCCGAAATAAGAAAATTAGAAGTAACCCGACATGATGCAAAACTATTCAGTTATCCCAAAGTGTTTGCTATTCAGAGGTTTTACTATATATGAATATTAAAGAATATCGATATGTCCATTTTTCTGTGTAAAAGATAAAAATTACATTATAGATATAATTGTAGATTACTTTTCATAATTCCTTTAAAACATGATTTACTTGCCTTTCAATTTGGATCCGGGTCGCTGAAAATTTTTCTGGGTTTGTGTTAGATTGTAGGTTGATGAAATTTTTTTGTCTGGTTCAGGTAGGATTGCGGGTTGACTAATGGAATTTTTGGGTTTCAGTTGCATACAACCCGACCTATGCAGGACTTTACTTTTGCCTTATAACACCCCCCCCCCCCCCCTTTTTTTTTTTTTTTTTTTAAGAATAGCTTTAAAGATGGATATAAAGATTATAAAGATCCACTGAAGATTTATGCTTTCCTTATATTGTGTTTAATGATCTCGGATTTTTATCATTTACAAACATTTTAATATTTTGTGGTTTACATCAATTTAAAAAACACCTTGATTGCTAAATTAGTTTAACTTTGGTATTTACTCATTCATTTTTGTAATGTGTTCAAATATTTGTACATAACCTTAATCTCTAAAAAAAAAAAAAAGCCATATCTCTCTCTCTTCATCCCAAATATGATATGTTCCTACTTTTGTAACTTTTAAGCAAAATTGCATTCTTATAAATTCAGCATTATTTAGTGTGTTCAGAAGGCTATACAAATTATATATTATAGGCTATACAAATCTTAGAAAATTTAAAATAGTATCTCTATAGGATGTTCAAGTTTCGTATATTTCCTTAGCATCAAACTGACTTCACCAGTTGATCTATTATTAGGTTGTTTTGTCTTAACTGAAGTAAACTGACTGTAATAAATAAAAAAGCAAAAATACAAAATGGCAGATCTAGGGCATTCACATTTGTTACTTCACCATAGTTCTGAAATCTATCAAACTGTTTTATATAACTTACATAAAGTGTGTTTTTTCTGTCGTTGATATTAATTTTAACTTTTTTGAAAGTATTGTTGCCATTTTACATACATAGCTGTTAGCTGTCTCTTATGTAGCTTACTCGTATGTATCACTCTTCTCTGTGTCTCCCATTGAGCATAAAGGCAATAAAAACAACTCAAGATTAACCAGGCCTTTTTAAATATTTACAACAATAAATAAAATAAATTATATGTAGGTTATCTTAATTTTTTCATGCTTTCAGATATATTGCACCTTTTTTCTTATCCCTTAGCAAGTGTAATACAATAAGGGGGCTACTGTATTTTAAAACAAGTGGGTAAGTGTGATCACAGATCGCACAGAGGGTTTCGTTTAATATTCATTTCAAAACACTTTATCCTTTTGAAAAATCTGTTAGTTCCACATTTCGCAAACAGGGGCACACTCTATTCTAAACAAATCTCTATCCGAACGAAACTCCGTTTTACATACTATCCGTATATATATTAGTCGTAGGGATTAGGCCCATAGCACCCGAGATAGGTAGGCGCCCCTGGCAGTAAAAAGTGGAACTCAAATATGTAAGGCTATGGTGCATAATATGAAAGAATGGTCAAAGGGGTGTCGGCAAAAGTTGGAAAAGTGCTCCCCGGGTGAAAAGGGCGGGGGTTAGAAAAATTGCTTAAAATACACAAGTTAGAGCCCGGAGGAGTAAATAATATAAGAATTTTTGAAAATTTTATGATTTGTCGTGTGGTCTGAGGTATTCAGCTATACATATGCAAAAATTCATGTCTCCAACTTAATTAGGGGCTCTCTTAGAAAGAATTGCTTAAAATACATATGTGGTAGCTCAAAGGGTTAAACGTAAGACTTTTTCAAGATTTTATAATTTGTCGCCTGGCCTCAGTTGTTCTGCTATAATAAGCATGCAAAATTTCAAATCTCCAATTTAATAAGGGGCTCAGTTAGGAAGAATTGCTTAAAACACGCATGTGGGAACCCAAAGGGTTAAATGTACGACTTTTTCAAATTTTTATGATTTGTCGCATGATGGTGTTCAGCTAGTATGCAAAATTTCACGCCTCCAACCTAAATAGAGTGTCACTTAGAAAGAATTGTTTAAAATACACAAGTAGGAACCCAAAAGCTTAAATGTATGACTTTTTCAAAATTTTATGATTTGCCGTTTGATGTGTGATGCTCAGTTATAAGTATGCAGAATTTCACGCCTCCAACCTAATTAGGGGCTCACTTAGAAAGAATTGTTTAAAATACACATGTTGGAGATCAAAGGGTTAAATGTACGACCATTTGAAAATTTTATGATTTGTCATTTGATGCGAGGTGCTCAGCTATAAGTATGCAAAATTTCACGCCTCCAACCTAATTAGGAGCTCACTTAGAAAGAATTGTTTAAAATACACATGTGGGAGCCCAAAGGGTTAAATGTACAACTTTTCAAAATTTTATGGTTTGTCATTTGATGTGAAGTGTTCAGCTATAAGTATGCCAAATTTCACACCTCCAACGTAAATAGGGTGTCACTTAGAAAGAATTGTTTAAAGTACACATGTGGGAGCCCAAAAGGTTAAATGTACGACTTTTTCAAAATTTTATGGTTTGTCATTTGATGTGAGGTGTTCAGCTGTAATTATGCAAAATTTCACATCTCCAACCTAAATAGGGGCTCACTTAGAAAGAATTGTTTAAAATACACTTGTGGGAGCCCAAAGGGTTAAATGTACGACTTTTTGAAAATTTTATGATTTGTCGTTTGATGTGAGGTATTCAGCTATAAGTATGCAATATTTCACTCCTCCAACCTAATTAAGGTTCACTTAGAAAGAATTGTTTAAAATACACATGTGGGAGCCCAAAGGGTTAAATGTACGACTTTTTCAAAATTTTATAGTTTGTCGTTTGATGTGAGGTGTTCAGCTATAAGTTTGTAAAACTTCACGCCTCCAACCTAATTAGAGGCTCACATAGAAAGAATTGTTTGAAATACACATGGGGGAGCCCAAAGGGTTAAATATATGACATTTTCAAAATTTTATGATTTGTCCTTTGATGCGAGGTATTCAGCTATAAGTATGCAAAATTTCACGCCTCCAATCTAATTAGAGGTTCACATAGAAAGAATTATTTAAAATACAAATGTGAGAGCCCAAAGGGTTAAATGTACGACTTTTTCAAAATTTTATGATTTGTCGTATGATGTGTGGTGGTCATCTATAAGTATGCAAAATTTCAAATCTCCAACATGTGTAGTTTCTGAGAACGGGCTCTGTGACGGACAGACAGAGGAGCATGACGAATAGGGTTTCGTCAGATGAACGAAACCCTAATTACTTTTTTTCCCCTCTTTGTTTCGATGGTTTCTCAGTTTCATGCAAATGTTGGTCAGTTTGTAGCACAATTAAGTAAATAAAAATAAATTAAAACTTTAACTTTTTTCAGTAATGTTATGAAACAATTTAAGGTCTTATCTTTTTATTCTTAACTAGTTATATATATATTTTTAAATTATTTTTTATTATTTTAAAAAGGAAGTAACAATAAATAAAAGAAAGTTAATTAAAAAACTATAGAACAAAACATTTTTTATAATTTAAAAAAAAGAAAATAAAAGTAAATAAACAATTTATTAATAAATAAACAACAATAGCAGTGTTACCATATCAGTCAAAATAACGTCATTTTGGTATCACTTACGTACTCCAGTGCATATATGACATATGTGCCTTATTTTTGAACGATCTTTCTAAAAATATAACTTTTATGCAGTTTTATTGGAAAAAATAATAATTTTCATTAAAAATAGCTGCTTGGCGTATATGAAAAGCGAAGTGGTCACTCTGTTTTGTTTATAACAGTCACATGACATAGGCTTTTATTATTAAACTAGGAGGCTCACCCCCCTGCAAGCTATACCCGCCAAACCCCGTTCAGACGTCGGCGTCGCATCCTCTAAAAGCATAGTAATGTGCCCTGTTTAAAGAATATTACCGGGTTATGGATGATTGAATGATATTATTAATTTAATGGCAGCTGTCTTCTGTAATCAGGTTGCCATGCTTTTCTATTTGAAAGTGGCATTTTTCGGTTACCATGGCCTCATCCATCACTGTCTGAACAACTGATAGTTGTTTTGGGACTAATAAGTAAGATCAATCACGCATTTAAAAAACAGCTTGTATAAAATGATTAGGTGAAAAATGTCGCTATGGATATTATTCTTCCTTTAGGTTCGCAGTTAAAAAACTGCATTGGCTTGGGAATAGCTTTCAGAACCGTGTTACACTTACATTTTATGTTTGATCAAGTTTTAGATATTTTTATGAACAGGTATAGCTTATTCACAAATTCTTTTCAATATTTTAATACACCATCATGCATAGTTTCATGTTATTTTTACAATGTATATTGTTTATATTAATTAATAAGAATATCAGAATTTTCTAATATGTATTTATCAAATATTAATTTCTACAAAATAAATTAAAAGTATTTTGTGCTTACATTTACCTGTATTTGTGCTGCATCAAGTGATGTCATATATAAACAAATCTGCTAGTTGCTCTACTTTTATACAATATGATGTAACATTAAAATTCTCGGAAATGAAAATCATTTTAAATGTATCTTTTTAATATAAGATGTAATTTTCTATATATAATGCATTTCTCATGTAACAATTTATTTATTTTTAAAGTTTTTTTTCTCTCTTTTAAGATTAACGGGTACATATTTAATTTAAAAGTGTTTGGTAATATTTTTCGAGCTTTTTAAATACGACCTAATATTCACCATTAAAAATTTTCCACATGTAATAATTTAATTATTTCAGACAATTTAAATATGACAATATTTAATATTAAGACATTTTATATATGATGTAATTATCTTTAAATGCATTTCGCGTACAGTAATTTTATTTTAATTTTTTTGTACTTTTTTCATATTTACATGTAAATATTTTGATGTAATTTTTCATATTTTCTGCTTAAATTTTCCTTCTGTTTTTAATAATTTCACTATGACAACAACAACAAAAAAAAATCTAATCTCTTTCCTCTTCCCCACAAAAATGGATTTTTTTTTTTTTTTTTTTTTTTTTCATGTCAGTGGAAATTATGTCAAAGTGTAAGATGACAAACTATCTTTGATTTTTAAAAGAAGCTGATTCCTGGTGGTCAAAATGTGAAAAAAAGATTTTTTTTATCAAATTTTCCTGAAAAACAAATTAATCGCAATATTGTCTTCGCTACCGATTGAAATAAAAGATAATTTCAATTTTAATTTGAAAATGGTGAAAAAGAAGAAATCTAATAATCCTTATCGTTATCCATTTTTTCTCTTTTTCTGCAAAAATGGAGTAATCTGGTTGCCATCGTAAGAGAAATTAAATTCAAATGAGAAAAAAATTTATATCTCGAAAACTAATTCAAATTTTGAAATTCTAATACCAGTTTTGAGATCTGCAGATCAATATGGATTTTTGGTGTTAATTTCACCGCATAATATTCCATATTTTAAAAGAAATCGCTGTAAAACATAATCAGTCGTTTCATAAATTCGTTTCATTAAGATTTTATATATGTAGGGTAGATATCAAAGACGTGTATTTTAAATGTAACTGATACATATGTAAATAAACACATGTATAATAATCACTTATAAACAGATAAAGTTAAAAATGCTATAAAAAGTGATAGAAAATCTTTATTAAGATTGACGATCGTTTCGTCGCACCAACGGCGACATTTTCAAAATCATTTATGATAGAAAATACTTTCGCAAAATATTTTAAAACAATAAACCTAGTAAACAATGTCACGAGACATGATGCATAATGAAAACAAAAAAAAAAAAAAAAAAAAAAAAAAAAAAAAAAATTAATCCACGCTCACAAATAGCTAATTTAATTTTAATTTAATTTTATGGTTGCAATATTTTTCATTATGCATCATGTCTCGTGACATTGTTTACTAGGTTTATTGTTTTAAAATATTTTGCGAAAGTATTTTCTATCATAAATGATTTTGAAAATGTCGCCGTTGGTGCGACGAAACGATCGTCAATCTTAATAAAGATTTTCTATCACTTTTTATAGCATTTTTAACTTTATCTGATACATATGTATTTTAAATGAAATTAGTGATAGTTTTATGTTTTAAATGAAATGATGGTAAAGGAACCCTATTTGGCGATTTAATCATCTGTGTCCAGCTAACATACATGTATCAAAAATGGCCACATGGTATATAAAAATTGAAGCGGTCACATGACTCGGGCTTTTATTATATTATTATATGGATTTGAATAAACATAGATAAAAGTTGTATTTTTCAATTGTGTCTTTATATCCTTTCCTAATACTTAAGCCCTGATTTTTTACTGTACTCTTTCATTGTATAGTTGTGTATCTGGATGTGGTTAAATGTAAAATAAAACTAAAAGTTATTTAATTTAGTAATTATACTTATATTTTTTAAATATGTAATAACTGAACATCATATTAAAATAGAATGCATTTGATTTTCAGGGTTCAGTGAGAAGTAGAGAACTTGTTTTCATCCAGAAAGTCATCCACGTTTTGGAATCCAGCTAACAGATACTAGTGTGTCATCTTCATTAGATTCTACTCATAGTCACCTGAGGTGACTTGGTTTCCGTGTTGGTAGCAAATGCTCGGAAACGTACTGGTTGGTCAGTTGCTTATTTCTGAAAACATGGTTCAATATTATCAATTCTGTTGACATATTCAATTTGAAATTACAGTATCATAATCTTTATGCATTTATTATGACAGGTTTTGTATTCAAAGCCTTAGTATTTATGGTGAATTTGTATATTTTCATGTTTTTTATCTGTCATATTTGCAGGGTTAGTTTATACTTACACAACGACTTAAGTAATTGATTAGTACTGTTATATATTGTTCAGTTATGGATAGTTTATTTTGCTCCAAGAGTTTATGCCGTGTTTGAGAAACAACATGACCTTAAGCCTTTCTGTATAAAGTTCTTATGAGATTATGCATTGAAAATGAAATTGTTCTGTCCGTTCACTGTATATTGAACATATTTGTATAGTCAAGAAAACAATTAGTTATGCTGGAAAATATTTGTATGCCAGCGTACAATGTGAAGACTGTGCCTAAGATAAACTTCAAAAAATTGAAGTTGGATTTAGTTTTGTTAAGATTGTGAATAATTGAGATTTGTGCATTTGTTAATCACAAAGTAATTATCTTTGACTAAATATTGCTGGCTAAAGCGTCTACTGCACATGTCTTACATAAATTCCATTTTAATGCTCTCATTTTAATTTTTATGCACATCACCTTTTATTTCATCATTTTATTTTTTATTTAAAAGTACAATGGTATTTTGATGCTTTAAAATACCTATCATCCCTATATTTGTATAAAAAAGTGTCCATGTTTTATAAATCATTGAAGCTGTGGGTCTTCATTGCTGTAGTCCAAAGAAAGCTTTCACTCATTTGTACAAATCATTGCATTCATTTGTCTGTTCATGTTAAATTTTATATTTAATTGAAACAAGTGTTGATTTTGTGATACTGAAATGTAAAAATTATTATTCATTGCTGCAGTTTTAGAATTTTTGTGTTGAAAAAGTATTTGAATGATAGGGTATTTGATTTATTGATCTGTATACTTCAGATTTATTGTTAAGATGTTTTAAGAGGATTAAATTTGTTATAAGTAATTAAATTATGTCGTATTTTCTGTGAAATGTTATTTTAAGCAGTCAGCAGTTAAATGTACACTCAGTAAAAATGAATGAACTTAAAAAATGTCTTGGCATCTTACATAAATTCTAAAATGATTCTAATATCTAACCAAAAATTAAATTTTTTTATTGTTGATTGATGTTGTACGTTAAATATATTTTCGATAAGATGTCAGGTGAAAAACTTTACAATCATAAATTATCTATGCATTACTGGCAAATTTTTTTATTCTTGCTGCTAATTTTTTCACTATACCAAATTCTGAAGGTTTTAGTTTGTTTAAAGTAACTATTATAATTCTATATTGCTAAAGGACAGAACAAATACTTTTTGATACTGATTTTCATCTCATTTTACTGTCAAAAAGATGACAAATCCCTATTCAGCATAAAAAAATGCAGGAAAAGAATTTTTATAACCTATTTTTTCATTTTATTTATTTTTAAATCCTGGTGTACTTTCTTATAATGTATAGTAGAATCTATATATAACTTAAATTCCTAATAAAGAAAATTTTCTAAAAATGTATAATGTGTTCCATATGAATATAAACAAAATAGTTTTATCAAGCCTCTAAAAATAAATATGCACATCATATGAAATTACTTCAATCCTTTTGTTTATATAAACCGTTGAATTCTTTGCAAAATGTGTTCTCCCTCCCCTATTTTTTAAGAACTAATATGCTTGTATTAAAAATGTAAAAAATTTAAAAAAAAAAGAAAAAGAAAAAAAAAACGTGTTTTCCTTTTGGAGTGGATGAAATCGGATGGTAATTAGAACAAAAATTGCTAACATTAATATATAGCATACTTGCAATTCCAAACATTGACATCCTCTACAAATATATATATATATTTTTTTCTTTTTCATGTAGTAATTTGAATTTAGTAATTTTGCCAATGGAGAAAGCTTGCTAGAAAAAAAAATTGTATTTTTTATGTATGAATAAATTATGATTTGGATATATGAGAATGTCAAATATGTTTTTTGTCATTCCTGTCCAAAAAGGAACACAACTTGTAATATTTCTTTCCTTGAAATTTTTCTTTTTGTTGTGTTTTGATCCTACGATAATTTCTATTTTTCAGAATTATAAACAAATTGTAAAAATTATCGGGAATGAGGGAAGCCTTCTTGTAATTCTTGAAAGAAAATGTTAACATTGATTCCTAAAAATAAAAAAAGAATCATGCTGGTTTCTCTAAACCTCATTTAAAAAAAAAAAAAAAAAAAAAAAAAATCAACTCTTGATTTTTGCATTCCATGCATTTACATGCAAGAGCATGTTATATGGTCATATACTGACTGACAATATGTAGTAAGATTTCACATACCAGGGATTCTCTATTTTCCATCATTGATTATGATATACTTATGCTGCTGAGATATGTACTAATAGTATAAACATAAAAATAATAGCTTTGTACTATGACCAATGTTTTGCTGAAGAGCAAATGTCATAATACAAATATCACTTCAAAAAAAAAAAATTTTTTTTTTTTCTTAGCCATATTTGAAATTTATATTTCTTTTTTTTTTCTTTGAGAATTTAGCCTATGAGAAAATAATTCTTGAGAAACTCATTTTCATCAATTACACAAAAACAGTATAATTATTTTGATTGATCTGAGCTGCTTTGAGATAAAATACTATAATAAAAATATCAACATTGAAGAAAACATAATATCCCAAGACAGATATATGCTAAGCTAGAAATAAATTTAGTATGATAAATGTTATTATCTAATCACAAATTTAATATCTTCATTACCTTTGCCTTCTGAATTGAGCAGATCTCCAGGAAATTGTTTTTTTCATTAATTGAACATTTTTTAACACAAAATTCTTTTATATGAAGAATATAATATGTATTGCATCCTTCTTCACTCAGATAATGAGAAAACTGCGTGAGCTTTAATATAAATGATAAAAACCTATGTCTGTAGAAATAGTGGGATTAACAAATTTTTATCCAAAATCTTTGCTTGCGAAAATCAAAGGATAAGTGTTTAAAGCTCTATATACAAGAGAAAGGGCACTTCCTATAATTTATTATTATCATCAGATGTGAAAACAAGGCTATTTTTGCAATAGAAAGCATTCCTCTCTTTGGCTAATTGTAGCTTAAAAGGGCTTTTAAAAAAATCTTTCAACAAATGATTATATTTTATTAGACTTTGCAAATAATTAAAGATTAGTGACACATTTTCCCCTTGCAGTATTATTATTTTTTTCATACATTTTTTGTGTGTATTCTAGTTGATATTTTTTCCTTTAATATTTGTTTGTACTTTTGAAGTTGGGAGTAAGTTATTTCAGTTTTAGTAGCATGCTTACTTCTTTATAACAGATTTTTTGGTTATTCTGTATTATCCAACATTTAAATTTTTCTAATTTCTTCAAAGAGCTTTTTTTGATTAAATGATCAAAATACTATACTATTTAAAGTTTATAATTGATACTAAGATCTTTAAAATGTATTTGTCAAAATGCTTTTGATTGTTTTTGGAATTAAAAATTCTGATTCGTATTGCAGACAAAAGTTTTGGATTATATCCTTAACCCTCGGATGACCAGGTGGAAATTTAAATTATGAAAAGCCATGTGGGGTCATTCAGTGACCCCATAGTTAAAAAACACATTTATTTAACATATCAGAAAATTCCAAAACTTAGCTTTTGAAATTAATTTAATAATATACATAACAGTTGCAGTCATTTAATAATATGCATAACAGTTGCAGTCATAAAAAGAAATAGAAAATGCAGTATTGTTGAAGAAAAGGATTTAAAAATAAAATGGTCATTAATTCGCATTAGGATTGAACTTGTGCTGGGGTGAAGAAATGACCCCACTTGGTCATCCGGGGGTTAGCCTTATGTCTTATCTGCAAAAATATTTCT
The DNA here is from genome assembly GCA_963932465.1 of Maratus speciosus. Lineage (NCBI taxonomy): Eukaryota > Metazoa > Arthropoda > Arachnida > Araneae > Salticidae > Maratus > Maratus speciosus. The sequence goes on from OZ010792.1 coordinate 78,265,442, forward strand.
CTTTGCTTGCGTTCAAAATTTCAAATGAGATAGAGGCTATTGTATATGTATTTAAATATTGTAATGTTCATGTTTCCTGGAAACATAATTTATTTATTTTCGAACACACACACACATATATGTGTGTGTCATACTTTTCATTAAATTTCATACTTTTTTGACTTAAATTCTTTCACTCCCTCTCTCTCTATGTATAGATACATTTATGTGGCTGTTTCAAAATTAGAAATTAAAAGTTTAGTTTTGAGCTATGCTTTGTAAATTTCATAGGAATTCTAACTTTACTATCTTGAATTAATTTTAGTAAAAATTACGTATTTCACAACCTAATTTCTGTAAAAAGTATAATTAGAAAAAATCATTTCTGCTACTAGATACATGTAATACAAATAAATGGATTCTAAAGTTCTGCTTGGGATATAAATAATTTGCCAAAATTCTTGATTTAAGTTTCTTTATTGTATTTTTTTTTAATGCTCTTTTGATAGATAAAATTTGAATTTCAGAAAAGAAAAGAAAAATAAATTTAACTAATAGCTCAGACTCTGAATAACTAACTCTGAAGATAATTTGCAAATCCTTCTAAATGTATACTTGCGTTAAAAGGGACTTGTGTTAAAGTGGTGATAACAGATTTATAACCTGTTTAATGTTTCTTTTAATTTTCTGTTCTGTTGGCAATTATATCAAAATGCTCTCTCTTCCTCTCCCCTCCAGCATTGTCCTTTACTGTCTTTTTGATTAATTTATCTAATATGTATTGGCCACATTTTCTAATTAATTTTTTTTTTTTTTAATCCTAGACATACAAAAGAATCAATCTTTTCTGGTAGTAGCATATCAAAAATGTGAAAATGATGTATATTATCCCCCATTTAAAGTATTTTATATGAGAAATTTGAATATCAAATTCACAATATATCTCTACTTAATAGGTGCTAAAACACAAATGTTAAAACATTTTAAAAACAATGAAGATATTGAAACATTGGAGTCATATGATGTTTAAAATCTGAGCGCTTTCGACTGAACCATCAGACGTCATCAGGGAAAAATCACTGCCGAATGAAAGACAAACAGCTGGTTAAATATCAAAGGGCGAAACTAAACGAACCACAAATAGGAGGGTGGGAAGGAAGGAAAACAGAGAGGAGCAGCTAATCAGAAAAAAAGAGGGGGGAAGGGTGGGACAGGGAGGAGGGAAATGGTTAATCAAAACCAAATTCACCTGTTACACCTAGTATTAACCTGGTAGTACCTGGTACACCTAGTTAAATACTAGGTGTAACAGGTGAATTTGATATTCATATTTCTCATTTATTTTATTAAGGTGAACCTGTCGTTCAACTTGAAATATAGTTTTTTTTCTGTATTTATTTATTTTGAGTATTTTATATAATTGTAATACATTTGAATTCAGTTGACTGAAATCTTATAGGGGGAAAGTACTCCAAATTCACCTGTTACACCTAGTATTTTAAAATACTAGGTGTAACAGGTGAATTTGGTTTTGATTAACCATTTCCCTCCTCCCTGTCCCACCCTTCCCCCTCTCTTTTTCTGATTAGCTGCTCCTCTCTGTTTTCCTTCCTTCCCACCCTCCTATTTGTGGTTCGTTTAGTTTCGCCCTTTGATATTTAACCAGCTGTTTGTCTTTCATTCCGCAGTGATTTTTCCCTGATGACGACTGATGGTTCAGTCGAAAGCGCTCGGATTTTAAGCATCATATGACTCCAAGGTTTCAACATCTTCATTGTTTTTAAAATGTTTTAACATTTGTATTTTAGCACCTATTAAGTAAAGATATATTGTGAATTTGATATTCATATTTCTCATTTATTTTATTAAGGTGAACCTGTCATTCAACTTGAAATATAGTTTTTTTCTATATTTATTTATTTTGAGTATTTTATATAATTGTAATACATTTGAATTCAGTTGACAGAAATCTTATAAGGGGAAAGTTCTATTTAAAAAAAAAAAAAAAAAAATCATTTTCTGATAATATCCCCTTTAACAAAATGCAATTCCATGATAATAAAATTTGAATATAACAGATAACTTTTGTCAGTTTCTTAGAGTTCATTCTTAAGATGATTGAACTATTTCATTGAGTACCGTATATACTCGCGTATAAGTCGAGGAATTTCTGACAATTTTCGGTAAGCAAATTTGGGTGGTCGACTTATATGCGAGTCAGTTAAAAAAGCAAAAATAAAAACTTTGAATACTAAAAATTATGGCTTTTTATGTGTATGAATAAAAAAAAAATTAATGATTTGTTTCTGTTTACTTGGTATTTTAAAAAATCGATTTCTTTAAAACTGGTGATTTTCAATAATTGCTTTTCATGGCACATTTTTATCAGGACTTAAATCTTTTTTTTTTTTTTTTTTGTTTAAGTAGTTATAGACATGCACACATTTGTATTTTCCTTGTGTGAATATGGCTCCTAAGACTTCTAATTTTCTTAAAGATACGGCTTTAAAAGTTATGTTAAGTTTCAGTGACATTCATGACTATTGGTATTCTTTTATTGTAATGAGGAACAGAAAATATTAATTTAAAAATTTAATTGTTATATTCAGCTAAACTATTTGATTATAATTTAAAAATATTTTGTTGGTTGAATGAACTTTAAAATTTTAGACTGAGCTTAGAACTGTGTAATGAACTTTGACTTTCAATAATTATCTCTGAATTTTAAAGTTCTTCTTATTTTCATAGTTTGTCTTGTCTTTATATTTATATTTTAGAACTATAATTATTTTAGTCTAATGTTCTTCAAAGAATTTGTTTTTGACATTTTGAAACTTGTATCCTACATGAAAATGCGAATGCAAACAGCATAAGCAATGTCATCACACACAGTGATATACGTTAGATTCATAATTTAAAATATTGTATAAGCAGGAATTACAAGATGAGTGAGTAGAAGTGAGAAAGGAAAGATTTAAAATTTTTTATTTAACTTCACTGTTGAAATATAGGTTTTAGTTTTTAACAAGTCCAGAGTTAGATTTTTTTTAATCAAATTGCAATGTGCATCTATATTCACATTAAATTACATATTAGTACTAGGAGTGCCAAATGTATTTTGGTATAGTTTCAGAAACTTTGACAAGTTTAAGTTGTGCAGTTTCTTAAAGTGTATTATAAAAATGTCATGTCAACTTTATTGTGAGAATAAAAATGTGCTGTCATGTAAATTTGTATTTATGATTGCATATAATTTATACATTTTATTCATGGATGCAACTTAATTTTAGAACATAAAAATGGTATAATTTATCTAGAAGCTATTTGTAAATAGGTTTTGTATTATATTCTACAAAATTTTGATTCTTATGATTTTTACTAAAAATCATGTTTGCCTTCTATACTTATCCCGGTAAATCTTTTGAATGTCTACTTTGATTTAAATTTGAAAATGTTTTAAATAATGACATGCTTTGTATGAGTTTGTTTTCATTTGATTATAAATTATTATTATGACATATTACAAAAAGTGTTAATTTATGGAGTACTAATGTGTGATCTTAGTTTAAATTTGATTTTTTTACATTAATAATAAATATTGAATCTGTGTATGCTTTTTTTATTATTTCATGAAGACAATACATGGTTTACACATATCAAATTCTTGTATGTTAAACCACATTTTTTTTTTTTTTTTAAATGTATTGTATAGATTACATTTAACCAAAAATGTATAAAATCTTTTATTTCAGCTGCTGAATTTATCTTTAAAACTGATTTTTAATTGCTGTAAACAGTTTTGAGAATATAGTTTGATCTGAATAAATGAATATAAATAGGCTTTGTTTAACTTGGAAAAACAAGTTGGAAATTGCTCGTCAAACATGGCAAATGAGCTGCGTTCGTACTATAACTAATTTTATAATTATTTTTTGTACCACATATTGTACTGAATGTATATTGTTTTGTACTTCATAAGTGCATAGTCTGTAACATCATTAAAATTCACTTGCAATAATTTTTTTTCCCATTCCCCGTAATGTAACGAAAAACTTTTGACTGTCCCTGTCATTCAACTATACATCCGATTTTTATAAAATTTGAAATGGTTCGACAAAATTTTGCAACATTTATATATTTAAAATTTCAGACCATTTGGAAGGCTATAACATCATTAAAATGCACTTGCAATAATTTTTCCCATTGGCTGTCATGTAAGGGAAAACTTACTGTCCCTGTAATTAAATTATACATCAGATTTTCATAAAATTTTAAATGGCTCGACAAAATTTTGCAACAATCATATATTTAAAATTTCAGACCATTCAGTTTGGTTGTTTTTGCTTTGTTATATGCAGACGGACTGAACGACGACTATAGGTGCTACGTATTTATATAATTACAAACGCACCTAAAAAGGGGGGGGGGGGTAAAAAAGATACGCCTTTTTATATATATATATATATATATATATATCCAGGCATGTTTATGACTAGATTCAACAATAATAGAAAATCATACATAAATTTTTGTATTAGCAATCTTATAAATTGTATTGTAGACCCTAATGTCAAGTAGGTTTCAGTTAGAACTATCGCACAGATGACTCAAGCAGGTAGTTAAAGGCATTAAAGCAGGAGGAAATCTTGAAATTTGCTATATTTAATAATTTAAAAAGAATTTATATACAGGGTGTCCACTCTCAACGTTCGACGATGTCCAATGGCTAATTCCTAAACCGTTAGTCATAGACATATAGTTCCAATTACAAAAATGTTTTAAATGAGGTTAAAAAAAAAAAAAATATTTTAAAAGCAATTTGGGTCAATAAATACATTTCTTAAAAAATTAAGAAATTTAAATTTTTATATGATCCCCCGGTCCCGTAAGTTATATTTAGTAAAATTTTCCTGTTATACTGACAAGTAAGACAAAAAAAAGTCCTGTTATTCTACGATTAAAATTGACTGAGTAATAATTGTTTAAATTTGGAACACATTTTTTGCTGCTATTTAGTGGTCATTCACAAATTTAGTAGAAATATAATTTCGTCAGATATAATCAAAAAAATGGTTGAGAGTAAAATTAACATTGCAATATAAATTTGAAATATTTAATCACTCTTACATATTAATGCAAAATATACAATTTGTAATAAACATATAGAAGAAAGAAAAAACAGAATTTTTGTTAAATAAATTGATGAAAATTAACAGTTTTTGCTTCATATAATTGATTCTTATGTACTCTGTACCGCTGAATCCGAAATTGATCTTCATTTTTTACCATCACGTAAATATTTTTTGCAAATCGAAAATTTTAAAGTTAAAAAAGAAATAATAGCAAAAATTTGATATTATAAAATAGATGTCTTTGTTTTGTTTTTAACTTTTGATAATTGATTTCTATGTATTTTTTGCCACTGAATCAGCAAATAACCCTCAGTTACCATCACGGCAAGATTTTTCGCAAATTGTAAATTTAAAATATTCTAAGTTAAAATTGAACTTCCTCCCCCACCTCATTGGACTCCTCAGCTGTTTAGCTGTAAGAATCCCAGTATAAACCAAAAAATTGAATAAATTATTGAAATTAAATTAAATAAAAAGTTTTACATCTGTTTTATAGTGTCAGATTTTCGCTATATTTTTTACTTTGACATTTACGATTTGCAAAAAAATTCTAACGTGATGGTGAAAAATGAAGGTAATTTTCAGATTCAGTGCTAAAAAGAACATAAAAATCCATTATCAAAAGTTAAAAAATACAGTCATCTTCCTCTATTTTATAGTACCGTATTTCCGGGCGTATGAGCCGCGGCGCATACGAGTTTGAAAGTATAAAATATTCCAAGTGCGGCTCTTAAGCCAGGGCGGCGGGTACGATGGTTTTTTCCTTTTACAGCAGTGTCTCATGGCATCTTTTTTATCATACCAATATCTTATGACGCCATTTTTTCCCCCTTTGATCAATAGTTTCATGCTCTCGAATTGGTACCAAAACTTTAAAAAGTGTCTCTCAATCGCAAATGTCCGAAAAATGTTATTTGTTTATTTTTAAACAATCGGAGGGATGAATAACATTTATCTCACCGGTTCTCAAGCTAAAAATGATTACATTTTCCACGCATCCGTCAATAATTACTTTACCCCCCGGATACTGGAATGTACAGCTATTGCAATCTTTTCCTCTAATAACCCCCTTTCTCTCCACTTGCAAAACAAAACTGCTCACACTCTGTGAAACTACTGGTTTCTAAATACAGAAATCTCAAATCCCGGATCTCCTAATACACAGTAAAAACACTGAAGAGCAAGATTTTTCTTTATTTTTTTCAGTACCGGACTCTTTTTAAACGTGGCCCCTAAAATAGAGGCCCATACCTGACTCGACCAGGCAAAATGAATTCAAACTTGAGCCGATGCTGCAATTTTACTCACGCAAAAACACCGGCTCGTTAATGTAAATCCTAAGAAAGATTTTTTTTATGTCTTTCGCATTCCATTATTTTTAAATGGTCTTTTTTGTATTGGATAGCTGAGGTCGATCTCTACAAAGAGTCTTTTTTACTTATTCGATTGTGTTTAGAAGTTTTTTTTTACTAGAATACTTTCACTTTCAAAACTGATTCCGAAAATCAAAGTACACTATGAAAAACATCTGTAAACAAAATTGAAAAGGGTCTTTTTAGAAATCGACCTCACTATCCGATACAAAAAAAAAAAAAAAAAAAGAATCTTTTAAGCATACTGAAATGCAAACGGTGCATTAAAAAAAATTCTTCCATAGGATTAACATTAGCTAGCGAGTGTTTTCCCTTGAGTAAAGTAGCCGATCCACAGGGTAAAAAAAAAAAAAAAAATGGCCTGGGCCGTACGAAAAAAAAAAAAAAAATAATAATAATAATAATGGCTTGGCCTGGAAAACTGTTAAAATCTCTGCCCAACCTGACTGAATTTCTTCAAAACATTGATTTTTACATTTATATTGTTAAAAATTGTTTTGTACTAAGAGTTCTGAACAAAAATACTTATTTATCTTTTTTTTTTTTTGTCATGTTTATAATCTTTATTTTTAAAGAAGCGCCTAATAAAATCACTCAAGTACATATTTATAACTATAAAACAAACATACAATTTTGTTATCTCTTGACGCAACTAAAGAAAAACACATTTGATTTCAATTCACTCCATTTCCTTCACTGAACGTTCTGCCCTATGACCTTGACCTGTAGTTGACTGATTAGTTTCAGTTATGGTTCTTTAAAAAGAACTTTGAATGCAGTAGAAAAAAGAGGTAACGAGATAAGAGATTTTTTTAATGTTAAGTGGATTCGTGGATTTCTTCTCTTTACTTAAACTTATGATATATATTTTTATAATAATTAAAATCATAATAACTTATGATGAAAAGGAAAGTCTAAATTCTGAGCAAGAAATATTTTTAAAAACTTACAAAGTTATTTTTATAAATGATCGAGCCGGGCCATACTCTTTTCTGAAGGTTCTGGCTTTACTTTTTTCCTGAAGGGCCGGGCCGGACCTGACCTAACTTATTTTTTCTGTACGGAGCCGGGACTGGTTTCATTACCAGTCTTCACGATCCAAAATTTTCCGTCTTATTTTTGATCCAGTCCATATGAAAATCATTGTCTTGTCGTGACCTGGTCCTTCCTTTCAGAGGTCAGTAAAATAAGGCCTGGGCCAAAAATTTTTTGCAAAAAACATTTTTAAAGAGCCATTATTCTACAATTAAATATTAAAATTTATTCTTTTTAAAGAGTAGTAGATTTCATACGCTTATTAAAATATAGTAAAACGTGTGAAAAGAACCTGCCTATGACGGATCCTGTTTTAAACTGAACAACGTGTTGATCCATGCAAAATTAATATACTAATACGTAAGAAAAGAATATATAATACATTTACACTTATTAAGAAGGGATTTTGGCTATAACGCATTTTTTTTTTCTTTTCTATGCAATTCCGTCTTAGCAGATTTTACTGTATAGCATTTTTCAGATTTTAACACTTCAATATATAGAGAATGGATTAACAATATTAATGATAACTGAAACATTTGCATACAAGAAATGGAGATTCATTAAAAAAATAAATATCACAGAGTGTGGCACTTCTATAAAAATGAAAATTATAAACATTAAAAAAAAAAGTTAAGAAAAATATTTTTGGTTAGAACTTCTCGTACGAGACGAATTTTTAACCAAATCGATGTATGTTTTGTAGAAATTTACTCGGGCTGGGCCGAGGTTTTAACTTTTTTCCGAGCTGGTCCCAGGCCGATCTTTTAGCTGTTATATCGGCCGGGTCGAACTTTTAAATTTTTTACCGGGTCGGACCAATATTTCTTTTGTGCAGGCCGGACTGAACTTTTAATTTTTGTATCTGGCTGGTCCGGGTCGATTTTTTTTTTCTAAGAGTCGAGCCGGGCCCGGACCTGGAAATTTCGGCCTCTAAGTGTCTCTATACGATATTTCAAGACCTCGAAAATCCGGAAAAGCCGCGGCCGGAACGATTCCGGAATTTAGAGATTGTACTGTATAAATATCAGCTCCTTGGGTGTGGCGCTTCCTCAAAATACTTTTTTAAAAACAGATTACGGTTGGTGCGGCGGGTATTCCCGAAAATACGGTATCTGATTTTTGTTATTTTTTAACTTTGACAATTTATGATATGCGAAAAATCCTGACATGCTGGTTAAAAATTAAGGTAAATTTTGGATTCAGTGCTAAAAAATACATAAGTTAAAAAAACACAACCATCGCAGTCTTGTGTTATCTAATCTAAAACTTGTTCTTAAACTTCTTGGCACTAATCTATGTGAAATTTTTTATTATCCTGTAAAATAAGTATAAATGGTAACCAGTGAAAATCATAATGCAGTAGAAGCTCTTTGATCCGGCACGTTTGGGACTTCAGCCGTGCCGAATTAGCGATTTTGCCAGATTATCGAACTTCAGTGCATTTTTTGTGTTCGTCTACATTATGAACCAGTGCAAATTGTAGAAATATCTAACAAATACTGTTCTGTATTTTGCCATTCTAACAACTGTGAGAATTGAAGAAAAACAGAATACAAAATTAAATTCCAATTATTTAATATATACTTTATGTGTATATTGCATTGTACATGTAGTAAAAAATTAATATGAACATTGCATTTTTAAAAAAGTCTCTGATATCACGTTACTTCCGAGATTCGGATTTCTTCTTCAAAAAATTGTTACAGATTATACACAGATTTATGAGTTCTGCAGAGTTGTAGCTTTTGTTCGATTCGGCAAATTTTATTAATGTATCTAATGCACCAGCTTCATCTGCCACGGCTCCTTCTTCATCTGATTCCACCTCCTGAATCTGGGCTTCTTGTGGGTTCAAAACACTTTGTATAATCTGTGTGTCACTGATTTCTTGGATCACTGGCACGCTGTCGTCGATTTCAATCCAGTCTGTAACTTCCTCATGGGGTTATCTCTTAAAGCATTGTTTGGCATGGCTTCTACCAAATCTAGCACTATATTTTGGTCATCACTTCGAAAATTTGAATCTCGTTCATCATCTTTGCCATTAGGCCAAAATTTGAGCCACGATAAACACTGAGCGAACTAAACTAAGCCCACAGTACCGCAACCTAGTGGTCAAGGTCAAGAGACATCAAAATCCTGAGTGAACTGCTCGCAACCTAGCGATTCCAGTCAAGAAAGATCGTTAAAAAAAAAAAAAACGCAGGCTAGTGTGCTGAATTATAGAATATGCCAAACCATAGAATGCCGGATGAAAGAGCTTTTACTGTATTAGATTGTCATTGGATTTACGTGAGTATGTAAAATTTAATCTCGATCGGCTATTTGAAAGTGAGTTAAAGTTAGAGTGCAAATTTTGAACTGGAAAAACATACATGCGATCATTGAAGTTAAATAAAAACTTATAAAAATAACTTTGTTTCTTTCATGATTTCTTTTAAAAAATTGTCTTAAATCCGTACAAAATAAAACAAGTGTTAAAATACAGTGATTATAGCCAATCTGAAACTTAATAAAAGTTACCTCAAGGCTTGTACATTTTTTTTCAAATTGCAGATACACATGAAATAAGTTCTTCAAATACTTTAAGAACTTGGTATATGACTCCTCAAAGCACGGTGGAACTCATCAGTGTTCATATGCAGAAAAGTGGTATAAGTCATGCATTTTTAAAGTTTCATAACTCTGTCAATTTTAGTGTTATATGAGCGGGATTTTTTTTAGCTTACTTGTCAATGTAATAGGAAAATTTTACTAAATATAACTTATAGGACCGAGGGACCGTATAAAAATTTAAATTTTGTAATTTTTTAAGAAATGATTTTATTGACCCAAATCGCTTTTAAAATATTCCTTTACCTCATTTAAAACATTTTTGTAATTGGAACTATATGCCTATCACTAACAGTTTAGGAATTAGTCATTGGACACTGTTGAGAGTGGACACCCCGTATTTAAAAAATTTCCATTATTTAAAAACTTGGATGGTAAATTATAACAGTTTTTTCCCTTTGTAAATGTTTCAAACCTTGATTTATCATTGCCTGTATTATCCTCTTTCACATATCATTGTTATTTATTTTGAACTTTCTTCAATAAATTGTGCCTGCATGATATTTACTTTTGCAGTAACCCCTTGTTATATATCTTGCATATCAGAAGACAACAAAATGAGTAATATTGTAATTGTCTTTGTTAGCTTATGTTGTTAATATAGTTTTCTTGGAGAAATGAATAGATAATTACATTTATTGTTATTTTATATAAGTAATTCCTAAAAAGTACAGAAAATATATTCAAGCATCCCCCCCCCCCCTTTCTTTATGGAATGCACGGGAAAAGAGCATATGTCCGAACAAGCAATATAATGGGCGTTACTGTAATATTTAAATTCGGAATTAAGGTTTCACCACTTTTAAATACAGATTTAGAACAAGTCTAGTGTTTGAAACTTAAATTCTCAATATCTTGAAACACTTTTGTTTTACTAGCACATCAAGATGTCAGCATATATTTGTAATACAAATTGACAGTACGAGATGTAATTTTCCAACTGAGTGAAAAAGTCTCCAGGCCAGGATACGAACCAGGAACCTTTTAGGCGTAAGCTGCAAATTCTCTGTTTCTGACCTGGCCACTTTTTCACTCAGTTGGAAAGCTACATCTCATGTGATTTATTTACCAATTAGAATAATTGTGTTAAAGTTGATATAGTACTAAATGATAATGTTTTGCATATAGGCGATGACGTCCTTTTTTAGTTTTACAGTTGTAATTTTTAGTCTGAAAATGTTTCTACCTAATTCTTTTATTCAGATTGTATTATATATATATATATATATATGGAGTTTATTTTAGGTAGTGTAAGCCATGTCTTAGTTAAATTATTTCACAAAAACATATTTTATATTTACAGTAGAAGATCTTTAACGCAAACCTAAAAACGCACAGTCATGCGTTACATAGAATTTTGTGTTATATGGATCATATCATTAAATTCACCTTGTAAACATGGACAAATATGTCTGAAACATGTCAAAATACATTAGAATATCTTTATACTGCATTCCTTGTTACCAAGAATTATCCAAATTATAAATTTTGCATAAGACATTGTTAAATTTAGTTTTAAACATGATCCAAATATAACTGACACAACCATCTCTTATATTAGACATTTTCAAAAATATTTATTGTAATAATAGCATTTTTTTCAATAAAAAGGTCTTAAATTAGAAGAGAAAGTTGAACTATTGTAATAAATTTAGTCATCTAGAGAGTAGCAATATTTTACAATGTGAAAATGCGGGTGCTTTTTAACTGCAAAAATCATTGTTTACATCTGAGAAGTTGTGCGTTATATGGAGAATTGCGTTATAAAGATCTTCTACTGTATTTTGACTTTAATAAATCTTATTATCCCACATTAAGTATGAGTTTTCACATATAAATTAAATATTTATTTTGTAATTAAACTTCTGCCAGGTATAGTTTATCTCTGAGCTCAAGTGGAGACACTTAGTTTCTTGTCTGATTTTTCGCTGAAACAGGTCTTCCTTCTTTAAAATTATTCCCTTTTTTTGTTGTTGTTATTACCTTAAAGTTTTGTTTTAAGGTAACAAAACAAGCTTTAAGGTAGCAAAAGTTTAAACTTTTGTTACCTTAAAGCTGAATACATTGTTGTTTGTTGCTGTTAGCCTTTTATATACTTGTCATACAAATGTTTATACATTTATGGAGTATAATCTTAGGAATAAACAATTTTTTTATTTAAAATAATTTTTTGTTCTTCATTTTTAGTTATGTACAGTTACAAAAATTGGGAATCATAAGTCATGAACTATAATATGTTCTCTTTATTATTTTGTAGTTGTAAAAACAACATTTAAAAGAATAAAGGATATCTAAGAATTAAAGGATTTTCTCACTAACATAAAAATAGTAAATTAAGTGTATCCAGCTAAATCATGAGATTTGCTTATGTCTGGTAGAAGATTAATAAAATTTTCATAATCAGAATTGTAATATTTTTACAGATTTTACTTTTTTCTGATAACTACAGTAGGATTTTTTTAATGCATTTCATATAGAAGTTTAAGTATGACTTACCTCTTTCCCAAGAACTTTTATCTAGATTTTTCTTTTGATCTCATGTATTTTCAAATATAGCTTTAATTATGAAAAGAAATTGATAAATAAAAATTGTGTTTCTGCACGTTTCAATTTTCTTTGTTACGAATGAGTTATTTTGTGGCAAAATGTAACAAGGTTCATATTGTCTTTCAAACTCTTTGAGAAGTATTTGTTGGGTATAAAAAAAAAAATTTGAATTTTTTACTTTTTCAATAATTTTGCTTAAAAAAAAAAAAAAAAAAAAAAAAATTGTTTTGATCATGAAATGTTTATAACATACTTCTGCAATAAATAATACGTTTATGTTTAAAAAATAAATTTCTTCAAGCCCTCATTTTCTTTTATCTATAGAAGCTTGTATGAACTATGTGAACATTTTAAGATTCTCACTGCACTTTGGTTGCACATGAATTTTATTTATTTCATTTATTTGCACAGTAAAATTTTGTTTCAACTCATTTGATATTTTAGTGTGATATGTTTTTATTTTTCTTAATTTATTCATTTGTAAATTTAAAAATTCTGTTTGTATTATATTTTAATGTATTTGTATTGCTTGTGTAAGTATCCAGTCTAGAAATGGTTTTAGTCTATATATCTTGTCTGTCGTAATACACCTTGTCATTCTTTTTTCAATTAACATTTAAAAATACAAATTCAATAGTTAGATAGTTTTATTTTTCATTTCATAATGTGTATATATTTTGTCACTTAACATGCATTAAAACATAACAAGTTGGAGAAGATAAAGTGGTGTATATATTTTTTTATCATCTGTTATTTATATTTTTTTGTTTAAAATAGTATTAACATTTTTTATATTCTTCAAACTGCAAATAGTTCACTAAATTTTTATTAAAGACCTTCATTCTTTTTATATTGGATGCAGTGAAGTAATTGCTGCTGCTTTTAATTCTCATTATTGATTTCACAATTTTTAATTTATTTTTAGATTATGCAAATATATATTCTAGTTATTTTAATGTGAATTTTTATTTCTTTCAAAATTATATGTGTATTAAATTTTAAAATAAAGTTAATATTTATACCATTTGGTTATATTGTTGTATTTAAATACAATTTAGTAGTTTATAATGCTTTCTTTGAAACAAACCAAAAGAAACCTGTTACTTATTTTAAAACACAAGATTTATCCAAAAAGAACTTTTTTCAAACTGCTTAACGTTTTTCCACTTTTCAAAATTGCAATGAAGAATTGTTCTGCGTATTATTTGCTGCAATTTCCCCCTCACCTCTATGAAATTCATTCTTTTAAATATGAAGTTAAGAAAGACCTGAATATTGAAAATATGTATTAAAGTTTCCTTCTTGTGGGTTTAATTCTTACAGGAATTAATTTGAAAAATGGAGGAAAATATGGGAGAAAGTGAGATTCTGATTATGTAGATAAATGCAATTATTTTAAGATATCAGCAGAAAACATTTTGGCTTTTTAAAAGCTTGATTTTTTTTTCCGGTTCATCATAGTTTTGAAAAAGATGAAATTTCCAAAAATACTGTTTTGTAATCTGTAATAATAAAGGTGGATTCTAAATTGGAACAGAAATATAATGAAATGAGCTTGTTTTAAGATGCTTAATGAACGAACAGCTTATTTAACAACATTTACAATATTTTACTGTGAAAATGTTAGGGAGTTGAAAATACCAAATGTGAGATTAAAATAAGGCTTTTGATATTTTGAAGCTAATATAGAAAAATTGCTTTTACAGTCATCTTTATCTTTCAGGTGTGTTTTAGTATATCCATGAATGAGTGTATAACACTAATCAGGGTCAATAAAACTGTGATAAAAAAAGTAGGATTTTTTTTTTTTTTTTTTATCTTTCAGCAAACACATTTTGATAAATTTACAACAAATGTGATATTTCAGGGTGTATACAGAATCTGGAAATCGGGGAATCATGAAAAAGTCAGAGAGGTTTATCAATCTGGAAAAGTAAGGGAATTTTGTAAAAATACTCAAAAATCAGGGAAATTCATATTAAAAAACATTTACATTTTCACCTTGACAACAAGGCTGATTCATCTATACCATGTTTTTTTAGTCTTTCCCAATATTTTTAAAAAGGTGCACATGGTACGAGTTTTTGATATTCAACATAAATTAAGGTGATCAGATGTCTTCATTTTCTGTGGATAGCACCTAAATTGAAGGCAATTGACCAAAAAGTTTAAATGATACATTAGCATAACCTGACCAACTTAATTCAATTAGCTATCCCCCATCAGATGTAGATATGTCTTAGAATTGAGATGTCTCAGAAAATGAGGAAATTTGCAGGTCACCAAATCCATTGGCCACTATATGAAGTTGTTGGACTATGAGTTTGGATTTCTAAAACTGTCAACCAATAAATACTTTATGAATATTGGGCAATTTTTATGTTTTTCTGTTGTTTTTTCTTCCAAATGAGATATTAGCAAGCTGGATAAGTGTTTTACGAGGAAGCAGCATACACGATAAAATACCGTATGTGTGTATTATTAATAATGCAAATCAGAGAAGTCTGATAAGGATAGCCAAGGAAATCGGAGAACTTTTTTTTACAATTTCTGTAATTACACTTGTAACATAACATCCTGTATTTACACTTTATATTTCTACTCTTGCTTATGGCATACAGTTTAAACCTAATTTTTTTTATATTCTAATGTATCTTTTATTATTATTATATGTCTTGCAGTTGTAATACTATAAGTACTGTATCATAAAAAAATACAACACATATCTAGTCATGCAAAAAATTAGTGTGCCTGCTGAAAGGTTAAAGAACTACTTCACATTCAGCGTGCACTTTAATAATTTGGATACATAATTTTTAAATTCTTTTAACATTTGTTAGTCTGATTTCCTTCCCCCCCTTATATATTCATTCCAGACTGCATAAGTATTTACTTGCACATTTGTCAACTCATCTGACTTTTGTTGAAACTTGCAGCATTTTCACCCTATTGCCCACTTTTCTGTGCATCTTTTAGGTAGATTTCGTATGAAATACTACCTATTACCTGTCTCCCCTATGTTGGAATTTCTGAAAAATTTTTGCAGATCTACACCGATCATCGGACCAAGGGGATGGAAATAGGGAGGGGTTTTGTGAAACCGAAAAAACTCCATAACTTCTTAATTTTTGTCCATATTGACCAAGGGGATGGAAATAGGGAGGGGTTTTGTGAAACCGAAAAAGCTCCATAACTTCTTAATTTTTGTCCATATCAAATCAGTTTAACGTTTTTATTACATAAATTTTTAGCCCTATTTTTAGAAGTATCACAGATTTTTGATAAAATTAAAAATGGGCTCAAGGGACGAAAAAAAAAGGGTTTTTGGGAGGAAAAAAAAATCATAACTTCATCAATTCTCAAGATATCAAATCCAATGATTTTTATTATAAATCTCCTTAATATTATGTACAACTTTTATATTCACAAGTTTTTCATAGGAACAATTCGTACCGCAAAATAAAAGGGGGGGGGGGGCTTGAAGAAGAAAAAAATCCATAACTCCATCAATTCACAAGTTATAAAATCCCCATGAATTTATCATATATCTTCTTAATATTGTTTACAGCATTTATATAGACAAGTTTTTGATAAGACCAATTCTTACAGCAAAAACAAATTACAAATACATAGCGGTTGAAGAAAAAAATCATCTTATTAAGGGTATATTCAAATCCAAACTGCTTATTTTCTTACTCATTTTTAAATTCATTTTTGCTCTCAAACGCATCCAATTGGTAGATTCTCTTATTCAGAAACTATATAATGTACCGTAATGATAGATTTTTTGTTAGAGGCAGAATATATTTCAAAAAATGATGTCAAAGTGGGCATTTTGAACAGAATTTCCTGAAGCGATTGTGTTAGAAATGAAAAATATTGTCCTACTGAGAAAATAATTTATAAATCAAGTTTCAATTAATTGAACGAAAAATAAAAACACGGGTCTCTTATAAATCTCTTCAAAATCACGTCAGCAAGTTTCATATTTTTTCTATTAAAAATGAATCTGAAAATGTGCCAGAAAATTTTGAGTTGTTGAGCATGGAAAAGTATTTTTTTTTTAATACCGCCTTAACATCATTCTGATAAAACCAGCTATTATATAAAAATGAAACAAAAACTCATCAAAAGCGGCCAGATAAAATTGTTAAAGTGGATTTATCTCTAATTATGATTTAGTTTTTCTTGGTGAAATTAGTATACTTAACTTCGAAATCTACCTCCGCCTGTAGGCCTGGCCAGCTGGGATTTTTAAGTTAAAAAGCATATTTGAAGAAACTGCAAGAAAACTTATTGTAATTGGCTGTCCTTATCACCTGTCAAATTTGTTTTCTCATTGCCAGGAGGATCTGTATACCAATTCCCCTTCAGTCCATTAATATATCAAAGACCTGTTGAAACCAATTTTTCTCACATATAGTTTAATTTTTAGTTACACATGGTTGTTAAAATGAAGTAATCTGTTGAGACAGAATCACAAAGTGCTGGAAATATCTCTTTTAAACTCAGCAGATATCATCTGTTATGCTTGTATCGCATTGTTTTTGTAAGATCATGGAATTAAAATAGACTAATGATTAGACTGTTGCATATTATGTGAGAGAAGCTGAAAAAAAGAAATCTGTAATCTTGCGTTTTAATTAATAAATGAAACTGTATTACAAGAACAATGTTTCAAGATGAAAACTATAGAAAACTCTTGTTTTTGTTCCTGTTTAAAGCTAAAATTTTCATTTTTTGCAAGAGATGTGTGAAAGTCTAATTTAAAAAAAATCCTCCTGTATTATGACCTAGACCTTGAGATTTTCAATCTTTTGTCCTTCAATCCATAAATTTGTTTTTAATGCCTTTTTTAAAAAGAATAGAACAAGTATAAAAAATCTTGTTAGTACACTTCCAAATTTTAACTACATACTAGATTTTTTTAGTCCAGTGCGGATCTGATTGTACACGACCTGAATCTGGAAATTCTGCTTAATGACAACCCAAAAATTTTTTTTTTCCCCTCCTCAACAAGAAACCCAACACATTTGAACTTGCAACCAACGGTGTTCTGAATCGAAATATTTAAACCTGAACCCAGCATGAAAAAAAGTTTTCATATTTTAATACAATTATGTATAAGTAGTTTACAATTATATCTTTAACCCCTTGGGACAAGCGACCCGTATACGTGCCACTTAAGGTGCTTAGAATCAGTGATTATTCTCACCAGTAAATTTTTATTGTAAATTTTGCCTTATTTAATCCAGACCTGCCAACTGCTATGAAAAAATCGTAGTTTTTGGATCTATAAACTACTAAATCGATTTGGATCTATAAACTAAGATTTTTTTTCAAAAAACATAAACGCATTTTTTGTTTATAGTTGTGATTTTTATCCCGTGTAGCATATTTTTCAGGAGTGATTCTGTTCTGAAATTTCCAAAATTTCAAAGTATTCATTTCCGAAAGTCTTAAAAAATTGATCTTTAGTCCGAAAATTCAGACATTATTTAAAAAACGCTCACGGGGGGAAAAAAAATCTAGGCTGCAAAACAAATTTCTTTACATAAAACCCTCCTTATGTATATTAATCACAAGTGAATTGTGTTTCTGTAAATATTTGTATAGTTAATTCCCTTCCTTAGAAACAAGGGGGCCATTTTAAGAATTTCTGGAAAGGGGGATTCTTTTAGGGGCAAGGTTTGAAATAGTGTGCAAAATAGCACAATTTTCATGGGGAAAAGGAAAGTCCTGCATAATGTAAACTGCTGTGTAGTATTTCCCCCAGCAAATTCTTCCACAGACCTGTGATTCTTCTGCGAGTATATTTTGAAATTTCTTGGAAGTTCGTGAATTTCTTTTCTTTCATGGAATTTTCCCAAATTAATTCGTGAATCGATTGCAGAAAAAATTGAGAATTTCTTTAAACGATCGTGTAAAAATATCGGATATTTCGTCAAAGATCTCAGAAACAAATAGCGATTATATTCAATAGGTCGCTGAATTGTGCGAGATTGCATAAAAAATTACGAATTTCGATAAACTATCGAGGGAAAAATATTGCAAATTTCGTCAAAAGGTCGTGTAAACGAGTAGTGAGTTTTGTTAATTGATCGTGAAAAGATATCGAAAATTTTGCAGATTGGTTGCGATAAACTATCGCAAATTTCGACAAATTACCGTGTAAATAAAGTCAATTTCGTCAATTGGTTGCAGAAGAAAATTAATTTCGTCAAAGGATCGTGGTAAAAATTGAATTTTGTCACAATATCGCAGAAAGAAAATGGAATTTCGTCAAAAGATCACTAAGAAAATGCAAAATTCATCGAAAGATCACAGAAAGAAAACACTAATTTCAACAAAGGATTGTGGTAAAAACGCAAACTTAGTCAAAGGATCGTGGTAAAAAAATGCAAATTTCATCAAAAGTTCATGGTTAAAAGTGCGAATTCCCATAAAGAATCGTGATAGAAAAATCTGAATTACGATTGTGGGAAAAAAATTGTGAATATCCTGAAATGATCGCAGAAAAAAAATCGCGAATTTCGCCAAAATTTACTGCACTGGGCTAAAAAATTGGAACCAAGCTCCTTTTACAAATGTAAAAAAAAAATATATATATATATAAATAAATGCTGCAAAACGAGAAGAAACTCTAAAAATCGTATAAAAATTTTGAGAGGAAAAAATTTACTATATTGTTGAAAGAATGAAACCCCATTCCTTTTACAAATGTCAAAAGATGGCTGCGAAACACGAAAAACCAACCAACCAACCTTCAGATTAATTTTAATTTTGTGTGCTACGATTTCTCATTTTCAAAGGTTGGCAGGTCTGTTAATCCGAGCATTTTCCCGATTCAATTAGGCAAAATTTTCTGTTTTGAAAAACCAGTGATAAAAGGTTAAAAATTCTGTAAAAGGCACTCGTCCCGAAGGGGTTAATACCCATTTTATCTTTTTTGTTTAAAAATGAACATATACATACTCATTAATATTCAAATACAGTCGAACCTCGATTTCACGAATTTTTCGATATCTCAAAGAAAAAAAAATTCACTTCAAATTTCCTGTACACGTAATGTTAAAAAAAAAAATCTTGATTCGACGAATTTTTTTGCCTCATCCCTCGATAACTTGAATTTTTTTTCCATAAATCATGTAATTTTTTTTTTTTTTTTTCTAAAACAAAAAATATTCTAAAATCGAAAATTTTAAAGAATAGAAAAACTATATTCACAAATTACAGTGGTAAACTTCTGATAAACTTTAAAATGAAGGGATATAAAGATACCAGTAACACAATGAAATCTCTTGACCCCTCCAAGATGGGAGTTGAAATTCTTGTTTTATTGTTTCCTTATCTCTTTTCAGTCAGTTGTCATTGCATATGCAGTGACCATCTGTCTTTCCCTTTTTTTTTTTTTTCAAGGTTATTTTCTTGAGAGTTTGGGGTGGTTTAGGAAACCGGAAATGATGGTCTTGAACAAGAATCAAGAGCTAGGTAGGTCGCTTGTAAGAATTTAGAATTTCTTATGATTGCAACAAGGGGTGAAAGAAATGTGTGAATGCCCTAGTGATGTCCTGAAAAGTTTCCTTTCTTGGTTATTTTAGAAAAAATTAAAGCATTTGTAGGTTAGATCTTCTGCGAGTCATCTGTTCAAAATGGCTAACAAATGAAAATTGAATATATTTTCTATTGAAGGGAAGAAACAAATCACCGACAAAGTTAAAGAAAAAAGAAATTGCAAAGGAGTTTGCTATTCCAATCTTTTTCAAATAATATTGTTAAAAGTGTTAATTAGAGTAAAAATTAATTACTTTTTAAAAAGGTTTGTGAAAAAGCTTTTATCTTTATTCTACTACTGATAGCATACGATTTTCGGATTTTTGGTATTTCAAATTTTTTTGTTTAAGTTCGAGATATCGAGGTTCGACTGTATATAGTCTTTTTCATTTGAAAAATGGTAAAGGACATTCTTTTGAAAATTTGGTTCAACCAAAACTGAAAGAGTTGAACCTCAACCCGATCCGCAACGGAAAAAATTAGTGTCAACCTGAACCACGGGTCTTTACCTTGTATAATCTGTCATCTGATCCAATGTAGGACTAACTCATATGCTGTAAAAGATCAGCAATTTCATATGATCATTGAAAAATATCAGATATTTCTTCAATCTATCATTGAAAAAAAGAAAAAGAAAACCCGAGAATTTCGATCACTGAAAATAATTGGGAACTTCGTCAATCATTTACTGAAGATCTCGATTTTAGTGAATCAAATGCTGAAAATTACCATGAATTTTGTCAAATGGTCGATGAATAAGATCACTTATTTTGTTGATCAGATACTAAAAATAATCATGAATTTTACCAGTCAGATGCTGAAAAAGAAAAAAAAAATTATAAATTGGATGCTGAAAAAGATCAAGATTTATGTCAAAAGAAAGGTAAGTTGGGTTACTACTGAATATGTGGCTTTGCATGCGACACTAATGCAGATTATGAAACAGTGTTTTTTTTTTTCAGTTTTATACTGAATCCTTGAAATAGTCCCTATAGATATAGATTGTTTGTTTTCATTTATGTGCTTAAAAGTTTATTGGTATTTCACCTTTTCAAGCTTAAATAAATTTTAGTTATTTATTGCATTTGGTATGTGAAGCTGAAATTTCACTTGGTGCCTGTACTACCCCTGTAAATGAGATGAAGAAAAGAAAATTACCAAAATTGCATGTTTTGAATTCTTTTCCCAATTTACGCGCTGTTAATAATGCATTCTTTTGATGGGGTACGATTGTGAAAGATTTTTTTATAAATAAAACATTTGTGTTCACTGCATATTTTGAACAGATTCTCTTCAGCTGGCACGATTGTTTGGAAGAATGTAGAATGAATGTGCAAAGATTTTTTTTTAGTATTAACTATTGGGTATTTATGTTTGGTTAACATACTCATCTCTCACCATTATTATTACTGTTCCAGTCATACACCATCATTTTCATGGGTTCGTATTCATTTTTAATCTTTTACTAACGTATTTTATTTCTTGCTTATCATTCCATCTCAGAATATCCATTCCTTTTAAGTAGACGTTATAATTCTATCTCCATCATAGCCTTTTGCTCTCATATTGCATTTTTATCCATGGTTGTTTACATTTCTTCATGCGATGCCAGCAAAAAACTTCAGAAATTACATGTCTTTGTTGATATCTAGACGGCCTTAGTTCATTAAGCGGTGCACATCGTTTGTAGTTGCAGCTTGCATCATCCACAAGTTGTTTCATTCTAATGTTCTAGATAGTGGGTGTGTTTTGACACGTCTTTTTCCTGCTATTATATATAGCGGCATTATCGAAGTTGTAATTTTTCTGTGAAATGATTGTTTCTTTCTGGATATCTCAAAAAAGAAAGCTACGGTTTTTGGGACGATAAGAACATAGTTTTACAATTAAACTGGTAACTATGAACTGTTATTTACTCTTTCTTAAAGTTCAATAATAAATCACCTATGATAATAAAAATCTGCAATACGAACTGATAGAAATTTGTTTTAAAAACTCATCAATTATTTTAAAGTAGTTTTTATTTCAATTGTTTTTACTTAATGAATATCAAATAAATCTGGATTCAGTTTCCAAAACTTCGTTGTCATTTCATAATGAACATTGCATAAATTAAGTATACACATGTACAGTTTTTAAATATTTTCAAATTTATTTTATAGCAGAATGAAACCCTTCCAGCTTATTTTATTTTCAAGGATGGAAAAGCAAATTACACTTTGACTGTGTTTTTAACCAGCGTTAATCTTTGCTTAGTGTTAGATTAAAACAGCTACCGCAGGCAGACTTATTTATCAATTTAAAGGTAAACTAACTTTATGGTTTTGTCTAGTCTTTAAATTTGAATTAGCTGACAATGACAACAAGAATGATAAGCTGAAATTACAATTCTAGATTTGTACCAGGAACATTAAAGAAGAACTATTTGCCTGGATTTTAATGCTTTTTTGGTTCGAAAAATGTCAATTTTTTTAAGCAAGCAAGATATGACTAGAAAATCATGCCTATATCAGTAAAAAAAAAAAAAAAAAATTTCAGGCTATTATGATAAGACAGGTCAATTTTGACAAGAAAAATCTGTGTCTGCTATGGGCTAATGAGTCATAACTCTAAACACACTTCATAAATCTTTCCTATTATGAAATCCCATATTAACCTAGGGGAAAATTTAAGTAGGTGATTACTCATCACCCAATATGGCTTTCACTAAGAATCAACCAAAACAGGATTTTAAGACCAAAACCGAATTTTGCTAATCTTATTTTCGGCCGAAAACGAAAATGCCCCAAAAATTTTTTGAGTAATTAAAATTTACATAATTATTAATTACTAGCAGACCTGCCCGGGGTTTAACTTAAGTTTGTATGATTTTATATCTTTCAAAATTCTTTTAAATGAACCTAATTTCAGAGGCTCCATTGCCTTCCGCAGTGTCTAATGCGTTCCCATCAAACTTCTTTTCGAACGAACCTGTAATCTAGATCCCCACTACATATGGCAGCATTTACTGGAAGTGCCCGCACTTGCTGGAGACAATCGAAAACCAAGTTCAGTGAGCCAAACCTCATAGGAATCAAACCCACAGAGACAACAAAAAAAAAAAAAAAAAAAAAAAGAATGCGCCATTAATGTTAAAAAATGTTGGTAACGAAAGTCTAAGAAAAAATTTCATAATTCAGAAAGTAGCTGAATTGTAATCTAAGTTGAAGGAAGCAAATCCCGTTGAAATTGGGCCCTTAAACCCAAGGAAATAATGCACCACCAAGTGGTGGAAGATGCCTCCTCACCTTTTTAATTTCCTGAATCACTGTTAGCATTAACACAATATTTAATAAACGGATGAAATCCCTTATCTAAAGTTACCTATAAAATAACGTGATTTTTAATTTACGGCTGTAGTGAGTAGACGTAAGTTAATGCTGAAAAAGAAGATTAATGTTCGAAAAAGGTGGTAGCTGAAGTATAAAGAAAGACCAGGGTCTTAACTGGAATGTAGTTGGGTATAAGAAAAAATTTTAGGGTTTTTAAAGTAGCTGGAAGACGCTAAAACTATGTTAAAGAAAATTGCAATAGAATAGGATAGTTTTTAAAGAAGCTGCCACAAAGGCCCCATGAAGATGATTAATATTCAAAACTGGTGGTAGCTAAAGTCTGCAAATTTTTTTGTCGTTCATGTAGTAGCGTGAGAACCGAAAAAGTTGATAGGAAAAAAAGTTCGTGAATCGGACCATTTTTAAGGGAGCTGTAACAATGGGCCGAAAAGGGCCCAACTGTTAGTTGAGAGCAGGGCCCTAACATGAAAACATGTTTAAATGTTTTAGTACTTAGCGTTTTAGATCTTCAATTAGTCAAAATTAATCATAGTGTATGAAATAATCATTAAAATAATATTTTAAAGAAATGCAAAAAAATGGGTTAAGTGCTTAAAAAGGGGCCCTAGAGCTCCAATAAAAGTATGAGGGTGATGGTCTAGGGCATAGGTTCCCAACGGGGGTGGTGACGGGTTCAGATGCAAATGGGGGGGGGGGGGGCGTGGCGTATCTACCTATTTAAGAAATTAATATAATAAAACTAGCTGGCCCGCCTCCCCGGCGTTGCCCGGCCGCATGATAAAAATCTTAAATATGCCATTAAATGAAAACCTATAAAAACGAACCTAGAACTTGGATTTGCTCTCACCTGTCGCAACTTGCAGCGAAGGGGAACTTTTCTTCTCTCCCCCCCCCCCCTGCTTGTGGTCACGTGGTACGCCATTTGGATCTCAGAAGCTTATGCTATGAACACGGTTTTTTTATTCTCGCAGCGACGAATAATTTGGTTTTGTTGTGTTTGATGAAATAAAAAGGAAATTTAACTTTCTGATTGAGTAACAAACTCATTCATCAAAATATTATCACGATCACTAGTGCAAAATTTGCTATATTAAGCTGACTAAAAGTTTAAAACAGAATTCCTTTTTTTATAACAAGTATTTTGAAAAATGTCGGAAATATAACGACTCATGCCTGAATAGAGATTTTTAAACGAAACTGTGGTTTGAACCTGCTCAAGAA
Source organism: Maratus speciosus (assembly GCA_963932465.1). Lineage (NCBI taxonomy): Eukaryota > Metazoa > Arthropoda > Arachnida > Araneae > Salticidae > Maratus > Maratus speciosus. Next base: position 78,290,231 of record OZ010792.1, read on the forward strand.
ATTCGTTTATTCTGAGTGAAAGCTATAGAAGACATTATAGCCATTATTTTTATACCTATCTATAAATGTGTTGCAAAGTTAATCTATTTAAACTTAAACAGTGTCAAATTTTGTATTTCAAAATGTCTGAATCTAAGAAGAAATGCCGGCAGTATAGTACTGAATATTTGAAATATGGATTTACGCATTCTCCCACAGACCAATTATTACCTATGTGTTTAATTTGCCCAAAAGTTTTTTCAAATGAAGCCATGAAGCCTTCTAGATTACAAGAGCATTTGAATAAAATGCATGCTGATAAAAAGGACAAAGATTTACCCTATTTTCAAGGACTGGAAAAGAAATATTTAAAATAGCCAAGTGTATCAAACCTCTTTGAGTTGTTTTCTAAACAAGAAAATGACGGACTATGAGCTTCATATAATATTGCACTGTTAATCACAAGAGCGGGAAAACCACACACAATTGGTGAGGAATTAATCTTGCTGGCAGTGAAAGAGGTAATAACAACTGTTCTTCATCACAAGACACCGTCAGATATCATTAAAAAAATTCCTCTGAGTAATAATTCGGTACAAAGAAGAATAGATGAAATGGCCAAAGATGTTGAAATATCATTATGCAATCACTTAAAGACTTGCAAATTTTCCATTCAACTTGATGAATCAACACTACCAAATAACGAAGCACTACTATTATCATATGTTTGTTTCATAAAAGAAGAAACAATTTGTCAAGAGTTATTATTTACTAAAAATTTGGAAACTGATACAAAGGGAGAATCAATATTTAATACCATGAACATGTTTCTTCAAGAGAAAGAAATTCCTATTCATAATATTTTGTCAGCAGCTACTGATGGTGCCCCAGCAATGACGGGGCGTCATAAGGGTTTCATAGCGCATTTGAAACGAGCAGTACCAAATGTACTCGCTGTACATTGTGTTATTCATTGTCACCATTTGGTTGCAAAAAATCTGAATGAACGTCTGCATACGTCGCTTTATTACGTTATTACAGCAGTCAATAAGATTAGAAGCAATTCATTGCATGACAGATTATTTGGCCAACTTTGTAGTGAAAATGACTAAGATTACAATTGCTTGCTCTTGCACACAGAAGTTCGTTGGCTCTTGAAAGGTATTTGTCTGAATCGTTTTTCCAATCTATTTGATTCAGTACTGGACTTCCTTGAAAACAGAGATGAAAAATTGCGCCAAAATCTGATAGCATCCAAAAATGACATTGTTTATTTGACAGACCTGTTTAGAATTTTTAATGAAGTCAATTTACAATTGCAAGGTGATGAGTTGAATTTAATTCAAACAAAAAATGTCATAGCTGCTTTTGTGATAAGACTTCTTCTGTTCAAGCGAAATCTAGGTAGAGGTGAATACAGCCATTTTTCCATATTATCAGCAGTCTCAGCAAAACAGGAAGATTTAGTTGCTTACTGCCAACACTTGGACGTTCTTCATACTGGAGCGATTCCAGGATATTTTGAATATGAATATACCCAGTTGGGTTTTAGATCCATTTGCAAATGCAGATACAGCAGAATCATCAAATTTAGAAGAGGAACTCATAGAACTCGCAACTAATGAAGAACTAAAAGTAAAATTTCGAAGTGGATACCAAGATTTCTGGCTTAAAATCTATACCAGCTCTTTACCCTGAATTGTGGGCAAAGGTACAAAAATTTTTGATTTCTTTTCCGTCATCTTATTTGGCTGAGCGTGGGTTCAGTGCAGTATCTAATTTACTGGCTAAGAAAAGAAATAGATTGCACATCACTGAATGTGGCGATTTGCGACTGGCGTTAATAAAATTGGAACCCGACATTAACAAATTGTTAAAACTCCACCAGCCTCAACCATCTCATTAATGTTTTTTATTTCTTATTGCTTTTGTGTTTATCTCATTAATTTTTTTAATTTCTTGTTGATTTTGTGTTTATCCACATTATTATTTGGGAAGCATTTAATACGTTAAAGATGTCACAAATCTAAAAGATGTTATCACATATAAAAACAAAGTTTTAAAAATTCAAATATTATACAACGAGCGCTTTCGATCAGAACTTGATCATCCTCAGGGCAGCTTTGTTTACGTTGGAGTACGAAAAGGAATTTCAGTACGTAAACAAAGCTGCCCTGAGGATGATCAAGTTCAGATCGAAAGCACTCGCCATATAATATTTGAAGTTTTTAAAACTGTGTTTTTATATGTAATAACATCTTTTAGATATGTAACATCTTTAACGTATTAAATGCACCTTTTTAGAAAGTTTTTTTAATTTTATTTTGTGTTTATTTTTAAAATTTTATTAAACAATTTTTTATTACATTTGACGGTCGTTTTAAATATAATTTCTATTTTGTGATCCTTAATAAAAGATAGACAGATAAAATAGGTATAGATAATATGAAACAATGTTTTAATTGGTATAATTAAATATTATGGAAGAGGGGGGGCTTTGGAATATTTTTTTCTTGTAAAGGGGGCGGTGGACTAGAAAAGGTTGGGAACCTATGGTCTAGGGGGAAGAATCCAAGACTCAATTTTAAAATCATGCAATGAGAAAGTGAGAAAATTAGGGTGTAAAAAATGCATAGCACACAAAAAGTTCAAGGGGCCTCGGATCGGGCCTTACAGGACCCTAAGGTGCCCCAGGATTTTAACTGGAATATAGAAACTGGAGAATAACTAAATGGAAAAATGGTTCCAAAAATGAAGATCGGATTAAGAGAGGCAATTTATTAATAATTTATGGTGCAAAAGCTTCAAGGGGCCTTGTACCGGGCCCCAAGGGGGGAGGGACTTAAGTGGCATGTAGCTTGGTATAAATACACTTTTTTAGTAGTTTTACATGTAATCTGAGTACGCTAGAACTATGGTAAAGAAAATTGCAAGGAATTCGGATAATTTTTAAAGAAGATGCACCAAGGGCCCTAAGAAAAAGATTTATATTCAAAATTGGTGGTAGTTGAAGCCTGAAATATTTTTTTGTCGTTCATGTAATAGCTGGAGAACCTAAGATGTTGTTAGAAAAAAAAGCTAGTGAATCGGACTATTTTTAAGGCAGTTATAATAGGCAGCCCAAAAGGGGCCAACTGATAGTTGAGCAAAGGCCCTAACATGAAAACATGTTACAACGTTTTAGATCTTCGATTAGTTGAGATTAAGCATAGGGTACGAATTAATCATTAGAAAATAATTTAAAAGAAATGTAAAAAAAATGGAAATGCTTAAAAAAGGGCCCTAGGGCCCCAATAAATATATGTGACTGTTGGTCTAAGGAGAAGAGTTCAAGACTCAACTTTAAAACTACGCATTGCGAAGGTGAGAAAATTAGAGTGTGAAAAACGCATGAATTGAGTGTGAAAAAAATGAGTGTGAAAAACGCACACAAAAATTTAAGGGGCCCTACAGGACCCTAGACGGGCCCATGGTCTTAACTGGAATGTAGATATGGGAGTATAACTAAATGGAGAAAGTATCCCAAAAATGAAGATCGGATAAAAAGGAAGCAATTTATTAACAATTTAGTGCACTAAAACTTCAAGGGGCCCTTTACCGGACCCCTTGCAAGGAGGCCAGGGTTTTAACTGAAATGTAGGAATGGGGTAGAAACTGAAAGGAGAATTCACCCCAACAATGAAAAAGATCGGATAGAAAAGAGGCATGTTATTAACAATTTAGTGCATTAAAAGTTCAAGGGGCCCTGTACTGGGTCCCTTGACAGGGTGCTAGGGTCTTAACTAAAATGTAGAAATGGGGCAGAAACCAAAAGGAGAATTCTCTCCAAAAACGAAGGAGATCGGATAGAAAACAGGCTTGTTATTAACAATTTAGTGCGCTAAAAGTTCAAGGGGCCCTGTTCTGGGCTCCTTGCAAGGGTGCCAGGGTCTTAACTGAAATGTAGAAATGGGGTAGAAACTGAAAGGAGAATTTACTCCAAAATCGAAGAAGATCGCATAGAAAAGAGGCATTTTATTAACAATTTAGTGCACTAAAAGTTCAAGGGGCCCTGTACTGGGCCCCTTAACAGGTTGCCAGGGTCTTAAGTGAAATGTAGAAATGGGGAACAAACTGAAAGGAGAATTCACCCCAAAAACTACGAAGATCGGATAGAAAAGAGGCATGTTATTAACAATTTAGTGCACTAAAACGTCAAGGGGCCCTGTACCGGGCCCCTTTCAAGGGTGGCAGGGTCTTAACTGAAATGTTGAAATGGGATACAAACTGAAAGGAGAATTCACCCCAAAAACGAAGAAGATCAGATAGAAAAGAGGCATGTTATTAACACTTTAGTGCACTAAAACTTAAAGGGCCCTTGCAAAGGTGCCAGGGTCTTAACTGAAAAATAGAAATGGGGCAGAAACTGAAAGGAGAATTTACATCAAAAACGAAGAAAATTGGATAGAAAAGATGCATGTTATTAACAATTTAGTGCACTAAAACTTCAAGGGGCCCTGTACCGGGCCCCTTGCAAGGGTGCCAGGGTCTTAACTGAAATGTAGAAAATGGGGCAGAAACTGAAAGGATAATTGAGCCCCAAAACGAAGAAGATCGGATAGAAAAGAAGCATGTTATTAACGTTTTAGTACATAAAAACTGCAAGGGGCCCAGCCCTTAAAAAATTAAAAATCCGAGCCTCAGGTGTATCAGGACCTGCCTTGGACTAATCACATCTCAATTTTCAGACTTCTACGTGCGGTAGTTTTCGCCAGCCATCGCACACAGAGCGATTTATTCTTTTATTAGTACTAGGGGATCGTTCCCGGGTTAAAGAATATAGGTAAAAACATTTTTTTTTTATTGAAAACTAATAATTTTTTTATATGCAATAATTTTTTTACATTGACCACTTACATTAAAAAAGCATTTTTCATATGGAAAATACAAAAATAAATCAAATAGTTTTTTTTAATTTATCAAAAGCGATATTTTCTTATTAGCCACATGCTAAGAGTTATTTGCCAAGATTTTGCTACTTATGGCATCCTTTCATATTCTGATAATTTCAGAGCTTATACATGTATGTTAAATTTGTGTTTTATTTATATTTTATTTATTTATTCATAGGGAAGTTTTTAATGGATATTAGCCGTAAGAAAATGATGAACTCTTTATTTTGTTTGAAGGGTAAACGGGTTAATCTTTCGTAATCGAGCTCCGCACGATATAGAAAAATTAAAAAATATTTGATGCCTTAAAATTGTTTTTAAAATCATAGACAATCAGTAAACTGAGATGAACTTTGCAAACAAATTCCATTTGAAAAAAAATCCCATTTGGTGATCTAAAAATTTAAATTGTACGATTACAAATATGTTAGATTTGTGTTTTTTCAATATTATTCTTTTATTTGTTTATAAAAGAAGTATTAATTTCGTTAATTTGTCTTTCACAAATATGTTAGATTGGTGGTTTTTTTATATTATTCTTTTATTTGTTTATAAAGGAAGTATTAATTTCCTTATGCAAAAATAGTCAGAAATAAATGCTGAAAAATGTTTGTTGCTTCATGTGCAAAATGTTTATTATTATTATGTATCGAAACTGGCACGTGATAAGATACACTTTAAAAAAATCATGCTTAAAAATTATTTTAGAAAATATAATACATCAGTCAATTAATAAAGTTTTTAAACAAATTGCATTTAAAAGTAAATTTCTTTCCCTATGCAACGAAAATTGAAAATGGTACGATGGTCAGAAGATTAAAAAATTGCAGTCGCGAAAATTTCAAGACCGAAATTTGATCATGAAGTGTTGCCATTCGCAAAATGGCGTCAGCATTACGCACAGATACGTTTATTCTTTATAATATAGATACTTAATCAGTAAAATATAATAAAGATCAGTTATTAGGATGTTGTTATCAATTGAGGCTCTTATGCTTGGATTTCCAGAATGAAAACAGCAATTTTCACCTTCTCAAAATTTGCATACACACTTCTCATATCCATATTCATCATTTTTTTAAAAATTGTATTTTGTTTGATCATTTAAAAATCATTTCAACTCAAAACTTGAAGTCACAATTGTCAGCAACATCTTTATGTGAACAGATGCACTCTTTACTTGAGATTCTAATCTCAATTCCGGAGAGTAAAAATTTCCGTAATTTATGTTTTTTAGACGCATTTGTGCTAAAATGTTTAGTTTTATCTAAGAAAATGTTTGTTTACTTTTAAATATGACTTCATTTTCACTTAGATAAGCATTTCCCCTAGTGTCTGAAACTTGGTACACATGCAGAAGGAAAAACAATATAGAAAATTTATGAGGAAAAATGCCTGTTTTCAAAAGCAGTATGTCATTTTCCGTTATTATGCCCCTAATATTCTGCTCCTAATGGGATTTTGCGCCACTACTAAACCCTATACAACAATTTTTATCAACAATTTGGAATTTTTATGAGAAATTAGCATGAGCAAAGTTAAAAATACCTCATTATTTCTCTCTTGTCTGCAATAACGAAAGCTATCTAATTTTCATCATTTTAAAGAAATTTCACAAAATACTTTTAAAATTAAAATATAAAAGTGGGGATATTAAAAAAAACAGATAGTACGATCACATCTACGAAGGAAGAGCTTTCAGTTTAAATATATATATATATTAGTAAAATTGGTTCTGCAGAAAGATCAGGGCAGATGACTAAAAAACACACTTGTGTTTTAAATACATAGGTTATATAAAATTAGGAAAAATTAAATTAAGCAAATTATGTTATTTTGATAAAATTATAGTAAAATGTCCTAAAAAATAGCATTAAAAATTTATTATTCGAGAGAATTTTCGACAAAAACTTCAGGAACACGATATTATTTTAAACAACGAATTATTTGTTTGCTTGTCTAACTTGGCAGAGCAAATCCATCCAGGCAAGAAGCACCAATTTCTGTAATATAAATTGCTATTATTTGCATGTCATCTCTTTATTGACACTCTAAATTTTTGTAAAACATTTTGTTTTATCTGTATGTGATTTTTATTACATTATTTTCAAAAGTTGAAGCATTTTCACCTGTGAAGAATTTCAAAGCAGCTGGGCTGTGAAAATGTCGCACTTCTACAAAACATAATTCAGGTTTAAGAATTAAAATACACTTTTTTATAAAATGACGTCATTTGCATCCGCTAAAGCAATCCAGTCTTAAACTTCGTCTGTAGAAAAGTATGCCTATGACGTCATTATCACGGAAAAACAGACAATATTCTTGACATAGCTTGTATTTTAATTTCAACTTTTTTTTTCAGGTTTTATGAAAAAATGGCAACAAAAAGATACAGTACCTCCTATTTTCGACTATTTTCCATTTACTTTCAATGACTTTCAATAGAAATGAGGTATTTTTGTTGCCAAAATAAGAAAAATGGTATTGAAAACTACAAAAAAATTAATATCTCAAAAATAAATTGAGATACAGCTTTCAAACAAATTGCATTTAAAAAAACATTTTTTTCCTTATACAAAGGTGTAAAAATTTTAAATGTGCGATTTTTAGAAGTTTAAAAATTTGCAATAGAGAAAATTGCAAAACCAAAATTTTATTTCAAATTTCAAAGTGTTGCCATTCGCAAAATGACGTATGCATTATGCACAGATATGTTTGTCCTTTATAATATAGATACATGTTTATTCAATATACATAATTGTTAATTAATTATACATGTGGTTCAAATTGGCTATCTGTGCCTCTGGCCAAGACTTTTTATTTTCATATAAAAAAAAACTTAATTTTATCCACGAGGTAGAATGATTTTCTAATTATAAGAATTTCATCTAATTAAAACATGTTTTAATTACCTCAATTTATGTTTTATAATGACTCAAAGTATTCAAAACACCTCTGCGGTTTCAAACTAAAAATTTTCCATTACTGTTAAGTCTGCAGCTTTTAATGAGCACGTGAAAAGTTTAGTCATGTATGCATTACTTGTTTTATAATTTGCATTCACATCTTGAGTCAGTGATGACTGATAATTATAAGTTCATAGCAATAAATAAAGAGTGTCCCATTCGAGCAGATGCGGCTCAAATTGGTAAGTAATGTTGAAAATTTCTGAAGGAAGTGTTAGGTAACTGTGTGTTTAACTGTATATTTTAGTTATACTGTGAGTGGCAACAGTGGATGATGAGATGTAAACATGAGTGATGTTCAGATGCAGCTAGTCATGTCTTGTGATTTTGTGGTGTAGTTATGGCATGTTTTTAAATAAAGTTATCTTTTAATGTTGGTCATTCTGGTGATGTGTGGACTCAAACATGGTGTCAGAAGTGGGGTAAAGGATTTATTTTTGCTGAATAAATTATATTTTGGACTTAATCGAACTTTGAAGAATTGCTAGGCCTAACCTCTCTTGAACTTAAGCCTAACATGTCTGAATAGGGTGGTCACAAGCAACATGGGGAAAATTTTTTTTAACGTTTTCTTCGGGGGGACCCTCCTAAAAGTTGCCAATTAGTTAGAAAATGAGATTGGCAAAATTTCAGCTCAAATAAATAATATTAACCCGTGCCTCATCGAGGTTGAATTCTTGAAAATTTGCAATTTTTGGCAAAAAATTGTCGTTTTTCTTTCCTTACGTGAAAAATATTTGTCTTAGAAACCTGATTCTTGTTTTATTTCATAGAAACTGTTGTTGCCTTGAACTTTTACTCTCATGGAAACTTATATTTAATGAACATTTAGTATTTTTCAGGACATCTAGTGAACCATACCCTCAAACTCTGCATTTTTGAAACATAGGTAAAAAATGACAAATTAAAAATTTTATTACTTTTGATAATTTTTTTGTATCATTTTTATTAATAGGCAAAAATAAGTGAACAATTTTTGTAACTTTAAAAATATTTCACGAATTATAATTGATTATTAGTTATCTAGTTCTGTGTCTAGTAAGAAAGAGCTTCTCGATTTGTGTTGCAGTTGAACCTCTGAATTTCTCTTTTTATTACAAGGCTGTTTTTTGTTATCTGTTATGGTTATCTATTTTTAGAATTGACGAAACATTCCGTAAAACCACTTCCCCCTCTTGATATGATGGCAGAAATGTAAGATTTTTTAAATTGGCCACATGTCTCATGAAATCATCGACAGTAAGCAGCTAAGTAATTGTCTTTTATTTTATAATATTCGCAAAATGAACTGAACACCAGAGAAGCTGCTAGACTTAGAATACATCCACTAGCTAACCACAGACATAGACTCTGCAAATAACTGTTTCGTAAACAAAAAACTGAGCTTATCAAAAACAGATTTTAAAATTACCATTTAGAGAGAACTGTTGTTCACTGGGGTGGAAAACTGCTTCACCATTTTTTGAATAAAGAAAATGTAGAGTGGATAAAAGTTTTAATTAGTTGTGGGGATGAAGGACAGTTACTACGAGTTCCTCAACTTGAAAATAATATCGGAACAATTCAGGCGAAAGCTGTATTTTCAGCAGTTGAAGAGTGGGAGGAAGTTGGTAAAATCCAGGCAATATTTTTTGATACAACTGCAGTAAACACAGGTCGCCTCAGAGTTAACCTGCAATTTTCTATAGCAATTGTTAAAGGAAAAGTCTTCTGTATTTACCATGCCGCCAGCATAATTTAGAAAGCTGTTCTTGATTGTAAAATGGGTATAATCACTGCCCCTCAGCCAGATATTTAAAAAAAAAACAATTCTGATTGGGTGGTCTAAATTAAACCAGAGTAAGTATACAAATGTTACTGAAGATGAAATACTAGGTATAACTAGTTAACTCAGAAGAAATTTCAAATTTTCTTACAGGAACTCTTAAAAATTAACAGCTCAGGGATGATTATAAAGAGTTTATCCAACTTTGTTTAATTTGTATAGAACTCCTGCCTGCAAAAGACTTTTTTTCAAAGCACCTGGTACTTTTAATCATGTCAGATGGATGGAGGCACAGGCCATTCATTCTCTTAAAATATATTGTTTCAGGGATCATCTTTCAATAACAAATTTAGAAAAAGAAGGTATCAGAGATCTTTTCTTATTTTTAATCAATATTTATGCAAAAGCGTGCTTCAATACTTCCACTGCCACTTTAGCCCCCAATTCAAGACCTGCAAATAATAAAATCACTTGTTCACTACAGAAAATTTGATAAATAGGTTACAGACAAAGCACTTGCTAAAATGACAAACCGCCTTTGGTATCTTAACTCGGATCAAGTTGCATTTTCATTTTTAGATAATACTTTGGTAAAAAAAGTCAACATAAGCCACTTTATCTAAACCATTACCACTTCAATCCTTCCGGCGCAGTGTCCCATGCCGGGACCACCTAATTTTAATTCCAAACTTACAAACGGCACGAAGAATATTTTAATAAAATTTTGCTTTTCAATGAAAAGGTTAAAGTAATGTGATTTTAATTTCTAAAAATGTTGTTTGTAAATTCCGGGGTAGACCATCATTTCATCCTTTTACGAACAGAATTTTTCTGTGCCGGAAAGGGTTAACGTGACAGTTGTAAGGGAAAATAATTTATTTTCTTTATTATGCCTCCTTTCTTGTAACACAACTTTAATAATAAAATGCAATTGAGCATTATTTGCTCTCATTTCTATACTTCCTTTGCCCTCCCTTTTTTAAAAAAAATCTTTCAGTTTAAAATTCGATTTTTTTCCTTTTCTTTGGAATTTTTTTTAATGAAACACTTTATTGGACTTCACAAAACGAAAAAAAGAAAAACAAAAGGTGGAAAGCAGATGAAATGCAATGTTACAAATTTTTTTTTTCGCGTTTTCATAAAAAGTCAATTTTTAGGATTCAGGTGAAGTCTGGTCCTGAAAAATGCGCATATTTTTAAATCTATACATTTTTAGAAAAAAATGGTGTGTGGTTCTTCAAAGCAAAACTTTTTTTTATAAAATGAGACCTGCATTATGTTCCTAGGTTTAATTGTATTCATTTCATGAAGGAAAAACAGCACTTTTTTCCGAAAAATCACGTTTTTTTCAAACTTAAACCTCAATGAGGCACGGGTTAATATTATCCAAATGAGCTGAAACTTAGCCAATCTCATTTTCTAGTCAATTGGCAACTTTTTGGGGGGTCCCCCGAAAAAATTCGAAAATTGATTTCTTGTGACCACCCTAATGTCTGAACCTGATTTGAAGATGGCTAATCTAATTCCACCACCACAGCCTGTTGATATGAGTGGAAATGTGTTAGAAAATTGGAATTTCTTTAAAGCAAGTTGGACAAATTATTCTATTGCTACTGGATTAAATGAAAAAGATGAAGCAATAAAAGTTGCTACTTTGCTTTCTGTTATTGTGAAAGAGGTATTTCTTATACATCAGCATTTAGCTATACCTGAGGAAAATAGAAAAAAGTCAGATTCAATTATTAAAGCATTATCAGAACATTTTCAGCCATATATAAATGAAATTTATGAAAGATCTGTATTTAATGAAGCAGTTCAGGAGCAACATGAATCAATTGAACAATATGTGTGTCGATTAAGAAAATTAGCATTGACATGTAATTTTCAAAATATGTTGGAAGAATTGATTAGAGATAGATTTGTTTTGGGTATTCGTGATAGAAATACAAAAAAACAACTTATAAGTGACCATAAATTAACTTTACAAAAAGCAATAGATATTTGTAAAAGTAATGAAAGTGCAAACAGACATGTGGATAGTTTGACTAATAAAACTGAGGATTTTGAAGATGTTAATAGAGTTAAAAATAAATTAAAAAATGATAGAACAGGATATTATAGGAATGACAGTTATTTTAGATATGAGGCTAGGTGTAAATATTGTGCAGAAAAGCATGAATTTGGAAAGAATAAATGCCCAGCATTTAATAAAACTTGTAAAAACTGCGGAAAGAAAAATCATTTTGCTAAAGCTTGCAAAAATAAGAGAGTAAAAGAATTTCATGAACAGGATTCTAATGAATTACAGGATGAGTTGTGTAGTCAAATGGAGATGATTTTTAAGGTTAATGATTCTAAGAAGTTGATGACATATTTAACATTGGAAGTGGACAGGGTAAAAAAGAAAATTAAGTGTCAGATGGATACTGGTGCAACAGTTAATGTAATGAGTTATAATGACCTTTGTAATTTATGCGAAGATTCAAACCAAAGTTTTAGAAAAAGTAAAACAAAATTAAGATGTTTTGGAGGGAAGATTTTAAAACCGATTGGACAGGTTACTGTTATATGTTGGAGGAATTCAAAGATGTTTCCTTTGGATTTTCAAATTGTTAAATATAGGGAAAATCCACTATTAAGTGCAGAGGCTTGCCAAATGTTAAATTTATTAGAAATTAAGGCTGAGATAAATAAAATTTCTTCGAGTGTGTTATTCAGTCATGAACCATTGCTTACTAAATATAAAGAAATTTTTGAAGGATTTGGTTGTTTGGAAGGTGAATATCATTTACAGACTAAACCAGGCATGCTTCCGGTGAAGCAGTCTCCTAATAGAATTCCTATTCTACTAAGACAAGAGTTAAAATTGAAATTAGATAATATGGAAAGAAATAAAATTATTTGTAAAGTCATTCATCCAACTGATTGGATTAGCAATTTAGTTTTGGTAAAGACTACAAATAAATTGAGAATATGCTTGGATCCACAGAATTTGAATCAGGCATTAAAGAGATCAGAGTATCCTATTCCAACAATTGAAGAGATTATGCCCTTGTTAACTAATGCTAAAATATTTTCAGTGGTAGACACTAAGGATGGGTTTTGGAATGTTAAATTAAGTTCAGACTGCACAGATTTAACCACTTTTTGGACACCCTTTGGAAGGTATAAATTTTTGTGTCTTCCATTTGGATTATGCACAGCATCAGAGGAATATCAGAGAAGACTGCATGAAATATTTGAAAGATTGAATGGAATTATCATCATAGCTGATGATATATTTATTGTGGGATGTGGTGCTACTGAGGAGGAAGCTAGGAAAGATCATGATCACAATTTAGAGAGTCTGTTTCAAAGAGCAAGAGAGGCTAATATTAAATTTAATAAAAATAAAATAAAACTTAGAAAAAAAGAAATTAAGTACTTGGCACATATTTTTACCCCTCAGGGTATAAGGCCAGATCCTGAAAAAGTAAAGGCCATTACTAATATGCCAAGACCAAAAGATGTACATGAAATTAAGAGTTTTTTAGGCTTTACAACATATTTGAGTAAATTTTTACCAAAATTGTCATCGATTAGTGAACCATTAAGAAAATTGATTAAAAAGAATGAAGTATGGGAATAGACAAAAGAGCAAGAAAATGCATTTGAAGCTATAAAAAATCTAGTAATTAGAGCTCCTGTTCTTGGTTATTATGACCCAAATAAAGAAATAACTATTCAATGTGATGCAAGCAAAGCTGGATTGGGTGCAACATTAATGCAAGAGGGACAGCCAATTACATACATTTCAAGGAGTTTAAATAAAACTGAACAGCAATATGCTCAGATAAAGAGTGTTTGGCTATTGTATTTTCTTGTGAAAGATTTCATCAGTTTATAAGCGGAAGAAGTGAAATAAATGTAGAAACGGATCATAAACCATTGGAGGCTAATTTTTAAAAAGAACTACTGAAAGCTCCAAGACGACTGCAGAGAATGCTTTTTCGTTTACAAAAATATAATTTGAATGTGTTATTTAGGAAAGGTGAAAAGATGCATATTGCCGATATACTCTCTAGGGCTGCATTGTCAGAAACTTCACATGATGAGGTGAGGCAAGATATTTTTCAAGTAGATAATATTTATAAAGAACTCTCAGAGATTAAAATACAAGAAATTTTAAATGTATCGGATATGACATATGAAAATTTAAAAGTACAAACTAATAAAGATCCAGTACTTCTGGAATTGAAAAAGGTGGTGCTGGATATTATGAAGAAATCTATTAAAAATAAGGAAGATGTATGGTTGAATTTTTTTCTATACACATAGATATATTTCACACGTTAAAGTTCCAGCACCAAATGGTTGAATATTTTAAATTGGAGAAATATGACAACAGTTAATATGAATTCAAGTCCAGTTCAAAGATTGATGTCTTGAAGAACAAGATCTAATTTGCCTATAGAAATTGTTAAAGCCAGAAATTCAGGATTTGATTCCAGATAAGATATCATTAAAAAGAAGGGAAGCTAAAAGCTATTATGATAGAAAGGTTGAACAGTTGCTCCCACTTGAAATTGGTCAGGAGGTATACATACGAAAACCACCTACATTGTCAAAGGAAACTGATAAGTGGAAAAGAGGCTCCGTCATTGACATTCATAACTCAAGATCTTACGATGTTAATATTGAGGGAGGAATTGTAAGAAGAAATAGGAGTTGGTTGAGAGAAGCGGCCACAGCATGCAATGACAAAGTGAGTGAGAGACGGGAAGATGGAATGGATCAGGCTGTTGAGGATAAGGAGGTGGAGAAGGTTGAGATGAATCCTAAACAGAGTGACTACAATGACAGTTCCGGATCTGGGGCTATATTGCAAAAGAGTGAATTGCCTGTGACTGGTCCTCGAATGACCAGATCAGGGAGAATTGTAAAAACTCCACAGCGATTTTTATTATAAGAACTGTTGGTGCTGGAACTTTAATATGTGAAATATATGTATGTGTATAGAAAAAAAAAAAAGAAGTTGTTAGGTAACTGTGTGTTTAACTGTATATTTTAGTTATACTGTGAGTGGCAACAGTGGATGATGAGATGTAAACATGAGTGATGTCCAGATGCAGCTAGTCATGTCTTGTGATAGTGTGGTGTAGTTGTGGCATATTTTAAAATAAAGTTATCTTTTAATGTTGGTCATTCTGGTGATGTGTGGGCTCAAACAGGAAGAAACAAGATTTTTGGAATAGAGATAGTTTCAGACCAGCTGAATTTTCGACAACATTTTCGCCGAAAACGAAACCAAATTTTCAGTCAATCTCTAGTTTTCACCAATCAGAATATAGACATCTGATGCAGACATACAGCATTTTAAAAAATTCTCTCCTTAAATTTTAAGTACTTTTAAAATAATAAAATTGAAAACTTTCCTCGGTAGAAATTTCAAAGTTTACAGGTTTTTAAAAAATACCTAATCTAAGGAGACATTTTTTAAAAATGCACTACATCTATCATCTACTTTTTGATTGTGGTAATTATATTGGGTAATGAGTAACGGCATATTTAAAATTTTTTATGTTAACATGGGATCTCATAATCAATGAGGGGAAGCTGGTATCTATGAAGAGTCTCGTTAAAGAATCAAACCATTCTGCACCTGTGAAGAAGGTGTCATACCTTTGAACAGGGAAGCAAAACACAACACTCATTTCAGAAATTGAATTTTTAATCGCAAGCTAAAATAAGCATGTATTTTTGACTTTTTTTTTTTTTTTTTAATATCATGATAGCTTTAAACAAGAGGATTGTGTTCTGTCTCAAAAGCAATTTATGCAATTGAAGCATAAAGCATATCATTTAGGTATTGAATATTGGCAAAATTCTAATGTACGAAATACCAAAGAAGATAGCAGCAATCGTAAGACTGTGAGAGAAGTGCATTAATAGAAAAAGAAAACTATAAATGGAGATCATTTATATCATTAATTTTAAATAAAAAACCCACAAAAATTCAAATTTTACAGATAAACTCACGATATTTTATCATCTCTTAAGAAATAAAATAAAAACGTGATGACATGCAAAAGTAAAAAAAAAAAAAAAATAAACTTAGTAAAATACATTTTTTATTTGAAATATGTTTGCGAAAAGTTACATTATATTTTGTTTATAGATATAATGGATTTAGGCACTTTTATGTTAGCTGTATGCAAATTATAATCAATACTTTGATGATGAAATAAATTGTTTTTTTTTTTTTTTTTTTATTATTATTGAAATGAGTAAAAGGCTTATATTTAAAATTAAATTAATGAACTACGAATGACATCGATAAGAACAATATTTGGCAATTTATATTCTACGCCTGGCTAACATAAAAGAACCTCGATTTAATATTATATGAATAACATTTTTCTAATAAACATTTTCCTATTTACAAAAATAATAATTAATCCCAATGAAAGATCATCAATCCCATGGTTTTCTATTTTCTTTTTTCCTTTTATACTCCAGAAGTTCCTATAAAATGTAAGTACAGAGTTTCTGAATTAAAAGGTAATATTTCAAACGACAAAAATATAGGTATGCATAATGAATTTTGCTTACTTTTTTCTTTTGGGCTCTTAAATTATCAATATCTGGTTCTTTAAAGTGTGGATCAGCAGCAGGGTCATCAGGTATTATGTTTTTGCTTTCCTAAAGCATAAGTGTAGAACATTTATTTATACTATTTTCAAAATTAAACAGTGGAGAAAAATATTTATTTACTTACAACTTGAGGAAAGTGAGAGCAAAAGATCTTTTTAACTTCTTCCACAGACCTAATAAAAATAGTGCATATTAGAAAGAGTTGAAAAAAATTTATCTGGTTTTATAATAGATATTTGATTTTTTTTTTAATGTATATAATTTCAATAATTAAAATTTTGTAACCATAAAATTTTGTAATTGAAAATTATAAATTTTAATTATATTTGTATTTGCATTATTTGGTACCTAAATATGTTTTTAAAAAATCAATTAACTTTAAATTTTGCTCAAAAAGTTGAATTAGGATTAACTATTTTTAGTTTTAGTCAAATTTACTGGATGATAATTTAAGCCTATTAACCATAACTATATTATAAATTATAATTGCTAACTTTTACACCAGCTTTTAAATGCATTATTAAAATTGTCAATTGTATGTTTTTTAATTAAAAATAAAATTAAGGTTTTTACTAATTTAGCTTATAGTACATGTGCAGTTAAAATTAAAATTTCCAAGATATACAAATTTTAACACAGAAAGTATATAAAAATTCATACTTTGGTCCAGATTTATTTTCAACATTTAAAGATGTAAATGAACCTGAAAGTAAAATAAATGTTTCTCATTTATTATTCTCCTGTAAGAAATTATATAGCAATTAGTATAACTATATACACTGTTAAAAATCTGCAGAACGTTACATTTTTAACAGTGAAAATATTATACCCTGAAAACTAAGACAATAAATGTGAATGAAATACCTATCAAAAGATTTTTTTAAGAGACAGACATGCTACTTTTCCGCAGAATTCCACTTTTTTCGGCACTGAATTTTATCATCCCTGGGATTGATGCAAATCTGTTGATATTTTTATGAGGTGTGTGGATGGAAGTAGCAGACGAAATACAACAAAAATGAAAGTACAAACAAGGCCAAATTCAGTTTATTTCTCCCTTTCCCGTGATCTATCGTGCATAAAAATGAACTGCATGAAAACAGGGCCAGGCACATGCAACTATCAGACGAAAAATCGCGGGGGGAGGGGGGGGGGAGAGAGAGAGAAAAAGCGATTTTCGTCAAATGATCGTGGGAAAAAATGCGAATTTTATATATATATATATATAAAATGCCCGATGATTCTGTCTAAGTTCTACAAATTTCCATCATTCCATTTCTGTTATTCAATTTCTGCTGTTTTTTACTATGTTTTTGGAATCTATGTTAAGTGTGTTGGGGGAACTGTATTTTTTAATGTCATTTTATTCATAATTTCACAGTTTTTGTTGGTGGTCGGTATTGTTTATTTAATGGTTATACAGTCCACTCTCTCTAATCTGCACTATATTTCAGATGTGAACAAAGAGTTAAAATCTTTTTTTAAGCAAGATAATGCACAATTTGACTGTAATAAAAGTTGACTAATCTGATGAATTTATTAAGAATTTTAATTAATTTTAAATGCATTTCTGCATTTGTTAGAAAGAAATATTCTGCGTATCTTAAAAATAACTATTAGACTACTATATTCTGAACGCATTTGTTGGCTATGTAAAAGGTAAAATTGCTTTCAAAGAGAGGTTAGCTCTTTTGGATAAATGTCTTAATCTTTTAGAAAAACAAACTTTTGTTATTTATCAAGAAATCCTGACTCTTGTAAAAGGCTTCAAGATTAAATTGCAGAGTATAAATTAAAAGCTATAAAGCAAACAATTATCACTGTGATGTTTGAGATCTAAAAATAAGTAGAAATATTTCTATAAATTGTGCATTATTATATCATTTAAATATATTTCTAATATTGGGTATAGTTTATATATATATATAAGCAATTTTTTATTTCTGTGTTATTTATTTACAATGTGGATACTATATTTGTTGATAAATTCCAAATGTTACAATGTAAACAAATAAATAACCTATAATCCATAAAAACCTTGGTCCCAACCTATGCGGATTAGAGGGAGTGTACTGTATATATGTACCCTATCTATATTATAAAGGACAAACATATCTGTGCGTAACGCATACGTCATTCTGCGAATGGCAACACTTTCAAATTTGAAACGAATTTTCGTTTTGCAATTTTCGCTACTGAAAATTTTTAAACTTCTACGCATCGCACATTTTCAGTTTTTATACCGTCGTACAAGGAAAAAAATGTGCTTTTAAATGCAATTTGTTTGAAAGCTGTATCGCAATTTATTTTTGAGGTATTAATTTTTTATAGTTTTTAGTACCAAATTTGTAATTGTGGCAACAGAAGTACTCCATTTCTATTAAATGTACAGGAAAAATAGTAGATTATTATACATTTTTGTTGCCATTTCCTCATAAAAATTGAAATTAAAATACATGATTTGCCAAAAATTCTTTCTGAATCCGGTGAATTTTGGTTTTATTTTGTTTCTCTTCATCAATTAAATGTTTTTTACTTTACAGCAAAACTATTTTACAAACGATATAACACTTTCTTTTTACGAAAACGTATTTTAAATAACTGTGTGACTTTCCTTCACAATTACTTATTTCGTGCGAGAAAGCTGAAAGAATGAATTTTATTTATCCGTGTGTAATAATATTTTCCGAATTTTGAAAAAATGATTTCTGATAAAACATGTAGCTATTATAAACAAAAACAAGTGGAGGCATATGTAACATTAAATACTCGATTTTTTTTTTTTTACCAAGCTTCTTGAATGACGATGTTGCTTTTTGTTGTGTTTGTGTATTATTCTGCAATAATGACGTCATTTGAATACTTTTCTGGAGATGAAGGACTGACTACAAAATTTAAGAATTCTAGGAGCTCTATATAGATGTTGTTAAAGACTGAATCATAAAAGTGCAATGCTTTAGCGGGTGCAAATGACTTTTTTTATAAAAAGCATGTTTTTTAATTCTTAAAACTGAAATATGTTTTGTAGAAGTGCGTCATTTCACCCCAGCTTCCCTGAAATTCTTCACAGGTGAAAAAACTTCTTTTAAAAATAACGTAATCGAAATCACAGGCTGATAAAGCTCAATGTTTTACAAAATTTTACAGTGTCTTTATAGAAGAGCAGTGACATACAACGTGCATGCTCAGTTTGGAAGCCTTTGTTCAAAAAATAGTGACATGTATTAAAGAACTTAATGATTATCGCCTGGATGAATTCGCTTCGTTGAGTTTTACAAGCAAACAATGAGGATCTTGCCAATAATTTGAGGTTTAAAATAATATCAGTGCATTTTCTATTGTAACTAATTTTGTAGGTTTATTATAAATCAATGAAACAATTCCTTCTTAAACATTTTCCTTCGTCGAAGTTCGACGGGTTCCACCTTGTATATATAAAATCCTAATGAAACGGATATTATGAAACGAAGTTATGTAACGATTCTATGAAACGACTGATTAAACAACTGATTATGTTTCATGGTGATTTCTCCTAAAATACGGAATACTTTGTGATGAAATTAACACCAAAAATCCATATTGATCTGCAGATCTCAAAATTGGTATTAGAATTTTTAAATTCAAATTAGTTTTCGAAATATTAATTTTTTTCTAATTTTATATACTTTTCTCTAATGATGGCAACTCAAATTTTAATCATAACTGATAATTTTTTTTTCAGATTTTAGAAAGTTTATTTTAAACTAATTTGGCGAGAAGTTTGGCCTCCCTTAAATGTATGCTAAGAAATGTATCATGTTACTTTTATTTATAATTCAATTTGTATTTCATTATCATTTTATTTAATACAAACTGGAACATTTAAAATAAATGGCTTTCACTTCTTTATTTTTTTTTAAACGAAATGAAAAGAAAAATATTAGGCACAGATGTCATATACGCACCGGGGTACCTAACTGGCACCAAAATGGCATTATTTTGGTTGACATGGTAACCCGGCTATTGTTTATTTAATAATAAATGTTTATTTACTTTATTTTCATTTTTTAACTTACATAAATTGTTTTGTTCTGTAGTTAATTATTTTTTTTGGTTATTTTCCTTTAAAAATAAAAAATAAAAAATAATAGAAAATAATTAAAAAATACGGTACTACTTAGTTATTCCGTTGACCCATATCGCCAAATTATACAAATTGACAATTTTTATTTTAAATAACAAAAGAACAAAGAAAATAGTATAACATTAATAAATATACAAATAAAACGTCGAAATAAAAATCACTTGATGACGTAAAGACGTGTAACTTGCTTAAATTCGAGTGAATGTGACATTTACGATCAACCATTATTGGCATTTAATCTTATAGTTTGGTGATAGATTTTTGGTCGACGGTATAACTAAGTAGTACTAAAAATACATATGTAACTGGTATTCGAAAATGAGGTTTTTGCCAAATTTTTGTAAAAAAAATCACGCCAAACCCGGTGCGTATATGACATCTGGCCAAATATTAAATGATGCAACAAACGATGACATTTAATTTCAACTTCAAAGCAATGTTTTAATTTACCACTCGAAAAAAAAAAATGCTAACTGGCGAGTAGAAAAATAGCTATTGGCGAGATATGCACCCGGCTAGCGTAACAGTACCAAGACAACTTTGCGACCATGGAAACTTTTATGTAGTTTGATTCGAAAAAGAAATTTGATTTTTTAATCAAAAGGGAAAACTTTCGGCACAGATATCATATACGGACCCATATTGGCACGATTTTTTTCTGACGCCAGTGTCATATATGCAACGGGTACTTAACTGGCGCCACAGTATCGTTATTTTGCTTGATTTGGTAAGCCGGATGTTGTTGTTTATGCTGTTGATGTTTTCCCCAAATTAGCGTCGGAAAAAAATCGTGCCAATATGGGTCCGTATATGATATCTGAGCCAAACTTTCATATGAAAAGCGAAGGGATCAGAGCGTATTTATTTATGGCAGTTACATGACTTGGACTATTATAATATAGATGAAATGATGGCGATAGAATAATATTTGGTGACTTATCACCTGTACCTGGCTAACATTAAAGTACCAAAATGGCACCAGGAATATAAAAAGCGAAGTAGTTCACCCGGAACTGTTGATGATAGTCACATGACTTAGGCTATTGTTATAGAAATTGTTTTAAAATACCGGGAGACAAAGACTCTGTACACTAAATTCATTTTTTTAGCTTCTTTTCAAATGTTTAACTGATCCTCTTTAATCAAAAACGAAAACAACCATTGGATGTTTTAACAGCAACTGATTTGGCCTTAATTTTTTTAAATCAAAGGAAATTGAATGGAAATCCGTTTACAAGGAGATCTGCACAGCTTTTTTTCAGTGTAATTCAATCTTCTATAATATTTTAAAAGCCGATCAGATTAGCATGTTTCTAGATTCTGCAGTATCTGAACTGGGGTTCGCGAGTGCAGGTGGCAGAGCCCCCTAGTATATATATATTGTTTTAAAAAAATATGTAAAACTGAAGATGTGTGTAAGTTTCACATAGGTTTACTTGTATATATTATTTCTATTATGCCTTTCCCTTTATCTACATGAAAATAGAGTTAATTAATCTTCTGATGTATCATTCACATGTGTAACTCTTTATACAATTAATTCTAGCAGAAAATTAAACAGGAAGTTTTGCTCAAATTTTAAAACTGATGAAATTGTTTCAACTACTAATCATTTTTTGAAGAGCTATTTGAGAAATGAACAGAATAAAAACAGCTTTTCTTGATCAATCCAAGAAGACACATTCAATGATCTAATGATAGTGAAACCCTATTGTGTTTCTGAACATAATCTAGCTACAGCTATAACTCTGTGGCAGGAAGATCAAAAGTAAAAAAAAGAGGCATGATAATTTTACACAAATGACAATTTCTTAATATCTTGCTAAAATAAAATTAAATACATTAACTCTTAAATTTTCGGATTTTTTCTATTATGTTATAAACATTTTATAATCTTTATCGTGAATTAGACTCTAGATTCTTCTAAGTGGCCGGTAAAAAACCGGTGTTGCTTCAGATGCAAGTAAAAATATTTTTTCATGATGTTAACTAGAAAAAAAATGCTTTATTTAAATTCTCATTTTACAAACAATTAAATATCTTACCAATAGACTGAAAAGAATCAGCACCAGCACAGATATAGACAGGCTTATTATTATCCAAGACAGTAGTTTTGCTATTTGAAAAAACAAACAATTAAAAATATATCAAGTAAATATAGTTCTGTAATTAAAAACAATTTTGCATCAAACATAAATGTACTAACACAGAGCATGACAGATAATAATGAATAAACGCTATTAATATGTAAAGAAATTCAGTAGTTTTTGAAATCTGCACATGCTATTTATGATTATGATGTAAACAGTGTTTATTCTTTAAACATATAGCTGTAGATTTATATAGCAGAATAGTAATATTTCTAAATAAAAACACAGTTCAGAAATTAGTTAATGAAATACTTTTTAATTAAAGAAAATATATTTAAATAGACTTTTTTTTTAAATAAAGCTTGGATATATAAAAGTATAATTGGAACTTGTATAAAAAGAAAGCTTTTTAAAATAAAAATAGGTTATGAATTATGTTTGGAAATGCTAAGTACAATATAACCCTTATTTACTGATAGACATTAATGGTCTGGATTCACCTATATATATTTTTTTTTATATTGAATTGATCCTTGTTTTAACAATTTTTTTCTCTCTTTAACAATAATTTTGATACATTTTAAACTTAAACAGAGAGTAAAAACTCATTCTTTCATTTTTTTTTTTTTTTTCCACTTATTGACCGATGTGTGATAGAGTTTGATATGGAGGAATCTGTGCAGTATGATATTTGAAGCCAGAACTTTTCACTTGCAAATTAGGTATGGGTGACTGTTTTTTGCCCTGTGACAGAATTATATCTTTTATATTTTGAAAGACAGAACTTGATGAAAAAATTTATTCATATCTGACTGGACATAGTTTGCCTGCCATGAAGAAATTGCAGTACCAAATCCTTACAGACAAAATAAAAATTAATTTAACTTAATCTTATATAATTCAATTGAGGAATTGAGCATGCACTCACCCACCTATAAGATTGCCATCATATTTTGTTTATATATATATTGTTATATTACATATGAGTTATGCATATTTTATTCGAGTGCTACAAACATATTTCTGTCAGTATAATTTCATGACTTTTATCCATGAAATTAGGTGAACCATGACTCTGACATCCTCATTTGTAAACTGCAGATTGTTCAAGGATTCTGTGACAAAAACAAGAAAAATTCATCTGATTTAGATTCTGAGTCTGACCATAGAATGTTATAATATCTCAAAAGTTACTTCAATTGAAGCAAATGTTGGATTAGATGCAGGGGAAAAAAGTTTGATATTGATGGATATTTTTATATAATGCTTTTGAAAGAACTGAAAAATCCATGTCACTGGCCATATTTAAGGAAAAGCACAGCAAATATCAATAAACTTTAATTTTTTAAACTAGGGGGCTCTGCCCCCTGCTCGCTACGCTCACCAATCCCCCGCGCAATCATTTCACAATTGAATTCGGTATCATGAAGCAATCCCTATTTTCTAGCCAACCCCAGATGTCCCCCGTTTCCATTCTTGATCGCATCACGATCCCTTATTTTCTATGCATTCAATTTTTAGATTCCACTTTGTAAAAATGCGCTCCACCCCAACTCCTGACAATTTTATTTCCTTATCTCCAAGCACATAATCATTAGAGTTTGCAGAGTTTCATAATTATAAGAATTATAAAATATAAAACTATATATAAATAGTGTTACAGATATTGTAAATAATTTGTGTTTGTGTTAAAAAATAATGTAAATAGTTCAATTAAGCTCTATTCATAAGCTAATATTAGTTTTTGTTGCATTGAAATATCTCAATTTGTTGATTTTCTGCAAGCAAGTAAACCCTATTGGATTTCAATGAGAGCCTATGGAAATCTGGAGAAATACTGGAAATAGCACCAAGTTGTCATCACTTTTGGTGACTAATTTTGGTCACCAAATTTGGCGACAGAGCCGCTCCCCTCTTGGTAACTCTCCTTATAGCGTCAGGAAGCTCTGACCAATCAGATGCGTTTCGTGGTATCTATGCAGATTTTCATTGGTCCATTTCCAAATCGTTACATTTTTATATATATAGAAGGATATATCTTTAATGTGCCAAAAACAAAATAAAGTTAAATACTAGTGGTAGTAAAAATTTAGTTAATTTATAACATTTAAACAAACTTGCATTCAAAATTTGTGATAGGACAAAAGTTAAGGTAAAAAAAATCATGAATTGACATATATATGGCACAGTGATTATTCATTTTAAACGTTCTTTTGTGCATGCATGACTTTTTGAAAATAGCTGAAGCAGATTTTCGGGGAATTTAAACATCATGTATATAGTAAATGATTGTACATAATTGAAGAGACATCTTTCAGTCCATATTCTTAAAAAATGTTTGTTTTATGTTTTTAAAGTATTTCTAATAATTTTTACTTTCTTCTATCTTCAATAGGAGAAAGTATTGTAATCAAAATTGTTTTCAAAGGATTTACACGTTTTAGGGGTCAGAGATCTCAAATAATATGTTTTTACAAAATATCTGTCTGTGTGTCACCATTGTACCATCGAAAAGTGTTGTCTGCCTGCCTGTCTGTGTGTCGCCATTGTAACATCGAAAAGTGTATAAACTTTTTGTGTTTTGTATGTTTTTGGCTATGGCAAGCAGGTCTCCTTCAATTTAGAAATATTCTGCTAGAAGGGGGCGCTGTAATACCGATTTTTGTGCCATTTTCAATATTGTACCGCCAAAAAGTGTATGAAGTTACGCATAGAATTGAACCAAATTGTTTGTGCATGTTTTTGTCTATGGCCAGCAAGTTCTCCTTGAATTTGGAAAAATTCCGCAGGAATGGGGCACTGTGATAGCATATTTTGTATAATTTACTCAATTTTTCGTAGTTCTATTGCCCATTGGCGGCTCGTGCAGTGATGGGACCCACGTCCTGCTAAGCCGGCTATTCGCAAACAGTTGATGAGAACAGAATAAGAAAAATTTTTGATTTTAATAAATGTTATGATCTAGATTAACTTGTTTTCACTCTGATTAATTGACTGAAGCAGAAATTTAAGATGAAAATCAAAGTTGGTATAGCATTGAACACTAATAATATTGAAGTATTAACATGTGTAACTACTTTTTGAAATATTAAGATGTATGAGATAGAAGAAAGTTTTGGGATTGACACATCCAACTAGATATTTTAATAAGCGTTAAAACTTTCAGAAACTTTAACATTGCACTTGGCCGCCTTAAGATTACAGATTTTTTTTCCTTTTATACTATGGATGCAAGAGATGTGTGTGTGTGGGGGGGGGGGGGGGGGAGAATGATTAAAACTATTTAAATGCAAAAGAAAAAAAATTGAACTTATGCACTACTGATATTCATATTTCAAATATAATCATGTAAAGATCATTTTAATTTAGATTATTTACGTAAAGATTATTTAAGTATGAAATTAATATTCTGAATTTAATCTCAAGTTATATAAAATTAGGGATGCACTGAATATTCGGTATCTATTCGGCCATGTTACCGAATCATTCAGTATGCCGAATATTCAGCTTGGCCGAATAGCAAACTATTCGGTATGCCGAATATTCGGTTTGGCCGAATACTTAAAAAAAACTTTTTAAACATATTTTTAAACACCTTATATAACTTCTACGTTTAAGAGTCAACTTATAAAGATATTCAGAATAATTAGAAACAAAATTATATTTAAATAAAGGAGAATGTTTTTACATTATTTATTTGCTGTTTGTTAAGTATTACTTAAGAAAATTAACCAATCACGAGGATTTTCATAGGAATTAATTATGTACAAAGGCAAGTTCCTGAACATTGTCTAGTAAATAATCTGTTTCTTGCTAATATTTTCAGAACAACGTTTACAATCTCTGAAAATGATTGCCCACTCCAAACACCGATCTAGGATACATTTAAAAACTTCCATGCTTAATCAAAGGAAGTAGAGGAGTTATTTTTGTTAAGTTGCCACCATATAAAATTTGAATAGATTGTATTATTTATTTACTTTTACTTTAGTCTCTTCCTTTCAAACAAACAATATGATCCTGTACGATTTTTTCACAATTTCTCTTTTATTTTAAAATGTTTCTTTTAGAATTTAAGAAAATTTTATTCATCTGTTTTAATTCTCGGAAGAATCCATAAAATTTAAAATTTTATTAACTAAAAAAGTTTTATAACTATCCTCATCTTAAATAACTCAAAGCAGATTTTTTTTCAGCATAAAGTTTACTTGAAAAAAGTTCTTGTTTATTAGAATAAAAGTTTCTGTTTTGAATATTATGTAAAATTCTTTTAAAATGTAACATTTTAGTGCCTTTAAACTTTGAAATAAAAAAGTATTCGACAAGCCGAATATTCGGTATTCGGCCTAGCAGTTACTATTCGGCTAGCCGAATATTCGGTATTCGGTTCACCTGTAGGCCGAATATTCGGTATTGGGCCAAAATCACTATTCGGTGCATCCCTATATAAAATACTAGCGCACTTCGCTGGTCGGTTTCTCTAAAAGAACCTTGAATCAAACTAAATATATCTAGCAAAGATGAAATGTGTTTACCTATTTCTTTTTTAGTATGTTTGTTATCTTGAATTTCATGCTTCTACCTAAAATGGATGCTAAGATATGCCAAATGTTCTAAAATTTTTTACCCCCTTTTAACCTCTTCGGGACAGGAGCCTTTTACGAAATTTTTAATCTTTTGTCACCGTTTTTTAAAAACAGAAATTTGTGTCTTCTTGAATCGAGAAAATGCGCTGATTAAATAAGGCAAATTTTACAGTAAAATTTTACTGGTGAGGAAAAACAAGGATTCTGAGCGCTTCATGCGACACGTATACATGTCGCCAGTGTTGAATTCAGGGGGTGGCCCGGGGGGGACATTCCCCCCCGGAGCAGTGAGATGTCCCCCCCAGAAGATTTGAGATTTTGTGTTTTCAATGGTCAAAAAGTGCAATTTCCCCCCCGGAGCCACAAAAATCCCTCCCGGAGAAAAGTGTCTGAATTCAACACTGCATGTCGCTCATCCCCAAGGGGTTACCTCTTAGGGTTCCGTATTGTAATGGAATTCTTTTGAGTGTCCCTGTAATCCCCCACTTTTACCCACCACAACCAAACGGCCTTACTAACACCAGGAGACCAAGGGCTATCTCACCATTACAACTGCATGTGAATGGCGGTAGATGTTCATGGAGAAAAGTCTGTCTTTACCTACAGACAATTGACTTATATATATATATATATATATATATATATATATATATATATATATATAGATTATCCATTTTGTATTACTATTTTTTTTTTTTTTTTAATTCAGACAATTTTACCAGCTTTTGCTATTTTTCCCAAATTTTACCTCGTTTTTGCCACTGCCTTGGCAAAAATATTCCAACCCTAGCTCTAAGTAAATAAATGAAAATTGAATTAAATTAAGAATTATGGACTAAAAAATGGAATCAACATTAAAATATTAAAGTTAATTCTGAAATAAATAAAAATCAAAGAAAATTTGCAAAATATGGAAGCTGTTTAAATAAAGCAACAGACATTCGCTTGTAACTATGATCAACTGAACCTGATATAAGAAAACTGTGCAAAATATGAAAACACAGGTGTCTCAATAAACATTTATGCATTATTTTAAGGGCCTTATTGTTGTTCTCACTAATAATATAAAATCTTTTGTAACACATGGTTTGATTTATTGAACTTTGGTAGAATTTTTATGCGAGTGCAAGGTTTGACAATATCTGGTAGATTGAAGTTGGTTGAGAATAAACTGAGTATTATGGTAAATTCGAAAGTTTTAAAAATGTAATTTTATTGAATGGGTATTGTGCAATCACTTAGATATCTTTTAACCTTACATTCTCTTACCATCTACCCCACCTTTTCCTCCACTCTGTAGCATTACTGCTAAATATCATCAACTTGTAAGGTATGATGTTTGATAAGTCTAAAAGGTGTTGCATTAGAAATATTTTCTAAGAAGGGATCTAGTAAGAAAGGTAGGGATCCACTACTTTATATTATCAATTCTTTCCTTTTTATGTAAAAACTTGTATCTAGCCAGTTTCTATGACTGCTTTTATTATGCTTTTGTAAATACTTAATTTTATAAAAGAAGTCAATTATTCCCTCCCATTTTAGATACAGATAATATATATTAATAAAAGAACAAATCGCTCTGTCTGTGTGTGTGTGTGTGTGTGTGTCTGCGATGGCTAGCGAAATCTACCGCACGTAGAAGTCTGAAATTTCAGGTGAGGTTAGTCTAAGACAGGTCCTGATGCACCTGAGGTTCAGATTTTTAATTTTTTAAGGGCCGGGGCCCCTTTAAATTTTTATGCACTAAATTGTTAATAAAATGTCCCCTTTTTTTCCAATCTTCTTTGTTTTAGGGGACCTATCTCCATTTAGTTTCTCTCGCCTTTCTATTTTCCAGTTATGACCCTGGACCCTTAGGGCCCGTTGCAGGGCCACTTCAAGTTTTTGTGCAAATTAATTATTAATAAACTGCTTTCTTTTAATCCAATCTTCATTTTTGGGATCCTTTTTCCATTTAGTGTTTTTCACGTTTCTACATTTCATATAAGACACTGGGGCCCACTAGGGAACCATAGGGCCTGGCAAGGGCCCCTTGGAATTTTGTGCGCCAAGCATTTTTCACCCCCTAATTTTCTCACCTTTTCAATGGATAATTTTAAAGTTCAGTCTTTGACTCTTCTTCCTGTATCAACACCCTCATATTTTTATTGGGGCCCTAGGGCCCTTTTTTAAACATTTACCCAATCTTTTGTGCATTTATTTAAAATATTCTTACGAATAATTCATACCCTAAGCTTAGTTTTGACTAATTGATGATCTAAAGAGCTATGTACTAAGACATTTTAACATGTTTTCATGTTAGAACCCTGTTTTTAACTGTCAGTTGGCCCCTTTTGGGCCCCCTATTATAGCTACCTTAAAAATAGTCCGATTCACTAGTGTTTTTTTCTATCAACTTCTTAAGTCCTCCAGCTACAACATGAACGACAAAAAAAAATTTCAGACTTCAGCAACCACCAATTTTTAATATTAATCGCCTTATTGGGGCCCTTGGTGTAGCTTATTTAAAAATGATCCGAATTCCTTGCAATTTTCTTTAACATAGTTCTAGTGTCCGCCGATTATTTTAAAAACTACTAAAAATATCTTTATACACAACTACACATCAGATAAGTCCCTGGCCCCTTGGGGACCGGTACAGGGCCCCTTGAAGTTTTTGCACATTAAATTGCCCCCCCGCTTAATCCAATTTTTACTTTCTTCTATCTTTACAAGAAGAAAGTATTGGATTCGTGAAAAATTTCGACTTCCGGATTTCAACGGATTTATACGTTTTAGAATGCCCAGAACACGATTTGATGGTTTTTAGAAAATGTCTGTCTGTGAATCTGTCTGTCACTCTGTGAGTCTGTATGTGACAAAAATTTTGTGAGCGCTCTATCTCAAGAACTAATGCACGGAATTTCACAAAACTTTATATTTAGTTAGATGTTTATATAAACTGGACCTGATTAGTTTTTGGTAAAAATCGCCCAACAGGTGGCGCTGCTATGCGGCATTTTTCACGATTTCTGCAATAGCTATATCTCAAGAACTACAGCACGGATTTTCATAAAACTTCAGATTTAGTTAGTCTAGGACATAGTTTGGTGCTGATTACTGTTTTAAGAAACTCGCCCAACAGGTGGCGCTGCTATGCTGCATTATTCATGATTATCGCAATAGCTCTAACTCATGAAAAAATGCACGAATTTACATCAAACATCAGATTCAGTTAGTTCCTGATATAAATTAGTGCTGTTTATTTTTTGGTGTAAATCGTCCATCAGGTGGCGCTGCTGTGCTGCATTTTTCACGATTCCCATAAGAGCTGTATCTCAAGAACTATTGCACGGATTTTCATCAAACTTCAGATTTAGTTAGTCCTTGACATGAATTGACATGTAAAGTAGTGCTGTTTAATTTTTGGTGTAAATCGCTCAACAGGTGGCGCTGCTATGCTGTATTTTTTGCGATTTTCGCAATAGCTTTATCTTAAGAACTAATGCTTGGATTTTCAACAAACTTCAGATTCAGGTATACCTTGATATCATTTAGTGCTGCTTATTTTTGGTGTAAATCGCTCAACAGGTGGCGCTGCTATGCTATGTTTTTCAGAATTTCCGCTATAGCTCTATCTCAAGAACTAATGCACGAATTTTCATCCAACTTCAAATTCAGATATACTTTGATATGAATTGGTGCTAAATCGTTGTTATTTCTTGCACTATTTAAATGATTTAATTGACGTGATTTATATAGAAGAAAGTTTTGTGATGGCCACAACATACTAATTATTTGTGGAACCCTTTTTCCTTTTAGTTTTTCTCGCATTCCTACATTTCAGTTAAGACCCTGTGGCAACCTATGGTTACGCAGGGCCCGGTCAAGGGCCCTTTAATTTTTTCGTGCGCTATGCATATTTCATCAACTAATTTTCTCATCTTCTCAATGCTTAAATTTTAAAGTTGAGTCTTGGATTCTTCTTCCAGGAACAACCCCTCATATTTTTAATGGGGCCCTAGGGTCTTTTTTAAAGCATTTAATCAATGTTTTGTGCGTTTCTTTAAAAGGTTATTCTAACCATTAATTAATACTATATGCTTAATTTTGACTAATTGAAGATCTAACGCTCTAAGTACTAAAATATTTTAACATGTTTTCATGTGAGGGCCTTTCTTTCAACTATAAGTTGGCCCCTTTTGGGGCCCATATTATAGATCCTTTAAAAATAGTCTGATTCACTAGCTCTTTTTTTCTAACAGCTTCTTAGGTTCTTCAGCTGCTACATGAATTACAAAAAATTTTCAGACTTCAGCTACCGCCAATTTTGAATATTAATCGCCTTCTTGGGTCTATTGGTGCAGCTTCTTTAAAAATTATCCGAATTGCTTGCAATTTTCTTTAACATAGCTCTAGCATCCTCTGATTACTTTAAAATCTACTAAAAATATCTTTATACCCAACTACATGCCACTTAAGTCCCTGGCCTGTTGGGGCCCGGAACAGGTCCCCTTGAAGTTTTTGCACCATAAATTTCTTAATCCGATCTTCATTTCTGGAATCCTTTTTCTATTTAGTAATTCTCCCATTTCTTTATTCCAGTTAAAATCCTAGGGCAACCTATGGTTCCATAGGGCCCAATCCAGGGCCCCTTGAACTTTTTTGCAGCATGCACTTTTCACCACCTAATTTTCTCACATTCTCAAAGCAAAATTTTAATTGAGTCTTACACTCTTCTCCCCGGACCAACATTCTGTTATTTTTAGTGGGACCCTAGGGTCCTTTCCCCCCTTTTTTTCCACATTTCTTTAAAATTTTATTCTAATGATTAATTTATACCTTATGCTTAATTTTGACTATTTTTGAAGATCTAAACTGCTAAGAACTTACATCTTTTAACAACTTTTCATGTTAGGTCTCTGTTCTTTAGTATCAGTTGTCCCTCTTTGGGCCCTTTGTTATAGGTCCCTTAAAAACGGTCCTATTCACTAGCTTTTTTTAACAACTTCTTAAGCCCTCCTTCTACTACATGAATGACAAAAAAATTGTTAGTATTTGAATCTCAATGAAAAAAGGCGTGAGTAAGTTAGATAAAATTGGGACTTACCCGTTCTTCAGGATACTTTTTATTTCGGTGTAAATCCACATTTTGTGTAATCCAATATAGTGGTTTCCCAATGTAATGTGTTAGTTGTCATAATTTTAATCAACCACTTTTTATAACCTCCTTTGAGAAAAAATTGTAGACTATTATATCAAATGAATAAGCAGTG
Source organism: Maratus speciosus (assembly GCA_963932465.1). Lineage (NCBI taxonomy): Eukaryota > Metazoa > Arthropoda > Arachnida > Araneae > Salticidae > Maratus > Maratus speciosus. The sequence continues at coordinate 78,322,559 of OZ010792.1, forward strand.
GTAACACTTTAAGCTATTTAATTCACTTTCTTTAAATTGTGAAAAGAGAGAGCATTTTTCACCCCTCTTCTTTTGAACAACTACATTTTCAGAATGAAAAAATATTTATATTATAAGATAATAAATCAGTAATAATAATTGTAATAGCAATATCATAATAATAATAATAAATCAGTTTAATGTCTATGAGTCACTCAACAAGTCATTATCTTTATCAAGGTTTTCAAGGTTAAATACATTTTTCACATTTGAAAAGATTTATGGCTGAGTTGAATCGACACATTATTTATGTAACTGAGGAAATTACTTTTATCACAGCTAATTAGCTTGATTTATATCCATCAAAAATTTCTCAGGCTTCAGCTACCACCAATTTTGAATATTAATCTCCTTCTTGGGGCCTTTAAAAGCTATCCGATTCTATTACAATTTTCCTTAACATAGTTTCAGCGCCCTCCAGCTACTTTAAAACTTCTAAAAAATTTTCTTATACCCAACTACATTCCAGTTAAGAACCTGGCCCCCAGGGCCCGGTCTTTCTTTATACCTCAGCTACCACTTTTTTCGAACATTAATCTCCTTTTTCAGCATCAACTTACGTTTACTCACTACAGCCATAAATTAAAAATCGCATTGCTTTAAAGCTAACTTTAGATGAGGGATTTCTTCCTTTTATTAAATATCGTGTTAACGTTAAAAGTGATTCATGAAATTTACAGGGGAGGGGTCACCTACCACCGCTTGGTGGCACATTCTTTCCTCGGATTCTAAGGACCCAATTTCAATGGGATTTTTTTCATTCAACTCTGATTACAATTCAGCTACTTTCTGTATTATGAAATTTTACCTTAGACTTCAGTTACTAGCATTTTTAACATTAATGATGCATTGTTTTTTTTTTCTTATTATTTTATTCTATGGGCTTGATTACTACAAGGTTTGGCTCACTGATTGTCTCTGGCACGCGCAGAGCTCTTCCAGTACATGCTGTCGTAGGTAGCAAGGATCCAGGTTATAGGTTCGTTCAGAAAGAAGTTTGTTGGGAACACACTAGATGCTGCTGGAGGCAATGGGGGCCTCCGAAATTCGATTCATTTAAAAGAATTTCAGAAGATATAAAATCATACAAACTTGAGTTTTGTTTAAGGTTATTATTTACAGATCCGGAAAACGCCGGGCGTGTCTGCTAGTAACAGAAATTAATGTTTGAAGTAACAAAATTATAATTCCATAATAACGAAAGGGATTACAATTTAGAAATTATACCATTAATCTTTGAAGCAAAACTAGCAATATTGACAACTCATTTTGAAATTCATATTAACATCTTTATACTAACTGCTGTCATATAAAATATCTATAATCTTCAAATCACTGCCAAAAGTGATTTTCTTGAAATCTTGGTGACTAGATTCATGGTTTACAAATTAAAGTAGGGGTAATTCTGTTCCGAAAGTTTAAAAAAATCGGTCATCAATCCGAAAATTCGAACACAAAAAATATCGCGAATTTCGACAAATGGTCGCAGAAGAAAATCAATTTCGTCAATAGTTCGTAAAAAAATGGACAATTTCATCAAAGATTGGCGGGAAAACGCGAATTTTGTCAAAGGATCGCGAAAAAACCGCAAATTTCATTAAAATGTCGCTAAAAAACCTGCAAATTTCGCTAAAATACCGCAATTTTCGTCTAAAAATCGCGTTAAAAACCGCAAATTTCGTCTAAAGATCGCGTTAAAAACCGCAAAATTCGTCAAAAGATCGCGAAAAAATCACAAATTTCGTCTAAAAATGGCGAAAAAAACTTCAAATTTCGTCTAAAGATCGCGAAAAAACCCACAAATTTCGTCAAAAGATCGCGAGAAACTAAAAATTTCCGCCAAAACGCGAAAAACCACGAATTTCTGTAAAAAATCGCAAACAAATTTCGTCCAAAATTTGCGAAAAAACTGTAAATTTTGTCAAAAGACCGCAAATTTCGTCTAAAAATCACGAAAAGACGCAAATTTCGACAAAAGATCTTGAAAAAACGTGAATTTCGTCAAACAGGTACAGAAAAAACACATAGTGTCCCCCCCTTTCCAACCTTTCAGAAAATTTGCTGTGAATTTCAGAATTTTTTTTTTTTACTCAGAATAACACCTGAATTAAAGATTTTGAACTTTTTATATCATTACTAGGGGGCTCTGCCTCCTGCAAGCTACGCTCGCCAACCCCCGTTCAGACACTGTAGAATCTAAAAGGACGCTAATCTGATCGGTTTTAAAAAGATTAGAGAAGATTGAATTATACTGAAAAAAACCTGTAGCGATCTCCCTGTAAACGGGTTTCCATTCAATTCCCTTTGATTGCAAAAATGTAAGGTAGAATCAGTTGCTATTAAGACATCCAATGGTGTTTTCGTGTTTGGTTAAAGAAGATCAGTTAAACATTTGAAAAGAAGCTAAAATAAAATTAATTAAGTAAACAGAGTCTTTGTCTCTCGGTATTTTTTAACAGCTTTATAAAACGATTGACATAATACAATTTACCACAATTACTAAAATTTGCTGCTTTAACCCCTTCACGGGCGGTGGTTCATTTTTGGACCACTTAATTTTAATTCTTAAAATGCCACATTAGCACCAGAATATTGGGATGAAAATTTCCCTTTTATTAAGAAAGTGAACAAAAGCATTTTTATATTTCGAAATTTGTTTGTAAATTCTGGTGCCATTCACTGATTTCAAGATTTTACGAATAGAAATGCCTCGTCCGTGAAAGGGTTAAATGCATATTAATGTATTTATTATTTTAAAGTTTCCTTTCCCTTTTAATATTCACGTGTAAATATAATTTTCAAGACATAATTTTCAATATTTTCCTGCTTTTAACACATACTCATTTAATAGTAATTTTAAAGTTTTTTTTTCTGTTTTTAATAGTCACGTGAAAATAAATTTTTAATCGTTAGGAAATCTTATTCTTTGCGCTGTCTTTAGAATTGAAAACAATTTCTACAATAATAGCATAAGCCATGTGACTATCATCAACAGCTTCAGGCGAATCCCTTCGCTTTTTATATTCCAGGCAGCCATTTTGGTACTTTAATGTTAACCAGCCACAGGTGTGATAAGTCGCCGAATATTATTCTATCGCCATTATTTCGTTTATATTATAATAGTCCAAGTCATGTAACTGCCATAAACAACGAGCTGATTCTGTCGCTTTTCATAAGAAAGGTTTCCATTTTGATTAAAGAATCAAAATTATTTTTTCGAATAAAACTACATAAAAGTTGCCAAGATCGCAAAGAATTCCTGGTACTTTTATATTAGCCAGGTGAAAATCTCGCCAATAGCTTTTTTTTTTTAACTCGCCAGTTAGCATTTTTTTATATTTTGAGTGGTAAATTAAAGCGGTGCTACTTGGTTATCCCATCGACCAAAAATCTGTCACCAAACTACAAGATTAAATGCCAATAATGGTTGATCGTAAATGTCACATTCACTTGACTTTAAGGAAGTTACACATGTTCACGCCATCAAGTGATTTTTATTTTGACGTTTTATTTGTATTTTTATTAATGTTATACTAATTTATTTGTTCTTTTGTTATTTAAAATAAAAAAAATATGTCAATTTGTATAATTTGGCTATTTATATAATTTGGCGAAATTGGTCGACGGGAGAAGTTATTAAGAAGAACATTAAAACGTTGCTTTGAAGTGGAAATTAAATCTCATGATTTGTTGCATTGTCACATACGCACCGGGTTTGGCGTAATTTTTTTTTTACGACAATTTGGCGAAAACCTCGTTTTCAAATATCTGTTACATATGTATTTTTAAATTATTTTCTGTTATTTTTAAAATGAAATAACTATAAATAAAAAAAAAAATTAATAACTATAGAACAAAACAATTTATAACATTTTGTGTAAATAAAAAGAAAATAAATTCAAATAAACATTTATTAATAAATAAGCAATAATATCCGGGTCACCATGTTAGGCAAAATAAAGCAATTTTTGGCGCCAATTAGGTACCCCGTTGCATATATGACATCTGTGTCTAATATTTTTCTTTTCATTTTGTTTTAAAAAAAGAATGAAGTAAAAGTAATTTATTTTAAAGGTTTCAATTTTAAATGAAAGTTTTGTATTAAATAAAATGATAATGAAATACAAATTGAATTATGAATAAAAGTAACATGATGCATTTCTTAGCATACATTTAAGGGAGGCCAAACTCATCGCCAAATTAATTTAAAATAACCTTTTCTAAAATATAAAAAAAAAATATCTGTTATGATTAAAATTTGAGTTGCCATCATTAGAAAAAAGGATTTAAAATTAGAAAAAAATTAATATTTCAAAAACTAATTCTAATTTTAAAATTCTAATACCAGTTTTGAGATCGTGGATCAATGCAGATTTTTGGTGTTAATTTCATCGCAAAGTATTCCATATTTTAGGAGAAATCGCCGTGAAACGTAATCAGTTGTTTAATCAGTCATTTCATAGAATCGTTACATAAATTCGTTTCAATTCAGTTGTTTCATTAGGATTTTATATATATACTAGGGGGCTCTGCCCCCTGCAAGCTACGCTCGCCAACCCCGTTCAGACACTGTAGAATCTAAAAGCATGCTAATCTGATCGCTTTTAAAAAGATTAGAGAAGATTGAATTATACTGAAAAAACCTGTAGCGATCTCCATGTAAACGGGTTTCCATTCAGTTCCCTTTGATTGCAAAAATTTAAGGTAGAATCAGTTGCTGTTAAAACATCCAATGGTTGTTTTCGTATTTGGTTAAAGAAGATCATTTAAACATTTGAAAAGATGCTAAAATAAAATGAATTAAGTAAACAGAGACTTTGTCTCTCGGTATTTTTTAACAGCGTTATAAAACGATTGACATAATACAATTACTAAAATTTGCCGCTTTAACCCCTTCAAGGGCGGTGGTTCATTTTTGGACCACTTAATTTTAATTCTTAAATGTTACATTAGCATCAAAATATTAAGATGAAAATTTCCCTTTTATTAAGTAAGTGAAAAAAGCATTTTTGTATTTCGAAATTTGTTTGTAAATTCTGGTGCCATTCACTGATTTCAAGATTTTACGAATAGAAGTGCCTTGTTCGTGAAAGGGTTAAATGCATATTAATGTATTTATTATTTTAAAGTTTCCTTTCCCTTTTAATATTCACGTGTAAAAACAATTTTCAGGACATAACTTTCAATATTTTCCTGCCTTTAACACGTACTCATATAATAGTAATTTTAAAGTTTTTTTTTTTTTTTCTGTTTTTAATAGTCACGTAAAAAAAAAATTTTAATCGTTAGGAAATATTATTCTTTGCGCTGTTTTTAAAATTGAAAACAATCTCTATAATAATAGCCTAAGTCATGTGACTATCATCAACAGCTCCAGGTGGATCCCAGGCCCGTAGCCAGGTGGGGGCCAGGTCGGGCAAAGCCCGACCTGGAAAATGTTTTGCCCGACCTAGCGCATTCCGATAAAAAGATTAAATTTCCAGCTTTCCCCCACTTCTTGTCCAACCTAGAATGAAGCTCGACATTCTGATCATTTTTTCACTCAGTATTTCCCTTTAAAAAAATTTATGTAATACAACATCAAATTTTCATTTTCCCATGCCAGACCTTGCCCTCTACCCATAAATTTCCTTTCTAGACCTGAAACAAAAGTAGCAAAATTTCATTTATAAAGCTTTTTTTCTCTCCCTCTTTAACAGACCTGTCGAAAATTGCTCCATTGTGCGTGCCTCGCTTTTTCACTTTGCAGAAATTATCCCATACCGCTTCAACAACAAATCGGGTTTACCTTAAATCCCTAAAGCTTGCTTTCTTTATACAATTGTCACCATATGTAATTTATCGTTAGGAGGCGGGGTTGAAACCAAAGGCTTCTGAAACTAATCTTGAAGCAACCCACAATACTGTTTCCTTAACTTTAATTTGATGTAAATGCTTCTTTCGTGGAAACTTGGTCCAACTACAACAAACTCCAAAGGACACTCCCCCCCCCCCCCCCCCCCATGTGAAAATACAAAATAGATAATGGAAGGTCTGCCCTTCATCTCTTCGACTGTCTCCCATTCCACTGAAATTTTTAAAAAAATGTCGCTTCTAAAATAAACCAATCATTATTTCAAATTTAAACAATACAATATGTCAGGTTACTTACGATTTTACAAATCCAAATTTATTACTTACTGACACATTCATAAAGCCATTTTTATTCTTAAATTAAAAAATGTTACAGATGTTTTTATTAATGAACGAAGAAACTGAATGCATTGTTTAATACTTTTTCTTAAAAGCAAATCAGTTTCCAAAGTGGTCGTCAAAGTTGCCAATATAAGCCAATTTTTGCAAGGCGATAGCCTGATACAGACCATCATAAGATAGAAATCAATTACAACTCAAAGTGTAATGCATTTATTGAAAAGTGAAAAACGGTATTCGATTCCAATTCCTAATTAAAAGAAATGCATTTTATTTACGTTATGCCCAGGGCTGTAGGAAGGTCTTTCGAGGCCACCCACAAACTTTTTTTTCATGTCTCCCCCCTCTAAGATTTTGGAGAAATATCTATATTCAATTTTGCTATCTGAGTTCTATTTTATAACAACACCAGAGGAGCTTCACTAGTTTATTTTTTCAAAATGAAACTCAAATTAAACGAATTTAGAGTTGGGTTGAACTGCTTTCGCAATGTGCGTACACCCATTGGGGCTATGCCGGCTCAGATCTCGAATCAAACAAACCTTCAATTATTGTAAATTTTTATTTCGACCCGGATTAAATTAAAATGTTCAACATTTTGTTTATGGTGTTGCAGTAACAGATTTGATATTCTTATAACATGAATTTAATCAAAGCACTAGCAAAATTTAACTGAGAATTCCCCCGTTTAGAAAAACAATATAAAAAAATCACTGCAAAATGCGAAAGGATGCCAAAAATTGATAAAGATATTTCGAAGTTCATAGCGAGCAAAATTTACTATATTGTGCTAAAAGATTGAAACCGGATTTTTTATTTACGAATGTTAAAAAAATTACCAGAAACACAGCTAAAAATTCTCGAAAAATTCAAAAATAGCAAAGAACAAAATTTGTCAAAAAAAAAAAAAAAAAAAAAAAAAATCAAACTGAATTCCTTTTGCAAATGAACCTTCACAACAAACCCCCAAATATTGCACATAAATAAAAAAATATAGAAGTCTTTTCGTATTCTCTGTTTTTTTTTTTTTTTTAGTTTGGCAATTCCATTTGCATGGCCCAGACAGATTTTTTTAAGCAGAAAATACTCACTTATAATAACTTTTTTTCTGCTTTGAACGGTGCCTTTTATTATATATATATATATATATTTAGAGATTTACTAATTCCAAAAAAATTACCTTTGGGATGTCGTTTTCATATTTTTCAGTTTTCTCCAATTTAAAATTGTCACCCAAGTGTTCCGGATAGAAATTGAAAAAGAAAGGCTTCGGATAGACAGTACCTTTCTGTGGGCAACGAAGATGGGTTTCTTACTAGATAATAATAAAGACATACAGAGTCTTTCTGTCGATTTTTTTCTTTTTCTCTTTTAGTCTGACCAGATGTTTTTCTGTTCACGACGAGATTTGACAGGAATGATACCTGTATGCCTTAAATTATACACATCGAAATAGATTTTTTTTTAAATTAAATTTCTAAATTTAATTTTTTATGCTATTTTTAGTGTTTTTTCGAGTTTTTTGCTTTTTCCTCCACATTCATAAAAGGAATCCATTTTCAATCTATCTTTCCATTTTAGCCGAATATAGTAAAGTAGTCTTCTGCGATTTTTGAATATTTCACGAAGTCTTTTATGTAATTTTTAACTTTCTTTCGCGTTCCGACAGGATTTTTTTATATTAGTAAAAGGAGTCAGGTTTCGATCTTTTAGCCACAAGTACAAAATTTTGCCCTCTGCAATTTTTGAATTTTTTGCAAACTTTTTATGCGATTTTAAACGCTTTTCCCGTTTTTAAGCTCCTGTGATTAGAAGAGATTTTTCTCATATTTGAAGAAATTTTCGTCTTTTGAAAATTTCTAGAAATTTTGATCTTTGATTCGCGACTTTTTCGCGTTATGAAGGAAAAAATACTAATGCGTAAGTTCAGTTTCTAATTATGAAAAGTACAATGCAACACAGTTGACGGAACACTATTGGGATTTGATTTGATGAAACTGCATCTTTATATTGAAGGATGTTGGGTAATTTTTACGTTAGATTGGTGACTTTCTATATTTTTGCGAAAAATGGGCAAATCAAAGCATTTTTTTTTTTTTTGCGTGTGTGTGTGTGTGTTTGAACGGAAAAAAACCTCCAGTCCACTGATTTATTTATTTTTTTTTTTTTTTTGAGAATGTAAAAGGAATCCGGTTTCAATCTTTTATCCCAATATAGTAAATTTTGCCCTGTGCGGCGTTTTATTCGCTTTCCACGGAGGGTTTTATTTATTTATTTATTTATTTATTTATTTTTTTTTTGTACATTCCTAAAAGGAATCAAGTTTATCGTTTGCAATTTCTGATTTTTTTTTTACAAACCTTTTATGTGATTTTTAGAGTATTTTTTAAAATTCCGCATTCAGTCTTTTGGCTCGATATAGACAAATTTTGCTCTCTGCGATTTTTGAATTTTTGTCCAATTTTTTATGCGATTTATACCCTTATTTTCGCGTTTTGCGAAGCCCTTTTGGCAAGTTTTTCTGAACCGAAGAATTATCCAGTAGATTTTGCTGCTGTCATGATTAAGATGAAGGTGGGAAAATAATAAATTGGCTCCTGTAGCAAGATGAACGACGATGCTGGAAAATTTAACTTTTACCTGGAGACTATCATTTTTATGGAAATAAAAATTTACAATAATTCAAGAATCAGATTGGTATATTCCGAACGGGTTTACGCTGTTGAAGGCAGTGGGGCCCCCAAGGGGAATCCCCCCCCCCCTTTTCAAAAAAAGGTTCATTTTGAAAAACCAACCGGCAAAGCAAGTGAAGCTTAGCTAGCAGATTTAAATAATTACAGAATATGATTTATATATAATTAACATTAGTAATTTATCGAGAGAAGAGAGATGAAACGTTAAAAAAGAAACAGGTTGAACGTAAGGGAATAGGTAGCAAAGGCATGGCACAAAAATGCCTGCTTACTGGGACCCCAACGAGATTAAAAAGCACATTTTTTTTTAAACATTTGAATAACAATAATGAAGTTTAAAAGTTTTGAATCTTGGGTTCCAACTTTTCCTCCATTTAATATGGACCCTAAAATGACATTTTAAAAACTATTTAGAACTTGCAAAATTTCTTTCATCTGGGCACCTTTAAAAAGAATGGTGGCTGTAGAAAGAAGTCCATATCTGTTTTGGTTGAAGAAAGTAATAGTATTAAGGAGGTTTTGAACCTGATTGAGACTCCCAACGAAATTAAAAAGCACATTTTTTAAACATTTGAATAAAAAAGTGGCAGCTACAAGTTTTGAATCCTGGGTTCCAACTTTTCCGCACTTTCATAGGCCCTCCTTCCCCCCCCCCCCCCCCCCCAAAAAAAAAGACGTTAAAAAAAATTTAGAGCATGCAAAATTTCTTTCATCTGGGCACATTAAAAAAAATGGTGGCTAGAAAGGAAGCACATTACCTGTTTTGGTTGAAGGAAGTAATTGTATTAAGGAAGTTTTGAAGCTCATTGGGACCCCATTGAGATTAAAAAGCATATTTTTTAAACATTTGAATAAAAAATATGGGGCCTAAAAGTTTTAAATCTTGACTTCCAACATTTCTTTATTTTTATAGGGCTCCCCCAAAAACACAATTCAAACAAAATTTAGAGCCTGCAAAATTTTTTTCATCGCCTTTAAAAAGAACAGTGACTATAGAAAGAAAGCACAAATTTTTTGAAGGAAGTAATGGCATTAAGAAAGTTTTGAAACTTATTGGGGGGGGGGGGTCCCAATGAGATTAAAAAGCATATTTTTTAAACATTTGAATAAAAATTTTGGCCTAAATGCTTTGAATCTTGGGTTCCAACTTTTCCTCACGTTTACAGAAGGCCCTAAAAAAGACAATTCAAAAATAATTTAGAGCCTACAGAATTTCTTTCATCTGGGCACCTTTAAAAAGAACGGTGGCTGTAGAAAGAAAGTGCATATCTGTTTTGGTTGAAGGAAGTAATAGTATTAATGAAGTTTTGTACTTTTGGTTTCATCTTTTTCTCCCATTTATAGGACCCCCACCACCCCCCAAAAAAAGACTAAAGTACCATTATATTTTAAAAATAGAATTTGAGCTTTCAAAAGCTCTTCCATCTGGGCACCTTTATAAAGAATAGTGGATATAGAAGGAAAGCGCATATCTGTTTTCTAAATCTGACCAAGATCTTTGACAAAAAATGAATTTGGATAAAACAAATTAAAATGTTATTAAAAATAATTATAAAAGTTAAGACATTATTCGACTCAATGGTACAATAACTTACTACTGGGCCCCTGGCTTTGCTCCCCCCCCCCCATTTGGGGGGGGTATGGGAGACTATTCCTACGGCCCTGGTTATGCCAAATATCTTATTTAACTTTAATACATTTTTATTATGTCTCTGAAGAAACTTTAGAAATTTCTTACTGACTTTAGAAATATGTTATATTTTAAATGAAAAAAAATTCCCTAAACTGCAATGCATATTTTTGAAGAACTACGAATAAGAGAATGAAGAAAAAAATGAAGAAAATAAAAAAATGAAGAAATAACTACGAATAAAAAAATGAAGAAATAATCTGCCACCCCTGGAAAAATCTTTGCCCTACCTGGAAGTATGGTCTAGCTACGGGCCTGGTGGATCCCTTCCCTTTTTATATTCCAGTCGGCCGTTTTGGTACTTTAATGTTAGCCAGCCACAGGTGTGATAAGTCGCCGAATATTATTCTATCCCCATTATTTCGTTTATATTATGATAGTCCAAGTCATGTAACTGCCATAAACAACGGGCTGATTCCTTCGCTTTTCATAAGAAAGGTTACCATTTTGATTAAAGAACCAAAATTATTTTTTCGAATAAAACTACATAAAAGTTGCCATGATCACAAAGAATTCCTGGTACTTTTATGTTAGCCGGGTGCAAATCTCGCCAATAGCTTTTATTTAACTCGCCAGTTAGCATTTTTTTTATTTTTCGAATGGTAAATTAAAACGGTGCTACTTGGTTATCCCATCGACCAAAAATCTGTCGCCAAACTATAAGATTAAATGCCAATAATGGTTGATCGTAAATGTCACATTCACTTGACTTTAAGGAAGTTACACATGTTCACGCCATCAAGTGATTTTTATTTCGACGTTTTATTTGTATTTTGTTAATGTTATACTAATTTATTTGTTCTTTTGTTATTTAAAATAAAAATAAAAAAATGTCAATTTGTATAATTTGGCGAAATTGGTCGATGGGAGAAGTAATAACATTAAAATGTTGCTTTGAAGTGGAAATTAAATCTCATGATTTGTTGCATTGTCACATACGCACCGGGTTTGGCGTGATTTTTTTTTACAACAATTTAGCGAAAACCTCGTTTTCTAATACCTGTTACATATGTATTTTTAAACTATTTTCTGTTATTTTTAAAATGAAATAACAATAAATAAAAAAAACAATAACTATAGAACAAAACAATTTATAACACTTTTTGTAAATAAAAAGAAAATAAATTCAAATAAACATTTATTAATAAATAAGCAACAATAGCCGGGTTACCACGTCAGGCAAAATAACACCATTTTGGCACCAATTAGGTACCCCGTTGCGTATATGACATCTGTGTCTAATATTTTTCTTTTCGTTTCGTTTTAAAAAAAATGAAGTAAAAGCCATTTATTTTAAAGGTTTCAATTTTAAATGAAAGTTTTGTATTAAATAAAATGATAATGAAATACAAATTGAATTCTGAATAAAAGTAACATGATGCATTTCTTAGCATACATTTAAGGGAGGCCAAACTAGTCGCCAAATTAATTTAAAATAACCTTTTCTAAAATATGAAAAAAAATATCTGTTATGATTAAAATTTGAGTTGCCATCATTAGAAAAAAGGATTTAAAATTAGAAAAAAATTAATATTTCAAAAACTAATTCTAATTTTAAAATTCTAATACCAGTTTTGAGATCTGTGGATCAATACGGATTTTTGGTGTTAATTTCATCACAAAGTATTCCATATTTTAGGAGAAATCGCCGTGAAACGTAATCAGTCGTTTCAGAGAATCGTTACATAAATTCGTTTCAATTCGATTCATTAGGATTTTATAGATATAGGGTAGATAACAATATGTCCAGACCTTCCTGCCTAGTTATTATAAGCTATAAAATTTTTATTGTAAGCAACAAAATGTTAATATTGCAGGAGACATTTCTAAAAATTTTATTTACCTCTGCTCTTAATTGACATTTTAATTTTTTTTTCTTTATGGTTTTCTAGCCACATAAAATAACTGTTTTAAAATTTGCATTATATTTCGTTTAAAATAGCATCATTTGCTACTTGTTCAATCAAATCTCATTTTCTCAAAAATTGTTGCTTACAATATTTTGGTAGGAAGGGCTCTCAATGTATTATTGGTGTGACAAATTTATGATACATACCTGCATGAAGTACTAAATACCATAGAACTAATTGAAGCTCTTGCTTTGGAAACAAGTGATTCAGATTTTGAAGATACAAACAGCAGATTTGCCAATTTTGAATGAGCAGCATACCTAAGGCATTTGCAAATTAGCTTCTTTTTCTCAAAGTCTTCAGTCTGTAAAAAATAACTATTTGCATTACAAAAGGTATGATATTTATGAAATCCCTTATCAAAATTGTACATGTGGCAGATTTTAAAGTCAATAAAAGAGCATTAAAACGCTATTCACAATGAATTGTCTACTGATTTCATAAACTTGAATATAAAATTGTCGACTAACTATTTTATGCTTTGACCAGTGGTCATACATACAAAGGCCAGCCAAATCCCTAATACTTATGTACCTAGATTTTAAAAGTCAATTCTGAAGGAGAAAAATGGCAAAAATTATTTGGGCTTTCATTACTTTTGTAAATATGAGAAGATTCTTATCTTACTTCCTTTGAAGGCTGTTTCATGACATACATACATAAGAAAGATTTATTATTATACAGGTAGTATTATTCATTGTGTAAGATACAATTCTCCATTTTCTATTGTTGTATACTTCAATTAAATCAGTAAAGCCATTAAATTTTGCTTTGCAATAATTTAGGAATATTAGGAGTTGCAAGTACACCTTGGAAACCTTTTCACTACTAAGGAATTTCTAAGAACGCTGTATACATCTTGTATAGATGAAATTTAATTAGTTTTCAATTTGATGTTCCTATCTGGGAAAACTGGCCACATAAAGATCAAGAAAAAATATTACAATATTTCTAAGGAAAAATTAATAAGTCTAATGTTTCCAAACAATTCAGATATCTTGCACTATTTCTAAAGAAATACAGTATTTATTTGCAAATTTTAAACACTTTTTTTCCACTATTTATTCGGTTTCAAAAGTAGGGGTAGCTAAAAATGCATGAGTTTTTATAGTATTAATTTTTCTTGAAGGCCAATTTAGAGTAAAAAGAGAAATGATTATCAATAAGATGAATGTAACATTGTAACAAATCAATAATTCAGATTAAACAAAATCTTCCCAATAGGAGCCGAAATGCATGATTCAACCAATCAGAGTCCTACGAAACAATGTCCTTTCATTGTAAATATGCCAGTAATGTAAAATTTAGAAAAATGTACATAGTTTTAATATTGATTGTTTCTGTAAATAATACTGTTATAAAATAAAATGCTTTATAGCAGTAATAGAGCGATAATTTATTGTTATATCAAGTTGTACACAACCCAGGTAGCACAAAGATATAGGCCAATGTCCCAATCAATATTGGCCGATATCTCGAAAGTCACTGAATGTCAGACGTCAAATTTACAATATCTGCCGATATTCACAGATATAACTTAAAATTAGTTTTAAAAGAAAGCATCCAAACGAATTTTTTGCATTACTTATAACATTATAATGTGTAAACAGTATTCTAAACAATAAAATTTAACAATTTTATTATTTTTAGAAAACTTGTATTTTTAATGCCTTATTTTTGATATTTTATTTACATTGGCCAATGTCGTAAAAATGATATTAGTATTCCAACATTCAGAGATATCTGCCGATATCTCGAAAGTCACTGAATGTCAGACGTCAAATTTACAATATCTGCCGATATTCACAGATATAACTTAAAATTAGTTTTAAAAGAAAGCATCCAAACGAATTTTTTGCATTACTTATAACATTATAATGTGTAAACAGCATTCTAAACAATAAAATTTAACAATTTTATTATTTTTAGAAAACTTGTATTTTTAATGCCTTATTTTTGATATTTTATTTACATTGGCCAATGTCGTAAAAATGATATTAGTATTCCAACATTCAGAGATATCTGTCGACATTCGTAAAAACAATATCATTTTTCAGACATTTAAAGATTTCTGTCGACATTTAGCATATCTGACGAAGTTTGTAATCTTGACCAAAGTGAATGGAAAGTTCTGAAGCATCGCCCATTTTTATAGTTTTCGTTGGCCATGAAATTTGCATTATATAAAAATTTTCTGTAGAAATCTATAGTTATTTATATATATATGTATATATTTGAAAAAAATTACATAGAAATCTATTGAGATTGGTATGGAAATTTTCTGTAATACAATTTATATAGAAATTTATAGAGATTGCAAAATAGAAAAATTTCTCAAGGAAAGCATTTCATATTAAAATCTATTGACAGTGCTAATAAAAACTTAATAAGGAAATCTGTAATTATTGCTCTAGAATTATTTGTATTTAAAATAATAATGTAGTGCCTATAACGATGTTAAAATATAACAATTGTTAGTTTTATAAAAAAAAAAAAAGAAAGATGCTTTTTTTATTACATAAAGTTTTTCAATAAAAAAGAGATCAATTTATGTATTTTTTAATCGATACTATGTTTATCTTTTTAAAATGCTCTTGAATTTCAGACTTTTAAAATAATTTTATTTTTTATTATAGAAAGAATACAAGTTTAGTTTCAAAAGTAGATCATTAATTTTCAACATAATTTCTTTTTAAATTTCTAATAAACTTAATAATAAAAAGTGATATTTAAATAAATATATGTTTTAAAAAAAAAAAAAAAAAAAAAAAAAAAAGTTGGTTGTGATTGAAAAAGTATGAGATAATTCAATTATAATTTTGTCAGACTTATTTTCGCCACTAACATAAAAATCTACTCCCACCACTTTTTATTGAAAGTTTCTTATTATTACAATTTTAGTAACTTTTTTTACTTTAATCTTTGATAAGACTAAAAATCTCTTTGAACATCAACTTCTAGCTCAATGAAAAGTATACGTTCACCGCATTTGCATATTCCAGTTGTTGGGATTTGAAAAAGAAGTTAATGTCTAAAAAGTTACAATTTTAATACAGTATGGGATCCGTTATCCGGAAACCCCGTATCCAGAATGCTCCGAAAACCAGAATGCAAAATGATAGCGGAAAAATAATTTGTTTAATTTCTAAAACGTAAAAACTGAAGATATATTTTACGTCAAGCATGGGGATACAACAGACAATACACTCAACCATGAATGATACAGTATGTGGTCATCTGCAATTTTTTTTTTTTTTTTTTTTTTTTTTGGTGTAAATGAGCATGAAGTTGAAGATTTTAAAATTTCCAAGGAGAAGGAAATTATTACAGATCTACTGGACTAAGCTAAAGAACTTTCATGATCAGAAGCTTAATTGCTGGATCAAGTCAAGAGTCAGTGGAAGACTGTCTAATTGCTGATGACAATACTCCTGTAAGTCATCAGATGACTGGCAGTGAGATTTGTGACATAATGACAAATGATATGCCTAATGGAAGTGATGATAATGACCAGCAGAATGAGGTGGGTGAAAAAATTTCAAATGAACTATTGATATTTTTCAACTGAACAACTGATTTGTTTCAATCAATGCAACAAAGAATCTACTTCCTTGAACAGCAGATCATTACAGTATACAGAAGCAATTAGAGCGAGAGACACACTATAAGCAATCAGTCATAATAAAAATGTTCTAAAATTCCAAGTGAAAGAATTCTTCTCTCAAGTCTCATATGTTAATGTAATTTTTTTAAATTTGAATTGTAATTTACAAAGTTTTTTATTTTGTGTAAATAAGTTGTTAAATTAACAAATTTGTAATTATGTGTAAGTAAGTAAGTAAGCAATTATGTATTTATACATATTATTCATATTTTATGCATTTCATATTGTTATTTTGCACTATTCTTAATACTTATAGTAAAGTGTTCCGAATTACGGAAAAACCCCTTATCCAGAATACCTCAGGTCCCAAGCATTCTGGATAACAGATCCTATACTGCATTTAAAATGTTATTCTGGAATATTGGAAAAATATATCACTCAATGTCAGATAATGATATTCAGCAATGACAGAAAAAGATATCGCTTAATGTCGCAAACTGATATTCAGAGATGTTGGGAAATATTGACCAACATTGCCAAATATCAAAAAATGATATTCGTGGAATATCTTTTTAGGGGGTGTCATTTAATGTTGGCCAATATTACATTTTGATATTGGCCAATATCTTTGTGCTACCTGGGAAAGCTAATTTTATCTTCCCTGCTGGCAATGGACCTTATGCATACAACCTGAGGTTGAGGCTAAAATTCGTCTGCTGGTGGTATTTAGTATAGAAGTCTATGGAGTGTGAGTTATTAATGCTTGTTTGTGAAAACTAACACAAAAAAAAATCTTTGTTGTAGCAGCATATACTTATATTACAATATAAATTCAAAATGTTGTTCTGTATGCGAAAAAATTTCCTAAATTTGCAAATTTTCCATCTAAATATATGCACTCAGCCTGAGTCAAGGCTAAAGTTGTCTACTAGCGGTGTTTGTGCCTGTGCATACTGGCATCTTAGAGGTGCAGTGGCTAGAATAACAGATCAACATGCCCCCAGCTCTGACATGCATAAAGTCCATTGAGTTTAAAAGGAAAATACTTTTTTTTCCTTTGTCACAAAAAAGTTGAAAAATGATTTAGATACCAAATCAGTTGACTGATTTGTACAAAAATGAATACTCCTTAAGCAATAGAGGTCTGTAACATATTCAGTAAATAGAAGCTCGATCAAAAGCATAGTTTGGACACAATTGTGTTTATTCACACTCATACATGTAGATAAACTGAGTCGGAGGCTTAAACACAATGAAAAAAACTTAATTTTTCACACAACTTTTTAATTACTCTCGACTATATAAAACGTTTAAATACAATCACTACACAGATAAAAACATTAATAAAAAACATATTAAAGATTATTAGAAGATTTGCTATCTGACAGGGACATCGTCCCATCCTTTTATCTATTTCTCTATTCCAGAGAGACACATCTCTCTAGCCTCGACACAACTACATCGACATGTTCAAAAATGTGTTCGCAGATCCTACCAGATACTTTCTGCTGCGTTGCACGTTACGGATGGGCCTCACTTGCTCTTTACACCCTTAGCTTCATTTTCTTTGAGAGAATTTTACTCCTACATACATACATAGTGAGATATAAAAAAAAACCACTCACCAAAAACAAACTCTGGACCAACATTTGCATACATATGGAATCATTGCAAAAACATCAAAAACGAATTTAGGAAACCTCAAAATGTAAAAAAAATACCAATATTTCTATAATCGGGGTGTTATCCTAGTTATAATACTTTCCATAATTTATTATGTGTATAGAAAGTAAAGATTTTCAAAAAAATCTTAAATTTCAAATGAAAATCAAATTTCAAATTATTTTTGCTTAAAAGGTGCAAAGGCCAACCTAGTGAAAAAGGCCGGGACTCGAACCCGGCCATCAGTATAGCGCACTGACGTTCTACCGACTAAACCACATGGAACGATACCCAGCCTGGAACTTCTCACTATTACAGGTTGGCAAGGCTACAAACGCAGCACAAGATGGAATATAGTGAATATATAATGTATATCTCAATAATAGTGAGAAGTTCCAGGCTGGGTATCGTTCCATGTGGTTTAGTCAGTAGAATGTCAGTGCGCTATACTGATGGCCCGGGTTCGAGTCCCGGCATGGAATCTTTTTCACTAGGTTGGCCTTTGCGCCTTTTAAGCAAAAATAATTTGAAATTTGATTTTCATTTGAAATATTGTATGCAAGGCAAATGTTTCTCTCTGGAAAAATTTCCAAATATTAATAAAGTCTTAAATTTTAGGATGTCAAAGCGATGTTACCCTTTAAGTAAATACTAATATTTCATCACAAAAATAAAGCACTTTAAAAGACATTTTTTTTTTTTTCATTAAAACAAATTATTATTCTTCTAGTGTTCAGTGCAAATGATTTTATGAGAATGTATTATACCTGACTAATATATTTGGTGGAAGAAATGAAAAGCTATTTCACTAATTCAATAGTTTTTGGGTTATTTTTTTTTTTAAACTGAACTGACTGAGAAGAAATGAATTTGTTTCAAATAACAACAAAGAATAATTGGTATTCCCCTGTTACACAGCACCTTGGTACTTTTTTTAAAAACTTGGCACAATTTTGGATTAAGAAAGTGAGATTTGTTGCCAAATGAGATAAACAGCCAAAATAAAAATTAAAAAAACAAAAAAAAACTCATAAATTATTATATTTATTTAGGCATGCTTAAAAAAATGCCTTTGATTGTCAATATTAGAAAAAATAGTGGTTTGTATATAATAACAGATAACTTTTGCACATTACATAAATTGTGCAATATTGAAAAAAAAAATAACAATGCTTGTGTACAAGAAACAGTGAGTATGTTGTATAAAAATATGCATGAAAAATTTCCTTCACTTGCCAGGGCCACTTTTTATTTTTTTTTAAATCTCGCCAAGACCCCCATAATATGAAAGTACTGAATTATTGTTTCATACAACTACTGTTTTTAGGGTTTCGTTCATCTGACAAAACCCTATTCGTCTCACTCCTGTCTGTCTGTTCGTCACAGAGCCCGTTCTCAGAAACTATATATGTTGGAGACTTCAAATTTTGCATATTTATAGCTGAACACCTGAGATCAAACGACAAATCATAAAATTTTGAAAAAGTTGTAATTAACGGACGTTATTAATTAAAAAATCCCAAATAAAAATTGGAATGGGTTTCATAATTCAGCAAAAGCATCTACTTTTTTGAAACCTCAAGATTTTCTTGCAGAAATGATTAGAAGCAGGTGTGCTTTTAACTGAAAATATGGACTGGTGACTTTTTTAAGCCGCAATAACTTTTTTTTTATTCATCCTATGAATTAGAAATTAGGACTACAGGATGTGAAAAAAAATAAGCTTTCAGAAATTCGAAAATTTATCTTGATCGTACCAGAAAAACTCGAAAAATCCTTAAAAATCGAGTAAAAAATCTTTTATTTTCGTTCTTTGAAAAGGCGACAGACGTCTGCTAGTTTAGATTATCTGCAATCGACGAAAATTCCAAAACATGTGGCTTTCAACGTACTAGGAGATTTTATATTGTTTTTATATAATTAATCAGAGATTTGCTTCTTTCAAACTGCAGGTCACGTAACATGATACAAAACACAGATACTTTTTATACTGCCGTTTTTAATACCCCTACAAAATTTTATAAACATTGCTTTTAGAATTTTGGTTCTTGCGAAACCGGATGTAAAATCGTAAACTAATTAATAATATGTCCATTTAAAAGAAATCCATCCACAATTTTTGGATTTATCAAAAAATCGATTTTTAAACTTATAAAATAAATGCATTTTCGTATAGATAATGAACATATTTGTTAAAATGAGGAAAACTAAACATCTGATCTCTTTTAAATTTTGTGTTCTTTTCATTGAGCCCTCCATTAAATATTATTTTTAATCATAAATATTTGAAAGATAGAGATTCCTGATTTCATACCAATTTTTTCTACAATTAAAAATTCCAATTTCTTCAAACTCATTTTTCCCCATTAAAAAGGGCACAGGGAGGCTTTGAGATAGTTTATAACACATAATACAAAATTTATATAGTGAGGGTGAGGGAAATTTGGAGGGGGGGGGGGATTTTCTCTTTTTTTCTTCAGATCAGCTGTTTATTGCATTTTGATTGCGTTTTTTAAGTGAGCACTCAAATAAATATTATAACCGTTCTACTTTCCATAAGTAGAGGCTACAATCTTAAAAGAATGAACTCATCACTCCAAATAAGGAAATGCCGCTCCATACTTTAGTACAAAGTAATGTTTAATGAATATCTGTACTACAACACATAATATTATTTACAGGAACTATTATACATATTTACAGCACCAAAACTCAGAAGAAATCCGGTGATTGCATTTTATCTTTTTCCCGCCTCTCAAAAACAATCTCCGGGGGGAAAATCAAGCAAGCTTGCATTTCGAACACCTGTCCATGGCGTGTCTCAGAATTTTTTTGCAGGGCAGCTAATTCGCATGGAATCATGGGAAAAACCTATTTTGGCAGCCCGCTAAAATTAAAGTCTGTCGTTTAGTGCTGCCATCTAGCGTGTAGATATTTAAATATTTGTTACAATATTATTTTATAACATTAAATATTTGAAAGAGTGAGAAATTCCGGGGGAGGGGAGAGACCCTCCGGGAAGGACTATTGATGCGGAATTGTTAAAATTAGGAAAAATAATTGACCAATCGCTTTTAAACTTTCACATAATTAAACACATATTAAAAATTTTATAAAGCGAGGGTGCGTGTAATTTGTGTGAGGAGGGAGCTATTTTCTCTTCTTTCTTCAGATCAGCTGTTTATTGAGTTGTTTTGAATGGGTTTTTTCACTGAGGCCTCATATCAATATTATTTTTTAACCTTAAATATTTGAAAGAGTGGGCATTTCCCATGGGAGGAGAGAGTGCTCCTGGGAGGGGCTATTTTCTAAATTTTGAGTAAACCCCTCATGTGACATATTGTTAGATAGGTCTATGAAAATTTATTCATATTATGCACATCCGATGCCCCCCTTTGTCTCCCCTCGTGGGGGGGAGGCATTTTTTGAAATTTTAAGGACCCCCCTTAGTTTACGTATTGTTAAATAGGTCTACAAAAACTTATTCATATTATATGCATCCAATGCCTTTCCCTCCCGTTTTAAATGCATTTTTTTAACGATGTCCTCTTATAAATATTATTAGTGAAATATAAAAAATTGAAATAGGGTAGTGGAGGATTTCGGGGAGGGGGGGGGGGGGCGGCATTCCTAAATGTAATGGTGCTGCCAATTATGTAAGGAATTAATAATTTTAAATTGGCAATTTTAATTTGTTAATTTAAGGATAAAGTGTTTTAAAAGAGATATTAAACGAAACCCTCTGCGATCACACTTACGTACTTGTTTATATAAAAACTATGCATGGTATTCATAACAATAATTATACTAATCATTATGAATATTTTATAATTTTAAATTAGAGCCACATAATAATACTTTTATGCAGAGATTGACCGAAACTAGTTTTTCATTCCAAAACTGAATTTCAGTCCCTTTTTGAGTTTCGGCTGAAAACAAAACTTTCCCAAATGAAATTTTAAGCTATAAATATATTATACCAACAAAAAGTTCCTTTTACTAATATGTAATTAAAGAGCTGTTAAAAACGAGAAACAAGCCCAGTGCATCTGAAAGCAATGCATAAAGGAAAAACTCCTATGTCGTAATAGTTTAGAAATATATAAATTATATGAAATGAAGATTTTTAGAACATAAAATTATGCGTAATAAATCTTTTTAGTGATAAGACTGTAGTATTATCTTTAAAAATATATATATATTTTTAAATGAACTATTAATATTAGTTTGATTTTCTCAAGCCAGGTTTATAACAATGAGGTTTTCAAATTCAATAAAATATGTGATTGCATTTGATAATGCATCAACATTTCAGTAGTTTTAAAGAGCATTTGCATAAAAACTTGCAAGGACCATCAGCACAAAACTCTATTTCACAATCATTTTTAGGGATAAAATCCTGAAAATTTAATCCTTTGTTTCCTAACCACTATTTTCCCATTCTTCTTGCTGGGATATTGAAAAACATGAATACTCAAAACTGCAGTAATAAAATTTACATTAATACAGAGAACTTCATAAAAATCAATATTAAACATGAAAAATGTAACTCACAGAGCTTATTTAAAAGAAGTGAAGTGGCATTAATGGAGATTATTTTGTCAAACAAATATAGCAGTATAAGCAGCCATTGTAATTACTTGATTATAAACAGTAATCAAATAAATTACTAAAGAGTTAAAAGGAATCTTTTTAGCGAAAAGTATATTACGAGTATCTATAGAATTTTATCTCATTCTATCTCTATAGTGTTGTCTCTAAAATGTTTTAAGTATACATACTTCATTTTACCTTTTATAATGAATTTTGTAAATGATCATTAGCTGTACAGGAAAAATGTTACTCATTGAGCTTATTTAAAAGAAGTGAAGTTGAATTAATTGAGATTATTTTGTCAAACACAGATGGGAGATTATCAAAAGGTGGGATCATTAAACGTTAACTATAAGTAATTTTTCAAATTTTCAAATTTAAGGCCAATTTTTTAAAATAGTATAGTATATAAGTCTACAAAATTGTACAGAAACATTAAAAGACAGCAACTATTCTGGAAAATTAATTATTAAAGCATTTAATTAGTAGTTCTGTAGGTTAAAAATTTTGGACATTTCTATCACGTAGGTTAGATTTTGGACATTGCTGACATGTAGGTTACACAGTTTTGACCTTTCCATAAATAAGTTGTGCTTAGCATTTAAAAAATTCTTAAGACTAAGAATGTTGTAAATTTGTTCTATAATTGTATGTGTATACATTATAGAAACCCATTTGGCTTCGTTCCAGTTTATGCCGGGTGTAGGTATTTAAGATGTGTTACTTCTAAAATGATATAGTGGCTTCTTAAATTTAACAACATATTTATTTGCATTTACTTCATCATGAGTATTCCAAGATATTATAAGGATCTCTCCTTCATAGCTTCTTTTTGAAGCGAACATTACACAAAATCGTTACATCGGTGGTTCAACAACAAGCACTGAAGTGTTCTCATCATTTCACTTTACAAGTGGGGGGATATCGAATTAACAGCGCCACCTGCCTTTTATTTCGTATTTTCGACACTCCCCACCTGATAATTACCAAAATTATCACACTATATTTTTTATCTAATTTTACCAATAATTATTGAAACCAATATACATGTCAAAATTATACAATATGGAATTATTCAAAACAATAGATTTTAGAAAGTTTTACCTTTAAGAAAATCTGAAATAAAGCACTAAATAAACAATCATGATATAATTACAAAACATATGTTTCTTACCAATATGTACAACATAAATATACCTGGCCAGGATTTTTGCAAGAAACTTTCATAAAATAACACAATAAATGCAAAATTAAATAATATCAGTATTTACAGTATAGCTAAATATATTACAGTTATAATACGGTAAAAGAATAAGTTATTAATATTATTTACATAAACACAATACTAAAATTAAATATTGTTATATTTACAGAAAATTTATTTACAAAATTTTTTAATTTTTTTCAAAATTAAAAAAAAATTAATAATTATTTACAAAATTTTAAAAGGATATATAAGTTGAATAGGTCGTCTTAAATTATCCTTTTTGGTCTTGATGACACAAGACCTGACTAGTCCATCACGACCTCTATTGACCTCAATAATTCGTCCTAAGTTCCATAGGAGCTTTGATTTACACCTTCAATTAAAACAATGTCATTGACTTTCAAGTCTTTTTGAGCATTAGGAGTTCTGAAAGAGTGCAAGCTTTTAGTTGCTAGTAAATACTCAGTCTTCCATTTCTCCCAAATCTGGCTCAAAAGTTTTGTTTGATACGTTTTTCTTTTAATCAGGCTAGTCCTAGTTATAGAGGCGTTAAACAGTTCGTTAAAGTTAAAGGGGTATCCTACTTTGTGTCCAGCAAGCAGGAAATGGGCCCGTGTTAGCGGCTCAGGCTCAGAGGAATCATCATAAATGTATGTTAGTGGTCTGTGGTTGAGAACATTTTCCACCTCTACAAGCACAGTCATAAGTTCTTCAAAAGTAAGCAAAGCTTTTCCTAAGATTTTTCTTAGGGGGTCTTTAACACTTTTCATCAGCCTCTCATAGAAACCTCCCCCACCATGGGACAAGTACAACGATGAATTTCCATGTTATTCCTTCTGAAGAGATAAAATTTTGAAAATCTTGGTGCTTAAGTATGTCAAAGAAATATTGAATTTCTTTATTTGCACATTTGAAGGTTTTGGCATTGTCGGAATAGAATATACGACAGTTTCCTCTTCGGCTAAGAAAACGTCTAAGTGCCAATATGAACTTTTTAGTTGATAAGTCTGAAACTAGTTCAAGGTGAACAGCACGAGTCACAGCACACGTGAACAGAGCTATGTAAGCCTTTTTGGTGTTATCTCCATTTTTTATATAAACAGGACCGGTGAAGTCTACTCCAGAGACGGAAAATACCAGGGTTTCTGAGATTCGATCTCTGGGAAGTTGCGCCGCCATTTGTTTTGCTGGCTTTACTGCATATTTTCGACATACAGGGATGTAGTGGAGGGTATACGGGGGTATACGCCGTATACCCTCTGGATTTTTTTAAGGTACACCGTATACCCTCTGTTTCTCAAGAAAGCTACAGCGTATATACACTAGGGTATACCATCTGCCTTGAGCGTATACCCTCTGCTTAGAACGTATACCCTCTGTTTTATTTACGACTACACCACTGTCGACATATAAGGCATTTATTGATGGCTTTTTTAACTGCTTGCCTCCCCTTGGGAATCCAGTAATTCTCACGCAATTTACATAGTGTAGCTACAACACCACTATGAAGCATATTGTTGTGCTCTCGTAATATTAGCAGCTCTATAAATCGAGGGTCCTTTGGCAGGACGATTGGATGCTTTTCTGCATAAGTATATTTACTCTCACCCAGTCTTCCCTTTATTCTTAATAAATCGTTTTCATCAAGAAACGGTGCTAATGATAGTAAGCTAGATTGTTTTAGAAGCTCACTCGTCGATTTAAGCAAATCAATTTCTGGTTTATAAAATTGTTTCTGGACTGACTTAATGAAGAATACTTCCGCTTCTTGAATTTCATCGGCAGATAAGGGACCATCGTTTCCAGGTAATTTTCTAACTTTCCTTATAAAGCGTTTAATCCATGCAATTGTTCTAAGTAATTTTAGCATACTACTAAAGTTTTCTAAAAGTTTTACCAGCTCATTGTTTTCAATAGTGCATTCATTAACCAGAATATTTTTTCGACGTTCTAACACGTTGGCATTACCTGAAAAAATTTTCGATTGCACAGGCCAGTCTGTGGAACTAGTTAACCAAGGCGGTCCTATCCACCATAATAAATTTTCCTTTAAAGACCTCAATTGCAATCTTCTCGTCAACAAGTCTGCTGGGTTTTCTTTACCTGAGCAATGGTTCCAATTTTTTAGGATCCGATATGTTTTGGATTTCTGTCACTCGATTACAAACGAATGGTTTCCACTCTTTTGCCGAACTCTTGATCCAGCTCAAAACGATTTGCGAATTGGTCCAAAAGAGTGCATTCGTGCAGTAGTCATTGAATATTTTATTCAAATATTTATAGATTCTCACTGCTATAACTGCTCCCATCAACTCCAAACGAGGCAGTGTTAGATTCTTAAGAGGAGCAACACGTGATTTTGACATCATAAGAGACGTTTTCACTTTTCCGCTTTTGTTTACGTATCTGAAGTACGTGACAGCTCCATATGCTTTGTCTCTAGCATCGCAAAAAATATGTATAGTTACTTCTGTTGGATAGGCTCCTTCCAGAAAATATTTTCTATCGACTGATATGTTTTCCAATTCTTGAACGTCCACTAACCAGTTTCTAAATTCAATATCTAGGTCTTCGGGAAGTTCTTCGTCCCCTCCTAGCCCTTTTAGCCATATTTTCTGCATTAACAGCTTAATTCTGATTATAAAGAGGGCTATATATCCAGCGGGATCATAGATTTTTGCTGCAGCACACAGGACTGATCTTTTAGTGGCCAAACTAGTGTTACTTGTAACATTGTGCAATTCCAATGAATCAATTTTTATAATGTCTTTATTAGTGTCCCATTCCAGTCCCAATAACATAGACCGATCAGATGGGCTATCTAACATACTGTTTTGTTGCCGCAATTCTTTTAACTCAGTTGAATTTGAATTAAATTTACGCAAGTTCATGCTAGCATCCTTAAGTATAGTGTGGATGTAGTGTAGTTAAGGATAGCACTGGATGAAAGGTTAAAAGCATTTTCAGCTGTATCTGGCCCAGAATAAAGATCATCAACGTACATGGAGTTATTTAACATTTCAAAAACCTCAGGATAAAATTCTTTATATTTTTTAATGTGTGCCTTAATTGTTGCCGCTAAGACAAAAGCGCTACACCTAATTCCAAAAGGTAAACGTGTCATATTCATTACCCTAAAAAGCAACTTCATATGTTAGAAATTTAAGTATCATATCTAATAAATTAGGATTTAAATTTGGACCTGATACCAAAACATCATTTAAAGATTTTGAATGGTTTTCCTTTGATGACGCATCAAAAACTATCCTCATGCACATAGTTTCTTTATCTGGTCTTAAAACAGCCTTATGAGGCATATAGTATCCAGACAATAACGCATCATTTTTAGATTCTTCTACAATTCCCTCACAAAACTGCTCATGGATAACTTTCTTATACTCAGCGCATACTACTTTATTTTTATTCAATTTTTCTTTCAAATTATCGAACCGCTTTTTAGCAATGCAAAAATTATTATTAATTTCATGTGAACCTGAATCCCAAATAAGATTAGTTGTGTACCTATTATTTTTGTATTGCAATTTTCTCACAAACTCTTCTATTAATAATTTATCCTTTTGAGGTAATTCATCACTCTCGTCCGAAATTCCGATAGAAACAATTTCCCAAAATATTCTTATATCATTTAATTCAACCGCATTTTTCATTACTGCAATATTTTGAGAACAAATATTTCCTTTCCTCAATTCCTGTCCCGTAATTACCCATCCAAAAACCGTTTTTATAGAGCCTGAATCATTATTAATGGATATTCGTTCGTTTAAAATAAATTCCCAAAACAAGTCTGATCCAATTAGTATTTCAACATTCATCAAATCTTTTCCTACACAAGCATCAGCCATTTCCATTTTATTATCTCTCATAAATTCCCTAATTTGTGCAGATGGTTTGTACATATCGGCGCCAGATATCCGAGGAACAACAAGCACTCGGACTTTCACTTTGAAAGATTGATCTAAGCTTTTAATTTCTATCTCTACTATTGGATATACTTTCTCTACCGCACTTTGCATTCCGAAAGAATACATTGATAAAATCTCCTGACCTACTGGCTTTAAGTTCAAAGCATCCACTAATGCTTCACTGACAAATGACCGCTGACTCCCATTATCTAAAAGTATTCTAGCCAATTTTGAATTGAAATCAGAACTCGCGACTACTTTACACGTCTGTAAATATACATTTTTAGAATACGTCATATTATTATTACAATACAAAACAGAACTAACAATTTCGGAACTAGAATTGTTTGCATTTAATGTCGCCTCAAATCCATAATTAGGAGATTCAGAATTTTGCCACGTATTGCTTATTTTATCGTCCCGAGCGGCATTTAACCCTCTGCTGTCCCCTCTGCTTTTGTGCAAATAGAACCATGGTGATATTGATTTTTACATTTAAAGCAAGACAATTTATTTCAGATCATTTTCAGACATTTTATATCAGAATTTTGCCGCGTATTGCTTATTTTATCCTCCGGAGCGGCATTTAACCCTCTGCTGTCTTTTGTGCAAATAGAACCATGGTGATATTGATTTTTACATTTAAAGCAAGACAATTTACTTCTACACTTTTTGCTGTTGTGAAAAAGTTTAAACCATTTAAAACAGCGATTAGAATTTTTCAATAGCTTAAACTTATCTTGCGGGGGCAAGCTACATTTGAATGAATCATGGGGAGAAGAACAAAATATGCATGATAGAATTTGTGCATTAAGAGCACTAGCAGAACTCGAACCCTTAAACTAATTTTTACTACCTTGCTTATCGGGAGGACCTGTATACTTTCGTTTAGTATCTTTAAAATAATTTATCATAAGAGAAGATTCCCGACACTCAATTTCGATTTTTAAATATCTCAATAGTTCTAAAATATTAAACTCATTTTCATCTGATTTTTCTAAACGTTTTCTATTAAAATTTAGAGCGAGATCATCTGGGATTAATCTAATCAGAATGGGATACAAAAGATGACCGTACATTTCAGTCGTTACATTTAACGACTCTAAACTTCGAATTTGAATTTCAACAATGTCATATAATTTTCTTAACTCAAATATATTAGTTGAGTCCTTGACGTGATTAAGGTTTAACAATTTTGACACATGCCCGTTAACAACTAATTCCTGTCTACCAAATCTTTGTTTTAGTAATTTTATTGCTTTTTCATAATTTTCCTCTGACAAAGAAAATCCGTTTACAACATTGAATGCGGCCCCTCCTAAAAGAGTTTTTAAATATGAAAATTTATCAATTTTTGACAAAGTTTCGTTTTTATCAATAGAGCTTTGAAATTGATTCCAAAACTCCATCCACAAACATGGATCACCATAATATTTTGCAATCGCGATTTTAGGCAATTTTACTGTTACATTATTAAAGTGTAAACTATTATTTATTGCATTTTCAGGTGATTCGCTAGGTTTATTAGATATAACCCTTTGCGATGTACTATCAGGACTGGGAAGTGTAATTTGTTTCGATTCTTTAATAATTTTTATCCTCGCATTAATTCTGCTAATCCAAGTCGTTATTCTTTGATTATATTCAATAGCATTCTGCACTTCACTCTTGAACTCTTTATCTTCATTAATTAAATTTTTAATTTCATTATCAAAGGTTTTTAATTCTTTACTCATTTGATCTAAATAACCAACATATTC
The DNA here is from genome assembly GCA_963932465.1 of Maratus speciosus. Classification (NCBI taxonomy): domain Eukaryota; kingdom Metazoa; phylum Arthropoda; class Arachnida; order Araneae; family Salticidae; genus Maratus; species Maratus speciosus. Next base: position 78,351,832 of record OZ010792.1, read on the forward strand.
TTCTAGTGAGCTCTCTGTACATTTTTCCAAATCATCACTTTCCAATTTATTTATATACTTAGTTACCGCTGTTCTCAAAACAGCCCTTTCTTTCTTAAGTTTCATTAAATCATTCATGTTTATTTACCTACACTGTATATCAATCGGAATAAATAATTAAGTTTCTAATCATTAAATTATACAGCTTTTTTTATTTTTTCTTATATCACATTATTGAATTCGAATGATCACTTTCGTTTTCAAAATAAAATGCATCAGAACAAGAATTTATCTTCAAAACAAAACAGCATATATTTTTTTTTCTATTACTTAACAAAGTTACTTTTTTTTTGTTATTTATTGCGAACAAAATGTTTTCAATCAAAAATAATTAAATGACCTTACTTTCCTTGGGCCGGTTACACCATATAGAAATCCATTTGGCTTCGTTCCAATTTATGCCGGGTGTAGATATTTAAGATGTGTTACTTCTAAAATGATATAGTGGCTTCTTAAACTTAACAACATATTTATTCGCATTTACTTCATCATGAGTATTCTAAGATATTATAAGGATCTCTCCTTCATAGCTTCTTTTTGAAGCGAACATTACACAAAATCGTTACATCGGTGGTTCAACAACAAGCACTGAAGTGTTCTCATCATTTCACTTCACAAGTGGGGGGATATCGAATTAGCAGTACCACCTGCCTTTTATTTCGTATTTTCGACATACATATACATGTATCATTAACTTTTTGTTATTCAGTAATAATAATAATAAAATCAAATGTTAAACTCTGATATTAAAATATTTACTACTTTTTTAGAAGTAATATCTTAATTTTATAGGAATCACACATTATGCAAAAAACATACCTTTACACAATATTAGAAGTATCCAACATATAATTTATTCTTTTTATTTTTTCAGAAAACGAGTTACACTGCCATTTTTTTAATGCACATATCTATAATTTCTTTATAAAAAAAAAGCCTCCTCTTGCTGTCACAGGGTGAGGTGGCGATGGCGATTTCAAGAAAATATCTTCATATTTTAAATTTGTGCTGCCTTTTCTAGATGGATAATGAAACCTGTAATAATCAATGTCTCCCTGAGGAGTAAAAAAAATTATAAAAAATATTTGTTCACCATTATCAATGCTGATCTTTTCAATAATACCTGGATATAAGTTTTCATGATAAATTACAAAGCACCAGTCACCAATGTCAATCCATTTTCAACTGTGAGGAGTCAATTATAGAAACAATCTTTTTTTCACAAGCTTCACTGGTAATGCATTCTTGATTGTTTTTACAGAGACTTCAAAAACAAGATCTATTTCTTATTTGAATAGTATCAAATTTGTTTGTCGTTTCTATGGAGTGAATCTTTTGAGTACCTTTAATAGTTTTCGTTGGCTGTCTTACTATACTTCAAGCACCGTCAATTTCTGATTTTTTTTTTTTTTTTTTTTTTTTTTTAAGCCAAAATTGCAGCATGTAGTGGCTTAAACTTTTTATTTGCCTTGCATTTTGGTGGGGATGCAAAGATGAAGAATGAAATTTTAAGGAGAGGAGATTCTTAAACCTTGAATTAAAAAAAAATGACCTCAAATACAATAATTTAACAAATATATATATATATATATTAGATGTATGTTAGAACAACGAACTGTTCTAATGTTTCTAATGAACTGTTCTGTTCTGATATATTTATTTATGTATTTAGAAAATTAAAATTATTAGTGTTTAGATCGTTCCACGATTTGGACATGTTATTAAATTATCTTTTTGGGTACATTTGCTGCAAAGAAAACTTTGTGAAATACATAAAAACACGTAAGATCACTGAAGAATTACTTTTGAAATAAATAAAAGAAGTTTTATTATTAATTTTAAATCATACTTTTAAATAAGCATCTCTGAAATTTCGTAATGATCGTAGGAGCCGCCGTTTTATGTCGATAAGTAAGTTGTCACACGTAAGTTGAGCATACTTCTAGTCAAATTTTATTATTACGCGTACTAAATACACTTTATTTATACAAAACATGGTAATTATTTACGATAAAACATTATAATAAATATCTTTTTATATGTTTCAGGAGGACATCAAATCATCTTTAAAAATAAATTTACCGAAAACAAAATCGGCATTTTGATCGTTACGCAATTCGGACATTCCAGTTTCTATTAGAGAAAAGTGCATTTATTGCAAAAAAATCTTACAAAAACATATACAAATACTTTAAAAAAATTTTTAAATCATTTTAAAGTTAGATAAGAGTTTAAAGTACTTACTTGATGTATTTTTCATGAAAATGACAGCTTTGTTACGATCGTTACTTTCAGACATAACAAAATACTGTAAAATTCTTTCTAGAAAAGGCCTTCTATCTTCAAAAAGCAATAAATCAGATTGCCATCTCTTAACGAAATTATCAAAAAATTATCCGCTTCCTTTATGCATTCGTTGTTTACCATTAGAACCACATGGAAACAAGTTAAAACCCTTTTTCTTAGTGGTACATTGGAACAGTTAACCTTATGAATGTCCAAAATTGGCCTCTTTAGCATAAAATAATAAAATTTTAAGATATTTATACAAAGATTTTACAATAAATTATGTCATTTTCTGTCTCTGGGCAGAATTAACAATTCAGTGTAAAAAAAAATTAAAGTCAATGATAATTAGATTTATTTATTGAAGAGTTTAAAGTTATGATGTATGTCCAGTCCAGTGCCCACCTTTTGAAAACTGCCCAGATATACTAGTATAAGCAACCATTGTAGTAGTTGATTATAACAGTAATCAAGAAAATTACTGTAACGTGACTCTGGATTAAATAAGTTGGAGTGTCAATTTAAATTGGAAATCCATCAAAATTTCGAATATTAATAGCTAAGGAAATTGAATTAAAAATATCTCCAATTTATGAATCCAAAGCCACACTACAGCCGATTATGCATAGTGGCCAGTGACATTACGTAAAAGTTGAATGAGACATTTAAATTTAAGAATTATTGACTTTCAATTATTATCAAAATATTATTTAACTATTAATTAGAAACTATTTAGAAAAAATATTGACCAAAAAACTAGTATGATGTTAAATTATTTCTATTTAAGACTGGCCAAACTTAGCTTATAATGCATTTATAAAACAGATGTAAAGTTTTAATACTCACCCCTTATTGGCAAAAATCTCGGAGGAAACAAAGTTATACACAAAAATCGTAAATCACATTAAACTTATTTATTGAACATTATTGAATATAAAATTACCGGATCCAGGATGTAGGCATATTACTGTAAAGCCAAAAATACTATTTTACATTATAATGAAGTGTAGCTTGCTGAAAGGAAAATATATCCTATTTATTTTTAATGATTCGATTTTCAGTTCTGATGAGTTATTAAAAATATTAGTAAATTTCTTTTCTAAATGGAGATGCTTCTTGTTTTCAAGGACAGTGTCTATAGTAATCACAGATATCCAAAATTAATATGATATTGCCGAAGCGTCAGGTGTCAGGAGAGAAAAACATTAGGATGAACAAAGGATGAATGCAAAGCTTGATACTCGAAAAACAGAATACCTATGAAATGTTATTAATTTTATCTATTAGCACAGCACTTGAATCACGGTTGATATGAATGCATCAATTATCTATGAAATCTGGATTTCACAAAATTACTATCCAATTTTGAATTCCTTGCAATCCAAAGGGCTGATTAAAGATCAATAAGCATTTGGGAGATATCATCTTTAAAAGGTGCAACCAAAATTAAGTGATTGGAGATAGTTTGCGTAGGAGTTGAGAATCATTTAAACATTATTTTGAAGCCATTGAAAGTTAAAATTAAGTCATGCACCATGTGATCTATCCCAGAAATTTTGAAGATCAATACTATTTATGGATATCTTTGATGAATCTTTATAGTTGATATCTGATTAAAGTTTCATATTACGCTATTGAAGTGAAACGCTCATTGAGCCAAGAGCCCAACGGCGACAAAAGAAATTCCCGAGAGAAGAAACGGTGGTAAGTTGTCTGACAAATGTAACAAACTGACTCACTTTGAAACAAACACCGTTGTGTGAGATTACGTTCTCGACGAAACAAGTCAATGAGAAAACTTCAAAAAGGTTTGTTAGACGCATAGCCGATGAAAAGAGTTTTAGCGCTTGCATTACGGCAAAAAGTATCTGCAAATGGCAACAGCCAATCGAACGGAATTTTCATAGATGCTACCGAACTTCATACAGAATTTCATAGATCTACGAACCAGAAGCTCTACAATGAACAGGTCGGATTCTCCCCTTTCTCGGAAAATCTTCTGCATTTCCCGATGTGACGTTGCATTCCGATGATCCTGGGATAAATGCTACTACAGTGTTCATACAGAGTTGGGAAGAAAAAATCCAAGGAGTCCAAAAAGTTTTAAGGATTTGCCATTTTTTTTTTTTTCGATGTTTTTATGTGCTGCATCCTTATGTGGTATGCACACTCCAACTTTTAATGCCCAATTTGGAGAGAGAAAAACATTTCAAAAACAAATTTTACTTTATTAGAATCTAATTTTTAGTGCTGAAATTGCACAATATTCACAATATATTGCTAGCTGATTTCGTAAGTTTAAATACAAAATTGACAATCAACTTTTTAATGCAATGGTCATGTCACAGGGGTGATACTGAGTAAAAATTCTCAGCAAATGTTCTGAAAAGTTACACCAGAGGGGGGGGGGGGGGGATAACGGAAATCCACTCCTGACACTAGCTATGCGTTTTCTCCGCGGCTCTTTGAAGAAATTCATGTTTTTTTCGCGATCTTTTGACAAAATTTGCCGTTTTTTCGCGTTCTTTCGACGAAATTTGTGGGTTTTTTCGCTAACTTTTAACGAAATTTGTGGGTTTTTTCGCGATCTTTTGACGAAATTTGTAGGGTTTTTCGCGATCTTTCGACGAAATTTGTGGGTTTTTTCGCGATCTTTCGACGAAATTTGTGGGTTTTTTTGCAATCTTTCGATGAAATTTGTGGGTTTTTCGCTATCTTTTGACGAAATTTGTGGCTCTTTCACGATTTTTTGACGAAATTTGTTGATTTTTCGCGATTTTCTGACGAAATTTGTGGGTTTTTTCACTAACTTTTAATGAAATTTGTGGGTTTTTTCGTGATCTTTTGACGAAATTTGTAGGGTTTTTCGCGATCTTTAGACGAAATTTGCCGTTTTTTCGCGATCTTTTGATGAAATTTGCGGGGGTTTTCGCGATTCTTTGACGAAATTTGCATTTTCCCCGCGATCTTTTGACAAAACTGGCGATTTTTCTGCAAATGATTGACAAAATTTATTTTTTTGGCAACCATATGTCCGAATTTTCAGATTAGTGACTGATTTTTTTAAGTTTTCAGAAATGAATGCCTTACATTTTCAGAAAATTCGGACTAGAATCATCCCTAGGTCATATAAATAGAGATTAGTCAAACCCCAAACACTTAATATGTATATCACATACATGATACATCTTAAAGAAAATTTTAAAAGGCCAAAAAAAAGGGGGAAATTTTGACGAATTCGTGTTTTTTCCACGATCTTCTGGGGGAAATTCACATTGTTTCCGCGATCTTTTGAGGAAATCTGCTTTTTTTTTCTCGATCTTTAATGAAATTCGCTTTTTTCCGTGATCCTTTGAGTAAATTCACGTTTTTCCACTGTCTTTTAAGAAATTCGCATCGAGTTTTACCGCGATCTGTTGGAGAAATTCGCATTTTTTCACGATCCTTTGACAAAATCAACGAATTATTTCCGCTATTGATTGATGGAATTTGACGGTATTTTTTGGAACATATTTGCGAAAAACACGATTTTTCCAAGATTCTTGGCTAAATGCCAAACATCGATAGAATTTAAAATAAAGGTCGGCTAACAGTGTCGAAAAACGGACTTTAAGGACCTAATAATTGAAAAACGGACCTAGTGGGAGCCCTGCTATTAAGATTATCCTACCCAATCAATGCTGTGCTTCAGATGAATAACATGCATAAAGGATTTACCGCACGCTTTACAATCACGATTTTTTTCCCCTCGGCAGCAATATCGCTTGCATCCGAAACCGCAATACAATTTAAGGAGTTTCTAAGGAGTGGTTTGCTTATCTAAGTACTACTTGGGAATGTTTTCATTTCTAAGGAGTTTCCAAGGAGTCTGTGCGAACCCTGTACTATGACACAATCAAGACAGTCTCCAATTGGAGTACTGTCATTGAAATCTCCACGAAAACTTCTGACCCCCATTGAAGGGAGTGAGAAAAGCATATATTGTCAGAAGCGCGTCTTTTGGGGAGAGATTTTAAAGTGGTTGATATTGTTTTCTTTGTTTAATAAAAAAATCATCGACACGCGCCTAATTAAGATATTTTCATAATCTTTTTTTTAAACCAGAGTGAAATGTTCAGATTTTCAGTTTTCAAAATCTCAAAATGATATGACGGATAGTTATTTATAAAATGGAAAATAAAAATGAAATTTGCTTTTTTAACCAAGCAAGGGTTTTTCTTTGAAAATTAATAAAACATTAACATGTTAACCAACAAATATTTAATTAGTATCATAAGAAAGGCCTTATTCTAGATTTTTAAATGGTATGAAAAGAAAAGTGTTATAAGTTCTTGTTAAATAAATATGAATATAAATACTCCAAGAAATTCTACTTAAATATAAAATAACTGGGAAAATATAAGCTTTGAAACTAATTTTAGAAACTAATAATAAACTTTTTTTTTTTTTTTTTTTTTTCAAATACTGCAAGCAAGATTTTGTAGATTTAGATTGATTTTTCTTTGTGGTATGCTGTCTTTTCAAAATGAAATTTTAACATAAAATTAAAAAAAAAAACATCAATACTAATTTTTAAAAAAAAATTGAAGTACTTATTAAAACAGTCTAATAAAGCCTCATGTACAATGTTATTAATCTGCTTTAAATAAACAGTGCACAATACCAAGAAAATTAATTGTACCACAGTTCTTATATAAATAATTAGCAGTGTGATCAAGCGCTGCATACCCGAAAAATAATTGACCATATATTTTTGCTAAAACTTCAGTATACTAAATATAACATTTATGCTAACATTTAAGTCTATGTGGGCACTATCATACTCAAATAAAATAATAATCTAAAATTTCTAAAAAATTTTCTTTTTCCATTTATTAAAATTATTATTAAATGCTGTATCAATTTTAATGACTTGTTCTATTATGCATATATATATATTTTAATAATATCCATTAACAATTTCAGATTAGTAGAAAATCAAAATATTCAATTAAAAATTTTTTGAAAAAACAAAAATCATAGGAAAGCATTACAGGCTTTTGAAGACTTTAAGGTGCTATATTTTTGATACGGCATATTTCATTGGATATAAAATAAATTGTATAGTTTCTAATGTTATCAAAAATCAATGTATTATCTCGTAACTTGTTTACAATAAATTTCGAGAAAATTTGAATAAAATAAAAATTATATATTATTTGAAGATGATGTGAATCAGACTTCTTGGCTTTTGACTTTTTTTTTTTCTCTATCCTGTATTTTTATATAAAACTAATTTTTCGGAATATAAAATAATTATTGCTCAAATTTAAAAAAAAAAAAAAAAAAAAAAAAGGAAGCTTTGATATTAAATAAAGCTTGATATCACAATCGCAACATGTTTTTTTTTTTTTTGTTGTTTTTTTGTTTTTTTGTGTGTGTGTGTGTGTGCCTAGTTTGAGTAACAATTAATTTATATTTTGAAAGATTAGTTTTATATAGAAATCAAGAACAAAAGAATGAATAGCCAAAAAGACTGATTCACATCATCTTCAAATAATGTATTTTTTTTATCTTTTCAAAGTTTACTGTAAAGTTGTAGCTTTTTTTTTTTTTTTTTTTTTTTTTTTTAATAGAATGAAAATTTAAGAAGGCTGATCCACATCACCTTCAAATAATGTATTTTTTTATTTTCGAAGTTTTCAGAATTTACTGTAAAATTACTATGAAATACGTTACTTTTTGATGTCATTAGAAACCTTACAATTTATTTTATAATCCAATGAAATATGCAGTATCAAAAATATAGAATTCAAAAGCCTGCAATACTTTCCAAAGATGTGTACTTTTTTTTTTCTACAAAAATTTTAAATTTACTTTTTTTATCTTGTACTAATAGGAAATTCTTCATCAATGTTATTAAAGTATTTTGTTATATATGTAACAAATAATAAACCTTGAAACTGATACAACATTCAAAAATATATATAAATAAGCATTTGGAAATTTTGAATAGTTAATTTGTTTGGGTAAAGAATGATAGTGCCCTTGAACTTGAATATTTGCAGAAATGTTATATTTACTATAAAGAAGTTTTAGCAAAAATATCTGAAATTATTTTTGTAGTATGCACCGCATTGTTTACTCTGCTGATTTTTTTAAGTGAGAGGTATTGCATAATTAGTTTTCTTGGAATAACACACTGTTTATTTAAAGGAAATTAATAAAATTACACATGATATTTTGTTAAACTATATTTCAATATGTACTGCAATCATTTTTTTTTATATTCATATTATAATGTCTTTAATTTTGCGTTAAATTTTCATTTCAAATATGCAGAGAACCTCAAAGAAAAATCAATCTACCAAAAACAGCATGCAATATTTTCAAAGTACGTTTATAATTGCATAAATTGCCTTTAAAATTAGTTTCAAAGCTTAAAATATTTTCCCATTTATTTAATATTTAAGCAGAATTTCTTGAACTTTTGGGGTATTTATGCTAATATTTATTTAAAAAAAAACCTATAAAAAATTTATTTTTATATCATTTTAAAGTTTAGAATAAGGCCTTTCTTATAATAGCTGTTAAATATGCTTAGAGTAACGTGTTAATTTTTTATTAATTTTTAAAGGAAAGCTTATTCAAAGAAAGCAAATTTCATTTTTATTTTTCATTTTCTAAAAAACTACCGGTCATATCATTTTGAGCTTTCAACAGCTAAAAATATAAATATTTCATATTCGGTTTAAAAAAAGATTATCAAAATACCTTAATTAGGCGTGTGTTGATGGCATTTTTAATAAACACGGAAAGCACTATCAAACATTTGATTTCTGTTTTCGATAAGGAGAAAAAGAGAGAAGAAACGTGAGAATTGAAGTGGTCAGTCTGTTTTTTTCATATGCCTACTTGAAAAGGATTCTTGAAATCCATCAGTTATTGTCGCTTGCTCCGTAGTGCTGCCTAAACTGTGAATCTGACATTTTTTTTGAGAAACATGAAAATTCGACCACAGGTTCTTCCTGTTTCAGAAGGAACTTGATGTGCTTGTGGTAGGGCGCCAAATCACGTGCTATTGGAATTTCCATTTAGCATTCCTCAATATGTCTTCTACTTGGGGGGGTTGGGGGGGGGTGTAGAATGCTTTTCTAATGTGTGTGGACATAATGTCGATGTATGAACTCAAAAACCAAAAGCATGCGCCATTTTAAAGACAGAAAAAGCTAGAAACATATTTTCTTGTTTATTTGGCGGAGTTGAAAAGCAATTACGCTGAAATTTTGACAGAGGAATGAGAATAAATATTAGAATCCAATAAATATGATTTGAAATCTGAATATTTAAGAATAAAGGTTTTATATTTTTAATATTTTAAACTTATTTATTATTGCTGCCAGGTTGTTATCACAATGTTTGAAAAATAAATACAAGTTTGTAGATTGCTGAAAGTAAATTAAATTATTCTTTAATTTAATAAACAGTGATAAATAATAAAGATTAATTTTACGTAGGAGAAATTATAGAAAATATTTATTTTACTTTTTGAGAAATAAATTTATTAAGTAGAGATTGAATTTGAAGCTTTGTTTATTTTAATAAACAAAGTATAAAAATTTTAATTTATGTAAAAAGTATGTTAATTTTGAATTGGAAATGTTATGTAATGCTTTTAAGACATAACAATTACTAAAGAGTTAAAAGGCATCTTTTTAGAGAACAGTATATTACGAGTATCTATAGAATTTTATCTCATAGTATCTCATTCTATCTCTATAATGTTGTCGCTAAAATGTTTTAGGCATACATACCTCATTTTACCTTTTATAAAGAATTTTGTAAGTGACCATTAGTTGTTTCATTCTGTACTTTTATTCTAAATCTTTTTTAAATTGCTTTTGAAACACTTTTGCAATATTCAAACTAAAAAATTATTTTTATCACTACAGATTTTGCTGAGCGCATGGAAAGTGTTTTCAAAGTTTAGTCATTATATGTATTGCTTATAATTTGCACTCACGTCTTTAGTCATTGATAATTATAAACAGTGAAGTTCATAGCAATAAATAAACAGGGCCTCATTATTGGTGAGTAATGTTGAAAATTTCCAAAGGAAGAAATGAGATTTTAGGAATATAGATAGTTTAGGCCGCAGCTGAATATTTGGCAGTATTTTCACCAAAAATAAATGTTCGACAAAACTCGGATTTTGAGCCGAAAATGAAAATTCATTCAAACTGTACTTCTATGTGTGACAATAAAAACTAAAAATTCTAAATCAACATCTCACTTGAAAACATGATATAATCATTAATTATTAACAGTTTCAAGGATACAAGTAAAATTTTTTTTAAATTGTATAAACGATTAAAAAAATTACTTGAAATAAATCATATTTTGTTCCAATTATAAGAAGAGGTACAGGAAATGGATCAAAACTTGAAGAGTCCTATAAATTAACAAATCAAAAATTTAAATATTGACATGTTAATAATATCAAAATAAATCAGATATACATGATAAAGAATGGCTAGTCTTTTTTTTTTTTTTTTTTTTTTTTTTTGACATACTAAGTATACATTTTGATAAACTGGAAGTGACTATTGAAATGCAAGAAATTTTATCTGCACTGTTTTTCACTTTATTACTTATATTTATTTTTCAAATTAAATTGCATACAAATATGAGATGTTAAAGACAAAGCTCTAGTTAAAACTACAAAAAAAAAAAAAAATTCTAGTTTGTAGTTATTAACAGATATTTTAATATAATGTAATGCCAATATTGAATTAAAAACATACAGCTAATATTTTCAACCAAGATTTACCTAATATTAGCATAAGCATTCTATTGTAAATATTTCTAAATAGTACCAATATTGGTACTTGCCAACATTTCTATTATGATGTCAATATTCAATCTAAATTCAAAGACCTACCCAAGAGAGAGGTCATGGGGGTCATGAACTTCATGATGTTGTTTCATGGAAATTTTAATATACATTTAAGTTCCGAGATGGGAGGAGAACCTTTCAATAAAAAGAAAATTTCCATAACTTTTTTCTTTGTATCCAAAAATACGCTAATGCTACACTAATATTTAAAAAAAAGTGCTTCATTAAGAGATTAACCCCCCCTAAAAAGGGTCCTGGCTGCTCTCCCTTCTTTTTATCAAGAACTGAATTAGCCATTACCTATAATAGGCTGGAAAAATTGGCTCCATATTGTAAAAACATAAGTGCCTCAATATTTAGTCATAATGTTAACCCTCTCGCTGTGTATTCTACAATTTCCATGGGCAAGGTAAAAGTTGCAAAATTTGTGCAACCCACGGTTTCTGCAATCTTTTTTTTTTTTAATGATCTAATTCTATATTTTTTAAAGAACTCTTTAACAAAAATTTTTTACATATTTTAATTCTAAAATATATGTACTACATATAATAAAATAAATATAAATGAAATAAAATAATTTTTTAGTTTATTTTGATTTTTTAAAAATTACGCAGTGAGAGGGTTAAACCAAAATTTTGTCAATATTGTGCTAATAAGGGTTTGCTATCATAGTTTAAAAGAAAACTGTCACACTCAACAAAATATATTCAAACAATTGGTGACACATCACATTTTTATATGAAAGATTTCTTTTTTTTTTTTTTTTTTTTTAATATTTTTTCATTAGATGGTGTTTATGTCTCTGTAATTACTAAACATACAGACTACTACTATATGCAAAAGAACATTCATTTTAAAGATGATTTATGAGCACAGCACAGTCATAGCTATTGTCTAAATTTCATTGATGAACATCTTAATATAGAATTTGGTGATAGCAAGTGAATTTTGAGAACATCATAATTAATTTATCTAAGATTAATTATTTTATTTATTTCATATGGTGTCATATCAATATGGCATATTAAAATATATAAAACAAAATCAATGTTAATATATTTTCTAATCAAGTGGTTGTTTTTTTTATAAATTAACTCACTTATCAATAAAACTCACATTATTAATTAATTACAAACTTTCATTGAATTACAAAATCTTAAAGGATTTACTTTTACTGCATGTTAAATGAACTAAAAAAATTAAATAACATAAAATTTACTAACTTCAGTATTGAAAACTGTTAAATTTTTAATTATTCCATACTACTATTACAGAATTGATACATTCACTTATTTGTTTAGAGTCTGAAGAGAGTATAGAATAAAATACCCAACAAACACACAGTTTCTGGCCGCATTTTTGTAAGCCTTGGGGCCAAACAGAATTCTGCTTATTTGAATCAAGCCACCGGTTTATATTAACTGATGTGCCGTTACATCCGGTTGCCATCATCTAACTGATAACGGGCGAGTGGGGAGAAAATGAGTGCTTTTTTCCTGTCCAGTAGCCGCTGAAGTAAAATTTCTGGGCAGTATATAAAAGACCAGAATCGGGTAAAAAGTGCAGGGCCAGTTTAATCTGCTAGATATATTGATTGTAATAAGTAGAATAATCACTTTTCTTCACTTTTGAAACATAATTTTCCTTATTCAAAATCTGTGTTTCAGTGAAAGTATTTAAATAGGTGTGATTTTTTTTTTTTTTTTATGTACTAAAAATACATTACAATACTTCTTTTTTTTTTTTTTTAATAAATTACAAATAAAATTCTCTTGCCTATAAATTATGCATTAAAATGCATATATGTATGTTTTTCATAAACACACTGGAATGAAAATACACTTAAAAATATTTTCCCTAATATACAAAAGCACAACATGTCACTTTGAATACACTAACAAAAAGTTTTCCTCTAAAGAAAAACCTTAATAAATAAATTCCAATTTGAACAAGCTTCTAATAAAGACACGTATTTAAATTCAGTGTCCACTAACGAATGTAAGCACGTTTCTGGCCAGGATATACAAAACTTGAATCGTATTGAAGTCAGAGGCCCAGTATATTCTATTCGACAGATTTATTATAAGAAGTAAACAAATTTCTGACTTCATATATTTTTCAAGATAATTCTCGTTATTTAAAACCTGGATTTGTGTGAAAGCATTAAGTACATTGCATGATATATATTTTATGGAGCAATGTGTGTATGCATATATATATAAATTCCCTTTTTATATTAAAAAAATTTTTGTGAAAAAAAAAAAAAAAAACGCTTAACGTTCTTGCCTTTAAAATATACTTTAATATTTTTAAATAAATATATTTTGAACACAGTGGAATAAAAAAGAACATATTTAATGGTTATTTTATATTATTTTTGATTGCGAAGATCATTAGATAACATAATATAAAATATACGCTAATTTGAATAATATATTAATAGCAGAACACTGCAATCGTCAGACATACATACTACTTAAACATATTTAAAAATTTATTGATAAATGTCAATTTATTTATGCCTTTTTTTTTTCAGCATTCCTGAAAAAATATTTGTCATAATCAAACGGACAAAATGGTTCAATAAGCAGTTATTCTTGAGCAAGGAGAGGGGGGGGGGGGAGAGAAAAGGTGGCTTAAAAGCTGTTACTAAAACATGAATTTTTAATATAATTTGAAACATATTTCCATGTAAAAGAAAATACTGGAAAAGAAATTTTTATTTCTGAATCCACTGTAACGGAAAATATAAATAAAATTTCTTGCCTATTTTAAATTCCTAACAATTTAGATATATTTAATGATTTTATTACTATTATTTTACTCTTTAGAAATACAAATAAAGCCATGTGTTGTTTTTCTTATGTATAAAAATAATTAAAAGAAGAATTGCACAATAAATCAAGAATTTTCGCAGAATTAAGTAAAGAATTGCAGAATAAATCAAGAATTTTTTTTTCCTTATTATTTGGGTTTGAGTCCCGACATGGATACATTTTCACCCATTTGGAAAAATTATTTCTGGCAAAATTTAGAATACGTATTAAAATCTGACATTATATGAAAGTATTAAATAAGATGCTATATGTATATTTTATGCCCTAAAATAAACATGAAAAGGCTCTATTTATTTTTACGCATTTCTTATAAATTACAAGTAAAATAGTCTTGGGTCAAAAATAAGCCTTGATATATACAGATGAACAAGATATTTTTTATGAGCACATCAGAATAAAAAAGAATGCATATTATTTTTAAATCATATAATTTGTAATTGGGAAGATAAATGGGTAAAAATTTACAGAAAAGAGATAAAATGCCCATTTAATCGATAAATCGGAGAAAAGGGGGATATTTTTGTGCTATCTGAAAACTGTATGGAGACTTTAAAAATTCGAACAATGTATCTTAAATCTTTATTTCTCTAAAAAAGAAAAAAAAAAAAAGAACGAAAAATAAAGAAAGAAAAGGAAAAAAAAAAAGCTCTTTTTCCAAATGACTAAAAATAACATTAACAGAAAAAATATATGATTTAAGAAAAAATGACTTTTATTTATTATAATAAGGTATTGGCTCATAAAACTACTCTCCCTCCCTCTCAAAAAAAATCAGATGGGATGGGATTTTCAGTAGTCTCAAGGTTAAGCAGTTTTGAAAGTTCTGTGGTCCGGTCCGGTACGATAAGAGGGGAGTGAGAGGAATTCTCAGAATTTTTCTTTGGTTTTGCGTTTTCATTTCTGCTTTGTCGTTCGAATTCGTGTTTACTACGTGCTCGGAGTAAGTGGACATAGTTTCAAGATGTATACGTATATCGGTAAGTTTGTTAGTTCACGTTGATTCATTACAAATTTATTAATTTCATTATATCCGTTTTTTGCATCATTTTATCTTAAAGAATATTTATATTTTAGTTTTTATAAATGCAAAAAAAAAATTAAAAAGATATTTCATTTTTAGTAAAATTCCCTCCAATTTAGTTTTTTAGAGGTGATCCAATTTATTTTTAAATATTATAAATATCGGATGACATTATTCTTTAAAACAGTTTATTTTAGTTTAATTATAAAAATGGGACTTTATACTCGAGAAAATTTAATTGACTAAAACAATTGAATTCGAATGACATTTAGAAATATATATTTTTAATTAATCTTGATATCAAGATTAATTTAATATATTTTTTAAATCACTATTAAACTATTATTTGCATTTCTAATAATTATAAATAATTTTCAAGGATTTTGAAAAAGTTGAAATAATATATTTTTTCTAATGTTTGACTATTAAACTGCAGAGAAATATCTAAATATTATGTGATAAAAGCAAAATTTAAAAATATATGAGAAATATTATACAGTTGTTTGTTAACTACATAAAGATTAAACATACTTTTATGTAATATTTGAATAAAAAATTATCAGAAATGATGCAAAATTTTAGATTATAATGATTTAATAAAGCTTTGATGAATAAGCATAATATAACAGATTTGCCAACAAACAAGTATAAAATATAGTGGAAATTTAAGTAAAAAGAACATCACAAAAACATCACATTTTAATATAAAATATATAATAAACTATATTAAAATCACATATATTATTTAAGCATAAATTCGAAATTTATTCGTTAAAAGAAAATACTTTTTAGAAGTTAATTGAATGATAAAATATTTTGGCAAGTAAAAAAAATCTTATAATTATTTAGACATACTTTTCTAGAAAATCAAGTTCATTTAACTTGAACTTTTTCAAAAATATTCAAAATATAATATTTGATAACGAATTGATTAATTAGTTTATTTTTTCAATTATATACTTTATAAATTTTTTTGAAATGCAACTATTTAAAAATGCATTGCATATAAATTTTGTAAATATGTAAGTGAATAAATGAACAAATAAATTAATGCACTATATGAAGTATTGTATTTTGGAAATTTTTTGAAAAAGTTGAAAGTGAAAGAATTTGATTTTCTTGAAAAGTGTACCTAAATAATTATAAGATTTTTTTAATCCTGCTAAAATATTTTATTATTTAATTAGCCTGATAAAAAGCATTTTCTTTTATAGAATAAATTTTGATTTATGCCTAAACAATCGTTATGGCACAACAGTGGCTACTGATTGCCTTATAAATAACCATAATAGGCTTTTTTGTGAAAAGGTTTGGGCTAAATTTAATTTATGACAACCACAAATGGTAGAGCAAAGGCAAGCTTCTGGTTAGCTTTTATTTTTAGTGGCCATTAAAAGAATAATTGTGGGCAGTTTAAAGCTAACCAACATTTTTAGTGAAAAGTTAGTGGCATGATTATGGGCAACTTCTTGTATTTACGGCCAATTATCTTGTGGCCCCATTGTGTCCGGCGTGACAGTTTTTTTACGGAGCCGTAACTTTCATTGATAGCGGGCCCCCATCGAACACTTTCGGCCAAGGCTAACGAACCCATCAGTGGCCCCTAAGTTCTGTGTTTGTTGGGTACATTTTATGTGGGCAATCATTCCCGTGTCAATTAAGATCAGTCCTATTGATATTAATAAAATATGTTAATTGTATAGATGGTAAGATAGTACAAAGCTATTTTTCATTAATCTTGTTTATGATATGGTCAAGAATAAAGCAAGGGCAGCTAGAATAGAACGCAGTTTTACTGGGGTTACCTGCAAATGCAGTTACTAACAACTGAGTCTTGCCTCAGATGGCAGTTATTCTAGCTACAATGCTATTTTAATATGCTCATGATTATATAGAGATATTTTTTATAACGGATACCAGCATTACAGCTGAAAATTTCAATAATATAATTATATTTCTTTAGTTTATTAAAAATAAATGCAAGTATGATATAGGTATAATAAATGATAGAGTATGCCAAAGACATATATGCAACAATACAATTTCCATAGATTTTAGTTAAAATAGTGCTAATTTCCCCAGACAATAAGAATTTTTACTTTAAAATATTATAAACAAATAACTAAAGCAGGAAACACATACCTCATGATCACCAGGAATCCTACTCTTAGTCTGATCATTTAAATAACTCTTTAATTCAGGAGAATGTGCCGAGCTCAAAACATTGTTAATTTGCTTCAAAATAGATTTCAATAAAGTCTCCATTACATACCACATTTCTTCAGGCTTTGAAAGGTCTAATGTCAATACAACACTTAAGTTTCTATAAATAATAGAGATAAATACATCTTCTGCTTGTTTTTTAAAATAATAAAAAAGTAACTGAATCATAAATTATTTTTCTGGTTATATAGCTTGTGTAAAATTTATCTGACATTCAGATTAATTTTTATGTATATTTTTTTTATTATTATTTCTTAAATACGTATTATAAATGAACATAGGCTTATTACAGCTATCTAGGAACATTTGAAAATTCTAATATACTTTTAGACACAGTAATATAGTCTGTCTCAAAAGTTTAAGGCATACACTAAAATATGATAGTAAAATTTTAGTTGGACAGAAAAACATAAGGAATAATTTCACAATAAATATTCAAAATGTAGTTGAAATGAAACATAGTAGAGATATTATAATGGTTTCATCAGCATTATTTATTATTATCATTTAATTAAAAAAAGAAATTGTCTCCAAAGTTTAAGCACATTATGCAAACATTAATAAATGCTGGATTGGTTTAATTGAAACCAACCAACCATTTCCCTGAGCAGGATAACACCAAATATTCAATTACCATTGATTATTTAAAATACTGAAAGCTATGAAATTCACAAAAGAGAAAAATGTAAAGATATTTAAGCTGAAACAAAAAATAATTCTTTTTATTGAAATTTCTAGAGTATTAAATTCTTCAAAGAAGGGATATACAGTGTACTTGCTAGAAAGAACAATTTCAGCCAAAAACCAAGATACAGGCAGCCACGTGTAACAAGTGTTCAGACTGATCGAAAAATGGAAGATTGGTGTCGACAAATTAAAAATAATCCTTTGACAATGTCTCAAAGGACACAATACATATATACAGAGACTGCACAAAATTTGTTTTAAAAAATGCATCTTGTAGACTGCACCTAAAATCACATCATAAACAAGCTAGAATGGATTGGACTTGAAAGTGCCTGTTGTACAAAAATGAGTGGCTTACCGTATTATTCAATGATAAAAGGAAGTGGAATCTGGATGGCTGAAATTGTTACTGGCATGTTCCTCAAAAAATAGTCACATACTTTTTTCAGTAGATGACAAGGCGTCTCTGATGGTTTTGGGAGGTGGGATTAGTTTTAATGCCCATGTGATGTATATAGTTTAAAAAAGCATGATCGTAAATTAAAGTAGTAATTGCAGTCATGAAATATTGATGTACAAATAGATGCAAAAATCATAAGCACCTAGTGCTGTTCTTTTAACGGTCACTACAAGAAAGTTGAAAAATAAAAATGTTCTTACTTGATTAGTGAGACATGAAGATAACTTTTTAATTGAAACATATCTTCTTTATTTAATCTTGTAAATTTGAAGAGAAGAAGGTTCCCTGCTGACCAATCATGATTTCAAAAGAATGAATTTTTATAAAAATAATCCAATTGGATTAACAAAATAAAGAACTTTGATTAACTTTCATTTTAAAGAATTTTAGAACAGCATTTTGAATTTAGAATACAACGATTTAATCACAACATCCCATCAGACAACCAATTCTATTAAATTTTAAACTGTGAAAGTATATAAATGATACTGACGATGGTTTCAAATGTAATAAAAAGTAATTTCTAGAATCATTTGTCAAAAGTAGGCCAATGACAAATATTAAGCAATTAAATTGAATTTGAATTCAAAACCCAAGAATATTTTGTTAAGCAAACAACAGATACGGCATGTTGTGATTTCATCCAGTAAACCTCAATAACTGGAGAAATCACAATAGGACTGGGCATCAGAGAAACCACACTTCTGAGATTATAATTGACACAGCATAGAAATATATATGCCATCGCTAAGCAAAATGTCGATGGGATAAGCAAAAATATTTACCAGAAGAGAGACACTATCTGTACGTAATCAATAGCAATTAGCAATTAACAATGGATAACATCTGACATGTTCACGTGATGGGAACAAATGCAATGTGTGCTGAAAAAAGTTTTGCCATGTGCTGGATAACAGGTAATATGCTTACTGGCAAATCTAACATGACAGCAATGCTTAGAAATAGAATAAATCAGATCAACAAAATTAAAATTGCATAAAAACAGCAATCAGGAATAAAAGCAATTTGAAAATTTTCTCACAGGCTAAACCTGCCTGACATTTGTCCATAAGAAATAACATTCAACAAAATATCAAGAGATAGTAATGGAACATCTACTTCCATTTGGTGACATCTTAGGGGATCCAGAGTATAGATTTCAGCATGACAATGTTTCAATCCACAATTCATAGCCAGCACCGTGCGAAAGGGGGGGCGAAGGGGGCGGTCGCCCCGGGCGCGGAAATTAGGGGGCGCCAGATTTGTACTACTAATTTCCGTTTTGTTTTTTATTGTCGTCGATCATTTTCATTGGAATTTTTTTTTTAACCCTTCGATATTCTATTTTTTTGTAAAACTAAATGTATATATTTACATATCGGGAATTTTTTTCCCAATAAAAGTAATGCACATTTTTCATTTCAAAGTTATTGCATCATTCACATTTACTTTTCATTGAGCTCTTTAGATCTGGTGATTTTATAATATGCTTTTGTGATATTTCATTGCAGTGTTTCTTAAACTTTTGCACTCTGCGGCCCCTTTTACATCGTATACAAAAGCTTCTGCCATCTCCCACACTCAGTGAATATGAATTGCTAACCTATTCTGATTCCATTGTGGGATCATTCTTATAGTCATTCGGTCATTACTTTGCTTTCCAGCACGGGATGAAAATGCTGATTACATGAAATCTGCGATTGCAGAACGACGACAATTTTCCTAACTAACGTTCAAGAAAATTATACCTAGTGGGGAAATTTACTAACCGTGATTGCGGCTAATTAGATAACTTAATTAAGGGAATCACTATACTTTGTTTTCTCTGTTTATTATTCACCAATTATCATGATCGCCCTCCAAAGCTAGCCAATCCAGATTATGGATTTTTCAAGTGGATGAAATTAAATTCTAAAATTCCTGAGCATAAAAATGCTCTAGAACACAGGAATGCATGCATTCGCTAAAAGCAACTTGAGAGACGTTTAAAATTAAATCATGTAATTGACAGCAAATTTGAAAAGAGCAAAAGTGAAAATTATTGAAAGTGAAACAGATAAACTGCGAAATATATTCAGGATGAAATTATGAACCTTTTTGCCAATGAAGTAAGAAAAACGATTGTAGAAGAAATTAATAGAGCAAGGTATTTTTCAATTTCGTTCGATCGCACTCCATATACCGAGTTTCCTAAAATGGACTGACTGTTTTTAAAATTCAATAACCTGTAAATGCTGACAGCTATTAAAAAAAAATTGCGGGAAGGTAATGTAAAATGTCAGTATTTTTTTAACTTCGAATCCCGGCTTTAGTTCCAAATAACAACTATAGATGGCGCTTCATGCAGGGATGACCACCTCGGGAACTCAGCTTACGCTTTGGAGTGATAGTGCAATCCCGAGGGGCAAACCAAATCCACTAGCTGCTCGTGTTACAAATGACTTTTTCAATTCTTATACTGAAGTTTTACAATTTCACATTACAACATAAATATCTATGATTTGTTGAAGAATTAAACAGGTTTATAGTCATTTCAGGTTACAGCAGTATACTTTATTAAACCATATTCGTGAAAATCAATCAAGTTTATATTGAATTGACAATTATGCCAGCAATGTATAACCACACAAGCACTATAAAGACAACATCTAGCGCCATAGGTGCTCAATCAAGGCCAAAACCGAAATCGCCCAACTCTGATGCGAAAAGAGAAGGTTAAATATATGGAGTGGGTCTCATTCTCAAAAACAATCTTATTTTTTGGGGCCTACTCTATATATTTAACCTCCTTCCTTTGCATGATGATAGGGGGTTTCAATTTAGACTTCCGCTGAGGGTTTATTGCTTGCCACCTATGTCTGCTATTTGGAACTAAAACCGAGAACCGCAGTAAAAGTACTTCTGATATCTTACATAATTCTCCTGCAAGAATTTCTTTTTAATAATTGTCACCATTTGGAAGTTATTGAATTTTAAACACAGTCCAGTTTAGGAATCCAGTACACCTCACAAAGAACAAATGACGCAAATTATACGATACCGAAAATAGAAAATTTTCAATAGTGGAAAGGTTTCATGACTACATCAAGTCGAAAAAAAAAAGGGGGGGGGGAAATTAGCGCAAGAAATTTGAGATAAGCTAATGTCCGACAATCCCGACATTCAAAGCTGCACGAGAGGTTCTGTTCTCAAAGATAGTAGACAGGAGTTGCTGAGTTCGACCCAATCGCGCACGTCAGCCTAATCGTTCGAAATTGTCCGTCATTTTCTTCGAACCTTGCGTAAATACGGATTAGGTTCCCTTAGAAAGACCTTACAGAGGACACCCCCATCCCACTCCGGCCTACTATATCTAACTTGTAGATAATCGGCCGTCATAAACAATACCAATATCAACCCTTCAGAGCTCAATGTTGTGATATGACGCAAATATGGCTTCCCAATATAATGTTGCGTAAGCTCGAATCGCCGAAATAAACAAATTCTTCTATTTTTTACCATGTTCTGCACATTCTCTAAACTTTGAGCTCGTGCTGCTGGTGTATGCCCAAAAATGTCCGTAACTGCATAAAATGCGTTTGTTTTTTTCTTCTCTTTTACAGAAAGATGGGATATACTTATGTCCCACTTATCAGTTTATTTAAAGAAGCATTACCATACTCTATGGCCATGAAAAAATAAAGCTATATCTGCAGCTTTTTTCAAACAATTGCCACAGATTTTAAAAGCTCTGGAAGATCTTATAGAAATGAAGTAAAATGAGTAAGCTTACTCAGGAGCAAAAAGCTTAATAAAACAAATAAAGAAATTTCCCTTTATTTACGGCCTAGTAGTTTGACACAGCATTTTAAATGAAATAGTAAAAGTTAATATTATTCTCACGAAAAAAAAGAAGAAAAAAAACTGTCAATGTTTTGATCGCCAGCAAACTGATTGAAACACTAAAAAACACATTTCAGACAATAAGAGAGAAAATTTTAGAACAAGAAAGCGAAGATTTGGTTATGTCCGTAAATGTAGAGTCGTTATTTGACCAAAACAGAAAACGTAAAATTCGCAGAACAATTTGCCTGCGAAGCTCCTGATGAAAGTGGAAATTTATATGAAAGTGAAGGATTTCGTGTTACGTAGAGACACTATAACCGTGCAACTGAACTGGAGGTTTAAGAAACTCAGAAATGTATAACAAGAATTTGAGTTTCTGGCTGGTGCGAATTTAAAATCAGTTACCGAAAATCTGTTAACACGTTGAGTGCCACGGTCATTGACACTGAAGCTGAAAAATTTACAATGTTTTAAGTAATTTTTAAGAAAGTATAATCCTGTAATAAATAAAAGATAGGCAAATTTTAAATAAATTTTCAGTAATTACTTAAAACAATATATATTTTTTTAGTTTTATATCATATTTTAGACCGTCAGTCATCGGTGAATGACGCGTTCTAAACGTAAAATTCAGTGTCAGCCACCGGTGACTGACGTGGCGCTTAACGTGTTAATATTGCCTGGACCTTGCCTTTTATTGCTGACTTGAATTGTTAAGCGAGGTTTTAAATGCGAAAACTTTATTTCTACCATTAGATAAGAACTTTTATAAAACGGATCATTTAGAAATCCTTTAGTTGCTCCATAATTTTAACTTAGGGAAAACAAAGAATTACAAAAACATGGAGACAGCGTACATAATTTATAAGTATTCCAGTAACAATAAAATAGTAAAAAACTACTTAAGATCTATTATGTGTCGAGAGATTAAGCAACTTGAATTTACTTTCAGTGTGTCGCAATCTTTACACATAAAATAATAAACGATTTTGCTACCCTAAACGCAAGAAAAATAAAATGGAAGTAAATGTATTTGCCTGATATTATATTTTATTTTATGTTAATTAAAACATTGTTTCAGTTATCTTCCTGAATTAATGTACTGAAATTATAATTTATTTTTATCTTTTACATTATGTTATGCAGGTTTTTTTGTTTGTTTTGTTTTTTTAGAACTTATCGGTTGAAGGGACCACTTGTTTATACATGGTTGTTAGCGATTTTTACCCATTTTCTCCAGCTTAAAGACTAACAACAACTAAAAATGGCTAGAAAAATATGTGAGAAAGGTTAAGAAAAATCTGTCGCAAAGCATCATGATCTCATTAACCCCTTGAGGGGCAAGCAAAAATGTCTCTAAATCTTGAATTCTCACCAGAAAAATCGAAAAAAAATTATTTTTAAATAAGGAAAAGACATTTTTCAACGATTCTCCCCCAAAGCTAAAAATATAAAATTTAGTTAAAATTTTCTGATGATAATCTTGTTTAAATTAGGTGTGATACATTTTATCCCACCGCCCCTCAAGGGGTTAACAAATAAGTGCAATTTTCTTTTCTGTTATTTAGTTGTTTGGAATTTCTGAATTAAAATTAAATCTTTTAAAGTTCTAAAATAAACGCAAAATATTTATTCAATATAATTTATTTTTGTTTCTGCCCTTTATCAATTTTGAAGGAAGGGGGGGGGGGGGCGCCAAATTGACACGCTGCCCCGGGCGCAGTTTTCTCTTCGCACGGCCCTGTTCATAGCACGGAATAGAAGCTTTCTGCCTGAAATGTTAACCATTTACCAGCCTTAAGCCCAGACTTAAAGACGATTGAGAACATTTGGGGTATCTTAATCGTGAAGTATAGAATAATGGAAAGCAAAATGACTGTACTAAAGAACTAAAAGTAACCATTGAAAAAGGATTGCATTCTCTGATACCAATAACATTAAAAAAATTAATTGATTCAATAAAAATACTATTATTTGAAGTTATCCAAAACTAGGGAAATATTACTAATGAATAGCATCATAGTATTATTATTTAATAAACAACATTTTCTTGTTGAGCCTAAACTTTCGAGACACTGAAAATGAGAAATTAAAAATTACTCCATGCAAAAAATATGACCATATTTAACTTTCATACATCACTTTAAATACACAGAATTCAGAAAAATATTTTGTTCCATGAATTGAAAATTGCTTTTTCAAATTTACCAACAGTTAGAGATTGTTGGTCATTGCCAGAAACACATACTCTTTTGTATATTTTTATTGTTTCTGAAATAAAACTAAGGATACCTTAGAAATTGGAATACTTATATCATCTTCATGCATTTTACAGGAAAATATAAAGGAAATCATTTTGAGATTGAATTATTAATGTTATACACCCAGATATTAATCAAATGGCCTATTATCTATGTGGCGTAGTTGAGAGGAACTCTAATAGTCATCTACAGAACAATGTTGCAGCTCTCAAAGAAGCCGTTGTATATGGCAAATGTTCAGTGGCAAATGTTCCCAACACTCATCTCAGTCAGTTTTGACAGCCTGTAGAGGAGTTATTGCAGCTGGCAGTGGTTTCAATGAATGATGTCATCCAGTGTGTATGTGGTTACCTGTACAGAACATTTAAAAAAAAAATGGTCTATCTCTAGTGTATATTCTTGTTTGAAAGCAGTCGTTGACTTGTTCCCAAATACCTGATGCACCCTGTATATATATATTTACATCATTTTAAACATGTATAATCTTTGTATATTTATAGATAGTCTTAAAAAAAAAAAAAAAAAAAAAAAAAAAAAAAAAAAAGTTTCAAATAATGAAAACAATTTTTTCCTCCTTTTTTTGTGTATTTAATGGAATGATAAAGGAAACTAGTTGGATGTGTCAATCCCAAAACTTTCTTCTATCTTATACATCTTAATATTTCAAAACCTAGTTACACATGTTAATACTTCAATATTATTAGTTCAATACTATACCAACTTTGATTTTCATCTTAAATTTCTGCTCAAGTCAATTAAACGGACTAAAAACGAGTTAATCTATATCATGATATTTGTTAAAATTATTAATTTTTCCTTATTCTGTCGTTATCAGCTGTTTGCGAATAGCCGGCATAGCAGGAAGCGAGTTCCCGCCGCTGCATGAACCGCCGATGCACAATAGAACTACGAAAAATCAAGAAAAGTATACAAAAATCGCTAGCACGGAGCCCCTTTACCGCGCAATATTTCCAAATTCAAGGACAACCTGTTGGCCAAAGCCAAAAACAAGCACAAACATTTTGGTTCAATTGTATGCATAATTTTATACGCTGTTCGATGGTACAATAATGAAAATGGCACAGAGATCGGAATTATAGCTCCCCCTTCTTTCGGAATTTTTTCAAGTTCAGGGAGGACTTGTTTGCCATAGCCAGAAACATGCACAAAAAATTTGGTTCAATTATATGGATAACTTCATACACTTTTCGATGGTACAATAATGAAAATGGTACAGACATCGCTATTATAGTGCCCCCTTCCGGCAGAATTTTTCCAAATTCAGGGAGGACCTTCGTGACATGACCAAAAATAAACACATAAAATTTGGTTCAGTTCTATGCATAACTTCATACACTTTTCGGCGGTACAATATTCAAAATGGCACAAAAATTGTACAAAAATCGCTATTACAGCGCCCTCTACGAGCGATTTTTTTACAAATTAAGGGAGGACCTCCTTGCCATAGCCAAGAACTTAAAATTTTTTTTTGGTTCAATTCTATGCATAACTTCATAACACACTTTTCGATGGTGCAATATTCAAAATCGCACAAAATCGCTATTACAGCGCCCCCTAACGGCGAATTTTTAGCAAATTCATGGAGGACCTGCTTGCCATATCCAAAAACTTAAAATAAAAATTTGGTTTAATTCTATGCATAACTTCATACACTTTTGGACGGTACAATATTCAAAATCGCACAAAAATCGCTATTACAGCGCCCCCTACCGGCGATTTTTTTCCAAATTCAGGGAGGACCTGCTTGCCATAGCCAAAAATTTAAAATAAAAATTTGGTTTAATTCTATGCATAACTTCATACACTTTTGGACGGTACAATATTCAAAATCGCACAAAAATCGCTATTACAGCGCCCCCTACCGGCGAATTTTTTCCAAATTCAGGGAGGACCTGCTTGTCATATCCAAAAACTTAAACTAAAAATTTGGTTCAATTCTATGCATAACTCCATACACTTTTGGATGGTACAATATTCAAAATCGCACAAAAAATATTATATCAGCGCCCCCTACCGGCGAATTTTTTCCAAATTCCGGGAGGACCTGCTTGCCATAGCCAAAAACTTATAATAAAATTTTGGTTTAATTCTATACATAACTTCATACACTTTTTGATGGTACAATGGCGACAGACAGACGGACGGACGGACAGACGGACACACAGACAGACAGACATTTTCTATAAACATGTTTTTTGGAATCTCTGACCCCTAAAACATGCAAATCCGTCGAAAACCGGAAGTCGAAAAAAATTTCGATTACAATACTTTCTTCTATTGAAGATAGAAGAAAGTAAAAATCACCAGAGAGCTATATTTGAAGTGAAAATGTTTTGATATTTAAGATTTCAAGCAGCTATGAAGTACTGCATTTTATTTATTTTTAACATTCTCAAAGTTTTTCAAGTTTGATTTTTGTCTACAATAGAAATTTCCTTTCAGTTTGAAGAAAATGCAAGATATGTTTGCCACATAGCAAACTGAACTTTGATGAAAATCCAAATATTCTAAAAAGTATGTTTAAAAAAAAAAGCTCCTGGTTAAACTGAGAAGAGAACAAATTATTCCAATGAAAATAAAGATTACAAATCTAAAAAATATTTGGGACACCTTGTATAACAGTTGTTTTAAAGTTAAAGAAAATTATACATTAGAGACTTAATTTGATGAATTATTCAGTTACAGGGCACACAAGGCATACATAAAATAAATTATCAAACAGACTGAAAATTCATAATATACCTAAGATTTTCAGCTGTAATGGGGATTTCTAGTAAATCTAAGAACAAAGTACCACCACCAAGTTCCCAGATATGACAAATTTCTTTTCCCTATAAAATAAACAAAATAAAATAAATAGAATAAAATATTTTTCACAGTAACCAACTTATACTTTAGTTAAAATCCAAACATTTCATTAAAATACTAGAAAATTAATGTAATAACATATTTTTCTGCTTCTTGTCTTTAAAAATTATGTTCATGTCATGATGCATGATATCAAAATTTTAACTATTTTCAATATTAAGGATTAAAATGCTTACATTATTTAACTAATGAAATAAAATGGAATTTTTTTATATATTTTGATGCAACAGAAGATTATAATGCATGAGTTTATGATGTGTTTATCAATAAGTGCTAATCACTGGTGTCATTAACCTACTACAAGAAAGCATGAGATTGACTTTGTTTAGTATATTTTAATGACATATTAAAATTCTGATGCAAAATATCCACACACTTTTTCATTTATAGATAATCATCAGATCTACCCAAAGTTGCTTGTTTTAACCATAGGAGTCTTCTGAGTAAAAAAAAAAAAATGAAAATGCAATATCCTAAAAATACAGTGATCATAATAACCATTCCCTCTATTGGATTTGTAAAAAAAAAAAATGAAAATGCAATATCCTAAAAATACAGCGATCATAATAACCATTCCCTCTATTGGATTTGTAAATTTATTTACAAAATATCAGTCCTAAAATGCGCTGACTGATTTTAAAATTCAATAACTTGCAAGCGGCAAGATCTTGCAAAATAAATTCTTACAGGAGAGTAGTGTATGATTTCAGGTGTTTTTTTTTTACAGTGATTCTCAGTTTTAGTTTCAAATATGAGCAACAGATGGTGCTGCAAGCAGTAGGAGCTGAATCAAGACAGAAATAATGCGAATAACGGAGGTCAAACGTATGGAGTAGGTCTCATTACTATATAATCTGGTTTTTAGGTTCCAATTTTGAACTCAGTTGGTATAATTTGGATATCGCTGGTGTCAGATTTTGATTCAAAAATAATATCATACACGATCATACAGACTAAGTTCAGAATCAGGACCCTAAGAAATTTTTTTTATCGATAAATATAACCCATTCTATACATTTGACTTCATTATTCCCAACATTGCGGCTTCAATTCAGTGCCTACTGCTTACAGTACCATCTATCACCATCTATCACTAGTAATTGGAACTAAAACCAAGAATCACAGTAAAAAAACTGGCATCATATATTACTCTTCTGCAATAATTTTTTTTTAACAGCTGTCACCATTTGCACATTATTGAATTTTAAAATCAGTCAGTCTATTTTAGGACACCCGGTAGATGTTTCTAGCACTTTTAATTTACTTCAAATGTTACCACTAATTAAAATTATTTAAAATTGTTTTAATTAACATTAGATTTACGAAACTTGTCAATTTGATGGGTTTCCAATTTTATGCTTAAAATCATCTAAAAATATAACTTATTTTTCCAGCAATATGAATTTGAAGGTATTACAATGCATATATATACCTAGCCCATTTTCTTGACTGGCTTTCTAATTTTGTGTATCTGTTTAAAATGAGCAAAAGTTATTACGAAAAATATGAATTTTATGTAGTCAAATTCCTGCAAATCTAGAGTTAATAAAATTAATATTGATGAAATACAAATTAATATTCTTTTAAGTCTTAGTTATATTGTGTAAAAAAATATATTGTTTGTTGTTTATTTCTTTAATCCAGTCATTTTTCTTGTTTTTGCCTCTCTCCTGGCAAAAATACCATTTTGCTGGCAAAATGACTAACCCTATACAATGAATTTTTTTTTTATTTGCCCAATATGTGTAAATTTGTATCCTGAGAACTTAATCTATTGTAAGCATCTGCAAGGAGAAATAGCATAAGGATTTCTTTTCTTATGGAGACAATAAGCCATTTGTTTTTCACTACTTTTTAGTGTATACCTTTAGTGCATACCATCTTATTTGTGTACTCTTATTCTCCTGGTAGGTCAAGAGTACATAACTGACATATTTTTTAATTTCCAGTATCATGTATGATACATTGTTGAATTTCAGACTAATAATTCATACATAAATAGAGAATATTTGGTAAATTTTGAAGTATGTATATATTTTATCTCTGCTGATACAACTACAATCCCCTAGGTATAACACTCTTACCCAACATTGTCCTACATATCTGAAAAATATTTAAACAATCTCTTTAATAACATTGTTATTTGGATAGTAATATTAGAATGATTTAATATTTACAGAATCATGAAATGCACAGAAATATTTTATTTCAATCAAATACATACAGTTTCTATGCCTTTGTTTCGACGTCCAAATACATATTCCAGAGCTAAAGTGCTTTTAGGTGTTTCACTTCTTTCCAGAAATTTATAACATAAAGCTGATTTTCCCTATAATATAAAATATGCAACTGTATAACTTAAAATGTAAAAAATCTTACAGCATATCAGTTTCAATTCCAATTTTTGAAATTTTCACTTTTCAGGTCTTCAAACCAAACTGAAAATCATTATTTTTAAGGGAATGAAAAATGGAATAGAACATAAATTATTTTTCATTCTGGAACTGGGTTAAAATTATTTTCCTACTTTAGAAATGCATCTCTCTATTCTAAAAAAAAGTAACTTATGCTGTCACCGCCGCCGCCGATTTTGATTTTTTTGTGACCGGAGGTCTTTCTTCGTTAATATTAAGAAAAATATTGCATACAAAAATATGAAAATCGGCGATATTATAGAGAAATGTTTGATAAACATGCTGATGCAGGCAGTTTTCAAATCGAAGAATTATTTTAAGAGATATTTAATGTTAAAGTTGGACAAAATCGTTCCATTAAAAAAGTTTTATAGGAGCAAAAACTATACATGGGAATAAATTCATTTTTAGATCATTTTATACGTTAGAATTTCCTGGTGTGCAGACTGCAATTATTTTTTTAATTTGACTCATTTTTTGAGGTTTTATTTCTATTTTAAATTCAAATTTTCAGCATTTCGAGAGATATTTTCTATTTATTTTAGAAAATGATATTAATTTAAACTGTTGCCAACTGTATGAACAGCGCAAACAATAATGTTTGCTTCAAATTAAAAATTTATTTACACATGACTATTATAAACAGAAAAAAAACTTTCAAATTAGAATTAAATAATTACGTATAAAAAGCAGGAACTTATTTAAAATTACTTCATAAAAACTATATTTACATGTGAATCTTAAAAGAGAAAGGATATTGTAAAATAATAAATTCATCAATATGCATTAGAAGTCTTAAATACGAGAAATGATGTCACATTACACTTATTACGTAAAATGAACAAAAAATAATATTGCAAAACAATTTAAATTTAAAAATTGCGCGAGACATTTATTTGATATTTTGAGATGATCTTTATATTTCATTTCTAACAAAAGTATTTTCACGTGAATATTAAAAAGAGAAAGAAAAGTTTGGTGAAAATTACGTCAGATACATTTAAAATGTCTTATTTAAAAGAACTTCCTTTTCGCTTTGTTAAAAAATACCGGGAGACAAAGACTCTGTTTACTTAATTCATTTTATATTAGCTTATTTTGAAACGTTTAACTGATTTTATTTAATCAAAGACGAAAACAGCTTTTGTATCTTTTAACAGCAGCTGATTTTTCCTTAAAATTCCGCAATCAAAGAGAAATGAATAGAAATTAGAAACCCGTTTATAGGGAGATCACCACTGTTTTTTAAATTATAATTCAATCTTCCAAAATCTTTTTAAAGCCGATCAAATTAGCGTACTTTTAGAGACTGCAGTGTCTGAAAGGGGGTTGGCGAGTATAGCTCATAGGGGGCCGAGCCCCCTAGTTTATTTTAAAAAGTCAATTTATGAAATTTTGATTGTGAAAAATAAATTAAAATACAAGCTATTTATAACAGTTACTTTTGAATAACTTTTCTATAAGGCATCTCACAAATAAAATCCAAAAGTTATGAATGTTGAAACAAATTAAACAAATAAAAATATTTATTAAATAAAGGAGTAAATAGTAACATCTTAACATGTGTGCCAAAGACTGAAGAAAGAACTCAATACTAGCATTTTTTTTTTTTTTTTTTACTTTAATTTCAAGAGTAGAAATGTTTTAAAGACAGGATGATGTAGGACTGTCAATAAAATTAAAAAGGAAGTTAGTTGAATATGAATGTTTAACCTTTTATATTATTCATTTATTTATAACATTATTTATTTTTTATTATGGTACTTAAAAGGTACTATTACTGTTAATTCAACATTACAATGAAATAATACTTACAGCCTTTTTATTTCCAACAAGCAATAAAGTGGAATCTTTTACATTTTTTTTAACTGAAAGAAATTGAAATATTAAAAGGAGAAAAGAATAATGCTACATGCAGCTTGATGAAACAGTTCTGAAATATTTCATGAAAGCATATATATAGTTTGTGCAACCAAGCATATTTTAAATTAAATTACTTTAATGTTAAAGTAAATAAATAATATATCAATATTAAGAAGAAAGTTTCATAAGTGGGTAAGTCACCAACTGGTGTATTTTATTGAACATGACTTGACATAAACTGAATTTCACTATGGTAACCTGGTTTATTTTTTAGGCAGTTATATAATAAATTGCAAAATAAAATATTTATTCTTTTAAGTTTGGAGTGTATTTCAGTGGTTATTTAAAAAATATATTTATGTTATGATACGTAATTTGACAGCTTACTGTGGGATATGAAAAAATTATTTAAAATTTTTTAAACCAGATAATAAATGTCCCTTTTTGTTTGTTTGATTCAGTTATTTTATGTATAAGTTAGTTTGATAAAATTAATTGATTTGATGAATTTAAATTTTTTTCTTAAACATTCAGTACAAAATTTAACTAAATGAGATGTGAATAAACCACAAATCCTTTGCTGTATTGGTATACAATATTCAATATAAGTGGGCTCTCTATATCTGAAGACTTTCTAATATGAACACCCCGGTATTACGAACACATTCAGACAATCCTGGTGAAACTCCATAGACTTAACAAAAGATGAACTCTGTATTCTGAACACCGTCTAATCTGAAAACTCCGCTATTATGAACGCTACTTTTGATACCCAATCTACTACACCTCTCTGTAAACTGAACACATGTTTGCAATCGGAATTCAAGGAATTCCCCCATAATGGAAATTCGGGAAAATGTACCGGGTGTCCCAAAAAGGACTGACTGATTTTAAAATTCAATAACTTGCAAACGGTGACAGATATTTAAAAAATTCTTGCAGGAGGGTTATGCATAAGGTCAAAAGTTTTATTACAGTGATTTTCAATTTTAGTTCGAATTACAAACAATAGATGGCGCTGCGATCAATAGACGCTGAATTCAGGCTCGATTTTTGGTACTTCGTGGCCCGGATAATACATTTCCATCTCCTTTTTCAGCATGGAACAAGAGAAAGGACCAGAAATCGAGCCTGTATTTAGCGACTATTGGTTACAGCGCCATCTATTGCTTGTAATTCAAACTAAAATCGAAAATCACTGTAAAAAAACTTTTGACCTTATGCATAACCCTCCTGCAAGAATTTTTTAAATATCTGTCACTGTTTGCAAGTTATTGAATTTTAAAATCAGTCAGTCCTTTTTGGGACACCCGGTAGTTGCAGAAGAATAAAAGATTCAATGAACTCAATTTAAAAATAGACAAAATCATTGCTAGATTTTAAGCATCTACCCGATGCTGCAATTTGAATAATTCAGATAAAATCTTCAGTTAAGAAAACAAACAAAATATTTATTATAACAAAAAAAAGAAGAAATTGAAAGAATATTTTTCAAACAGTACATCTTTACCGTACGGGTTCTACATATCCACTAACTAGAACATTCTTAAATTTTTAATAAACAAAAATGTCTAGATATAAAACTATTGACATTTCACAAACAGTAAATCATGATAATTGAAATGAACAAATAAATCAATTTTTATTCAAAGAGAATACAAGAAAAAATAATGTAAAAACCATGTCACGTGATTCCCCCTCTCCCAAGCTGAGATAAAAATAGAAAGATTACGCAAAAGAAATGTTCCGCTTCCCAGTGACAGCTAAGAGACAATAGGTGTTAGAAGGAGTGGACAAAAGGGATAATGGTTTGTTATCTGCACATTATCGCTTCTGTTTCTATCTTTATTTTTGCTCAGCAAGGTAAAAAATTTTCGCCATTTTTCTATTATTGCAGGGAAAGAAGCACAGCACTTATGCAGATATTCCACATTTGTCAGAAATAAGTATGAAAATGGATAAACGGAAAGAACTGAGGCTTCAGGAAAAATTGTTTTTTTTGTCAGGAAAAAAAGTTGTTCAAAAATTAAAATCAAAAGCAAGTCAAAGGAAAATTGCATCTGAATTTGGAATTTTAGTACGTCAAGTCAATGCCATCAGCAAGAAAGAGAAAGAAATTATAGCCACATTTGAAGCAAATGAACCTTCCTCAAAGTACAGAATTTCAGAAAAGAAAACAGGGAATGAGAACATAAACAATCATGTCTCGAAGTTCTTTTGCCAAATGAGAATGAAGATTCTTCCTGTCACTGAACCCCTGCTAAAGCAGATTGCTCTGGATTTTGCAGAAAAGGAGAAAATTACGGAATTCAAGGCATCGGAAGGATGGTTGACTTGCTTTAAAAGTCGGCATAAGATCGAATTAAAAATAATAAATGCTGAAGCTGCAGACGTAAATATCGAGACTGTAGAGGAATGGAAAAAAAAAACTTCCAGAAATAACGAATGATTTCGACGCTACTGACATTTTCACTGCCAATGAAACTGGCTTGTTTTTTAGAGCTCTTCCAAAAAAAAACCCTAGCAGAAAGAAGCAAGAAATGCGTGGATGGGTAAATGTTGAAAGAAAGACTTACCATCATGCTCTATGCCAGTTTTACGGGTGAGGAGCTCAAACCACTTGTGATCGGAAAAAGTGAAAAAACATGATGCTTCAAAAATGTGAAGATCGCATCATTGCCAGTGCACTATAAATCCAATCAAAAAGCCTGGATGACATTCACAATTTTCTCTCAATGGTTGGAGGGCATTAATGAGATGATGAAGAGAGAAGGAAGAAAAATTCTTTTTGTTGATAATGCTAGATCACATACAAACCATCTGAGTACCATGAGCCTCAAGTTACTGCCACCGAACTGTACTTCTGTAATCCAACCACTGGATCAAGTAGTAAACAAGACCTTTAAAGCTCACTACCGAATTCATTTTCTGAAGAAAATGTCCCTGGTGATGGCGGTGGCAAATTCGGCAAATGAACTAACAAAGAAGGTCAACGTCACAGATGCTGTCCATTGGATATCAATGGCTTGGAATGAAGTAACCCCCTTTGCTGTATGCTTAGACACACCATCCAAAGATGCTTCTACAAAGCTGAATTTCTGTGTGAGAATAAGCATATAAGAATAGAGAACCAAGAAGTAACAGCTATGAGTGACTTGGGGTCAATTCTTCAGGAGCTTCATACTGAAATTGAACCTGGATCTTATCTCGTAGCCGACGGAAGCCTTCTGGTTTGCGACAACAACATCGTTGAAGAGGAAGAGGATAGTGAAGAAGAGGCAAAACCAAAAGATACCAATGAAACAAGAAATACAATTACCTTCAAGCAATATGGCTAAGGGATTCAAGACCTGTTGAACTATGCGGCTGAACATTACCTGGAAGCCTTTCCACTTCTTAAACAACTAGATAACATGTACACTGCACAAGCATACACAATGCAAAAACAGACTAAAATTACTCAGTTTTTTAAGTAATGTACCAATTTTGTTTTCAAGTGATCTACTATATACATGTAATTGTATGTTTTGTAAAACTTTTCCTTCTATATATAAAAAAAGTAACAATTTGGAAATGGACCAATGAAAATCTGCGTAGATACCACGAAACGCATCTGATTGATCAGAGTTTTCTGACGCAATAAGGGGGTTACCAAGGGGGGGCAGTTCTGTCACCAAAAGTGATGCCAACTTGGCGCTATTTCCAGTATTTCGTCAAATTTCCATAGACTCCCATTGAAATCCAATAGGTTTTACTTGCTTGCAGAAAATCAACAAATTGAGATATTTCAATGCAGCAAAAACTAATAATAGCTTATGAATAGAGCTTAATTGAACTATTTACATTTTTTTTAAGTGCAAACACTAACTATTTACAATATTCGTAACACTATATATATAATTTTATATTTAATAATTCTTATAATTATGAAACTCTGTAAGCTCTAATGATTATGTGCTTGGAGATAAGAAAATAAAATTGTCAGGAGTTGGGGAGGTGTACCAAGTTGAATCTGAAAATTGAATGCATAGAAAATAAGGGATCGTGAAGCGATCCAGAATGGAAACGGGAAACAATTATGTCTGGGTTTGGCTAGAAAATAGTGATTGCTTCGCGATACCAAATAGAAAAATAGAATCAGGAAGCGATTATGAGGGGGGGGGGGCATAGTGAGCAGAGGGCGGAGACCCCTAGTTTATTTTTTTTTTATATGAGATGGTCGAATACAGGTCTGACTGAATTTAGTTTGACATTGCACTAGCTGCCAAAAGTAGTAGTAATACATTTCCCAATCTCCCTCTATAACGAACACTCCCATAATCTGAACATTTTCGGTCGGTCTCATGAGTGTTCAGAATAGAGAGAGTCCACTGTAGATTAAAAACATTAAAATCTTCTACAGTTTCGGCTCAAAGCCAAGGCCATCCTCAAGAATGTAAATGAACAGTTGGATCAACAATGTCAAAATCTCTTCTGACAGAAAAAAATATGTACAGTACATATGGGGGAAAAACCAACCAATGAGCCTAAAAACGGGGAAAATTGCAGATTTCACTGGTGCCATCTGTAGAGATATGGTGATAATACAAGTCTTACAAAAGACTGTCTCCATTTATATGGGACAATAGAAGTGAAATAAAAATTAAATGTTTCTTAGTAATTTTAACCAAAGTTTCAGAATATTGTATAACATATTATTATATACTTCATCTTTTCTTAATAAAATTTCTATTGATTCTCTAATTAAATTCTTATGTGTGGCATTACCTTAATTTACATTCCTGAGGATAACCATGGGTGTGAGCCGAAATTGTAGAAGATTTTAATCTCTATGTGATGTTTGTACACGCCCTCTCGCCTATAGAAGCGCCATCTGTGGCCAAAAGATGAGAATCAGGCAGAACCTGGGATAGCTTCACCTAGGAAGGTCAGCTAAGAAAAATCTGTGAACGGCCGCGGACACTCCCGGTCGTAAAGTAACGAACGAAACCCCATGAGGAATGGGACAGTTATAAGTGTTATTTATATGTGCTAGTGTTGTGCATCGTGATGTCCTCCATGTTGTAATAAACGTTTGTGATGTTTAGACCACTGACCAATCTTTTCAGAAAGCCCACACGCGACCATCAGGTCGTTCATTACACTGACGTCAGAAGTATTGTGGGATTTGGATTTGGCCAATAAGAAATATTAACGTGCGGATTATCCTTTCTGTATCCCTGGATTATCTTTTCCCTGGACGTGCGGATTATCTTTTCCCTATATTATCCCTATCAGATTATCTTTTTACGGAGGTAAGATTTTATTACATTACTTTAAGTATGGCAGACAAGCTCTCAAAATTAAAAAAAGCTCGCACCGTAACTAAAAGTTCTATTACGTCAATAATTAAAAAAATTGAAGATAATTTTGTATCCGACACGCCAAACTTAGACGATCTTGAAGAAAATTTGGCGATGTTAGAACAGAAAGCTAGCGATTTGAAACAAGAAGATAATGAGATCTTATCATTAATTGATGATTTATCTGAAGTTGAAAAAGATGCCAAGGAGTCGGCAGAGTACCAGGAAAAAATTATGCTCTGGAAGTTCAGAGTGAACAAAAAACTAAAACAAAAAGAACCCCCCCCCCCCCCCCTGTATGTCCCACAAATAGATGCATAGAATTTCCTAACACGGTCAAACTACTGACACTTAAAATTGAGAAATATTATGGAGATATTAAACTTTTCCAGAATTTCTGGAACTCGTTTAAAACAGCGGTACATGACAATGAACACCTCTCAAATATTGAGAAAATGAATTATTTATTCAGTTATTTAGGAGGGAGCGTGTATAATTCTATATCGGGTTTTGCGTTATCTGATAAAAATTACATAGAAGCAGTCGACTTACTTAAAAGACAATTTGGTAGGAAAGATTTAATTATTACCAGTCATATTAATACGCTGTTAACTTTAAAACCGGTTACAAAATCGCATGACGTCATGTCATTACGTAAATTATATGATGCTATTCAAACGCAGATTCATAGTCTAAGGTCATTAGAAATGGAAGCGGACAGCTTTGATGCACTTCTGACTCCAATAATTTTAAAAGCATTACCATATAATTTATCGCTCGAATTCAGTAGAGAAAGTGTCAAAAATTCTGAAGAGAATTACGGTGTGGATAAATTATTATCATTTATCTGAAATGATTTGGAGGCTAGGAAAAAACAGACACAGATTATAAATTTATCTTCTGAGTATTCAAGGCCAAAGTACTTACCAGAAATATTACCCGAATGTAAACAAATTAACAAAACATTTGGTGTCAGTGCATATGAAATGACTGGCGGAAAGAGTGTTTGTTTATTCTGCCAGGCAGTAAATCAGCATCTAACTGAAGATTGTGACAAATATTCAATTCAGGAAAGGATTAATAAATTAAAAGCAGAGGGTAGATGTTTTGCATGCTTGAAGCGGAAACACGTAATTAAATATTGTACGGAAAAAACTAAATGTAGGCTGTGTTCCAAATTACACCACGTGTCAATTTGTAATTCTTTAGTTGGGAAGGGTAATAAATCAGAAAAAAATACGAATGAAAATAATGTGCTGTCAGCCCGAGTAATGTCGCAGAATGTATTTGATTTAGAACGGATGCGAGAAAAGAGAAAGTTAATTGAACCACTCCAATTTATAGACTTAGAATTTGAGAATAAAATTTTGCAAGGGGTCATTGACACCGGTACTCAGATTTCAATTATAAAGAGCGATTGTGTACCGGAGAATTTTAAAGTACCATATGGTTCAATTATACTTAAATCAGCTTTCAGACACGAGTTAAGAGCACCGTTAATAAACGTTCCACTAAGTATAGCAGCTGATAGAGTACATTGCAGGGTGTTCCCAAAAATAGTAATAATGTGTGCGATGGTTGATAATTTAATTAATGATTTACTGTTATCTTTAAATGCTCATGAGGAATTAAGCACAATAAGCGAAAGTAATGAACCCGACACCGCAATAAATGATTTTAGTACTATAAATTTGCCCCGTATGAGAGAAAACAACGCGGTAGATTTAGATTTAGCTTGCGCTGCTACGGAGGCCGAGCAGGTTAAAATAAGAAATGCAGACGAGAACATTGATAACGATGGCAATGAAAATACCAGAAATTTCACAAACGACTCAGAAAAATTTAAATGGGAACAAAAGATGGATGCATCACTAAATCAGTGTTGGACAGATGCCAAAAATGAGCGTAATAATTATTTTGTTCAGGACGATCAGTTATACCATCATGACAAAATATTAGGGGACACGGTACATCAATTGCTCGTGCCCGAGCCACGTAGAAAGCAGTTTGCTAGAGCTCGCTCATTCAAGCCCCTGGGGTGGACATTTAAGAAAACGAAAGACAACTGAAAGATTAAAATATTCTTTTTTTTGGCCTGGGATTAAGACAGATGTGAGCGAGTTTTGCGACAAATGTTTGTCCTGTCAGCTTCGAGCGAAAGCAAATAAGTTTGATAATGTACCGATAACCCCAGTTACTCATCCTGACGAAGCAATGCAGATTGTAAATATAGACATAATAGGCCCAATAGAACTGGCTAGTGGAGGATACAAGTACCTACTAACCGCGGTAGACCAGTGCACGCGTTGGCCGGAAGTGGTCTGTTTACGAAATCTTTTTGCTAAATCTACATGCGATGCCCTTTTACAGATATTTTCACGGACCGGAATTCCCAAGTTAATAGCTAGCGATCAGGGTAAAAACTTCACTTCGGCCCTCACGAAAGAATTTATGAAACGTTTAGGGACGTCCCCGCGTTTTTCCGTTCCGTGGTACGCACAGTCAAATGGATTAGTGGAACGATGGAATGGGGTACTTAAAGGGATGATACACCATGTTATAAGAGAAAATTCCAGAAGTTGGCATAAACACATACCCTTTTTGTTGTGGGCATACAGGGAGGTACCAAATGCTACAACGAACGCTAGTCCATTCCAAATGTTATATGGTAGGCGTCCAACTGGTCCTCTTTCCATATTAAAATCATCATGGACCAACGAAACACCTCTACCAATTGGTCAGTTAGGCTCAGTTACCAACTATTTAAATGACCTGAAAATAAAGTTAGAAAAAGCAGCTGAGCATGCCTGAATTTCTTGCAAGGATCAGCAGCAGGCTTACGCTTATTATCACAACAGGAAAGCTAGACATAAAGAATTTAAACCAAATGATCAAGTTATTGTATTAATTCCAGACAGTAATAAAAAAATATACGCTAGGTGGACAGCACCAGCTACGATACTTGAAAAGAAATCTCCCTATAGTTATTTAGTACAATTGCCAGATAATAGTATAAAGCATTTACACGCGAATAAAATCAGAGAATTAAAAGCTCAGACAACACACATAGGCGTCATCTATGATGATGATATCGATTTTGGCGAGATCGAAAACATCATGCAGATTACTAAAGATGATCCGGATAACCTCCACCAAAAATTACACGTGGACCATTTAACAGAAGATGAGAGGGAGCAACTGATCAACATATTACGTAGACACTCCAACCTTCAGTCGGGAATCCCTAAAATTGCAAATGTAGGAGAACATAAAATTAAATTAAAACCTGATAACCAACCAAAACGTCAAAAGCCCTACAGAATCCCAGAGGCACTCAAAAGTGAAGTCGACAGACAAATCGAAGAATTATTAAGTTTAGGACTAATCGAGCACTTGGAGAGTGAATATGCTCACCCGATCGTATGTGTAGCCAAAAAAGACTCCTCAGTCAGATTATGTGTGAACTATCGATATTTAAACTCCCAGACAGAAGTCGACTCATTCCCTATGCCTAATGCTACGGACTTGCTCTACAAGGTCGCTCCAGCGAAATTCATCAGCCTGTTGGACTTACTGAAAGGGTACTGGCAGATAAGATTAAGTGAAGACTCCAAACATTTAATGTCTTTCGTCACACACCGAGGACAGTATTCCTTCGTAGTCATGCCGTTCGGGCTACATAACGTGGCAGCCACATTTCAAAGGTCCATGAATCGCACTTTAGTCCAACATAGAGAATACGCCGAAACGTACATAGATGACATGGTTGTTTTTTCTGATAACTGGACTGATCATCTCGAGCACCTAGACGCTGTTCTGACAACCCTCGAAGAAGCAAACCTGACAGTAAATTTTCAGAAATGTGTGTTTGCACGATCCCAGATAAAATTCCTAGGACATGTGGTAGGATCAGGCAGGCATGCTCCTGATCCAGAGAAAGTAGCAGCCATCCAAAATTTAGAAGTGGGGTCATTCCATGTCAAATCACCCAGAATTTTCTAAAAATGACACCCACCACCTTCGATTTTGATAAACTTTGGTGTATTTGTAGAATTTTTAATGCTGATTCCAAAAATGCTAATCATATTGAAATTGATCAAACGGTTTGTGAGTTATGAGCTTTTAAATGTCTTCCAAGATGGCCGATTTGCCGCCATTTTGAATACCACATGTGACAACGTAAAGGTCTATAACTTCTTTCAGGTTTAAGCTAGAACTTTCAAATTCTTTTGTTCTGTTCAGAATGAAGTATACTTTCATTTAAATTGATTTTTGTGCAGCTTATTCCATTAAAATGCAGTCAGAAAATGACTTTTTGTCATTTTTTAAATTAAAAAAAGGCGTAACTTTAATGACTGATTTCCCCCACTGTTCCCCCTTCAATTTTCATCTAATTGCATAAATAGGCAGCTCAAAGTGTGTTTTGATGTCTGATAAAAAAATTTTAATGGGCAGTTCGCAGATGTTTTGTTTAAAGAAGAATTTCAATTTTACTGACCTTCCATAAGTAACGGAAAGTACAAGATAATGTTGATATTTCTTTTATTACCAGAAATATCATACATATTTACATCTAAAAATTTGATAAGGCTTTATCTTACATAAACATATACATATTTTTTAATGTGGCTATAAAGAAGGGGAATCCCACAGGAATAAATAGGAATGCTAATAATGAATTCCTGCAAGACATAAAAGTATTTTCCTAACAAATCGAAATCTATTGCAAAGTTTCAGTAAATTATAAGTAAAAAAGAAATAATGCAAAAAATTCTACAAATAGTCACATTTTATAGCAAAATCATACTTGTATATAATACAAAATATAATTTAAAAAAATACATTAAGTAAATATTATCATACTTTAAAATTATACAAAGTAGCATTTAGCACATAAACAGTAAAAATGCTATTGAAAATATATCTACATCAGTAACAATTAAAAATAAAGTTAATTAATAAAATTTGTTCTCTTTATACTTCGATTTTATTTCCTTCTAATTTTATGTTTTGCCCACTTGGTGTTTATTAAAGCACTGGATGCATCACCAAGTTTATACATTCTACCATTTGTAGTATTGATGTCACATGCACAAACGATATGACTGAAAGGCACAATACAACTGTCATTTTCTGTCCAATAATACGAAGGTGATGGGCCATTGTGGATGCATGAATTTAACAGTTGCTTCTTCTTCTTTTTTATGGACTTTTGACACTAAGCCTGTATACCAATTCCATTCATGCATACATGCTACATAACTTTTAAGAGATGGGTTATCCAAAGTCTCTTTAATATTCTTATCAAAAGATGAACAAATAGAAAAATTTTCATCAGTATTTATTCTTAACACTTATTAATAAGTTTTCTGTAGATCCATAATAATGCATACTGCATGTTCCAGGAATTGTCATAGCAAGTTGCATCCAATGAGACATGTTGCTGCGCAGTTTTAACGTGTCACTTTATGTGATGATAAAAAATGTTATACCATCAATGTTTTGTCTGCAATATTCATACATCATAGCCACATTTGCAATTTGATCATGCAACGGCCTTTGCAGACTTGCTTTTGTCACAAGTCAGCCCCACCCCCTACCCCATTGCAAACAGATTTTTCATGACTTGTAGCAAAAAAGCTCCATTTTGCTGTTATTCCACCAAAATCATGTTCATGGGTTCAAAAATGTTTTTCAATTTTAATATTGGGCAGCAGAGCCACCAGTAAAATATTCTACATTTGTAGCTAAGATATACTTATTATTTAAATGCTGCATGGTTAATTTTTGAGTCTGATAAACCATTGGTATGTCATGGTCCATATCATCTGAAAGCATGCAAAGGCTTTCACTTTTTAAGCTGCTTCTATTTTTTTGCTTTACATAGAATGCAACTGTATGTAAAATACAGCAACCAGGCGCCCAATGGCAGCTGTTGTGCTTCGTCTTGCAATACAAAAGAAAGTTCTCACTGAAATCCATTTGTATGAGAGTCTCAAGACTAGTAAAATCTTTTTTTCAAATAAATGCTTTGGGACTTGGATATGTGTGTATGGGGTATGAGCTTTTCAATCTTTTTAAGAATAAGATGTATGTGATGTTAATCATACTCTGTCAGCTGATACCCACTGTGTATGTTCAATTGCGTCTTCAGGATCAAAATCCGGAAATTTTAACTTAAAAAAAATCTTCAAGAACATCTTTCTTGGGACATTTGCTGCACATATGTAACATACAATTTGTATTGTTAGAACTGCAAACCAATTTCTGGATTAAATTGTCATATTTTTCTTCAATCCTTGTTGCTGCAATAAGCAACTGAAATTTCTGATGTGTTGTATACATGCAGACAGAATGTGTGCCAGAACTTCCAACTAAGACACAGTGCTTAGGTCGCAGGTCAGCAAATTTTGAAAACCCAATTTTATTATTGGTAGGAAATTTCAATCGAAATTGGATATACAGTTAATTCAGATTATAAAGAAGAAACCTTTTTTGAATATGGGTGGACATTTTTTTTATGCTGACCGTATCTCCCCGACCAGGCATGAGACATGAAAATTCATTATCTTCATGAAATTCTTTCACAGATTTTATAGTGTCTTCCCAAGTATAAAGTCTATACTTGGTGCTCAGTTACACTAAAGGTTTCAATTATTTTCTTTCTTGACCATCATGACTCAGGAATCAAAGTTAGCAATTGAATTTTTACTTTCTTCTATCTTTACAAGAAGAAAGTATTGGATTCATGAAAATTTTCGAATTCCGGTTTTCGACGGATTTACACGTTTTAGGGGTCAGAGATTCCAAAAAACAGGTTTCTACAAAATGTCTGTCTGTGACTCTGTGAGTCTGCCTGTCTGTCTGTGTGTATGTGACACAAATTTTGTGGGCGCTCTATCTCAAGAACTAATGCACGGAATTTAATAAAAATTTATATTCAGTGAGTCTCTAATACAAATTGATGCTGATTAGTTTTCGGTGTAAATCGCTCAACAGGTGGCGCTGCTATGCTGCATTTTTCACGATTTTTGCAATAGCTCTAT
This sequence comes from Maratus speciosus, assembly GCA_963932465.1. Classification (NCBI taxonomy): domain Eukaryota; kingdom Metazoa; phylum Arthropoda; class Arachnida; order Araneae; family Salticidae; genus Maratus; species Maratus speciosus. The sequence goes on from OZ010792.1 coordinate 78,395,900, forward strand.
CTCACGAACTAATGCACGGATTTTGATCAAACTTCAGATTTAGTTAGTCCTTGATATGAGTTGATGCTGGTTACGTTTTGGTGTAAATCGCCCAACAGGTGGCGCTGTTATGATGAATTTTGCAGGATTTACACGATTTCCCCAGTAGCTCTATTTTAAGAACTAACGCACGGATTTTCACCAAACTTCAGATACAGTTAGTCCTTGATATGTCTTGCTACTGATTATGTGTTGGTGTAAATCGCCCAACAGGTGGCACTTCTGTGCTGACTTTTTCACGATTGCCTCAATAACTCTATCTCAAAAACTAATGCACGAATTTTCATCTAACTTCAGATTTAGTTGTATGTTGACACAAGTTGTTGTTAATTAGGTTTTGGTGTTAATCACTGAAAAGGTGGCGCTGCTATGCAGGAATTTTCATGATTTTCGCTATAGCTCTATCTCAAAAACTAATGCACGGATTTTCTCCAAACTTCAGATTCAGTCAGACGTTGACATAAATTGTTGTTGATTAGGATTTGGTATAAATCACCCAATAGGTGGTGCTGCTAGGCAGCATTTTGCTGGATTTAGACTATTTCAGCGATAGTCATATCTCAAGAACTAATGTACGGAATTTGCCATTTAATTTTGGCACTATGATAGCGAATTTTGAAGTATTAACATGCATGAGATAGAAGAAAGTTTTGGGATTGGTACATCCGACTAGTTTCTCTGGGACTAATTTGTGGAAACTTTTCTTTCACCATCTCCATTAATCTTTCAAATTCTGAAGCTTTTCTTTTGATTCACATTATCTTCATCAGAGCTACTGTTTTCACTCCCAAGAACGTTCTCTTCCAAATCAAGGGTGCAAGCAACCTTCTTTCGCAAGGCAATTTTCATTTGCTGTAATTTTCTTTCTCCAGCAGACATTTTCCTGTGTACAGAAATTGCATGTAGCCTTAGTGGTGAACTTCTATTAAGCTTTACGTGTTAGTTTTCTTTCTGATTCATGTTTGATGTAATTTCTTCAGAAAAATCAGTGGACTGACATAAGTCTTTCTGTTCTTTCACATATACTTCCAGCAAAGCTCTTGCTTTTTTCCCTACAGGTTGAACATAGTTTCTTACCAGGAATGGCATCATTGTGTAGCTTATGCCTGTAATTCTTAGCTTGATCCATACTTATTGCATGTAAGGATACTTTCCTTGGTCTTGTTAGTATGAAGATTAAATAAATGAAAACATTTCTTTTGCTGAATTTACATATGCAGAAAGTGTTTATGTGAGCAAAGCATATTGTTGAGTTTTCGCTACCTTCTAACTTGCATCTTAATGCAAGAAGTTCTTTATTTTTGGTGGATAACTCAAATGCGATGGTGGATAGCTTGAGGATTATTTAAATCACAATTTGGATTATTAATATTTAATAAACTAATATTGTACATTTTTTGTTTATCCATAAGAAAACATCTAACTTAATACAATAAAGCAGCATCATTTATAGTTAAAAGATCAAAAGAGAAACTTTAATCTTTTTTAACAGATTGCATAACAAGTTGTAAAATTCTGCTTAATCTGGTTGGTTGAAAAAATCTTCTGGGAAGTAATTTTAGTCCGATTCGTTGAAAATCTCTTTCTGGTAAGTGCATCTATCTGGTTGGTTGAAATCGCCCCTTCTGGCAAACCAAAGTGATATTATTGGTTAAAATTCTGTCTTCTGAAAAGTTCTGGTAATAAATTAACCCAATCAGATAATTTTAGCAATTAATTAATTAGAAATTTCATATTTTGGACAGCAATTTTCGATTTATAATTCAACAATAATTACAGCTTTAATGTTATTTACATTTAAAAAATGAACCAGAGTGAAATAAAGTATACAAATTTTTTTATTTTGAACTAAATTTTAAATTTTTAAATCGCCCATTAAACTTTTTTTAACAGGTATCAAAACACACTTTGAGCTGCAATATTGATACAACAGAGTTAATTTTTTAACTAATTATATTTATTTTGAATGTAGATATATTTTTAATAGTATTTTTACCGTGTATGTGCTAAATGTTATTTTGTATAATTTTGAAGTACGATAATTTTTACTTATTGTATTTAGTTAACAATTGTAATTTTATCATTTTGTATAATATACAAGTATGATTTTGCTATAAAATGTGACAATTTGTAGAATTTTTTCCATCATTTCTTTTTTATTTAAAATTACTGAAACTTTGGAATAGATTTCAATTTGTCATGAAAATACTTCTATGTCTTGCAGGAATTCATTATTAGCATTCCTATTTATAATTCCTGAGGGATTCCCCTTCTTTTTAGCCACATTAAAAAAATATATATGTTTATGAAAGATAAAACCTTACCAAACTTTTAAATGTAAATATGTATGATACTTCTGGTAATAAAAGAAATACCAACATTATCTTGTACTTTCCGTTACTTATGGAAGTCGGTAAAATTGAAATTCTTCTTTAAACAAAAAACCTACAAACTGCCCATTAAAACTTTTTTATCAGGCATCAAAACACACTTTGAGCTGTCTATTTATGCAATTAGATGAAAATTGAAGGGGGAACAATGGGGGAAATCGGCCATTGAAGTTATACCTTTTTTTAATTAAAAAAAGGGCAAAAAGTCATTTTCTGACAGCATTTTAATGGAATAAATTGCACAAAAATCTGTTTAGATGAAAGTTTACTTTATTCTGAACAGAACAAAAAAAATTTGAAAGTTCTACCTTAAACCTGAAAGAAGTTATAGACTTTTATGTTGTCACATGTGCCATTCAAAATGGCGGCAAATCGGCCATCTTGGAAGACATTTAAAAGCTCATATCTGACAAACCGTTTGATCAATTTCAATATGATTGACATTTTTGGAATCAGCATTAAAAACTCTGCAAATTCACTGAATTTTATCAAAATTGGTGATGGTGGGTGCCATGCCCTGGGTGATTTGACATGGAATGACCCAGTGCCGAAATCCAAGAAAGATGTCAGAAGTTTATTAGGCCTTCTGTCCTATTATAGGTCCTATATCCCGACATTCTCTGAAATAGCCCGACCATTGATTGAACTTACAAAAAAACGTGCTCTTAATGAAATTACCTGGACTGAGCAGTGTGAAACAGCTTTCCGTGATCTGAAGCAGGCAATCAGCCAAACGCCAATTTGTTATTCACTAAACTTTACAAGACCCTTCATCATACATGCAGATGCTTCATCGTACGCGATAGGTGCTTGCCTATCTCAAAAAGATGAAAGTGACCAAGAACATCCCATTGCTTTCATCAGCAAAAAACTATCGAAATGCCAAGAACGTTATGCCACTATAGAGAAGGAAGCCTATGCGGTTATTTTCGCTCTAAAAAAATTTTAACATTATATATATGGCTCGCAAGTGACTGTTGTGAGTGACCACAACCCTTTGAAACTCTTGACTGATTGTGCATCCCAAAGTGCGCCCCTTCAAAGGTGGGCTCTGGCATTGCAGCGATTTCAAGCCCACATAGCCTATCGACGTGGAAAACTCCACACTAATGCGGACTCATTAAGTAGACTATATGCCTCACATTGGACTTAAATGAAAGAAACTTTGCCTTTAAAAAAAAAAAAAAAAATTCACGATAAACTTTTGATTTATTTTGTTTGTGACTATATGCTACCTCCAAGACTTTTCTAAATATGACTTTTGTGGACATTAATTGATTGAACATTATTACTTGAACTTTAAAATATTTATTCTAGAACTTTAACGCATCAATACTAGTATCATAATCTCATATTGCATAGTATCTTAGTTATCCTTTTTAGTTATCTTTATGTTAAGTATTGTAATTTTGATTTTTATTAATAGTGTGTATACTAAAATGTTTATAGAGATTCCATTAGATTTTGATCAGTCTTTAAAGACTAAATCAAAACTTTGAATGGGGGAGGTGTGATGTTTGTACACGCCCTCTCGCCTATAGAAGCGCCATCTGTGGCCAAAAGATGAGAATCAGGCAGAACCTGGGATAGCTTCACCTAGGAAGGTGAGCTAAGAAAAATCTGTGAATGGCCGTGGACACTCCCGGTCGTAAAGTAACGAACGAAACCCCATGAGGAATGGGACAGTTATAAGTGTTATTTATATGTGCTAGTGTTGTGCATCATGATGTCCTCCGTGTTGTAATAAACGTTTGTGATGTTTAGACCATTGGCCAATCTTTTCAGAAAGTCCACACGCGACCATCAGGTCGTTCATTACACTCTATTAAATGCTGTACACTATTATAGCAAAGGATTTGTGGTTTATTTACATCACATTTATTATTTATTTTTTTTTTATTTTGATTATCTGTGGTGTAATAGTCCAAAATCATTTATGCATTCAGTACATATTTCCTAAATATTCTGTGAATATTTCTTGATAGATATATTTTCTAATACTCTTGTTATATTTGAAACCACCACCACATTGTTGCCAACATTGCTATTGTTTGATGCAAAGTCTTAATCTTTCTTCAATTGTTAATGTTCTCTATACTTAAAAATTTAAACCCTGAAAATAAAATATTGAAAATTTTTCTCCTACCTGATTCTTGATTCCGAAAGGTCTGGGTGGCAGTCTAACACATAATCCATTCAAAATAAAATCCCTGAGTGATAATACAACACACATAAAAAAATATCATAATCCAAGTGGTTCTTGAATAAAAATGTTGTAATTAAAACTCTTGATTTTATACATTTGGACAATGTAATACAACAATGGAGATATGAGATTTATGCATACTTCACAGTAGAAATAACAAAAAAGGACTATTTACAAATTTATATTTAAAGATTTCAAAGTTTAAAAATTAAAGTTTCGAAATACTATATTCAATTTTAAGTCTTATGAATTGTTCTATATTGTCCCGTTATGAACAATTCATATACAGGAAATCTCAGTTCATCTCTGTTTGAAAACAGGTTCTGAGTGTGGGTGGAGTCCATTGCCTAGTTCTGATGCAATCAAAGGTTTCTCCCAGTGTGTAATCAGTTAGAATAAGCATGGTGTTTCCCAGGGCTGCAGAGTCGGTAGAGAAAATGGTCGACTCCGACTCTGGGCTAGCTAATGTACTTGTGTTGCCTGTTGGTCAAAATAATGATAGAATATAAGAAAAATAAAGTTAAAATCTTACTATTTCGGCATTGATTCTCTTTTTAATTGTTTCAAAAATAAAAAACTATGATTTTTGCTTTATTAATTTTACAATTTCTCACCCGCAAACCCAAAAAATTCAACTATCGAAGTCTAAAGAACACAAAATGGAAGTTTTGCTATTTTGGATCCAGGGGTGCGCCTGCAGTATCCGGCGCCTGTGTGCAGAACTTCAATTGGTGCCCCATATTCCTAACTCGCCTCCCCCCCCCCTTCATAATTTTTTCATAAAAACTTCATAATTCTTTTCAAGGAGTATAAATGCATAGCTGCCAAGCCAACCTTCCGGGGGTTTTCTTCAAATTAAATAAACGAATTCAGAACCAGAAAATTTATTTAATGAAATGTGTCTAGTTTCTACAGGGTTCTTTTTTATTTCCTTTATTAAATTACATTTCTGGTTAAAAATATTGTTATTTGAATTAAAAATAAGGAATGTTGCCAGTTATGCAAATAACAGACATCCCTAAAAGGTGGGTGCTTCAGTTGTTTGCTCCCTCCCCTCACAATGGCATACCGCCTAAGTAAATCAGCTTCTTTTACCTCCATCACTCCCGGAATTTTTAAGATGTGATCTTTATTTATATTTATACTTAAAACAGTTCAAATAAACTTTAATTTGGTAATATAGCTGTGTTGAATTAATCAATTGTTGGACTATGGCACAAAGAAAGGGTGATCGTAATACGATAAAATACACATAAAAGTAGAAAAATATTTTCTCAAATTATGATATTTGTAATACACCGGAGTATGTTTATAGTACTTTTATCTCTTTTAAAGTAATGTAACATCAATTAAGATGCGCCTTAAACAATTACCACACATATATCATAATTAGGGGAGGGGTGCATTCGAAATGTTCCAGTCCCGGAACATTTGATTTTATATTAGCAAATATAGAACCCCTATGCTGGCTATATAACAATTGTTATGAAAAATGCACATTCATTTCACGTTTACATTGTTAAGAAGCTAAGCGAAACTTTACCTTGTCACACTGTTAACCCTTCCTTCTCTGTGAGATTTTTTTAATTTTTTGAATTCCTAATTTTCGTGCAATCAATCTAAGTTCTAAATTAAAAATATCTATATTAATAAAACAAAGTTTCGCTTTGTCTGTGTGTGTGTGTCTGTCTGTGTGCGATGGCTAGCAGAATTACGGCACATACGAGGCTCAAACTTTTTGTAAGGATAGTCGAAAGCCTCTCCTGGAGCACTGTGCACCTAAGTTTCAGAATTTTAAATCTCTAATGATTAGTTGAGAAATTAATTAAAAATCCCGAATTAAAAGAATGAAAAGTATTCATAATTCAACAAGAACAGATTTTTTTTTTTCAAACCGTAGACAACTTCTTCAAAAACTCGAAGAATGGCAGAGGGGTTAATAGAATTACAGAGCTGCTAGGGCGATAAATGTACTGGGCCTTTTTAAAAAGTACTGTACCTTAAATTCTACTGGGCCTGGACAACTCGAAAATTGCACAGCCAGACGCAAAAAAATTTCCCCTTTTCAGAAATTCTAAAAATTATTCCGGTACGGTTTAAGGAAGTCATAAAATGCACGAAAAATCGATTTATAAAAAATCTTTTTATTTCCTTCGAAAGAAAAGTTCGAAATCTCTCCCATGGATGCCAGGCGTTCATTGCAGACAACCGATGTCTTTCTATAGTGAACATTTTCGAACGAATATAAAATTTTCAAAATAAAAATTTACAGATTTAATTTTTAATCATCCAGATGCAGAATTTTTCGCTGATTTCAGATATGTAAATTTCTTCACGGTCGCTCAATTACAAACTTAAATATTAATTATTACAGTAAACTCCCGACTATCCGTCCTAATGTGGCGGAAGGGTAGGCCAGATAACAAAAAAGCCGGATAGGCCAGAGTTCTACAAATATTTACTAATTTCGTGCCCTTCCCCCTCCATGATATTAAAAACACATGTTATACACATATTAAGATAAATTTTATGTATACAGTACATACAGTTTCAAAATAAGCAAAACATTAACATAAAACACAATCCTAATTCATAAAAAAATGAGTAAATCTTATTTTACTGTGTAATAATAAATGATTGCACAAATATAAAAAGTTATACATAAGATAAGAGTCAAAACTTACAGTTTTTAGTTTTTGAAAAAGTCCTTAATAGAGGACTTCTTCTCCCTGTTAGCCCTCTTCTGCGACACAATGTCCCTCCATTTAGGCAAGTAGATGATATCAGTTGTCGTCGATTCCTGCTGACTAATGTACTACAGTGCTGCCCCAATCGTCTTGAACCCTTACGAATGTGGGATGAGATTGTTCCTACAATCCTTTTAATCTTTTTCTTCTGATATTTACCCCTCTGTCAACACTTCTACAATATCGTTTTCAATTAACTCACTGACTTCGTCATTTGCCACCCATTCTGTAATCTCTTCTTCATTGACATCGTCAGAGCCCGATATATTTTTCAGCAATGGAATAAGCTTATATTTTTCATCTCCCACTGCAGTTTCCCACACGGGTTTATGTCTACCTTTTTGGTAGACCTTACAATTACTATGTTTGGAATTTTTTCCCATGCTTTTGACACCCACCCGGACCGGAACCTGCCTGACTTAGCCGCTTGCAACATTATTCATTTTTTTAATAGGCCGGAGGGCCGGATAGTCGAGAGTTTACTGTATTTCATTAATTGGATGATTCCTTTCAAACTCTAAATTTAAAAGCCAGTCTTTCGAAACCACAATTGATTTTTATAGGGTAATTCTTTGGAACGCCATCAAATTTTTAAAATATGCCATTTAGATATTTTACAGTTATGCATCTAGCCCTATCTTTAAACACTGTTTAATAATATCTAAATTTTATAAAAATCGATCCGCAAGTTTTTGTTGCATAAAAAATTCGATTTTTATAAAGGAAAAGAAATGCTTTAAATTTAAAAAAAAACTAACGAACTGATCGATTTGGAACTTTCAGTTAGTTTATAACACAAAATAAAGATTTTAAAAAGTAGGAGGCCTCAAATTTCAGGAGGGGAGGGGGAGGCGATACTTTTTTTTTGGGGGGGGGGATCAAAAACCGTACCATTTTCTACCATTTTAGATGAGGATTTTTGATGGAGCTCTGGGTAAATATTACTTTTAATATAAAAATTTCAAAAGTGTACTTACCACTATTTTCGAATAGTAATTTCAACAAATAACTTAAATTCGTGCTTAAGTCCGCCACCTCCTTGACTAATATATACTAATATATGGCTAATGACTAATATATACTGACTATGGGTAGGTTGTTTAACAGAATTTCGTTCAGAAACAGTTTTGTTAAGAATAGTTCCTCCTGGTGTAGGAATGTGGAACTAAAAGATTTGAGATTTGTATTTTTGCAAGATTTTGCAGTGCGTACCCAGCACGCCTGCTAAACCCTCATGTGATATATCATCGGAAAATCCTTGAACCACTCTTTCATATTATGAACCTTTCTACCCCTCTCACTCAGACCCCCCCTCTCCCGGAGGTCAATTTTCTAACTGAGCTCCTAATTAAGCTCCAGCAAGATTTGGGCAGCTCATTTGAAGGCTTGACCAAAGGTGAAATTCTTCACGGGCCTTGGATTGGCGAGGTCTATGTTTGACCCTAGATTATTAGGGAGCATTCACCTGTGGGGAGGGGGGTATGAAAGGAATTTTTTCATGTGACATATCGTTTTAAAACTTTTGGCCTGTACTTTACTAAGCACTCACTCCTCTCCTCTTAACTAATTTTTTTTAATCAGTAAGTAGAGGTCATTTTAAAGTTTTAATTTGTTCATTATTACCACATACAATTTTCCAAAAATCATGAAAAAAAAAATTACATAACAAATCTGAACAATTAGCAGCTTCTCCCCCATTTTCACGCAGTGAGCGGGTACGTATTTCAGAAAAAATAGAGTTAAAGATATAAAATCATACAAATTTAAGGTTCATTTAAAAATCATCAAAGGGGGGATGGGTATAGTTCGAAAAAGCTCTTAACACAGAGCTCAAATATATTTGTTTTACTCTTAGATACTATTATATTTTCAGAAATTCGTCAAAAATGCATGGCAAAATTATGTCACCCCTCCTGTTTCCGAATCTACTGAAAATAAAATTACGGAAAAATTAGTAGTAGTTGGAATTTATTTAAATCTTGCAGGAAAACTACAGCAATTATCCTAGGTCATATAGTTTTTCAGAAAATCGCAGTTTTCCGTTATACATACACTTTATCTGGCGGGCGCTCAGCAGGGGAATTGAGAGGAGTTCGATGTACCTATCGACGCAAAATCATCCAAGAACTGTCGATAATGATTTTCCAAAAGACTTGTCGATAATTAGGCGAGATATTAATAAAAAACTTGTCTAAAAAAACGACACAGACCAAAGTGCCCATGCAACTTTGCGACCTCCTTTCAAAGCGCACTTGGCACAATGGCAAGAATAAACTTTGTACAAGGTCTTTGTTTAAGGTAAGACGGATCACAATGATAAATAGTCAGCGTTTTTCATTTCAATTGAATTCAATTATTGAGAAATATGTAATAAAATTAATAAATTTATTGTATGAACTCTCTGTACGCGAGTGAAACTCGTTTTTTACCGATTTTTCTTTGTTCGAAACAAATCTATGAAATATACAATTAAATTTTCAATAAAATATAATTCATTTTGAGGTTGTTCTCAAAAACATGTTTCCCGACTGTAAATGACATAAAACTTTCTTACATGCTCATGGGCTCGTTTTTATGCATTGCATACAATGATAGGCGTGACAATTAAATTTGTTTGGAATCAAATGGAGTTTTTTATTTCTTTTTTTACATTCATTGCATTTTGAGCTACATCCTGTTTTATTTATTTATTGTTTTTGTTATAAAATAGCCGATTTCTGTGATTGATTTGTGCTTTTTTCTGCAATTTACTTTTACATGGGTACCGTGCATAACCTGGAGGCTTATGTTGCTTTACTATTCTGCAATATAATATCTACCCGTTTTCATATCGACAGTATGTGTATCACTACCAATACTACAGTAAGATAGAAGTGTTATATATTTTCAACTATTTGAATAATGGAGCCTTCCATGTTTGTCACCAGCTGTAGTACGTCCCTGCTTTCTGAAAAGCTGGACAGGCCTGCAGGACAGGACAGCAGGGATGTCAAAAGGCACATTCGTGGTCGTCCTTCCGAATTTTTTATGTTTCTAGCTTTTTTTAATTTATTTTAGGTGCATGATGGCGCCCTTAAGCCATTCATGGCGCCTTACGACCGTGACCTTTCGATAACGAGGCGCCTTTCGACCGTTACCTTTCGACACCGTTGTGCCTTTTGGTTTGAGACTCTCCCCTCCCCCCACCCCTAAAGCTACGACGCAGACAAGCATCTGCAAATTTCATATATTTTATAAGTAAAGATGAACTCAGAAATGACGCACTTTCGATTTAAATACCGCTTTAATAAATTTAAATTGATAAAAGTTTTTGAAATTTTTCAGCTTCGACTACAATATTTGGCACCTTTACTATTCTGGCGGCTGTGTGCGGTGCACACTTTGCACACTGGGTCGGCGCGCCCCTGTTTGGATCTGGGGACTGAGAAGAAAAAGCAAAATCATTACAATTTAATTAGTTGTAATTTTGTTGTGTCCTCCAGACACAAAAAATAAAGACGATTTTGGGATTGGGAAAATTATATTGGAAATAACTTGAATTCTGTGGATTCTAATTAAAAAAAAAAAAAAAAAAAATTACATTTTTTGAATAAATTTTGCAAATTTGACTTTATTTCGGGTTCTGCAGACCTGAAAAACACAAAATTCAAAAGGTGCAAGATAACGAAATTTCACTATTTTATCGTTATTTTGGGTAATGCTGATTTGGAAAAGAAGAGTTACAATTTAATCTTAATTTAATTGTGCACAAAAATAAATAAATAAAGGAAGGGTATTTTAGAATTTTGACTTTTGGTCATATAGACCAGAAAAGTTTGAGGGCAAAAAATTGGAAAAAGGTTTCTATTACAATGCTACAGGGGTGCAGAATATGTCCGATCCGGCGATCTAGGATCGGGGGAAATTTTAACCTCCTGGGGAAATTTTTCAGAAACATATACAATTGATTTCGATTTTAACAACGAATTCCATAATTCCCTGAGATAGAACAATTTCAGTACAAATAAAAATATCCGTATGGCGACCTTCACAAAATCGATCTCAGAATAATATGTACCGTATATCAGGGGTGATTACGTTCCAAATTTTCCGAAAGTTTAAGACATTCGGTTAAAAAAAAAAAATCGGTCATCTGAAAATTCGGACATAAAAATACCGCTAATTTTCGCGAAGAATTACGGAAAAAACGCGAATTTCGTCACAAGATCGCAAAATAACTGCACATTTCGTCAGAAGATCGCGAAAGAACCGCAAATTTCGTCAGAAGATCGCGAAAGAACCGCAAATTTCGTCAAAAGATCGCGAAAGTACCGCAGGTTTCTTCAAAAGATCGCGAAGTAACCGCAGGTTTCGTCAAAAGATCATGAAATGAACACAAATTTTGTCAAAAGATCGCAAAATAAATGCACATTCCGCCAAAAGATCGCGAAACAATCGCAAATTTCGTCAAAAGATCGCGAAACAATTGCAAATTTCGTCAGAAGATCGCGAAATGAACGTAAATTTACTCAAAAGATCGCAAAATAAACGCAAATTTTGTCAAAAGATTGGGAAACAACCGCGCATTTCGTCAAAAGGGGCGAAATAACCGCAAATTTCGTTAAAACATCGCAAAAAATCTGCAAATTTCGTCAAAAGATCACGAAAGAATCGCAAATTTCGTTAAAAGATAGCAAAAAACTGCAAATTTCGTCAAAAGATCACGAAAGAACCGCAAATTTCGTCAAAAGGAAGGAGAAATAACCGCAAATTTCGTCGAAAGATCGCGAAATAACCGCAAATTTCGTCAAAAGATCGCGGAAAAACGCGAATTGCGTCAAAAGATCCATGAAAAATACATAGTGTTGGGAGTGGATTTCCCCCACTCTGCTGTAACCTTTCAGAAAATTTGCTGTGAATTTTAGGAAATTTTTTTTCACTCAGAATCACCCCTGCCATATATACTTGCGCATAAGTTGAAAAATATTTGAAAAATAAATTTTGTATACCTACGTTAATACAGCACTTACCTATAACATACCATAAAATTTTGGGGAAATTTTCGTGTGGATTGGGGGAAATGTTGAGAATAGAAACATTTTCTGCACCCCTGCAATGCTATACCGGGTTCTTAATTCTTTTGCTGCCACAAAGAGCACAAATTTATAATTTTCGCATTACCCCATGTAAGAGATTTTCATGAGCCGAAATTTTAAAGCCCGTCCCATAAAATGTTCGGCTGTACCTCTGTATTTATTCTCACCCCAATCATGCCCATTGTAAATTGTTTCTATTTTATCGACGTTCAAATTTGTTATATTGAGCTTGACAGCCTGCTCAATTTTATTATCAGTCTGATCTGGCCCATTACAATAAATTGTCTTAATTCTACTGACACCGCCTGTTTGAAAATTACCTTTATTTTCCGGGCCTTGGGTCCTTGCAGACCTTTGTACCTCAGGTTTTTTCTGCAAACCCCAAAAATATGGAGGGAAGTACAGGGTGTCCCACAAGGTATGCAGCAGCGTCTGATATATACAGATTTGGATAGAGCACGTCAATATAAGTATTTTGAATGGTAACATGTGGGGTCCCCAAATATAGCGTGATAGTCTAATTACAGGATGAATGTTAATGACGAATCCGATAGTGGGTATTCCAAATGACGATGTGTACAACAAATGCACAACATGAAAGATTCCCCAGATAACTATGCAAATTTGTGGCAATCAATGAGAGGAAAAGCAAGTCTGGCAGTTAATATCCAATATCCCTCCACGGCATACTATAAAGCTAGACAAGAGGTTTGAAGAGAATGAGTTGGGCATTACTCGCTAGGAAAGTAGGGTTGTATCGTTTCGTTTTTGTTGTGTTACCGTTTTGGTCCTGAAATGAGCAAATATTCCATTGAGCATCGTGTTTTCATGGTACTGACTTACCATGAATTGCAATCCCCAGTGGCTGTGATCAGAAAATTCAAGAAAAATTTCGGCAATCACCACAATATAAGCGGCACGACGAACAAACGAACGTATGACAAATTTAAGGAAACTGGCAGTGTGTTGGACAATGTGCTAGCGATGGGGACCAAAGAGATGAGTCCACAAACCGAAGTTAATGTTAAAAAAGTGACAAAAGTGTGCGAAGAAAGTCCATCAGCTTTGATACGACAGGTGGCTCAAAAAGTCGACATGTCCAAAAGCATGGTGCATTGGATAATGAGGAGGGATTTGGCTATGTTCCCTTACAAAATCCAAATCAATCAACCATTGACAGAATTGGATGGTTTAAGGAGGTTTGATTTTGCAAACATGATGGTTAGTAAGGTTGAAAATGGTAAAAAGTATTTTAATCAGATCTGGTTCAGTGACGAGGTGCACTTCCACCCCCAACGATATGTTAACAAACAGAAATGGAGGTTCTGGGCCAATGAAAATCCCCATCATGCAATAGTTCGGCCACTGCACCCACTGAGAGTAACAGTTTGGTGTGCGTTATCTGCCGAAGGCATCATTGGACTGATTTTTTCCCCCTGGAAATGTCACCGGTGATGCTTATTTTGAGGTGTTGTATGACTGTGTCCCCATTCTTGCATGGCATGGATAAGATAAGCGATTATTGGTTTATGCAAGATGGTGCTAGACCTCCCCGCACTCAGCGTAACTCCGACCTCTTAACAGAACATTTTCACGATAGAATCATCAGGTTGGACTCCATTATGAAAACAGGCAATGGTATAGAGTGGCCACCATACTCCACGGATCTTAACCCGTGTGACTTTTTTTTATGGGGGCATCTGAAAGACACAGTATATCGCACACAGCCCAAAACATTAGATGACTTGAGAGCAGCAATTGAAAACAAGATGAAGAAATTTGGAAGAGATCTATTGCAAAAAACAAATGCGAACTTCCATTCCAGACTTCAAAATGTTATTTGTTGGAACGGCAGACATTTCGAAAATCTGTTGTATTGAAAGTTCTCAACAAACATTGATTTTCACTTGGTTTTTTTCTCATTTCTTGTATTTTTCATATGACAAGCTTCACACCTTACTTACACTATCATGTTATATATGGGGACCCCACATGTTACAATTCAAAATACTTATATTGACTTGCTCTATCCGAATCTGTACATATTACATGCTGCGTACCTTGTGGCACTCCCTGTACTTATATATACTAAATGTAAACTAGTAAATCTGCAGATCAGGAGCCTCAACGTCATCATTGCAAGTCATTGTTTTTTAACACTCATTGCGTAATATTCATCTTCCTACAAATCGCTTTTTAAAGTTTTCAAATTACATAAATATTTATAAGAATACAAAATACTTCGTAAAGTTTCAGAAATTAAATTTGTTAAACAAGTGGTTATACACTGATGTTCTGAAATTCTGATGAGCTGCTTATTCTGGTAACTTTTTAAATCAAAAATTGCATTTCTTAAGGGGGGCTCTGCCCCCCTGAACCCCCCGTAGTCTATTTAAATTTACATTCGTAATTTTTTATTGATTGTGCGGATGGTTATAGTATATCATAGATTTTTTTTACGCTGAGATTTATAAGGATAAGCATAAGGGTTTTTTTTTAATTAATAAATTTAAAATTTAAAATAAAATCCTCATGTTAACCGTACGCAAACAATAAATCTTGAAGTGACTCCAAAAATGTAACCTTAAAATCCGTTACATTCGACCCAAACACAATGGCGTGCTTAAAAAAAGAAAGAAAGAAAAGAAAAATATTTTTAGTAATACAGTTTTTAATTCATAATACGATGAAATGCTACTTTAGAATGCTTAAATATAAGCAGATCATTTTCATTTTACAGAAAAAATGCACGGATGAAGTCAAAGAATTCGGTCCCTGTTCCACGTGCTTGTTTTGTTTGGGCCGAATGATGGCATTTAAATCTGAGCGATAACGCACATCATATTGCAAACTGTTTTTATGGCATACTGCATCTCCATCTATATCTTTCCTCCGTGAATAATAGTTAATTTTATTTTAGACAAGATCTTTTTAATCCAACATCTTTTTTTTTTGATAAATGACGTCTAATTCACCTGCTATTCGTACTTACTCAAAACCTTTCATCTTGTTATATTAAGAAGTACTTGAGAGTTTTCTTTTTATTCCCAATATGTCGCCATATTAATTTTTTTATTCTTAATTTTTCTTTTCATTTTCCTGTTTCACGTCAAAATCTTTCAATTGAAAATTGTTTAAGAGAAAATATTATTCAGGGTTTTGATTTTCTTGGCAACGATTAAAGAAACATTGATAAATTTTATGAAAAAATGTCACATTATTCTCTATTAAAATAATGAACTTTTGTATTTTTAAGCAAAATATTTGAATAAAATAAATAAAATGCTGCCTATTTTTATTTCTGGGGCTAAAATCCATTTATATGCAAAAATACAAATACATTAATTCACCTGTTTTGAGGTTGGCTTTACTGAAACATTATAGACGCATTTATACTAATATTATTAAGACCAAATACGTTGCTTGGCAACTGATGAAAAAAAAGGTAAAAAATGAAATATGTATTATGTCAAATTGATAAAACAAAATGCTTTATATTATTGGAAAACATGCATAAAGTTCCCCCAAAAATTATAAACTTAATTTAAAAAATCTCGCAAATATATTGACATAATTTCAAACTAATTGGAATAATTTAATAATCTTATTTAAAAATTTCAGCATCCAAAATTTACCATTTAAATCCATTTTTTATATGAGCCATTTCTTTCAACAAATGAAAATATGAAAATCGTCTGACTTGCCATAGAAAAGCATTACAGAGCAAAATAAAATGTTCTATATTTCCCGAACGAATGAACCAAATTTAACCAAAAACTATACAGCTAAGTTCGAGTACCTCATCAACATGCCCAATTAATTTCAAGCCGATCGGATGCTTTTTGCGGCAGTTATCGCGGAACAGACAGACAGACAGACAGACAGACAAACGGAAATCAAAACATTTCGTGTCTCCACAGTAAGCCTTCACTGACGTTTCGGCAACTAGTAAATCTGCAGATCAGGAGCCTCAACGTCATCTTTGCAAGTCATCGTTTTTTAACACTCATTGCATAATATTCAACTTCCTACAAATTGCTTTTTAAAGTTTTCAAATTACATAAATATTTATGAGCATACAAGATACTTCGTAAAGTTTCAGAAATTAAAAGTGTTAAACAAGTGGTTGTACATTGATGTTCTGAAATTCTGATGAGCTACTTATTCTGGTAACTTTTTAAATCAAAAATTGCATTTCTTCAGGGGGGCTCTGCCCCCCTGAACCCCCCGTAGTCTATTTAAATTTACATTCGTAATTTTTTATTGATTGTGCGGATGGTTATAGTATATCTTAGATTTTTTTTACGCTGTGATTTATAAGGATAAGCATAAGTTTTCTTTTATAAATTAATAAAACTTAAATTTTTAAATAAAATATTCATGTTAACCGTACACAGACAATAAATCTTGAAGTGACGCCAAAAATGTAACCCTAAAATCAGCTACATTCGGCACAACACAACGACGTGCTTAAAAAAAAAAAAAAAAAAAAAAAAAAAAAAAAAAAAAAAACGGATGAAGTCAAAGAATTTGATCCCTGTTCCACGTGCTTGTTTTGTTTGAGCCGAATGAGGGCATTTAAATCTGAGCGATAACGCACATCGTATTGCAAACTGTTTTTACGGCATACTGCATCTCCATCTATCTCTTTCCTCCGTGAATAATAGTTAATTTTATTTTACCCAAGATCTTTTTATTCCAGCATCTTTGTTTTCGATAAATGACGTCTAATTCACCTGCTATGCGTACTTACTCAAAACTTTTCATCTTGTTATATTAAGAAATACTCGAGAGTTTTCTTTTTATTTCCAATATGCCGCCATATTAATTTTTCTATTCTTAATTTTATTTTTCATTTTCCTGTTTCACGACAAAACATTTCAATTGAAAATTGTTTAAAAGAAAATATTATTCCGGGTTTTGATTTTCTTGGCAACTGTTAAAGAAATATTGGTTAATGTTATGGGAAAATGTTACGTTATTCTCTATGAAAATAATGAACTTTTGTATTTTTAAGCAAAATATTTGAATAAAATAAATAAAAGAAATATTGCCTATATTTATTTCTGGACAAAAATCCTTCTATATGCAAACATACAAATTTATTAATTCATCTGTTTTGACGTTGGCTTTACTCAAGCATTATACACGCAATTATACTAATATTATTAGGACCAAATATGTTGCTAGGCAACAGAGAAAGAAAAGGAAAAAAATGAAATATGCATTATGTCAAATTGATAAAACAAAATCCTTTATATTACTGCAAAACATGCATAAAATTCCCCCCAATATTATAAACCTAATTTAAAAAAATCTCGCAAATATATTGACATAATTTATTGGAATAATTTAATAATGTTATTTAAAAATTTCAGCATCAAAAATTTACCATTTAAATTCATTTTTCATATGAGCCATTTCTTTCAACAAATGAAAGTCTGAAAATCGTCTGACTTGCCATTGAAAAGTATTATAGAGAAAAATAAAATGTTCCATAGGGTGAACTACCCAGTAATTGACCATTTAGTGAAAATTTCTTCACAATTTTTTCTTCTGTGCTAAATTTAAGGAGATATTTCTTGAAACTTTTTTTTAAAAGCAACAATCACTTATAAGGATCAATAATAAATAAACATTTTTTGTCTACTTTTTTGCAATTTTATTTTATTAAATATAATAGTTGTCAAGTGAGATTTTGCCAGTAATTGACCACTTAATGCTAGAAAATGACCATCACTGTGTCAGTAATTGACCACTCTGAAGTTGAACTGATAAACCTTCTTAAAATTAATCATATGAAAAAATGGGGAAGTTTGTCAAGTTTTATTCAACAGAAACTGGATGTCTAGCCTCCTGGACAGTCAGAAAAAAATTGGGGAAATTTCAAATTTCTAAAAAAACTGACGAATTTGAAATTTCTGAGAAATTTTTTAGAAAATGAATTTCAATCATAAAGCCAAGGACTTTTAAATTGCAGTAGTAGCAAAATATGTAGCTGTGCTCTTCATAAGGACTGTTTGAACCTCTTATAGATTTTTTTTTTTTTTGCTTAATCCTCTTTTACTCTCCTTGGCAATTATTAAGGTTTTTGGTATGTAACATCACACAATCTCGACACCTGAAAAATTGTTGCCACCTGGCTAATTGAAAAGTACCAATTGTTTTTATTGGCATGGAAAACCTAGAAAAGTAAAGGAAATTCATCACTGAACTTGGCTAGTCAGTCACTTTGTATGGAAAACATAGATGTACATTCTATATAGAGCACATTATGATCTGATTTTAAAAAACTAGTCAAGAGACTTTTTGTAAAAAATTAAAACTGTTTCTGAACAGAAAACATATTAGTGAATTTCCACAATGTTTTGTAAGATTGAAATTAGTGGTAAAACGTGATATTTATATGTAAATATAGACAAGAAAAGAATAGTTACTACTTCGAAATTTATTTATAAAAAAAATCCATTAATTTAAAGTTAACACAAAAATGAAACTTAATCCTCATCTGTTTCACCAAAACAACTGACACACATGAAGTCAACTTCTTTGTCACTCTGTCATCCAATGCAAATTGTTGCCTGTGTCACGTAGACGCACATTTTAGTATGATAGGCCTCATACCAGATTTCTTTTATTCCTATCATATCTTCTTCCATCTAGATTTCTTCACATGCCTTTCACACCCAATCATTTATCAGACTTTGCTTATATGTTGAAGTCTTTATTGCTGCTTTTTCACCTTTTCTTTTTGTTGTTTTGTTTTGTTTTCTTTAATTTTTTAACTTGCCTTACTTCCTGTCTTCTTTCTTCTGTTTATCTTCTTTACTTTCCCAATAATTTAGTCATGCTTTAAAGCAGCCATACTCAACCTGCAGGCCACATATGGCCCAGTAATCTTATTACTTGTGGCCCGAGATACATAATCATTAATCTCTATTTATAAAATTGATATATGCATAAAATATATTTAAGATTTTCCCTATTGCTTTATATTTTTGTGGGATGACAAAATCTGTCATTTTATTTATAATTAATTTTAAATTATGTTTAAATATTCTAAATGCCCTTTTCGTTTAGTGAAAAGTTTTTTTTTTTTTAGTTGTAGTCCTATTTGTGCTAAAGTTATGCATACATTTCTGAAGCACTTGGCAATCAACACTCTACTTTTGTCCCTCAAAACTTACTGTAATATTAATGTAAATTCTGTATTGTTATTATGTTTTATTATTATACAACTGCAGTTAATTAGGGTTGAGCTTTGTCATGGATAAAATTAGCATAAAGAACATTTTATATAGCAATTTTAACAACATACTTTCACAACAATTGTAATAGAAATCTATCACAAACTATGTTTGGAGCTGATGGTGGTAAAACTTTTTTTATAAGATTTGTGTGACAAACCCTAACGATATTTAGAGCCTCACTATACTAATTTTGTTATCTTTACATTTTAATTACACTTTTCTTACATTATTATTATATAAATGTGTTATGACCCTCTTAACATAAGAAATGTATGCTTGCTTGATCAGTAATTGACCAAGCATATTTAGTTATTAACCACCCTGGTCAACTACTGAAAGAACTCATTTTTTAACTAAAAAATTGGTGAATATTGCTTTCATAATAGAAATCTATGTATTTTTTTAAGTATCAAAAGGAATGGATGCAAACAAGCAAAAAGTCAGTAGTTGACCACTTTGGTCAATTACTGAATGCTTTCAACATTCACACATCTAGTAGTTGACCACCCCCCTTAACGTCATTTAATTTATGAATTTAATATTAAATGCATAATGATTAACTTAAAACAAACAAAAATGAACTACACACCTCATTTGATGAACCAATGGAACTAAATTAAACTTGATGCTGCAAGATGAATAAAACAACTCACAAAACAACGCTACTATTACAGAATGTATTCATTTTTGATATTGTTAGAAGGTGCATTTTCTTTAATTTTTTACATTCAATCAGAATATAGATAGCAAAAGTAATTTTTTCCTATGCAATTCATTGGATGTTAGATATTTTTATTCAGCATTCAAAAATACTTTATCAACACATTGATTCTTGTTTTTAACACATAAATGTGTTTTTGGTCAATTACTGGCATGTGGTCAATTACTGGAAGTTCACCCTATTTCCCGAACGAATGAACCAAATTTAACCAAAAACTATACAGCTAATTCCGGGTACCTCATCAACATGCCCAGTGAATTTCAAGCCGATCGGATGCTTTTTGCAGCAGTTATCGCGGAACAGACAGACAGACTAACAGAAACCAAAACTTTTCGTGTCTCCACAGTAAGCCTTCACTGACGTTTCGGCAAATATCAACTACAGTTATGAATTAAGACAGTTTTCATCAACTCTGTACATGGGTATCCTGTATCTTCTCTGTACCTACCCCTGTATTTATTTTGAACACCGCAGTAAATCGGTCATCTTTTAGCAGCCTTTAATAGTCCATAAATAACAATAATAATTCATTTTATAGATTAAAAATTACATATAATTAGTTTTATTTTACTTTAAAATGTCCAACAAAAAAATTTGGAGTCAGAGTCTGCTTGTTTTTTAGCGATTCCGACTCTTTTGCTCAAAAATAGGTCTGACTCTGACTCCACAGTCCTGGTATTTCCACAACAGGTGTAATTAGTTACTCAAAGCGGAGGGGTTGTTGCATATTTTGCAACACAAAGCTTGGTGCCATATCCACTATGAAAATTGAACTAATGTAATATTTGATAGAGATACAAACACTGTATTTCTCATTGCCTCTTATCATCTCCTGTCATAAAACCTCATTTCACAAACTTCATTTTATTTTTAAGTTCATTGTCATTTATTTACTTTATTTACATTTATTTATTTCTTAAATAATGACAGTAATAAATATTTCTTAAACTTTTATTTACCCTCTCTATTGATTCTAGACAATATCCAGCTGTAATAAAAGTTTCCTGACCCTTTTAACATCCATAGTAATTCATACCATTTTGCCGTTTTTAATTTCATTTCATTATCGTACTTCACCGGCAAAAACTTTCTTTCAACTACGTTTCAACTTCCGTGATGATATTTCTCCCGCCAGATGGCGACTTAGAATATTGTTTTCAAATCGAATTTTTCCATCGAATCTTGCTTTGCATCGATTCGATGCCGTTCTCTGATTGGTTCGTTCATCTGAAACGACGTTTTCAATCCGACCATTTTTATATAAATACGCGATTCCAATCTTAATAAGGTGCACTTTTATCTTCCTCTAATG
This sequence comes from Maratus speciosus, assembly GCA_963932465.1. Taxonomy (NCBI): domain Eukaryota; kingdom Metazoa; phylum Arthropoda; class Arachnida; order Araneae; family Salticidae; genus Maratus; species Maratus speciosus. The sequence goes on from OZ010792.1 coordinate 78,417,640, forward strand.
GAAGAAATATTTCAAGTTACTGAACGTGGCTGGACCACGTTCTGGATGTTATATGTTAGCTTTTTAATTATGTTTTATCGTAAAGTTTAATTCTGTGATATTTACAAACAACAATGTCTGTTCTGATATGTAAAACATCGTCATCAAGGTCTACAAGATGTCTGTTTAAAATGAATGCTGCTTTTTACTATTAATGTCAAGTCTGTGTTTGGAATCAAAAATAAACTGTCTTTATTTTGTTTAATCTGCATACGTTTTTACTTTGCCTTCATAAAGATCACAATACCATTTCTACATATTCACTTCCAGGATAATCCTTTTTTCCCAGCCAAAAGTTTCCATATGCGTTATCTGCTTCATTTAATTACCTTTTTAACGTGCATAATCATCATATATTTTAAAGTGTTATGATTAAAGCACATTAAAGGGTTATGGTGGAAAGAAAAGGAAAGCCTGAAGAAGTTTGAAAAAGTGGAAGTTTTCAGTCAAGTGAGCGATCTTTACGTTTTGTTTACATTTTTAAGTTGCAGTTTAATTACGAAATATGTTGGTTTTCAGTTATTATTTGCAATAATCAAGAATAATTATGCAGTTTTATGAAGATTTAATTTAGTTTGATAAATAATTGGTTTATTTTCACGAACTTTTACTTTCCTGATTTACGAACTTTGCCCTTTTGATTTTGCCGACTTGTGATTCAGTTTGTTTTGAAATAACTTTAATTTGCAGTTTTTATAGAAGATACCAAGAAGATTTATTTTAGTTTACTGAAATTTTGAGTTAATTTTGCTGACCTTTCACCTGTTAAAGCTGAACTTTAATTTTTGATTGCTGAACTCTGTATTATTTATCGAATAGTTTTGCCGATTTCCGAACTTTTTTTTCCGTTTTTCATTACAATTTATTATGACAATAGACTGTTATTTTTATGATTTAACATTATGAAACTTTTATGTTAAAATTAGTAATTTTTTTTTTTCCAAAAACAAGTGCTTGACAGAGGAAGAAGAGCTGATCATTAAGTGGGGGGGGGGGGGCAGTCATACTGTGGTTACTAAAAGTTCTTTTTCTTATTAAATTTTGAAAGTTTTTCCTCTTTTCCCAAAAATGGCCACTAACATAACTGATAAGCTGAGCTCCAGAAATTATTCCACATGGAGCTGTGATATGAAATATCTACTACTTGAAAAGGGCCTATGGGAAATTGTTGAGAAAAAACAGAGTGTCCCTGAAGTAAGTACCACAGTCACTGCTGAAGACGTCGAAAAATTTAAAACCCGTGCAAATAAGGTTCTATCGCTGATTTACCTTAACATTGAACCTGAGTTCAAACGATTAATAGCAGATTGTTCTGAACCAGTAGATGCATGGGAACGTCTTCATAAAAACTTTCATCCAGACTCCCGCACCCACCATATGACAGTCTTCAATAGTTTGATGGAGGAAAGGATACGACATGGGGAAACAATGAATTTATTTGCAACAAGGCTGAAGAAAATATTCATGGAAATTAAACAAATTGATAAAAATTTTTCCGAGAATTATCTCAGCTATCAGTTTCTACGTTTCCTTCCATCAAAATATGACACATTAGTACAGCAAGTTTTGGCCAGGCCAGATGATAGTTTTAAATTTGACCTCATCGTCGACGAATTAGTTGCTGAAGAGACCCGTCAAAAATTATGTGACAAAGATGGTGCAACATATGTTAACATTTCCAATACTTATAAAACGGCTGAAAAGCAATCTTCCGTGAAACAAAAATCTACTTTTCGTAAGATTCAGCGTAGAAGATGCTGGAGGTGCGGCAAACCAGGGCATCTACAAATAAATTGCTATGCCAGAGTCCCAGGTAGCCCTCAGCGTTCAAGAAATGTTTCTCCTGTGCCTTATAGACGTCGCAGTTCTACAGAAAGATCGGGTTCTCGCCATCGTCATCGTCACCGGTATTGCTCATCAGAAAGACGTTGCACCGATTCATCTGACCTGTCTGCTGACTCCTTCACCGACTCCTATGCTGATTCCTGTGATGACTCTCCTGACATATCACCTGTTGCTCCTAGACGATCCAGAGGCTCCAGAGACCAGATCAAGTCCCGCAGACGTTTCCGTTCTCCTACTTTTTGTCAAGGCAGGAATGGTGGCTCTCGTGCAAAATTATCAGATTCCTCACGTAAGTCAGTTTTCTTTATCTCTCACTCAAGTTTGAGTTAAGTTAATAGTGACTGTGACTGGATTTTCGATAGTGGCGCTAGCCATCATTTTTGTTCTAATAAAGCTTTATTTTCTAAATTTGAAGAGCTTAACGATGAAATGTCTGTAGCGGTGAAAAATGTCTTATTTCCTATAAAGGGGAAGGGGGAAGTAAAACTACGATTTGGTCAAAGAGTTTTCACTCTATGTAATGTAATGTATAGTGACCAACTTCGTAGAAACTTGATCTCTGGCCCACAACTCGACCTAAATGGTCTAACCTTTCATGGTTTTAATGGTGAGGTAAGGTTCCGTCGGGGGGGGCGAGTATTTATTTAGTGCCCATCTTAAAGACCGCATCTATCGTCTTTACCCTAAAATTCCAGTTTCCAAGTCTAGATCTGTTAAATTTGAGACTTCCTCAGTAAATAATGAAAAAATGCTTAATTGGCACCGGAAGTATGGACATATTAGTCCTTCATTAATTGCTCATACTAGTCGTAAAAATGGTGTTCGGGGTTTACCAGGTCTGAAGGAATCAAACTTTTTCTGTGAATCATGTAAATTGGGGAAATTAAGAAATATCTCCCATAAATATAATAAAAATATTCGTTCCAATCATCCCTTGGAATTGCTGTATGCTGATTTATGGGGACCCTGTAGAGTTGAAGGCAGAAATGGTGAAAGATATTTTCTTTCTATCATTGATGATTTTTCTCGCCGTGTGTCAGTTTACCCTTTGCGATTAAAGTCAGATACTTTTGACGTGGTAAAAAGGCACATTACTAGAGCTGAAACTTACCTGAATCGTAAAGTTAAGAGCTTTAGAACTGACAACGGTGGGGAATTCGACAATGCTTCTTTTAAAAATTTTTTTGAGGAGAAGGGGATCCGCCACGAATTTACCAACTGCTACACACCGCAACAAAACGGCGTTGCTGAGCGTTTTATGTCCACAGCAGCCGATGGGATGCGGACGTTATTGATTGACAGCAATTTGGATTTGACCTTTTGGCCGGAGGCTTTAAAATTCTTTGTTTACTCATGGAACAGAGTATGTCCTAAACTTTTAGGAAGGACACCATTTGAATTATACGGTGGCAGGAAGCCCTCTGTTAGGCACTTAAAACCATTTGGCACAACAGCCTATGTGAAAATTCCCAAACAGAGAAGTGGGAAATTGGATGCCAGAGCCAAGAAGGGATTCCTGGTCGGGTACGCTTTCCGTACAAAGGATACCGTATATGGTTGCCAGATACTGACGAAATAGTAGAATCCTCGAATGTCTCTTTCAATGAGAACTCTGACGGTTTGAAGCGCAATGGAGCAAGGCTGGGCTCTGATGAATATGCCCTCTTCTCTCCCAAAACGGAGAGGAATCGAGATAATGTTGTCGAAGATGAACCTGAGGACATCCCAGGTCCTTCCAACACTTCTCAAGATTCCCCGATTGGGAGGGAGGAGGACATGGATTCAGGGCCCAATCAAATCAATCAACCAGTTATTCCCTCACTTAGAGAAGTTAGTTGGTTGAGGAAAGCAGTCAAGCGCAGAAATGAGAACCGTTACGATATATATTATTATGAAACGGGAAAAACCAACAGATTACGTTCATTGAATGAGGTACAGAAATACTGTCAGGAAAACAAGATATTGTTTAAACCAGAGATTTTCGATTTTCAGGGTTCAAATCACTATTCAGGTCAAATCCCAAAACCAAATAATTCAAATTCAGATAGTGATTCAAATACTGAAGATGAATCCTGTTCCAATGAATCCAGTTATGTAAATCCTACAGCATGACTAGTTGGTGAAAATTATACTCCCCGCACTTTTAAACAAGCATGCAAATCCGAACAGAGTGCGATCTGGTGGGAAGCGATGAAGCTTGAGATGCAGGTCATGCATGACCGTGGGGTTTGGCACTTGACGGAATTGCCAGTGCATGTCTCTCCAGTCGGTTGCAGGTGGGTGTATACGACAAAAAGAGATGAAAATGGACGGATCGCCAGGCACAAGGCTCGCCTTGTTGCCCAAGGTTTTAAACAAATTAAGGGCCAGTCCTACGAAGAGACTTTTAGCCCCGTTGTTAATTTTGGCGTCATCCGGTTCTTCTTCTCTCTTCTTGTGTCGTACAGCGGGTGGTCACACACTCAGTGTGACGTAACCTGCGCCTACTTATATGCACCACTGAGTCCAGAATATTCTCCAGGTGTCTGCGACAGATACTCCAGGGACAAAAAATAATCTGCAGGTAAAATATTTTTTACAATTGAAGCGTTAATAAATCAAACAATCACTTACCTGTAGTGTTTTTAGGTATTTTATAAATTTTTATTAATAATAATCTCAACTTTTTGTATTAAACAATAAAGAGCTAAACATAATATGAAGCAAAATAAAGACTTGATGAAAAAGAATCTGCAAAAGAAAAAAAATCTGCGACGACCGCCGCCCGTCTCGAACTTTCTGCTACCGGGCACTGAGTGAAGACGTATACATGAGTCAACCTCCCGGTTTTGTAGAGCCAGGCAAAGAGCATCTGTATTGCAAATTGGATCGCGCCCTGTACGGTTTGCATCAAAGCGGGAGAGAATGGTTTTTAGAAATACACAAAGTCCTACTAGAACTTGGTTTTAAAAAGTTTACAAGTTGCAACTGTGTTTATATTTTTAACTCTGATATTTTACTTTTACTCTATGTCGATGATATCGTGATTTTCGGGAAGACTCAGAAGCTAATCGACAAGACTTTAAGTAAACTGAGGTCTAAATTTGACATTAAGGTACTTGGAAAGACAAGAAAGCTTTTGGGTGTACAATTTGAAGATACTCCAACCGGAGTTATAATTCACCAAAAGAACTACATCGAAGATGTATGTGATCGTTTTCAAAAATTCAAGATACCTTTTTCATCTTTACCAATTAGTAAAGGTGTAGTCTTCTCGAGGTCGCAGTGCCCTGTTTCTGATCAAGATATAGAGGAAATGTCACATATTCCTTATCGCAGCCTTTTAGGTTGTCTCTCTTTTATTGCTAATCGCACTCGCCCTGACTTGTCTTACGCCGTGAATGTTTTAAGTCAATTCCAGTCAAACCCAGGGATTGCGCACTGGGACGGATTATTGAGGTTGCTAGGGTACCTGAGATCCACTAAACATTTCCGGCTTAAACTCTCGTGCAAATCTAATGATCTAATGATCTTCACTGACGCCGACTTTGCGGCTAACCGCAATGACCGAACCTCGATCGGCGGCCAAATAGTCATGATTGACGAAGCTCCTGTCGATTGGCGCACTTTCAAGGAGAAGTGCGTCTCGTTGTCGACTATGGAGTCTGAATTCGTGGCAATGACTGAGGCCGTCAAGAACCTGGTCTGGTTTGACCGGATACGTCGCGAGTGTGCGCAGGAAGGGATCATTCATGTACTTGGGAGGAAAGCCGAAATGAAAGCGGATAATCAGGCTGCAATCGACTTCGTTAAATCTCCTGTTGAGAATTATAAGTCCAAGCATATTGATATTAAGTTATTTTTTATAAGGGATCTTTTCAACAGGGGGGAATTTCTGCTTTCTCATGTGCGGAGCAAGTCTAACCTGGCGGATACCTTTACCAAACCTCTATCTAAGAGTGAGATCATGAGCTTCTTAAAGTTAATTTTTCTGATGTAATGTTAATTTTAAGCTAAATATGTTTTAAGTTTAAAGCATCTCATTCATATATAAATTTTTCATATAAATCGTACCTCATTAAATGCTATTATGGTGAATTAAATTGTAAAATTGTTTTTCAAGCTTTCTGTCGCTACACTGTACCTTCTGAAATTGTTATTCACAAGTGTTAAAGGATTAGTGTAGACGCTTGCTACTTAACTTTGTTAATTTGCCTATATGCATTTTTTACATCATCATCGTCACTTGATCATGCCATAAGTTTTAAAGAATTCTTTTTAAAGAGGTTTATTTTACATAACAGTTTTTAATATTTGAAAAACCTCCATTATTGTGATTAACTGTGCTTATACATTGAAATTTATTTTATGCATATCATTAATTCTTGCTTTGTTCATCCTAGGCATCTAGAGCGCCATCCTATTTTATGTGGTTTAATTGATTCTGGTGCACCAGAAGACTGCGAGTTGTATGAATGAGCCCTTTATTCATTTATGAATACGTAAGCTAGTTAGTTTGTAAGAGCCGTTAGTTCCTGTCTTTCGAGCCTAGATGTCTGGGATATGAATCATCATTAACTGTTTAGTTATCTACATAACTTTTTTTTATATAATTGTAATAAAGAATTGTATTTAATGTAATATAGTGATCAAGTTGTCATATTGAGCTGATGCTGACATTTCCAAATTGGAAATTGTTAGATTTTTGAATTGGTACGTATTCATCTTTTTCTTTAAGTAACTGTGTGAGAATTTTGCATTTAACATTGTTGGACCTTTTTAAACCTTCTGTCTGGATTACGTCGACCTCTGGTCTTGGACTTAGAAGGTGTACCTTATAGCCAACAAGCTTTCATTAAATTGGATAATTTTCTTTTATCCAGCAAGTTCTCCATGCATTACTACTTCATTTTTCAATTTAAATTGTTGAGATCATCAATTGTTAAACTTTTCTAGTTAAATTGTTAAAATTTGTTAAATTTTTCCTAGTTAATCTTTTTGAAGTATTTAAAACTTCTCTTTAAACTTGTTAATGAAGTTCAAACTTCCCTTTTTCAACCATTTAGGTTGTTTCAATTTTTGAGGTTCAAAATTGAACCATTTTTCAAGTCCTCATATTGGGGGGGCATTTAAATTTTTTTTAGGTGTAGTGTTTCAGGTTTGCACTTTAAAGTTATAAATTTTCAAGTTTAAAAAACCCTTCCAGTTTATTGTCCATTATTATTATCCAGTTTTTTTATAGTTTTATGTTGTTAAACTTAAAATTTTGTGAAGATGCTGTTTGGTGATAGTTTTGGATTTTTTTTTTAAAATCCTTCGTCTTTGAGTTTACTTGTTTTCACAAGTTATCTCTTTTTAAGAGACAATGAGAGAGGGGGGGCATTTGATAGAGATACAAACACTGTATTTCTCATTGCCTCTTATCATCTCCTGTCATAAAACCTCATTTCACAAACTTCATTTTATTTTTAAGTTCATTGTCATTTATTTACTTTATTTACATTTATTTATTTCTTAAATAATGACAGTAATAAATATTTCTTAAACTTTTACTTACCCTCTCTATTGATTCTAGACAATATCCAGCTGTAATAAAAGTTTCCTGACCCTTTTAACATCCATAGTAATTCATACCATTTTGCCGTTTTTAATTTCATTTCATTATCGTACTTCACCGGCAAAAACTTTCTTTCAACTACGTTTCAACTTCCGTGACGATATTTCTCCCGCCAGATGGTGACTTAGAATATCGTTTTCAAATCGAATTTTTCCATCGAATCTTGCTTTGCATCGATTCGATGTCGTTCTCTGATTGGTTCGTTCATCTGAAACGACGTTTTCAATCCGACCATTTTTATATAAATACGCGATTCCAATCTTAATAAGGTGCACTTTTATCTTCCTCTAATGGAAGAAATATTTCAAGTTACTGAACGTGGCTGGACCACGTTCTGGATGTTATATGTTAGCTTTTTAATTATGTTTTATCGTAAAGTTTAATTCTGTGATATTTACAAACAACAATGTCTGTTCTGATATGTAAAACATCGTCATCAAGGTCTACAAGATGTCTGTTTAAAATGAATGCTGCTTTTTACTATTAATGTCAAGTCTGTGTTTGGAATCAAAAATAAACTGTCTTTATTTTGTTTAATCTGCATACGTTTTTACTTTGCCTTCATAAAGATCACAATACCATTTCTACATATTCACTTCCAGGATAATCCTTTTCCCAGCCAAAAGTTTCCATATGCGTTATCTGCTTCATTTAATTACCTTTTTAACGTGCATAATCATCATATATTTTAAAGTGTTATGATTAAAGCACATTAATATTAAGATAATATTATAGAGAATTAAACAAATAAAATTTTTTAAAACCTCCGAACATCTTGAGGGCTTTAATGCATTTTCATAAAAATGCTTCTAAAAATAATCTTAATTTAAATTTTCTTTCCCTGTTTGTTTCTAATATACACTTCATGCTCCTTTTTGACATACATTTAAAAATACAATTATTTTTAAAATATTTTTTTTACAACAGATTTAAGTTATTTTGGGAAACGGAAAAATATGGGCAAACTGCTCAGAGGGTAAAAAAGTGTATTACAAATGTTGTGTTTGAGAAAAGAATGAAAACAATAAGGTAAAATTATAAAATATTTTACATTTGTTCCATGTAGTGAGACATGCTGCGCCACCTATAACTAAAATTTCAGTGACTATCATCTGAAGTAAAGTGTAGTACGGTTTGAGTATTGTGTTGAGATGTGAGTATTGGAGAAAGCGGCTGTGCGCTGCTTTTGTGTTAATAAAGTGATGTTAAAATTACCAGCGCCTTGGAAATAATTCGAGTTATAGTGTGAATTTATTCCATATGATCCGTCTACGCAACAGAGGAGTATAATTTAAATAATTCATGTGCTTTCTATAATAAGAACAAATTCGAACTATATGTGAGGTAGTTTTGGTTTGTGTGTAAAGATGTTTAGTTCACCTTTTTTGTGGGAGTCTTGTGATCATTTGAGTCTAATAAGAGAAGTATTGTGACTAAGAAGATTTCAGTGTTGAGATATTATTTTTATAAATGTGCCCCTGGATTTAATTCAGCTAAATCTACTTCGTGATTGTTGCAGCAACTGAGGTAAGAGCAATTTTCCTAGTTTTGATTTAGATAAATTATGTCTATTATTGATAATTTAAATAAAGACGAGCTTAAGCTTGTTGTTGAGGAATTAGGTTTAACTGCTCCTGAAAGCAGTAAAATTATAGATTTAAGTGATATTATAGAGAAAAGTGAGCATTACTCAAATGAGCAATTAATGAAAGATATAGTCAATTCGGTTGTTGAGGAGTATAAATCGCGAAAAGAAGCTGAGAAATCTAAACTAGAATTAGAAAAAATTAAATTAGCGCAATTAGGAAAAGAGTTAGAAATAGCAAATATTCGCAAAGAACCATCCCCAAATTCTGAATTTGAAAAAATTAGAATTGGCCAAAGTGCGTAGAGACACTCGAGAAAATTTGTCGTCCTTAACAGAAAAATCGGAAACGGAGATAGTGAGCAATAACCTAGAAAGTTTTATTAAAAGTGTTAAAACATTTACTATCCATGTACCGACAAAAGCTGAGTCATTTAATCTTTTCTTTCAATCACTTGAAAAAACGTTCAAAACTAAAAATGTACCCGAAGAGTTTAAGGCAGAAATTCTTCTAAACATTTTCGGGAAATAAGTGAGTAATTTAATGATTTATTTGTCAGAGGATGAGTTGATTAGTTATGATAAATTGAAAACTATAGTCTTAAAGGAATTTCAACCTACTGCGCAAGAGTGTTTAAATAATTTCAGGAGAACGCAAAAATTACTGTCAGAAAATTACGTTCAATTTGCATCCAGGTTGAAATCAATTTTTCTATATTACTGTAGTCTGCGTGAAGTAAATGATTTTAAATCATTATGCGATTTGATTGTTTCAGACAGAATTTTCAATTTGTTAGATCGCGAATTAATGAGTCATATCACAATTAAACAAGCAGAATCATATTTTAAGCCACAGCAACTTGTCAGAGAATGCGATATTTTCTAATCGGTTAAAAATTGTGATGAACACCCATATGTTCATGGGTGGGCAGTGTTACGAAATTGTTGCATACGAATTAACACCTGCGGTGTAGTCGTATGCGGAGAGCTAAAAATAGCATAGCCATACCACTACATGCATGGGTGTGGAGAGCTAAAATTAGCTTATGCTGTAACTGCCAGAAAGGGTTGAGAATTTAACGAGGGATGAACTTAATATTCCTCTTCTTGGTCGCAGATCGAAAAATATCGTCTGCGGAATTTTGAAACCAGATAATATAATTATTTAAATATGTGCCGTATGTTTGCTGTGTCAAATAAATTTAGAAAAGACATTCCGGAAATTTCATTTTACAAGAATCACCTACATGATTACTCAAACATTATTGTTTCCTGATTCAAGTTTTTTTTATTTCGTGACTCCGTGTTCTTTTTAGTGAAGTATTCCCCTTTCCATCTAGTCCAAAATAAGCGCATTAATTTTTCACGATAGTTATAAGATCTAATTAACTCTTTCCTGGAAGAGATATTTGAATCAATGTGAAGCCGAACTGGTGGCAGAGAAGATATTCTTCTCCCAATTAGGAAGTGAGCAGGCGTTAATGGTGGGGGTCTGGGCCTTCTGGTGAGAAATAAGTTATAGGGTGAGAGTTGACCATACCTTCAATTTCCACTAGTACAGTATTCAATCACAGTCAGTGATGATTTGCTAGGATTTTTCTTAATGCAATTTTTATAGTCCTAACCAAATGTTCATAAAATCTCGCCCACCATGCTGCTCGTTCGATTATGAACTTCCACTTAATGTAATGGGAAGAAAAAAATTCTTGTACATCTGGATGAGTTATAATGGACCAAAGTTTCTTTAAGAATTTTTCAGCCCGTTTGAACGTCTGAGCATTATCTGTATATATAACAGCTGGTATTCCTCATCGGGAGATGAACCTACGGAATCCTAGTAGAAAAGTTGAAGTTGACAAGTTGTCTACAAGTTCGAGATGCACATTTCTAGTTACAGCACATGTAATGAGCAAAATGTACTGTTTATTGTCACTATTTCTCATGAATAATGGTCCTGCAAAATCACATCCTATTACCTCAAATGGATTTGCTTGTTCTACACGATCAACTGGCAATGGAGCTACCGTTTGGTCTCCTGGAGTTGAAGAAAACCTCTTGCATATAATGCAATTTTTTAGCACACTTCTCACGGTTTGTCTAGCCCTTATAAGCCAGAATCTTTCTCGAATTTGAAGAAGTGTATGGGCAACAGCAGAGTGAAAAACTTTATAGCGATATTTTCTTATCAGTTAAAAATAAAAACAGAAATTAATCAAATGCGTATTCGAAAAATTTCGTGTGAAAATAAACAAATACCGGGAAATAAATTGCAAAATGCACGGCCTCAAAAGGGTGTTTCAAATGTTTTCTTTTCGGAAACAAAAAATAATAAATGTGTTTTGTGTAAACCTATTGCGTATCTTGCATTACATTCTTGTCCGCAATTCAAAAAACTTTCGATAAAAGAAAGAATTGAAGTTGTGAGATTAAATAAAGTATGTTTTAAATGTTTAAATTATATTTGTTGCATACAGAAATGTAAATCTAAGAACTGTTCATGTGGGCTACCCCATAACCAGTTGATACGTTTTCCGAGGGAAGAAAATGAATCAAGTAATAATCAAATTTCAAGGTCATGTGTTTCAGGCAGGTGCAGGAACAAAAGGTTCACCAAGCGAAGAAAATTTTTCTGTCCCTCCCAGTCAGCCTGTCGCCACTAGTTTCGAAAAAAATAAAACAAAAACTGTGTTATTGAGTACTGCACGCATTTTCATTAAAGATAAATTTTCGGAATGGCAGGAAATTAGATGTTTATTGGATGTCAGCTCGCAATCCTGTTTGATTACTTCTCAGTGTGCTAATTGACTGCAACTTAAAATTAATAAAACAAACACTTTAATTTCGTGTTTAGATGATTCTTCTGTCACAGTAAAGGGTTGCGTAAAGACAAAAATCGTGAATAGAGATGAAAGTTTTGAAAGGGAATTGACTATGTTAGTTGTAAAGAAAATTACAGATTTAATTCTGCAAAGAGTGATTAATATAAATGATGAGGTCCCAGATTTAACTATGTTAGCAGATTACCGATTTAATTTTCCTGATAAAATTGACCTGTTGTTAGGTGCGGATATTTTATGAATTATCAAGACCAGGACAAATATATTCTCAGACTTTGAAATTACTTTTACAAAATACTGTATTAGGATACGTGGCTAGTGGAATCATAGAACAGGGAGATGAGGTTAAAGTTCATTGTGGGCTAATTCGAGAGGAGGATTTAAACAAAACATTTAAAAAGTTTTGGGAAGTCGAAAACATTGAGGTAGAGTTACCAAAAAGTAAGAAATTTGAGATATGCGAGAAACATTTTGCACGTATGCATTGGAGAAATGAGGAAGGTAGATACGTAGTGAAAATGCCTTTAAAGGAAAATCCTTCGTGTTTAGGCTGATCTAGGGATCTTGCTCTAAAAAAACTCAGATCGCTGTGGACTCACTTATCAAGGGATGAGCAATATTTTAATCTTTATAAAGAATTCTTAAAGGAATATGAAGTTTTAGGGCATATGAAACAGGTGAAAGAAGCAAAAGAACCTGATATTGTGTACTATGCTCCACATCATGGTATATTTCATCCAGAAAAATCGACTACTAAACTCAGAGTTGTTTTTAATTGTTCTGCCATGACAACAAATGGGACATCACTAAATTCATTACAATATAATGGTGGAGTCATTCAAAACGACTTATTAACGATCATGATTAGCTTCCGAGAACATGTTTATGCTCTAACTGCAGATGTCAAAATGATGTACCGAATGATTAACATTGACCCTAGTCAGCATTCGTTGCAGAGAATTTTATGGAATGATAATTTTGAGGAGGAACCAAAAATTTTCGAATTACAAACAGTGACTTACGGAACTGTCAGCGCACCCTATTTAGCAATGAAAATGCTCAATCAACTGCCCATTGATGAAGGAAATAATTTTCCAATGGCAGCACCAGTTCTTCGTGAAAATATTTATATGGATGATATTTTGTGCGGTGCACCTATGCTTGAGGAAGCCAAAGAGCTGCAGCGGCAGCTCATAGCGATTATGTATAAGGCAGGTATGCAACTTCATAAATGGTGCACAAGGTGATAAAAATCTTTCACTGACACCTGGAAAAGGATATAATTTTGAAAATAACATTGAGACTAAAACGTTAGGGGTTTCGTGGAACCCAAGGGATGGCTGTTTCCTATTTCGAGTTAAAATAGAATTGAACGATTCCTATACCAAGCGACAAGTATTGTCAACAATTGCCAGATTTTCTGATCCGCTAGGACTTCTTGGCCCAGTTATAGCGAAAGCCAAAATATTCATGCAGAGATTGTGGAGAATTAATACTGACTGGAATGACGAGCTCCCTGAATCAGAATATCACGAGTGGCATCAATTTCTTATATCACTTAAAAGTGTTAATAATATACAAATAAATCGACGCATTATAATTGAAAACCCAGAAATTGTTGAAATACATGGCTTTGCAGATGGCTCAGAACATTGTTATGGAGCAGCGGTTTGTTGCAAATCTTGTGACTCTCTAGGAAATGTGATGGTGAATTTAATAGCTAGCAAATCACGTGTTACACCAGTAAAGAGTCTAACTATCCCAAGACTCGAACTATGCACCGCAGTTTTGCTAACCAAACTGGTAAAAAGAGTCTTATCATCCATGAAAGTAATAGTTACTAATGTTTTCCTGTGGTCCTATTCAACGATTGTGTTAGTGTGGATACAAAAGGAACCCATTGATCTCAAGCAATTTGTGTAGAACAGGGTGGCTAAAATTCAAGAAAACTCTAGTCCTGAACAGTGGCGTCATATCTGCTCTGAACAAAATCCGGCTGATAAATTTTCCCGAAGTAAGGATCCAGAAAAACATATTGATTGTGACTTGTGGTGGAGTGGACCTATTTTTCTTAATGACACTGACTATCATCGACATTCAGTAGTAATACCAGAAGCTAATGAGGAGTTCAATAAAGAGCTCAAAACAAATGCAAACTCTTTTAATGAAGTTAGTGTAATGAACTGTAATGTTACAGATAATTGTTCTGTTAATGACCTTATTAATATTAGTAATAATTATATAACTATTTTATGCATTAATAGTTTCAGGTTTGTCATGAATGCAAGAAACCCACTTTATAAGTATTGTGGACCCTTGTCCAGCTCAGAACTGAAGAACTCTAGATTTATTTAATTAAATCTGTCCAAGGGGCAGAATTCAATGCAGACATATGTAATCTGCAGACCAAAGGTCCAAGTAGTAAGCTAAAAGGCCTCAACACATTCTTAGATGAATTTGGAATTTTAAGGGCTGGAGGCTGGTTAGATAACAGTAATTTAAATTTTGCGAGAAAGCACCCAGCAATTTTACCAAAGTCTAATAGTTTTACTGTAATTGTTATAAATTATTATCATAAAAAATACCTTCATGTCGGTGCTTCAACGTTACTTTTGTTGGTAAGAGAAAAATTTTGGCCAATAAATTGTCGTGCAACATGTCGAAAGGTAGTACATCAGTGCATCCCATGTTTTAAAGCTAAACCAGTTATTGCAAATCAATTGATGGGCGATTTGCCCAGGGATAGAGCCCAATTGGACTACTGCTTTAATATTTTGGGAGTAGATCTGTGTGGGCCATTTATGGTCAAAGTTGGGTATGCACGTAGAACTATCTTGCAAAAAATTTATATCTGTATTTTCGTTTGTTTTGTATTTAAAGCTGTACATATAGAAATTGTTTCAGACTTAAACCTCCGAATCATTTATTGCTGCATTGAAAAGATTCATTGCACGCAGAGGTAAATGTGCCAAATTGTATTCAGATAGCGCGAAAAATTTTATTGTTGGGTCAATCCATTTCAAGTGGTCCAGCACTGGTTGCTCGACCATTTTTAAAAAAATCTGAAATTTTTTGTACAACAACCCTAACATGATGGAAGTTCAAAATGACTATTATTTTAATTTTATTAATTTTTGTTTGTGCATGGCGGCCATCTTTGTTTCATCGTCTGCAGCAATTTTCTCACAAGAAGGGTTTACAGAATTGTAAATAATTCATCGTTTATTTATCCAATTCAAGTGCGGATTAAAGCAATTTGTACAGAATACATTGGGCTAAAAATTTGGTAATGGAGTAGTTTCCGAAACTAACTGCTTATTGGTAAAATTTAAGCATAAAGTTACAGTTTTTTTCCAAAATTTGTCCGTTTACAAGAGGAAATTTTTCTAGCAAGGAAAACTGTCAACAGGACATAATTTTTTTTACAAATAGGCCTAAAGTACTTGTACTCACACGCCGAGTTCCAGGTCTGGGACTTGCTTTCTCTTCTCTAAAAAAAACCCAAATTTATCAAAAATGACAAAAATCGCACTTTTCAGGCTTTGATATCTCTGGTGGGGCACGAGATAAAAATCTGAAATTTTTTTTTATAAGAGTATTGTATGGCAGTGTTATACACAAGAAATTTCAGGATGGAGATTTGACTACAAGCTGAGATATGGTCAGGGCAACATGTCAAAACAATACTGCCAAATTATTGTTTTGTTGTAGTCACAGCTAAGTATTTATCTCAGACTATCATTTAAATTTATTTTTTAGATTATATTTAAATAATAGTAACAGAAAATAAAGCCTTTTGCAATTAATTTAAAAAATAATTATGCCTAAGGCCTACATTTTGTATGGTTTCAGTAATTTTTGTTATAATTTTAGTAACTAAAATAAACCTCAGCACTTTTACATAAATATATATATATATATATATATATATATACAAGACCTGAGACAAAAACAAAATAGGGAAAGAGAAAAGCTGTTAATGTTGGCATACTTGTTGAGACATGATCAAACGTGTCAAAACACATTCCTGCTTGTTGGTTTAAAAACCGCAATTTTAATGCTGCTTGCCAGTCCCTGAAACTTGTACCTACCATAAGTATGTTCCTGTAAATGAAACATTATGCGGTGTTACCATGCATCAGCCTCAAGTAATTTTCAGAAAGTAAAGATACCCAAAGCCTTTTCAAAATTTATACTGCAGAAAAATCACATTTTTGCATAAGAAGTAAGCTAGGAATTATTAATGAATTGAGACTTGCACATAGTGATTTCAAAGTACATTTCTATGAGCCAGCAGGGCCAAGATCTTCAATCAAGTTATCAAGAGATGAGAAGACTTGGTTCCTACAAATAAAATTTTGAGAAAGATCAAAATTGTGGTTTTTGAACCAACAAGCAAGAATGTGTTTTGACATGTTTGATCATGTCTCAACAAGTATGACAACATTAACAGCTTTTATTTTTTCCTATGTTGTTTTTGTCTCAGGTCTTATATAAAAATATTTTTTTTTCTTTATGTAAAAGTGCTGAGGTTTCTTTTAGTTAATAAAATTACTTACAACAAAAATTACTGAAACCATACAAAATGTATAGCATTAGGCATAATTATTTTTTAAATTAATTGCTAAGCTTTGCAAAGGACTTTATTTTCTGTTACTATTATTTAAAGATAATCAAAAACATAAATTTAAATGACACTCTGAGATAAATACTTTGCTGTGACTACAACAAAACAATAGTTTGGCAGTATTGTTTTGACATGTTGCCCTTGCCATATCTCAGCTTGTAGTCAAATCTCCATTCTGAAATTTCTTGTGCATAACACTACCATACAATACTCTTATTAAAAAAAATTTCAGATTTCTATCTCGTGCCCCACCAGAGATATCAAAGCCTAAAAAGTGCGATTTTTGTCATTTTTGAAAAATTTGGGATTTTTTTTAGCGAAGAGAAAGCAAGTCCCAGATCTGGAACTCGCCATGTGAGTACAAATACTTTCGGCCTATTTGTAAAAAAAAAATTATGTCATGTTGACGGTATTCCTTGCTAGAAAAATTTCCTCTTGTAAACGGACAAATTTTGGAAAAAAACTGAAACTTTATGCTTAAATTTTACCAATAAGCAGTTAGTTTCGGAAGCTACTCCATTACCAAATTTTTAGCCCAAAGTATTCTGTACAAATTGCTTTAATCCGCAGTTGAATTGGATAAATAAACGATGAATTATTTACAATTCAGTAAACCCTTCTTGTGAGAAAATTGCTGCAGACGATGAAACAAAGATGGCTGCCATGCACAAACAAAAATTAATAAAATTAAAACAATAATCATTTTGAACTTCCATCATGTTAGGGTTGTTGTACAAAAAATTTCAGATTTTTTAAAAATGGCCAAGCAATGAATAAATGATTTTCTGGACCACTTGAAATGGATTGACCCTGGTGCAAATAAGATTCTTAAGGCTTTTTATGAGTTAGTAAAAAAACCTGATGAGAAATTAGCAGCATACTTATCCACAGAAGGGATTGAGTGGAAATTTATCCCTCCCAGGGTAACCAATTTCGGGGTCTTTGGGAGGCCGCTATAAAATCATTTAAGTATCACTTTAAGAGAGTTGTGGGAGGTGCTAATCTCACTTATGAGGAACTTCTTACAGTAGTCATACAAAATGAGGGAATTCTAAATTCGAGCCTTTGAGTCCATTATCAGATGATGAGAATGATTTTAGAGTCTTAACTCCAGCCCATTTTCTGATAAACAGGTTGTTAAATTCCATTAATGAGCCTGATTTAACCAATATAAGAGAAAATCGCCTCAAAAAATGGCAACGGATAACTAAAATTCTACAACTTTTTTGGCGTAAATGGCATCATAATTACTTAAGTGAATTACAGCAAAGGGGTAAGTGGAGATTTGAAAAAGATAATGTAAAATTCAGAGATTTAGTGGTGTTAGTAGAGGAAAATTTACCGACAAATAAGTGGGCATTAGGCAGAATTATTGAGGTGTATTACGGTAACAATAACAAAATTTGAGTGGTTAAGGTAAACACTCAAAATGGAACCTTTAAAAGATCGATAAGTAAATTATGTATTTTACCCATGCCTAATGCCCCTGACAATTAAAACAAAAAAAAAAGAAAGTAATTGTGCATATATGTGTGTTTTTTTTTTTTTTTTTTTTTTTTTTTTTTTTTTTTTTTTTTTTTGAGGATCATATTTAAGTCAATGTATATAGTGAATTTTTGTATTAATTTGTGTAATTTAGAGTACTTTGTAAAAATTGTTATTGAATCTTATAAACATGTCATTGGGGGCCGATATGTTCCATGTAGCGAGACATGCCATGCCACCTATAATTAAAATACCAGTGACTATTATCTGAAGTGAAGTGTAGTAAGCTTTGAGTATTGTGTTGAGATGTGAGTATTGGAGAAAGCGGCTGTGTGCTACTTTTGTGTTAATAAAGTGATGTTAAAATTACAAGTGCCTTGGAAATAATTTGAGTTATAGTGTGAGTTTAATCCACAACATTCATCAATAAATTTTATTGAAGAGTCAAATTTTATTTGTTAGATGTGCTTTTTATGAGTCACTCTTTCTTTGACAACTTTTCAATTAATACTGTTACTTTTAAAATGGCAAAAAGTTTTTAATTCTAACTGTTTTCAAAAGGATACACAATTAAATTTGTAATTTCTTAATATTAAAAAATGATTATATGATTAAAGTAACATATTTCAAGAATTGTTACAGAATTTTTTCACCAAGCTATAAATGAAACACATAAACACTCATGAAATTCTTGTTTAAGTAATAAAACTGAATGATATGTTACAGACTAAAGATTTTTTTTTTAATACAAAATATGCACATCCAAAATGGCTAATAACTTTTTTTTTCTTTTAATAATATGACAAAAGTTCTCAGTATAGAATTTTTATTTTTTTAAATGAAAATGTTATAACATAACAATCGGTACTTTTCGGTTAGCCAGGCACCAGTGTTATATATACATATATATACATACATATATAAATGCATATATATGTATATATATATATATATATATAATACCAAAAAACACACACTACTCATCCAATCCCAAAACTACTGAACTACAGAGAAAATTAACAAAATAACCATGGAAAAAACTTACTAACAAAACCATGAACGAAAAGAAAACATTCAATGGAGACAGATTGCAAGGCTAAAGACTTGCATGCTGGGTTATACCGGCAATTACTCATGAAACTTCCCCCATATCTGTCGAGACCATACTGGCAAAAGAAAACTTTAAAACTGGCCATCCAAAGCAGTAACCGAATTTGAAAAGAACACTTTAAAACTGTCCATCCAAAGCAGCAACCCAATTCAAAAAGAACGACACATCCAGACAGAGCTCCTTATAAAGCCTACGATTATTTGGCGATATTTTTAATCGCCAAAAGTAAAGCATCGCGGTAATCTTTATCCTTGGCGAAATTGTTTGCCAAACTATTTAACAAACTAATAGGAAAATTCTGAACCATTGCATCTTGATAGAGATTTATAATGTCATTTATTATACTATTATGATTAGAATTTAATTTTGCTATCCTTATTAAACTATTGATAATGATATTTCTGAAAATGGAAATATGTACACTGGAATTAAAATTTAATATCTTAATAGTTTCAAAGTTGTAATCCTTTCTCTTATCATAAATGCAAGTCCGTAATCCACCCCTCTCAATGTCGATAGTGAGATCCAAATAATTTACATGCTTTTCGTCATATGAAGTTTTTTTTAATGTCAAACCTTGGGGATAGTAGTCTAAATTTAAATCGCTATTGGAATCGTTAATCCTTACCAACAATACATCGTCAATATATCTGAAACTTAAAAAATCCTTATCCGTTGTCTCTTTAACCTCGTATAAAAATAAATAAATATCTGCAAGTACCGAACTGCAACTACCCCCCATAGGTATACCTCTTATCTGCTGAAACGCATGCTTACCATCGAATAAATAATTTTCATTAACTACGAAGTTAAATAAATTTGTCAAATGATCCAAATTTTTACCCAAAATATTGTACCTCTTAAAAAATTCAAATATTTTATTTTTAAGGTCATTTAAATCAATACTGTTATATAAATCTTCAAAATCATAAACATATAGACCTTTAATATTACTCAAACCTTTCAATCTATTAAGTAACTCAAAACTATTTTTTATAATACATGTGTAATTTTGTTTTAATGCCGCTTCAAATAAACTCTGCAAAATCTCCAAAAACTTTTTATTAGCTACTTCCAAATAAGTGCCAAAACCACATGTAATTGTACGAAAGGCAATGGGGTACTTATGAAATTTAGGAATCAAAACCATATAAGGCAATTCCTTGCTACGTTGTGTGTATTTTAACCTTTTATAAAAAGCAACAATTCTACTTTCTGTCTCTTTTACACTGGTATTTAACAACCTATAATTATGTGTATTGTTATAACATTGTCGTAATTGATTACAGTATAGCTCTTTACAAATAATAGCAAAATTTGTATTTGCCTTACCAATATATGTTATAACGAAATTACTCTGTAAATCCTTAATAGAATCTTTTAATGCTTTATATTCTTCCAACGAAATCCCCCCTGTTTTACCACAGTAAATTGAACTCAAATCCTTTAATATATTGTGTTTCCATTCCAGAAAAGTTATTTCTGGTAAGCAAAATTTGTTCATTAGTTTATGTATAAACATATCCACGTTGATTTTTAATCGTTTTTTTATAAAATCCTTAGTGTTTAATCTTTTTAAACGAAATTTTGTACCAAACCGCATATAATCTCTCAATGTTCTATCCTTGACAATGTCTAAATTACCGGTCAATACATGACCGTGATCCATATCCACATAATCACGATAACCCGGATCATGACAATGACATAAATTATTATCGTTGTTTCTACCAATTTCTTTTGAAAAATTATTATAGTTAAAAACCATACGACCTAAAGGTTTATCGTATCTATAAACCTTGACAATTTCCATGTTCTTATCTGGAAGCAAATCATTGTATTTATTTAATACCTTGCCCATATTTATACCATGTTTTTTAATTTCTATATAATCCATTACAAAATACATTCTATTAACTATTTTGTTGTTGTTGTTGTTACTTCTCCCCAGATTTTCCTTCAAATGTTGTGAGCTAATTCTATACCTCAAAATGTCCAAAGCCAAATCTATATTATAGTTACTCTTATGTGAATACAATAAGTTTAACAAATCACCTATAAAACGTTTTTTCACGTTAAATATAATAAATTTTATATTTCTTACTATTCCAACGAAATCACTCTCAAGAATTGAACTTTTAATTTCATTGATATTGTCATATTCCTTTGCTATTATCTTGTGGTCCATCTCCTTATTGAATCTATAACTCATGGGATGTTCAATACGTTCGTATATTGAAACTTCTAATATACTGTTTCTTAATTTTTTCATAACGTTAGTTCCATTGAACATAACATTTAACCCATATGGGTAAACCGTACCACATTTAATCATCATGTCACTTTCACATATCAATCTTTCTTTTTTGTTAGGGACAATCATTAAAATCGTTAATTCCATATTTTCAATACCATGCCTGTTGAAATGTCTAATTTCAATCTCTTGTTCTTCTTTATTAGTTTTGCAATGTCTGATATCAGATTTATGATTATTGAAACGCTTATTAATCGGGTCAGAAGTTTGACCAATATAAGACATTCCACATATCTTGCAGCTAAGTTTATAAACACTGTTGTAAACCTTGCATACTTTTAAATACCTAATGTCCTCGATAGTGTTATACTCTGAGCCCACACTCGGGCATACTTTACAACGTTTATCACTACATTTTCTTAATTTGAGATTATTGAAAATCATCTCCCTTTTTAAGTTTGAATTATAGAACGTTCTAGTTTTATATTTTACATCGTTATCTCTACCTCCACCACCATCGTAATTCACATTAATTAAATGACTATTATAAATATATCTGGTATTATACCTGATCGATTTCCTTTTCCGTATACCATCAACTTCCCCTCTTTCCAAAAAAATATCAAACTCACAATTTTTTTCATAATTTTTTCCACAATTTTTATAATTTTTATACATTTTTTTATTTTTCTCAAAAACTAAACCTTGCATACTCTTTTTGAAAAAGCTATCATCAATTCCTTTACTCCCGTAGCCAACCAAATCCACTTGTAAATCATGGTTACTTTCTAACGATCCGTTCCCTACCATGCTATCAGGAATCGACCGAGCACAATGGTCCTCTAATGAATTCCATTTCTTGCCGGTATCTAAAATTCTATTTTTTGTAAATTTCATAATTATAAATGTATATTCACACTTAATACAATTTTTTATAAAACTGAACAAAATGGAAACTAATGAATAAAACTAACTCTTTAAACAAAACCATAAAATCTAAAAAATAGCATGAACGAATAATATATAACAAAGATAAACAAAAATAAACTGTACCAAACTGTGAAAACTATAACAAGAAATAATAATAAACAGAATAGGGAAAACTATAAAAGGTCAAACAACATCAAAATATGCCTGACAATTGCCTAAAACATATCTAACGTTTATCTAATCAATTCATAAAAACATAAACCATACTCAAACTGAACCACTTGAAGACGTAGCCATGCCATCGAACTTCAAAGGTTAATATAATACCAAAAAACACACACTACTCATCCAATCCCAAAACTACTGAACTACAGAGAAAATTAACAAAATAACCATGGAAAAAACTTACTAACAAAACCATGAACGAAAAGAAAACATTCAATGGAGACAGATTGCAAGGCTAAAGACTTGCAGGCTGGGTTATACCGGCAATTACTCATGAAACTTCCCCCATATCTGTCGAGACCATACTGGCCAAAGAAAACTTTAAAACTGGCCATCCAAAGCAGTAACCGAATTCGAAAAGAACACTTTAAAACTGTCCATCCAAAGCAGCAACCCAATTCAAAAAGAACGACACATCCAGACAGAGCTCCTTATAAAGCCTACGATTATTTGGCGATTTTTTTAATCGCCAAAAGTAAAGCATCGCGGTAATCTTTATCCTTGGCGAAATTGTTTGCCAAACTATTTAACAAACTAATAGGAAAATTCTGAACCATTGCATCTTGATAGAGATTTATAATGTCACTTATTATACTATTATGATTAGAATTTAATTTTGCTATCCTTATTAAACTATTGATAATGATATTTCTGAAAATGGAAATATGTACATTGGAATTAAAATTTAATATCTTGATAGTTTCAAAGTTGTAATCCTTTCTCTTATCATAAATGCAAGTCCGTAATCCACCCCTCTCAATGTCGATAGTGAGATCCAAATAATTTACATGCTTTTCGTCATATGAAGTTTTTTTTTTTTATTTCAAACCTTGGGGATAGTAGTCTAAATTTAAATCGCTATTGGAATCGTTAATCCTTACCAACAATACATCATCAATATATCTGAAACTTAAAAAATCCTTATCCGTTGTCTCTTTAACCTCGTATAAAAATAAATAAATATCTGCAAGTACCGAACTGCAACTACCCCCCATAGGTATACCTCTTATCTGCTGAAACACATGCTTACCATCGAATAAATAATTTTCATTAACTACGAAGTTAAATAAATTTGTCTAAATAACTACGAAGTTAAATAAATATGTGTATATATATATATATATATATATACACATATATATATATAATATATATTATATATATACACATATATGTATATATGCTCTGAACTCAACTCAACCTAGAGAACAAGCAGGATTCTGAAGTGGATTCAGCACAATGGATCATATCCAAACGCAGTGGTGGCGTTAGGCGTCGGCGACTGCCGACGGCCTCGCGCCTATAGGGGCCTCACAAAAAAGTTTTTCGAATTGTTAAAAATTTAGTTATTTAGTTATTTGTGACTGAGAAAATCAAGAGCAAACTGTTCATATGAGAGAGTAATTTATAGAATTAGATCCGGGGAAGTAGGTATTTCCAGTATCAGATTAGCAGCGTCATGACTTAATTCAAAATAGTCCCCAATAAAACGTAGAGAAATCTGATGAAAGATACGCGAAAGATGGAAATAAAAGGCATTTCACTAAATTTCATTTTACTAGAAAATTGAATAACGACTAAAAGCAACATCGCAGATGGTTAGCTTACTCCTTATCTCAAAATAAAGTTTATTGCTTTCCATGTTGACTTTTTTCACATTTGCAGACACTGATGGTAAAAGAAGGATGTTGTGACTGGAAAGATCTGAGTAAGATATTGCAAAGACATGAACACAGTCAAGGACACATGGAGTGCATGATTAAATGGATTGAATTCTATAAAAGAATCAAATGCGGAAAAACAATAAGATAAAGAAAACGAGATACAGATTAGGGAATCACAAAACTATTGGTATAACATGTTTGAAAGATTTTATCGATATCATAAACTACTTAGCCTCACACTATCTGGCATTTAGAGCTTATTGAGAATCCCTTAACTTGGGCGATAGCGGAAATAGTGGAAATTTTATTGGCCTATTTAAATTCATATCCAAATATAATCTAACACTAAGCACTTGCAAGAACACTTGCAACGTATTAATAAAAAGCAAATTTCTCAACATTATCTGAGCCACGACATCCAAAATGAATTAATTACATTAACACGTTGAGTGCCACGGTGACTGACACTAAAGCGCTGGAAAATTTACAATGTTTTAAGTCATTTTTAAGAAAGTATAATCCTGTAATAAATAAAAGGTAGGTAAATTTTAAATAAATTTTCAGTAATTACTTAAAAATATATATAATTTTGTAGTTTTATATCATATTTTAGACGTCAGCCATCGGTGAATGACGCGTTTTAAACGGAAAGTTCAGTATCAGCCACCGGTGGCTGACGTGGCGCTTAACGTGTTAATATCCAAATCAGTTATTGACGAAATTATAAACAGAGTCAAACAAGCAAAATATTACTCCTTCATGCTCGATTGTACAAGGGATGCAAGCAGTGTAGCACAAATGTCAATAATATTAAGATTTTTCGATTCCTCAACTGGAGCCATAGAGGAACATTTTGTTGGGTTTATTGCCGTGGCAGAAACAACGAGAGAGTATTTAACAAATGCAATTTAAAGGCAACTAGAAAAAAAAGGTCTAGATATTCAAAACTGTCGAGGACAGGGATATGATAACGGCACTAATATGGTTGGCATTAACCCTCTCGCTGCGCAACCCGAGAGTTTCTCGGGCAACGTAAAATTAGCAAAATTAGTGCAACCCAAGATTTCATCGGGATGCATTTTTTCCATCTAATTAACCCTCCTTGATCATTCCCACCAGTAACTTTTTATTGTAAATTTTGCCTTATCTAATCGGAGCATTTTCCCGATTAAATTAGGCAAAAATTTTTGTTTTGAAAAACTGGTGACAAAAGAATAAAAATTTTTAAAAGATGCTCGTCGCAAAGGAATTAAATACGCAATTTTTGAAGCGATTTTGATAAAACAATTACGCAGCAAGAGGGTTAATAAAGGTGTCACAACAACAACACTCAATATAATCCACAAGCATTCTTCACACCGTGTGGGTGCCATTGTTGAAATTTGCTTTTAATAGATGCAGCTAACTCTTCTACAACAGGCAAAATATGTTTCGGCTTCATTAATAAAATTTATGTGCTGTTTACAAAGTAAAGCAAGCGTCGAGATCTTATAAAAACTAAATTAAAATTGACATTAAAATCTCTGAAACACGATGGGAAAGTAGAATCGGAGTAGTAAAAGCGATATTTTTGCAATTAGATGATGTCATCGAATGTGTGAATGACCTGAAAAATAAAACTGATGATTCTGAAACCCTTAGTGATGGTGAAGCAGTCTTGAACGAAATGTAAACTTTTGAGTTTATTGTTGCAATACACACCCATTTGGTAAAAGATTTTACTATGTGTGAACATTATGAGTGAACTGTGGCAATCGGTTCAAGTGAACTTGAAAGTCGCTATTAATACTTTACGTCCACTTCTTGGCTGGATTCAAGAATTCCGTAATACATGATTTGAAACAAGTGCTGCAGAAGCTCGATTGTTTGTAAAAAAAAAGTAGTTACGATATTGAATCTCAATTTAAAGAAAAAAATAATAGCAATGAAATAACAAATGTTCGGTTATGTACATATCGATGAACCTATACAAACTGTTGAAATGCAGTACAGCGTTAACTATTTAACACAATGATAGATACAGTAAACTCCCTCCAGTCCGCGACCCTAAAATCCGCGTATTTTTTTCAGATGTAAACAATGAAATTTACAGTTAAGGTGCAGGCACAAAATTCAAGATGGCGCCGAAATCAGCGACTACCGCCATGTTTTTTTTACTCAATTTTTTGTTAATTATTCTCTTTTGGCTATTACAGCTGATTTATTACTAAATAAATTTATATTACTTTTGATTTTTATATAAATTAGCATATCTATATCAAAAATTCCAGGGCTCGAAATGGAAAAATCTACGAAACAGAACGCTATTTAAAAATTATTGTTGCCGATTTTTTTTTTTTTTTTTTTTTTTTAGTATAGACAAATTTATTTCTAAACATACAAAGCAATATAAAAACAAACATTCAAGACTCTAAATAACAATGAAAACAGTAACAGAGAGGGTAATAAGCTATATTAAACAGTAACAATGTTTTAATAAAAGTATGAAACGGAACGATATTTACCATAATTTTACGAATCGGAACTTTATTTATCATAATTTCAAGAACCGGAATATCGCTCCGATTTGTTCCAGTACATTTCGAGCCTTGAAAAATTCCCCTTTATTGTATTTTCTGTAGAGTATTAGCAAGTGTAAACTGTAGTGGAATTGTTTACTTTTCTTCCGTTCGTTTCCTCGTGTTTCAATATTTATTATTTTTTCAATATTACGTACGCATTTTAATATGTAATTCTGATTAATACGACTAAATGCAAGCTTTTTTATGAACAAAAATATGAATTTACTTCCGAAAAAAATCTAATGGCCCTGTTTTATAAATACAGTAAAGTGCTTATCTGTGCATATAGGCGACTGAGAAAAATCTTGAGAAAGAGGAAATGCGTGGAGCGAATGCGCGAAGCAACGGAACAGGCAAATAAGTTTTAGTTTCGTTTTGAGATCGCAGCGTGAAAGAGGTATCTACGTCAGTTTTCATGAATGTTGAATTCAGGCACTTTTTCCGGGAGGGATTTCTGTGGCTCCGGTGAGGGGGGGGGGGGCGGAATTGCACTTTTTGACCATTGAAAACACAATCTCAAATCTTCCGAGGGGGAGCATCTCATTGCTCCGGGGAGGAATGTCCCCCCCAGGCCACCTCCTGAATTCAACACTGGTTTTAATCTAATGATTTTTATTTATTTATTTTTAATTTTACGTACGTATTTTAATATGTAATTCTGATTAATATGACTGAACTCAAGTTTTTTCATAAAGAAAATACGCATTTATTTCCGAAATAAATAAAGATGGCGCTAATATCATCGGCGATCGCGATCGTTTTCCAAAATATTTTTTAATTAATCGAGCTTTTCCGTTTATTAAATCTGGATAAATTGTTGTTTCTATTGTTTCTTGCGAAATTCTACCAATATGAATTATCCAGATTTTCCTGATGAAAAATTCAGTAAAAGAAAACATGTCACTTTGACTATAATGCACAAAGTTGAAATTATTAAAAAACTGAATTCTGGTTCTTCTGTTCGTTTTTTGGCTAAATCTTATGGAATAAGCCCTAGAACAGTATATGACATTAAGAAACAAAAAGAAAAAATTTTGAATTTTTATATGAATAGTGACAGCAATGCTGGTATTGCAGAAAGAAAAACAATGCATGCAGCCAGATCTGGTGATCTAGACAAGGTGCTTTATGAATGGTTCAAACAACGTAGAAGTGAAGGTGTTCCTATAACAGGACCTCTTCTCTGTGAAAAAGCCAAAGACCTTCATAAAAAGTTGAATATGGAAATTCCATATACTTTTTCTTCAGGGTGGTTAACTTGTTTTAAACAGAGGCATGGAATAAAATATCTAAAGACATGTGGAGAAAAAATTATCTGGAGATTCATTATCTGCAGAAGAATTTATTGATGATTTTACCAATCTTGTCAAAGAAGAACAATTGAGTCCAGAGCAGATCTACAACATGGATGAAACAGGACTTTTTTGGCGCAGCTTACCACGAAAAACTTTAGCAACTGCTGATGAGAAGAATCCGTCAAGCATTAAAGAAGATAAGCAATGAATCACCGTTCTTGTTTGCAGCAACGCTGCTGGCGCCCACAAATGTCAGTTATTGGTAGTGGGGAAAAGTGCAAAACCTCGTGCATTAAAAAATATCAAACTTCCCGTTATATATAAAGCTAACAAGAAAGCTAGGGTTACTAAAGATATAATAAATGAATGGTTTGAGAACAATTTTGTTCCTGAAGCACTTGAACATAGTAAGAAATTGGGATTGAACAAAGATAGTAAAATTCTGTTATTATTCGATCACTGCTCAGCGCATCCTGTTTCATTAAGCAAAGAAAATGTAACAGTACAGTTTCTTCTGCCAAACACAACTTCTCTCATTCAGCCGATGGATCAAGGGATCATACGTGCAATGAAGTGCAATTATAAAAAAAAAGGTTCTGCAAAAGTTGCTAAGCTTAGATCCATCGGCTGATATGCTTGAAAGATTTAAAAAAGTTTTCACTCTAAAAGAATGTTTTTTTCTCTTGGCAGATGCTTGGAATGCTATGTCGCAAGACACCTTGATACATGCATGGCATAATTTATGGCCACCATCGTTGTTCATAGAATCCGAGAGTGATGATTTAACATTTGATGGGTTTCATCCCAGTGCTGCCCAAGCTAAAACTAATGATTTACTGGTTTTTGCAAAGCAGTCTTTGAGTAACGTCATTGATAATTTAGATGACAGTGAAGTTCTAGACTGGATTTCTTGTGACGATAACATCCCAACAGTAGAAACAAAATCTGACCAAGAAATAATTTCCAGTGCCCTGCATATTGATGCAGATTCTTCATCAGAAACTGAATCTGATGAAGAACTTGAAAAAATTAATCTTGAAGAAGGTCTAGCCATAGGAGAAAAATATTTGAGCTTCCTCAAGCAGCAGAGCTTTATATCTGAGCAACAAATAATGAATCATCAGCAGCTTCAGGATGCAATAACAAAAGAATGAAACAAAAAATTAAAGCAAACAACCATTTTATCTATGTTTCAAAAATATAAAATAAAAAAATAAGTAGAGTTTGTAAAAAAAAAAAAAAAAAAAGAAGAAAAATTTATTTTTCCTCATTATTATGTATATTTAGTATTGTATGTTTGTATTTAGTGTTATTTTATGTATATTTATATATTATTTTATATTTATATTATATTGTTTATTTATATGTGCATTTAGTATTGTATCTTAATTATTATTTACATGACTTAATTTTTTATATTTTTCTAATTTTTTTATTTTGCATAATTATTTTATTTAATAATTACTTACTTTTAAACTAATAAATTATTTTAATATTTTACTTAATTATTTTAATGTTTCACTTTATTGTAACCATTCATTATAATTTCCATTGCTCAACTACCAATCAAATTAATGTTCAAAAATGTAAACAAATAAATGACCAGAAATCCGCAAAATTCTAAAATCCGCACAACCTCTGGTCCCAAGCTGTGCGGATTTGAGGGAGTCTACTGTACTATAATAGTCGACACCAAATGTCGATTCAAAGCGATCAATGAATATTTTGCACGATTTGGTTTTATTTACGATATCAATTATTTGAAATCTTTATCCAAGGAGGACCTTCTCAAACATTGTAGTGATTTAGGTGCAATACTTCGGGAAGGCGAAAATAATGACATACAGCTTTTCAAATTTTATGAGGAACTCCAGCTTTTAAAATCCAATTCACTGAACTCTATCAACATCGCAAAACAACTTATTCAGTACATTTTAGAAAATAATTTTGGAAGAAGTGCATCCAATTGTTTACATATCTATCAGAATTATACTCACAATTCCAGTCAGTACAGCTTCTGCTGAGAGAAGCTTCTCAAAGTTAAAATTGATTAAGACTTACTTGCGAAGCACGATGAGCCAAGAAAGACTATTTGCGTTATGAGTACTATCAACTGAAGCTGAAATAGCGGCTGGTATTACTATGACGTAATCTTTAAAAAATTCAGTGAGGTGAAAAGCAGAAAAATTCGTCTTTTTTAGTTTGTGCCTGTTAATGTAATTTTTGTCATTATTTAATCAGCAATAATACTTGTATAGTATACTCATAAAATTAGTGTATAATTATTATTAGTACATAATTCACCTCATTTAACATTTTCTTTCTGACTGGAAACTGAAAGAGGCCTTGCAAAACTGATGTTGCCGACGTCCGCGTTTCTTCTAGCGCCGCCACTGTCCAAACGGTAAGGGAACTCATTGAAAAACATAAAGAATATAATTTACTTCTTTGCCTTGCCTTTATTGATTATGAAAAAGCATTTGATTTGGTCTACACATCAGCAGTAGTAGAATCTCTGGAGGACATTGGTATAGACAAACCTTACATCAATATTATAAAGAAGATTTACAAGAAAGCAACAGCAACCATCCGCTTGGACAAAGGAAAAGCAAAGATCAAGCTTGGAAGAGGGGTAAGACAAGGAGACACCATTTCACCTAAGCTTTTTACAGCTGTCTTAGAAAATATTTTCAAGAAGCTGGATTGGGAAAACAAAGGGATTAGAATAAATGGGGAATATTTAAGTCATCTCCAATTCGCTGACGACATTTTAATTTTCAGTAACAGTCCTGAAGAATTGGAAAATATGCTAAAAGTTTTGGCAGAAGCTAGCATTAATGTGGGATTAAAAATAAACTTGGAAAAGACTAAGGTGATGTTCAATTCATTTGCATCAAAAAAAGAAAATTGTCTACAACAGCACTGAAATTAAAGAAGTGCAAAGTTACGTGTACCTTGGGCAGGAAATATCATCGGATAATAGTATCATGAATGAAATCAATAGAAGAATAAGAAATAGATGGAATGCGTTTGGGAAGAACAATATTATTCTGAAGAGTAGCATGCCCCTTTGTTTGAAAAGAAAGGTATTTAACCAATATGTTTTGCCTGTGCTAACTTATGGAGCAGAAACATGGACGCTAGCAAAACAGATGGTACAAAGATTACAAACGACACAGAGAAGTATGGAAAGATGTATGCTAGGTATAACTAGAAGAGACAGAAAAAGAATAACCTGGATAAGAAGTCAGACGAAAGTTTTTGACATCATTGAAAGAATTAAATGGCTAAAATGGAAATAGGCTGGGCACATTGCAAGAAGACAAGACAATAGATGGAGCACAAACACCCTACAGTGGTATCCCAGAGATGTAAAACGGCCAAGAAGACAACCTTAAGTAAGATGGAGTGATGAAATCAGAAAAGTAGCCGGTGTAAATTGGATGACTAAAGCACTAGACAGAAAACATTGGAAAAATCTGGGAGAGACCTACATCCAGCAGTGGATTGAAAATGGTTGATGATGATGATGATATACATATATATCTATATATACTTATATGTACGTATATATAACACTGGCGCCTGGATAACTGAAAAATACCTAACAATCTAATTCACAATATTGTCTTAGATAATTATTAAATTGCTATATAAATAATCATTTTTGAAAATAAAACAATACTGTCAAATATAAAAGAAGATATATTTTTAAATACTTAAAATGTACATAAATATGTACTTACTTAAGTAAATTATAATGTACTTACATAAAATGTTATTATATATGTGTAACTTTTTTTTTTCAGGATTTTTCCACTTCTCTTTTTTAAATATAATTTAAATACATATATACTTAAATATGAAAATCATATTAGAGATAATATTCATACATTATTAGAACAAGCAAAACAAAATTTCTATACTGCAACAACTAGTACATCTTTTGGCATACATTTAACTCTGTCTAAAGTGGAATCGATCGGGACCGAGAAAATTTTCCATCATAGACAGCATTCAGACAAACTTTATAAACTATAATCTATATCGATTTATTCACCAGGTCTTTAAAATCTGTCTAACAGTGTTAGACAGATTTCCATCTTACAAAAAGCTTCCCTTAGACAGAATTTACTATATTTCATAAAAAAGAAACTATTGAATTTTTATGTTAGATATTTAACAATGACACCTAGATGCAGTACAATCAAACTGATCAGATAAAAAAATATAAAAGGGGATTTTTTTTTTTTTTAATACTGTGTTAAAAAAAAAATAATAATACTGTGATTCATAACATTTCATTTTAGCACAAAGTAAATTTTATTCAATATAATATCAGTTATTTTAGTTAATTAATTTAAATCTCAATAATCTTTGAATTACCTTTTTAATCGGATTAAATCTTATATATTATATTTAGAATTGGTGATACAATTAAATTAATTAGATGAGTTTTTTCATTACATTAAAAGTCACCATAAATATATGATAGAATTTGATTTCATTAAAAAACTGCAGCTTCTTTTTTTTCTTTGTCTACTCATGCATCTTTAAGGGGAAAAAACAATCTGTAAACTTTTCGCTATAATCATGAAATAATTTTTAATTCTACAAGCATACAATTTTCAGTAAATTCATTTCTGAATTCATATAATAACCTTTTTTTCCCTGACACATTTTTACTAAATTAGATTTCAATCTCTCGTTTGCCTCACACAACCTCTTTTTTTTTCAAATCTTCAATTTTAACAATTTTTTAAAAAGTGATTTGAAAATATGTTACATTATAAGCTAAATTACATTATTTGGATTCCAAATTAAAATATCTAAAATTTTTAAGCACTTATAGGGGAAATTTTCTTTATGATTGAGCTGAAAGTAACTTTTATGATTTAAGAATAGCCTCCTGTTATCACAATTCAAAATAAACTTTTTAAAATTAGTAAAGATGAATAACATGACATCAATTAAGATAGCAGTTCTTAAACTGTATTCTGTGAAGGTATCACATTAAATGTAAAACTTTTATTTATCTCTAAAATATAAGAATAAATTAAAAGGAAAAAACGAGAATACTTTTTAAATATATAGTTAATAAATTTATATATTCTCAGTTTGATATTCTAAGGAATATGAGTGATTTCAGTCTTAAATCCTGGGGATTTACAAAGGTAGGGAAAATACTAAAAAGGGTTCATGGCAACACTAACAGATTAAGAACTGCTGAAATAAGACATATGATAATGAAATAATTATATGAAATTTTAAATAGTAAGGAACCTTTTTCATTTTCCTTAAACTGTTCCACAGCAATGTCCCACAAAGTTTTCCTGTAAAAAAATAATGATCAATAATGGTGTCTTATTGTACTATAATTCAATTTACAAAATAAAATTAATAAATTAAGGATAAATCAAAATTAATAACATAAAAAAAGCTTTTTAGCGTCTTTGAAGTTCATTGATTCACAATAGCCTCACTGCATTAAGATTTTTCTCATGTTTCACTATTTAGTAAACTCATCAAAATTCAGAGAAAAATTAAATACAAATACTTTAATAGGTTACTTTTAAGATTTTCAGACTTACCCTCAAAAGAGAGAAAATTATATTCAGTGACTTGGACTAAGCATCTGACAAACATGATGAAATCTACTTCTGGCAAATAATTATTTCGGCACTGACTGTTTTAAAAGTGCAAATGCCACTAAAATTTCTTAAAATATTTTTTAGATAAGCCAAAAGAAAACTGGGAATCAATCAAACCTAGTACATAAAATGGATTGATAAAATTTAATCCAGTAGCAACTCAAACCCCAATGCAAAAATTTGCAACCTATGGATAGGTTGCAAATTGTTGTTAAGTTGTGGATCCACAGCTTAAATCATCCAAAGGGTCTACTTTCTGACACATTTTTTAATTCATTTTTGTTTGGAAATGCATGTAATTGGCAGGTGTTGTTATTCACTATATAATCGAAAGAAGTTTTCCATTTTTTTGTAAACACAAAAGATTTTTCCGAAAATATTATCAAAGTTGGTGTTTTGAACCAAATTTTACACGTAGCAGCTCGAGAAAGGAGATAAATTGGTCATCAAGTGACCAAAATTACATACAACTTGATAAGCAATTTATTTATCAAAATATAGAATCTCATTTCGATTCCAAATTGCTTCTATAGTCAGGCCTACCAATTTTATGCCCTTATGTTTAAAGCAGTTCTCACGTTTCCAACTCGACAAACGCAAAACTTTCTGACTCATTTTTAAATGTAAAGGTACAAAATTGGCAGGCCTGGCTATTGAAGCAATTTGGAATCGAATTGACTTTTGAATTTTTTGATAAATAAATTACTTATCGAATTATAATTGATTTTGGTCAGGTGACGACTGTTTTTTCTCCTTTCGTCCAGAAATTCGTTTCAAAATGCCAACTTTGACAGCATTTTCTGAAAGATCTTTTGCATTTAACATCTTTCGATTACCTAGATCTGAATAACATAACACCTGCCAATTTCATGTGTTTCCAAACAAAAAGGATTAAAAAAGGTGTGAGAAAGTAGCCACTTTGGATTTGAGAACAACCTTAAAATTGATTCAGAAATTATGTCAGAAAGTTTTGCGTTGTTGAGCAGCAGATTTGAGAAATGCCTTAAGGCATCAGAATAGCAAGAAATCGAAGATTTTGGGTAACAATTTTAGAAATTGGCTTATGATTTTCAAATTTGATTAATAGTCTGTACTCCCTAATTCATGGTTCTTAATATTTCATTATTTCAACTAAGTTATTTGGATTACTTTCTCCCCCCCCCCCCCTTTCATAACATTATATGCTCTTCTGGATAAAAAAAATATTAAATCTGCTCTCAGTTCACAACATTTTGAACTGATTTACTACTTTTATGAATAAAATTACATTAAACATTTTCTAATCTGGCATCCTACGGCCCGGCACGCTGGATAATCTGGCACAACTTTAAAAAAAAAATAGTATTTCTTGTTCAATCCCTCCTGGTATTTATAATAATCTGGTGAAACTGCGGTGAGAAAAAAAACATTTATGTGGATAATTTGCAAAACTGTTGAAATGAAAAATAATTTTTTATCATCAGAATTAAATATGTTTTCCATTTCAGAAAAGATTGCTCAACTTAAAATGGAAATTGATATCAATCATCAAATAATAAATAATTAATGTGATCATTAGATTCAAATGTCTGTTTTAGTTTTGCGAAAGATAAACAAAATAATTTTGATGAATTTTCCGAGTACATACAAATTTATATCGAACAAAATATACAAAACATGGGAATGCATGATTGATAGACATCGTGCCGGACATAGTATATCGACATGTGTGTAGGATCACCACCTGTTACTCCACATCATGCAAAATGACTTCCTAAAAAAGACTTCCTAAAATACTTCCCCGAAATGTCTTCCTAAAGAGAGAAGACTACTGCAAAACTATTTGAGATTTGAGATTTGTTTAATATTGGCTTCTACAAGTAGGCCTACTATGTAGACACATAGTGCACATTTTCATTTTATAGTTATGTACATATATTCATGTTGTACTTTACATAAGTGAGTATTTTTTTATTCTATTCAAGCTGTTTAAAGGATAAAAAATATGTTTTGCTGTCATTTTGTTCTTTAATTCTAACTTCTACACATTATTCCTGACATTCATCCTGTAATCCAGAAAATTTCGTAATCCGGCATGCTTGAAGTCCTGAGCATGCCGGATTAGAGGATGTTTATTGTAATCAATTCTTGAATGTTGTCTCTTGTTTCCACATACTTATGAGGCATTTTTAAAAGCAAATGGAATGTTTTTGCAAACTTAACAAGCAGATGTTGAAGCCAAATGTTATTTAAATGCCACCACTATGCAAAAGTAAATAAAGTGACAGAGAATATTTAATGAATTTATCTAAAAATGTTATCATGTCTGAATATTTTTGAAGCATGATCTTTCTCTGCTTACTTGTATTTTCATTTCTATGAGAAAATGAAACAATATTTTGAAGACAAATTATGTTAGGTTTTATTCAGAGTCGAATGGAGATGATATGAAAAAGTTTTGGAGTGTTTATCGAATTTAGTTCTAACTATAAGGTTTTTTCTATAAATTTTTAATGTGCCTAAATACTTTTGGGAGTCACTGTATTTTATATGGAAATTTTCAAGGCCATGTCACACCACTATTTTGAGTCTTCCAAAAATAGAATGACAATAGAGTTCCTATTATCTGAGCCAGGGCTGAAACTAGCCTTTTTTGCACCCGGGGAAAACATGGATTTTGGTGCATGTATCACCTCCCCCCCCCCCCCCCCCACACACACACACACCTCTTCCTCCACAAAATATATTTACAAAGAGAATTTTACTATTTTTCTAATAGACAACTTATTTTAAAATTTGAAATATGTGATACTCAGGGGTTGGGAAAATACATCATTTTACTCGCCATTGGCGAGTGACTTTTTAGGTAGTCTTTGAAAATTGCAAACTATGAGGTATGCCGAAAATGTTTTTTTATTTAGTAGTTAGCTATATTTTTCAACTTTCCTAATTACTGCAATGTAAATATGGTATGAAGTTCTACTTTATATTAAACTTTCATCTCTTGTTTATATTTCTTAATTTTATAGGAAAAAATATATGAAAATGCATTATAGTAATAGTAACCAACTATTTTTGAGTTGCGTAATTTTGTCATAAAAATTTTCAACTGTACGTTGCATTTTACTGGCTGGTGAAATAAATCCTTGGCTGTTAAGATTTTCTAGAATGTCCCCACCCCTGGTGATACTGAACTATGTTATCTGCTTTGCCAAATACTGATTCATTAAAATCTTGAAAACGGAATTGAAAAGAATTGAAAAAAATTCCGCTCTTTATATGGGATCCTTATGCCATATCATTCTTAGATTCTTATATGCTTTGGCATACCCCAGACAGGATGATTTTAACAATAGCATGAGGCGTGCGAAAAATTGACAAACAAAATCTTCATTTGGTGCCCCTTCGTTCAGGCACCTGGGGCACATGCCTCCTCGCCCCCCCCCCCCCCCCCCCCCGCCTTAGTTTCGGCCCTGATCTAAGCTAATGTAATCAGGAACTAACACAAAAAATTAAAAATTCAAATAAATCCATAAGAGTAAAAAAAAAGAAGTGTTGAATATAAGATATTTAAAAAACAATGATTTTATTAAAAGCGTCAATATGTAGTTCACATATTGTGCATGTAATCTTATAAGGAAAAAAAAGTATACTTTCAACTAACTCTGTTGCAAATCATCATATAAAAATGAGACTGGTACCAAATGATTTTTAATAATACCTACTAATTAAGCTAAGGATGCACAACCTGTGACCCGCGAATTTCGTCAATTTATAACTGGATTAAGTTTCAATTTTTGTCCATAGGTTGCAAGAAAAAATCGAGAATTTCTTCAATTTGCTGCAAAAAAAAAATGAAACTTTCGTTAGCCATTTAATAATAGTGAGTTTTGTCGATCAGGCGCGGAAAAATTGCAAATTTTGTTGATTGAGCACGGAAAAATCACAAATTTTGTCGATAAGGTGCAATAAAAAATCGCAAATTTCATCAGTCGGACACAGAAAATTTGCGAATTTTATCAATCGGGCACAGAAAAATCTCCAATTTTGTTGATGATGCTCGGAAAAATTGAAAATTTTATTGATTGGCTGTGGAAAAATCGTGAGTTTCGTCAGTCGCAAGAAAAAAATCACGAATTTCATCTATTTGCTGCCGGAAAAAATTGCAAATTTCATCAGTCAGTTAAGAATTGCGAATTTTGTCTATTAGGAGAGGAATAACCTCAAATTTCGTTGATTGGCTGCAGGAAAATCACGAGTTCGTCTGTTTATCGTGTGAAGAAAATCGCAAATTTCGTCAAGCTGCCGAGGGAAAAAATTATAAATTTCGTCTGAGCCAGTTAAGAATTGCGAATTTCGCCGATCGGGCATGGAAAATCACAAATTTCGTCGACCAGGCTCTGAAAAATCACAAATTTCGATGATCAGGCTCAAAAAAATTGCAAATTCTAGACCAGGCACAGAAAAATCACGAATTTAGTCTATCAGGCTCCAAAAAATCATGAATTTCGCAGGTAGGGCACTAAAAAATCGTGAAATTTGTCAATCAGGTGCGGGAAAAAAATTACAAATTTCATCAGTCAGTTAAGAATCACGAATTTCGTTGATCAGGTGTGAAAAAAATTATGAATTTCATCGATCATGGGCAGAAAAAATCACAGTTTTTTGATCGGGTGCGGAAAAATCACAAATTTCATTGATCAGGTGCAGAAAAATCTCAAATTTCATTGATTGGCTTCCTCCCTCCTCTTCGTTCATAAAGTTCACTTTTTTTTTCTGCACTAGCCACTTTCATGCCTAATGTTTGTTTTTTAGCACTTATATTTAAACAAAATTTACTCCCACGAATAAAGTCAAGGAATATTATCACTCCTTGCCAGTGGCGTAGCTACATATTCAGCGCCCTGGAGCAAGCAAAGTTTGTGCGCCCTCTTGTCTCTTAAAAAAGTTCTGAGTAATTTTGTTTGGAAGTTACACACACACACACACATATACATATATATATATATATATATGTAACTAGCTGACCCGCCCGGCGTTGCCCGGGCCCGTTATAATAACGTAAACAAAAATCAAGTTTGTATGATTTTATATATTCATAAGTAATTCAAATGAACATGGTTTTAGGGGTGGCCCACTGCCTTCGGCAGCGTCTAGTGTGTTCCCGACAAACCTCTTTCAGAACAAAACTGTGGCCTGGGTCCCCGCTACCAAAGGCAGTGTATGCCAGGAGTATTCCGTACGCGACGGAGACAATCGAAAATTGAATGAGTAAACCCTGTAGTAATCGAGCCTATAGAACCCGAGATAAGAATGCAAATCCTGGCGGTGGAACTATAATCTTTAAAACAATCGTAAGCTAAGTTGAATGGGCCAATTTCCGTTGAAATAGAGCCCATAACAGACGAGAAAAGAATGCGCCGTTAATGTTCGAAAATGGTGGTAACAGAAGTCTAAGATAAACTTTCACAATGCAGAAAGTAGCGGAATAGTAAGCTAAGCTTAATTATCCATTTACCGTTGAAATCGGACATATTGAACCCGAGAAAAGAATGCACCATTAATGTTCGAAAATGTTAGTAAATGAAGTCTAAGACAAATTTTCATAATACAGAGCTGAATCGTAATCTAGGTTGAATTAACCAATTCCCGTTGAAATCGGCCCCCTAGAATTCGAGGAAAGAATGCACCCCGAAGCAGTGGAAAGTGCTTGTTGCCCCCACCCCCTGTAAATTTAACGAATTACCTTTAACATTAACGTGACATTTAATTTACGGAGGAAATCCCATCCCTCTAAAGTTAACCACTTACCTTTAACAGTAGCGCGAATTTTAATTCACGGCTGTAGTGAGTAAACGTAAGTTGATGCCGTAAAAGAAGATTAATATTCGAAAAAAGTGGTAGCTGGAGTAAAAGAAAATTTTTAGTGGTTTCCAAAGTAGCCAGAGGACCCTAGAGATGCTACCCCTATGATGATATATAGAGATGAGACCCCTATGCTAAAGAAAATTGCAATACTATCAGATAATTTTTAATGAAATTGCATCAAGGACCCTAAGAAGGTGATTAATATTCAAAATTGGTGGTAGCTGAAGTGTGAGTAATTTTTTTGTTATTCATGTAGTAGCTGGAGCACCTAAGAAATAGGGAAAAAATCCTAGTGAATCGGACCATTTTTATAGGGGACAAAAAGGAGCTTATTGATAATTGAGAGCAAGGCCTAATATGAAAACATGATAAAAGGTCCTAAGCGCTTTAGATTTTCAATTAGTCGAAATTAAGTATAGGGTATAAGTATTAATCATTAGAAAAAAATTTCAAAGAAATGCTCTGAAAAAGAGCTCTAGAATCCCAATAAAAATATGTTGGCTCGGGGAGAGAAGACCAAGACTCAATTTTGAAGTTATGCAATGCGAATGTAACAGAATTAGTGGGTGAAAAATGCATGGCGCACAAAAAAGTTACCCTAGGGGGCTAGTGTCTGAACTGAAATGTAGAAACGAAAAAAAAAAAAGCCAAACGGAAAAAGAGCCCCAAAAACGAAGGACGGATTAAAAGGGGCGATTTATTAACAATTTAGGGCACAAAAACTTAAAATGGCCTTGTACCAAGCCCCAGGGGCTCAACTGGAATGTAGCTGGGCAAGGGCCCCAAGAAGGCGATTAATTTTAAAATTTGGTGGTAGCTGAAGTCTGAAATTTTTTTATGTTGTTCGCGTAGTAGCTGGATTTCCTATCATGTTGTTACAAAAAAAAAAAGTTAGTGAATCAGACCATTTTTAAGGGAGATATAATAGGAGGCCCAAAAGGAGCCAACTGATAGTTGAAAGCAGGGCCCTAAGATGGAAACATGTTAAAAGGTTCTAGTACTTAGCGCTTTAGATCTCAATAAGTCGAAATTAAGCATAGGGTATTTATTATTCATTCGAATAAAATCTTAAAGAAGCGCGAAAAAAAATGGGGGGAATTCTTAAAAAAGGGCACTAAGTGCCCAATAAAAATATGAGGGTGCTGGCCCAAGGAGAGGAGTTCCAGGTCTCAATTTTAAAGTTATGCATTGATTGGTTGACAATATTAGGGTGTGGAAAATGCATGGCGCAGAAAAATTTCAAGGGGTCCAGTGTCTTAACTGGAATGTAGAAACGGAGAATAATTAAATGGGAAAAGGGCCCCAAAAACGAATAAGATCAGATAAAAAGGGGCAAGTTCTGAGCAATTCAGGGCATACAAACTGAAAGGTGCTAAGGGGGCGCCGGTCATAAAAATCTGAGCTCCAGGTGTATCAGGACCTGTCTTTGGACTACCCTCATCCAAATTTTCAGACTTCTACGTGTAATATATTTCACTAGCCACCACACACAGAGCGAAACTTCCTTTTATTAGTATAGACTAGCTGACCTACCCGGTGTTGCCCGGACCCGTGATAATATTCTTAAATGAACCTGAAATTTTTATGATTTTATTTCTTAAGGCTGTACTTAAATCCAAAGGGGCAATTTTATGACATGCATTTTAATTAATTTTTGCTCGAGAACTGGCATCTGTTGTTATTCAGAAACTTTGTAATCGAAAGACGTTTTCCGGATTTTTTGTAAACACAATAGATCTTACTGAAAACATTGTCAAAGATGGCGATTTCAACGGAATTTCCCGACGAAAGTAGAAAAAACAATCAACGAAGGGGAAAAAAAAGTCTTGTCATATATCTTTAACACGATTTTGTCTGAAACACGAGCACGATGACTGCGTGAAAAATCGATTTAAAAATTAAAAAAAAAAAAAAAAACAGTCCTGTTCTAACGTATATACAAAATAGCTGACCGCCGTTCTGATTATCATATTTATAGACAATATTGAAACAGTCCCGTTTTCATATTAAAATGTAATTTTTAACAAAAAAGAATGTTTGAATTACATTTTCTTCGCCGAAAATATTCTTTATAAATACTTTTGCACATCAAGCGCAAAAATCAATATAATACACATATATATAGGGGAAATCACAATCACAGCATTGTACGAATACACGAAGCCTACACATTTCAAACAAATACTTGATAAATGATTTCACAAAAAACTAAATAAAATAAAATACGTATATATATATTTAAAGAGAGGCCGCGCTGTTTGGTACCAGACAGGCTGAGAATTCTTGGGGCAGACCATGTCGCTATTGGTTACAAAGAAAATTACACAACATACACATTAGGTTTTAAAAGATTTAAATGGTCCTCTGAAGCAAAGAAACTTTCAAGAAAAAAATCAATTCTTCTGCCTTGCAAAGAGAAATAAAAATCATTAATAAACTAGTCGGATGTACCAATCCCAAAACTTTCTTCTATCTCATACATGTTAATACTTCAAAATTCGCTATCACACTGCCAAAATTAAATGGCAATCTATGCATCTCATGAGGATTCTAACGATATGAAATTCCGTGCATTAGTTCTTGAGATATGACTATCGCTGAAATCGTCTAAATTCAGCAAAATGCTGTCTAGCAGCGCCACCTATTGGGTGATTTATACCAAATCCTAATCAGCAACAATTTATGTCAACGTCTGACTGAATCTGAAGTTTGGAGAAAATCCGTACATTAGTTTTTGAGATAGAGCAATAGCGAAAATCGTGAAAATTTCTGCATAGCAGCGCCACCTATTGGGTGATTAACACCAAAACCCAATTAACAACAACTTGTGTCAACATACAACTAAATCTGAAGTTAGATGAAAATTGGTCCATTAGTTCTATTGATAGAGCTATTGAGGCAATCGTGGAAAAGGCAGCAGAGAAGCGCCACCTGTTGGGCGATTTACACCAACACCTAATCAGTAGCAAGTCATATCAAGGACTAACCTAATCTGAAGTTTGATGAAAATCCGTGCGTTAGTTCTTAAGATAGAGCTATTGCGGAAATCGTGTAAATCCTGCAAAATTCATCATAACAGCGCCACCTGTTGGTCGATTTACACCAACACGTAACCATCATCAATTCATATCAAGGACTAACTAAATCTGAAGTTTGATGAAAATCCGTGCATTAGTTCTTGAGATAGAGCTATTGCGAAAATCGTGAAAAATGCAGTATTGCAGCGCCACCTGTTGAGCGATTTACACCAAAAACTGATCAGCATCAATTTGTATTAGGCACTAACTGAATATCAATTTTTATTAAATTCCGTGCATTAGTTCTTGAGATAGAGCGCCCACAAAATTTGTGTCACATACACACAGACAGACAGGCAGACAGACAGACAGACTCACAGAGTCACAGACAGACATTTTGTAAAAACATGTTTTTTGGAATCTCTGACCCCTAAAACGTGTAAATCCGTCGAAAACCGGAATTCGAAAATTTTCATGAATCCAATA
Source organism: Maratus speciosus (assembly GCA_963932465.1). Taxonomy (NCBI): domain Eukaryota; kingdom Metazoa; phylum Arthropoda; class Arachnida; order Araneae; family Salticidae; genus Maratus; species Maratus speciosus. The sequence goes on from OZ010792.1 coordinate 78,460,695, forward strand.
CTTTCTTCTTGTAAAGATAGAAGAAAGTAAAAATGATTCAAAAGGGTGATTTAAAAAAAAAATTATTAAATGATTTAAGACTTTTCATATGTAATGCGTATAGCAAATTTTAAAACTATTAGCTTCACCTAAGGGAGGGAGCAGCTTTACCTGGTTTAGGGCGCACAGACCTGCAGGTCGGTTGTCCGGCGGGCCAGTCAGCCTTATTTAATCCTAAAATTATGCGATTAAATCAGGTTTAATGCGGAAAAATACTGTTACCAAAAAGTGGTGTAATTTTGCATAGGCTATAATCAGGCCCCAAGGAACACTGTATTGGGTACTTAACTTTTCTCTCTTTTTGAAGCTTATCGATGCAACATTTGCAATATTTTCAAAATCTCAAAAACAATACTCACAAAATTTAAGTTGCTGCTTCCCCTTACCCGCATCCCCTCCCCCCTCCCGTCTAAATTTTGTCGCCGTGAGCTGATGTGGAATATGTTTAAATCCAGCTCTTATTATTGTTTTGTAATCTGTATTACTGCATGTTTAGATTCCACAAAACAAAAAAAAAAAAAAAAAAAAACCCTTCAAAATTTTCGTTTTCTTGGATTTCGTCTGTAAAATGGTCAATAATTTTCTTCAACTTGTCAGGCTATTTTTTCCAAATCGTAAAATAATTATCGTAAATTACTACTGTTACATCGTACATATAGGTTTCTCAGCGGTGAATTCTTTGGCTACCATTATTTCCGCACAGTAATCATCATGATAAATTTCTAAAACATTTTAAATAGAAATGTACCAGAAAGATTATTTTTTGGAAATAGTGGTAGCCAGTAAAGTGACCGATGAGAGCCCAGTTAAATAATTTTGATTACTTTAAGATTTGAAAATCTTCAACGGTCGTCTCCAGAAAAGTTACAGAAAATAATCAGGCATACTGAAACGCTGTTGGAGAAGTTACTTGAGGCTGCAATATGGTGGTATGAATTAAAATTAAAACTTCCTGAATAGAAGTCATTTCTTAAAACTGTGTATGAAAACATATTTTAAATCGAAATAGTTGAAATTAAACACAAGGTAAAATATAGGAATACGCTGATTGTCACAAGATTCATCTATAATGTCTGATTAATAATGAAAAAAAAAATACAAATATTTTAAGACATCTTTATTTCGCTTTTTCTAATTTTGCGCCCTTAGGATTCGTGCGCCTGGAGCAGTCTGCTCCAACTGCTCCACGGTAGCTACGCCCCTGCTCCTTGCTATTTCTGTGTTATATGTACAAATGTAAACTGTTGATATACCCTTGCCAACTGAATGAGATATGTTGACTGGGTAAGGGGCAACCTAGAGGGGCAACCCCGTCCTCTGAAACCATATTTTTTTTATCTCATTATATGTTACAGATCACCTCCCCAAAATAGAATTATCTCTGTGTTACTGATGTGGCCCTCGACAACCCAGACATTTTTGTAAGTAACCCTTCCAGAGACCCGGAGTTGGAGCCTGGAGCCGGAGCGCTCCGGAGCTGTGTTTTCCCTGGGGCTGGAGCTCTAAATTTTCTCCAGCTCCAGGGCTCCTTTATTTTTTAATATTTTTTTAAATCTTTTTTTTTCAGTCTTAAATTTCCAGGCTTAAAATATTTTAATTACATCATTATTCAGTACTTTAATTATATCCTTTTTTAGGTTTTTTTTTTTTATTATTATTATTAGAGATGGAAAACTTCTCAAAACATGATAACACTACTTTGCTTCTACATTCTACTTGAGCTAAGTGACAACACTATTTGAAAACAAATATGGTCGCCTGTTGTTTACATGTGTAGTTGTATAATTTTGGTTGTTTGAAAAGTGTAGAAGAAATTTAAGATTTTTGTGTTTAAAATCCCACCAAACTTTCTATTTTAAAAGCAAAAGCTAAAAGATGTCATATTTTCTGAACAAGCATTTCAAGTTTGATGAGAAAAAAAAATGCATTTTGTCATATCTTTAATGAAGGTAAAGGAAGAAAGAATTTGTGAGAAAAAAATTAAGTGTGTAAATTAAAATCTGCAACTCAAAAGCGTGAAGTCAGAGCTGAGCCGGAGCTACAGTATTTTATCTAGGAGCGAAGCTGGAGCATCAAAAATTGTTCGGCTCCGGGTCACTGAGCCCTTCTGTAAAAAAGGTTGTGCACTCCTAAATTAAGCTATACTTAAATTTTGCTCAAGGACTTGTGTACATATAGAAATTGTAACAAACTTAAAAATTTTAAATACTAACACCTGATTTTGACATTATATTTGGATTCTTTAGTAAATTTTACCTTTGGATAACAAACAGGAAGTCATTCAGTCAAGTATGTTAGGAATTATGCAGGTTTAAAGTTTTGAATTTCTAATATTAAATTCATTTTTAATTATTGCAAAACAGACTGCAATGCAAGTAATTTTTTAAGTACAAGTCAAAAACTATTTAGCAGATTGAGATCAATCAATCTGTAATTTTGGACAGGGACGTAGCTACAAATATTTATTGGGGGGGAGGGGGGGAATTAAAAAATTTCCCAACTTGAAACACAAACTGCTCTGATTTTCAATTCAAATGATACGTGTAACATATAATAAAAAAAATCTTTTTCAAACAAAATACTGAAACTAAAAATATAAAAACTAAACTCTATGATGGATTCTATCAAAACTCTATGAAAACTACTCTCATATGATGGTACAATATGTATTAGAGTCAGCTATTGATGAACAGGATTAGAGAAATTAAGGTCTGGTAAATTAATAATATTTTCATAGAATAGAGAAACACAATGATAGGTTGAATCTTGCTGCTTTCGTTTTGTATTTCTTTTAATTATTTATACTCTTACAACACTCAAAAAAGAAGTCACCAAAAGAATAATAAATTCATACTTGTTGTACTATTATTTTTTAAAAAGAAAAAGTCTTTAAAAATCTACAATTTCCCAACTTTTAAGCTCAAATTTCCCAATTTGACAAATATTGGAGGGGGAGACTCCCTCCCCATAACCCCCCCATGGCGACGCCTCTGATTTCAGATCTACATCTGGAAATTATTTCGATTAAAAAATTAAAAGGTTAAAATTCACATTTTATTTGAATATGAACTTCAAAACATATATTAGTACTATTAACAACACAAATAAGTGTTGAATTAAGGATATCTTGACAACATAACAAATACTCCTAATAGCAGAAACAGTGCACACTACAGATTATTTCCGACCATCCAGATTAATCTAACAGCTTAAAAAGAAATTCTAGGCTTTAAAAAGTTGCCAAAATTTACTCCAAGTCTCCAGATTTATTGAATTTATTAATCTTCTCATATATTCTCTCTGTAAATACAAATTTTGTTTAATTAATAGGTTACTATAATTCTTTATGATAATAAGTTTCATTCAGCATTGTTGGGTTGCAGATAAATTTTGGTTTGCTGCAGATTGACCCAGAACATTTTGCTACTGGGCAAACACTTCATCTCAAATAAGTATCATTTGTTGGTCCTTCTTGCAATGGCAGAGCAACATAATAGAAGGATATTGATGATTTGACAAGGAAAAAAATATATATCAGCAAATGCTTGAGTAAAATAGGATCTAATCCTACACTAAATAAAATTGCACTACAGATTAAAAATAGATTATACAGTCGACTCTCTGTTTAACGTCGCTCTACTTAACCACATTCTCTATTTAAGGACAATATTTTGTGGTCCTGGCTCCTTTAAGTAAAAAACGCTCTATTTAAAGATGAAATTGTTTCTATTTAACGACGATTTTCACTTAGTTTTTTTTCCCGAACCCTTTAAGCATGTTAAACAAGGGAATTTCCTCTGATAGAAAACAAAGTTTTCTTGCAATTCAGATAAAGGAGAAGAGTGTAATGAACTTTACCCACATGACGGAGACATTTTAACAACCAGCTTCAGAAATTTAGATCAAATTTATGAAGATATTGCAAGTGAAAATTCAACTTCAGATGCAGAAGATGGTGATGAAGCTGATGATACAGAAAGCAATACACCACACCTCCTTCTTACTCAGATGCGATTTCTGCCCTGGACATTCTTCGCCAGTACATTTTTTCATCAATTAGGGAAAATGACTCATTCAACCTTCTTGAAAAGCTTGAAGCAAGGGTACTTAAAACTAGACTACCATTGAAACAATCTACACTTTTTGATTTTTTAAAAACTTAATTTGTTTAATTAAATGCATTATAAATATTTTTATTGTACTTTAAGTAACATTGCATGCTGTAATGTTGTTCTTGCATGCAGTGTAATTAATGCAATTTGTATTTGTGCAATAAAAATATATTGTATATCTGTATCAATAAAAACAAAAGAAAGAAAGAAAACATAAAATAAATGTAATTTCTGATGTGTATGTGGTTCTGATGTGTAGGTGGTAACAACCGCTCATCCTATACAGTCGAACCTCGTTAACATGAACCTCAAGGGGAATCAAAATTTTGTTCACGCTAACAGTAATTCATGTTATCAGTATCAAATCTTTGTATTCGTTTTTATAGGGGACTGAGAAAACAATTCACGTTAAAAGTAATTCACGTTAAGCGTGTTCATGTTAACGAGGTTTGACTGTACATGTTGTTTAGAAAATTTTTAAGTTTTTATACAATATTAAAATTTTCTCTCAATTCCTTTGAATATTCCTGTAGAAATACAACTTTTTAACAGTATGTGTCAATTTGACGTGTGGGTGGTAATAAGCGATGGGATTCCAAGGGTGGGAATCCAGGGTTAATAAATATTTCTTGTTCTGAATCCAAAACTTCTAATTGTTTAAATAAGTCTTCAATGAGTCTGGAAAAAAATACATTTTTATGGCTTATAATGATGATTAATTTATGAAGGACAGTGAAAAATAAAATTCTAAGTAATTAAAAACTCTCAGTTAAAAAATTAAGGCATTCTTCAAATAGAATGCCTGAGAGATGGAGTAAGACATTAAATTTTCATACTTACGTCATTTTGGAATTCAGTAGCCCTTATTGTATTTGAAGTAATTTTTAATTATAAGAGATTCCATCTGAAATTATATTGCTAAAATTTAATTTACAAACATAGAAAAACATAATGCAAAGCAAGACAAATAAATTTTTGGTATTTCCTTTTTATAGGAGGCATGGCTCTTTTTAAAATGGCGTTGATGCAATTTGCGCTTAAGAAAGGGAGATTTGATAAATGACATTAACAGCTATGAAAACAAGACTGATGAACTATGCCTGTTTATGTATGCATTAATAAATTACTTCTGATTACATATACAGTAGGCTCTCTTAAATCTGCACAGCTTGGGACCAGAGGTTGTGCAGATTATAGAATCTTGCGGATTTCTGGTCATTGATTTGCTTACATTTTTGAAATATTAATTTGATTGGTAATTAAGCAAGGGAAATTATAATGAATGCTTACAATAAAATGAAACATTAAAATAAGTAAAATATTAAAATAATTTATTAGTTTAAACATAAGTAATTATTAAAATAATTATGTAAAATAAATATTTAAAAAAATATTAAATTATTACCGATGAAATCGATTCAATTTGATTCCAAAAGTCCTATGCTGCCATCTAGTGGTAAAGCAATCGTAAGATCGATACGTCATCATGTAGATATGCTAATTTATATCAAATTCAAAAGGGATGTAAATTTCTTTAGTAATAAATCAGCTGTAATAACCAAGAGAGAATGATTAAGAAAAAATTTAGTAAAACAAACATTGCGGTAGTCGCTGATTTCGACACCATCTTGAATTTTGTTCCTGCAACTTAACTGTAAATTTCATTGTTTACATCTGAAAAAATACACGGATTTTAGGTGTTTGCGGATTTTAGGGTTGCGGATTTAAGGGAGTCTACTGTATTAGATAAATTATTTCTGTTTGTAAACAACAGTAGATAAATGATTATAAATGGTTTCTATATGTAAATGTATATGCTGAATAAACTTTGTGAATATACGGGATAAATTGTTTGTGTGTCTGAAATCGTGAATAGAATAGGTTACCAGAAAGTACTACTTGCAAAAGATTTTTTTCTTTTGTCATACCATTTTCTCAATCTCGCCAAGACCTTGCATAAAATGGAATACCAAATTCTTTGTGGATACCTCATACAGAGTGATGATTGTTAAAAAGTTGAATGATTATATTACTCAGAAGCAACAGTTTATTAAATATCAATAATTATTCTTAATGGTAGACAAATGAATATAGGGGAGAAGGGGGCACATTGAGACACTTTTTAATTATTCTCATGTATTTAAGTTCTAATGATTTAGCTCAAATAACTAATCACTTTTTTGTAGTCTATAGTTTGGTAACCTTTAAAACCTCCAAAGCAAACTGAAATATTTAATTTTTATTTATTTAAATTGTAAAAGGAAAAATATTGTCCCAATGTGCTCCTGTATGGGGTACATTGGGACAGTGTTAAATTTGTATGGAGGCAGATTGGGACACCACATTGTTTTGAACTCTTAGAAAGAAATTAATGCCTATTTGTGCACCGTAATTTTAATGATAATAAAAAAGACATTACAGCAGCTTTTGTATTAATATCAGACATTAAAATTATCTAAATTAACTCAGAATTTAATGCCTTTCATGATCTTCCAAATGCAGTTATGGGCTAAGGAAAATTTGAAACATCTTCTTTATTGACAGGACTTATATTTTCAACATTTGGGAAAGTAAAGTTCCAGGAATTCTTTTTTTTTTCTCAAATAAAGATTGTTTCTTCTCTTTCAACTGATTCCACATGGCACACACAATATAGAAACTTAGAACAAGCAGTGAACTTTTGCACAAACCTGACAAGGACAAAATAATTTTTCTCTAATTCATGACAAGTTCAAACAATTTAAACTTCTCATCAATTATTTACTTCACCATCAAGTTCAGGATCAGAGTCAAGTCAGGATCAGTCTTTAGAAAAAATTGTTTCAGAATCATTGAGAAGTGGAATTTTTATTTTAGACATTTTAACTCTTTTAGCTGATGCGTTAACTTTAGTTTTAATTTTCTTTTCTTCTGTTGTTTTTCACCAACTTTGCCTGCCATTCTGTTTTTCTCTGGGGTAGAAGATAGAATAAAATACTTTCTACGTTTTCTACCCAATTGTTTTATATTTCTATGGAAGGCTTTTGGATAGGGTCTTGCTACTTCTGGAGTGACTGGAGAAGAAACATTTCCTTCACATTTTGATGGAGTAACAAAACTATTGCTAATGAGAGTTTGAGTAGAGCTAGATGGTTTAGAGGGGGACAAAACACCACTAGTATCTCGAAAATTTTCAAAGCCTCAGTTTTGAATACAATCATCAACTAGATTGTCAGGACGTAGTGTTTCTGTAATGTGAGAAAATGCAAAATCATCTGCACTGAAAACGCTTTGATTAAATGACCAATTCCTGTACATTTGCATCCACTATTAATGTTGTGGATATTAAATGATGCATTGTAAATGCAAGTGTTACAAGATCTAGAATTTCATATACAGTAGACTCCCTCAAATCCGCACATCATCGCAGATGTAAATAATGAAACTTTCAGTTCAGATGTAGGGGCAAAATTACAGAAATTTTTAGTTTTATATCATTCCGTATGTATTTTAATATGTAATTCTCAATAATATGACTGAACTTACAGTTATTCATGAAGGAAGTATAAATTTCTGAAAAAAATCAAGATATTGATGATATCACTGGTAATTGCAAGCTTTTTATCAAATATGTTTAGGTATTAATCAAGCGTTTTTGGTTATTAAGACTGGCTAATCCTGAAATAAAACTTCTTTACTTTATGATGTTGATGTGAATTAATAGGGTACCATTATGGGGAAACGGAAAATTTCATCGAATAATTCAAGGAATATGTATCTTATCTTTATTATGCATATTTAATTATACACATTATTATTATTTACTTGACCTTTGCTTTTAATAATTTAATTATTTTTAAAATTATCTTAATTTTTATTATTTTAGTTTATTACTTTACTTATTTTAATATTTTACTACATTGAAAGCATTCATTATAATTTTGATTGCATTATTACATTCAAAGTACTGTTTAAAAAATGTAAACAAAGCAAAGACCAGAAATCTGCAAAATTCTAAAATCTGCACAACCTCTGGTCTCAATCTGTGCGAATTTGAGATAGTATACTCTAAAAAATCCTTTTCCTAGAATTTGAAATCACCTAGTCATTGAAAGATCTTTTGATGTGTGATTTGAATGAGCCAAAGACTCCTACATCAAGAGGCTACAGCCAATAGGAAATATGACTATGAGAAGGAAATGTTAATAAATGAATGGCATTTTAGAAGGAAAATTAGGATGTCATAAAATGCCAAGTTTCTTCCAATTAAAATTTTCAAAATGAACACAAATTATTAAGCCTAACTATGCTCATTATTTGACATTAGTTACTATTTAATGATAAATGGCAAAAAGAAAAGAAAAAGGTTTGGTGTCTCATATATCAATAGATGCTAAGACACATTGGATCTGTCCCAATGTATCCCACTTATTCTTGTCCGAATGTGCCCCTAAGGCAGGGTTGCCGGCTTTTAGCCAGGCCAAAAAAAGCCGGCTGGCTTTTTTTTAGTTTTAACCATTTAAAAAAAGCCGGCTTTAATTGAAAAAAGCTGGTTTTTATTTTTTAAAAGTTAGTTTACAGCTAATTCATATTAAATTTGGATTGATTCAGTTTTAATGCACTTATAAATATTTTCTACTAAAACAAATTATAAATTTATATTAAATTTGTCAAATAAATAAGTCTTTATAACCACTACAGGTCTTGAAATTCAATTTTTCATAGGAGGGGAGTCTCCCTACCAACATTTATAAATGGAGGGGAGTTGAGCTATTTGGGAGGGAAAAAAAAATCTGAAACCCACTGTTATTTTACGTGCTTTTTAAAGCTTTGCATTAATTATTTTGTCATGTCTGTATTAATACAGGCATGAAAAAATACCATTGAAGCAATTTAAATCAATAACTCAGAATAATGATGCAAAATATTTATTTATTTAAGACAGTAAGAAAGCAGGGGTGATTCTGACTAAAAAAAAATTTCTGAAACTGACAGCAAATTTTCTGAAAGGTTATACATAACAGAGGGGATGAAGGTTAGAACAGAAGAAAATCACTCCCAGCACAAGCTATGCGTTTTTTCGTGCCCCTTTGACGAAATTTCAGTTTTCTGCTATCTTTTGACGAAATTTGCCATTATTTCGCGATCTTTTGACAAAATTTGACGTTTTTCCGCGATCTTTTGACGAAATTCAAGTTTTTAGCGCGATTCTTTGACGAAATTCACGGGGCTTTTTTCGTGATACTTTGTCGAAATTCGCATTTTCCCGCAATCTTTTGACGAATTGCGCGTTTTTTTTTTTTACGCCATCCTTTGACAAAATTCGTTTTTTTTTTGCGATTCTTTGATGAAATTCGCGGTTTTTCGCAGCGGTCGTTTGACTGAACACTAAATTCGTGTTTTTCCGCGATCCTTTGACGAAATTCTCTTTTTTCGCAATCCTTTGCCGAAATTCTCTTTTTTCCACTTTCCTTTGCCGAAATTTATTATTTTTTTGCAATCCTTTGATGTATTTTGCGTTTTTTTGCGATCCTTTGATGAACTTCAAGTTTTTTCCCAGCAATCTGACGAAATTCACGTTTTTTTCACGATCCTTTGACAAAATTTGTGTTTTATTCGCAATCTTTTGCGACGAAATTGGAGATTTTTTCCTTGAACGATTGACAAAATTGATTTTTTCGGTGATCATTTCAAAATTCGCGATATTTTTCTGTTGAACTGATGACCAATTTTTCATAATTTTCGGAACCTAATGCCTTAAATTTTTTGAAAATTCATAACAGAATCACCCCTGAATTCGTCAATCAGTCGCGGACACTTGTCAATTGATCTCGAGAAAAAAAATGATGAAATTTGTCTATCGGTCGCATTGAAAATTCGTGAGTTTCACCGATCTTTCCCGGTAAAAAAAAAACGTAAAATGTGTCAATTAGTCGCACGAAAATACTGGGAAATTTGCAAGGCGTTCGCGGGAGTTAATCGTAATTTCAAAATGCAAAATTTTCAGGAAAATGGTGAAATTTTTTGGACAGGAGTCTCCCGCCCACGATATTATTTTGGGCGGGATTTTAAAATTTTGGGCGCGAATCCCGCCCTGAAATTCAAGCCCTGCACTAGAAGGTAACTGTGAAGGCATTATGACTGAAAAAAAACCTTATAAATATTGAAAAGAACATAAATTATACTCCAAAGTGATGTTTTGAAATTCTATATTACATAGCTCTGCATTATACGACATATTTAAAAGATTATATTTAATTGAAAAAGGGCAAAATATAACACATCAAAATCGAAACATTCTTACATGTCCATATGGAAAGATTAAGTCATAGAATGAATAATGTTGAAAGAGAAATTAAGAAGTTCATAATATTTGAGGAGAGTTTAGTACATACGTGTATAAAATAAAGAAAGCAATTAAACAAATAATATTTGTTAAATTAAAATTTTGAAACGCTTGTTGCTGTTTAAAATAGTGCATATTCTTGCATAAATTCATGCATCTGCTATTCATAATACTGTTTATAATAGTGGGAAATGGTGTTTATATTATATAACTTTTTGTATGATTTTAAATGTTTCAGAAATAAAATAAGACATATACAGTAGACTCCCTCAAATCCGCACAGCTTGGGACCAGTGGTTGTGTGGAATTTAGAATTTTATGGATTTCTGGTCATTGATTTGTTTACATTTTTGAAACATTAATTTGATTGGTAGTTAAGCAAGGGAAATTATAATGAATGCTTACAGTAAAGTGAAACATTAAAATAAGTAAAATATTAAAATAATTTATTAGTTTAAACGTAAGTAATTAAAATAATTATGTAAAATAAAAATTTAGAAAAATATTAAATTATTACCAATGAAATCGATTCAATTCAATTCCAAAAGTCCTATGCTGCCATCTAGTGGTAAAGCGATCGTAAGATCGATACATCATCTTATAGATATGCTAATTTATATCAAAAACAAAAGTAATGTAAATTTATTTAGTAATAAATCAGCTGTAATAACCAAAAGAGAATGATTAACAAAAAATTTAGTAAAAAAAAATATTGCGGTAGTCGCTGATTTCGGCGCCATCTTGAATTTTGTTCTTGCAACTTAACTGTAAATTTCATTGTTTACATCCGAAAAAATGCACGGATTTTAGGGTCGTGGATTTAAGAGAGTCTACTGTATTAACAGCTCTTAAAATTAGTTAAGTAATAAAACATGTCACTAGGTAACCATTGTCTTTTCTAATTTTATAAAGTGGTAAAAATGGGGGAAAAGGGGGGGGGGGGATTAAAGGTCAATGTAAACCAGATAAAGCAGTTGGTTTAAAATTTAGCTGACATATTTGCAATTCTGACTACAAATCACTAGCAGTTCCACCTATATTTCAGTATTAATGTCTTCATTATTGTGAAATTGGGTTATTTATTAAATTCTAAGTCAATTTAAATGTCATTAAAACTAATTAAATTTCTCTATTGTATAAAAAGCCAATTATGGCAAAAAAAGCCGGTTAAAACCAATAAAAGCCACCGGCGTGGCTTTTTTAAATTTTAGCCGGCATTTTTGCAACCCTGCCCTAAGGGTTAATTTTTAAAAAAGATGTTAGATCTAATTACTGGACTTGGTATGAAATATTTTTGTAAATTGTAAAAATAGCCTTATTTTAAGTATATTCATATTCTTAAAAATTCCTTATAATAATTTTCAATAATTTTAAAATAATCTCATCATACAATGATTGTGAAAAGTTACTTTTGAGCATCAAAAATGGAGTTGCTTACCTAGTGCTACTAGTTTTTTTTTTTTTTAGGCTTGTAAACACATGTGATAAGAATCAATACTGGCACCTTGTTCTGACAATTGGTTGAGAATTTTTTCCCCATGAATGTGAGATACGGACTTTGTCCTAATATCAGTGCTGTAGTTGGGTGGGAACACATGGGAATGCCATTCCCAGAAATATTTGGTTTGTTACTGTAAAATATATATAATATATATGGCGTACAAGCACAAACTTTTTTTTAAAGCAAAATGAACCTAGAGAGCTAATTTATCTTCTCCAGAATGAAAATATACCCATTCATATTGTGTGTCTGAATGCGAAAATGCATTTACCTGTATGAATAACATCATGACCGATATGAGAAATTCACTGCTTATAGAAAGAGCCAATTCATTTATATTCATAAGCCATGTAGAACCTCCCTTAAAAGAATTTTGTCCTAGACCATATATGAAATCTTGGTTTCTATTAGGAAGAAGATTAGCAGATGAAGCATAGCTTGTCGTAAATCAGAAAGCACAGAAAACAGCTCTCATTATCGTTCTTTATGGAAACTTCTAGGATAGATATGTCAGTAATATATGGATTTATTTCTCTTATTTCAATTAAATTTTGATTCATAATGGAAAATGCTACTATGAGATTGATTAAATATTGCTTTTAGGTAAATACAATACAGTAGACTCTCTCGAATCCGCAACTCTCTAAAATCCACACATAATTTACAGATGTAAACAATGAAACTTCCAGCTCAGATGTAGGGACAAAATTTGACTTTTTAAATTTTATATCAATTCTATATATATTTTAATTTGTATTTTTTGTTAATATTGCTGAATTTGTGCTTTTTCATGAAGGAAGAATAAATTTACTTCTGAAAAAAAATCAAGATATTGCTGGCATCACTGGTAATCACAATCTTTTTGCCAAACATATTTATGCATCAATCAAGTTTTTTTTCTGGATAAATCTGAAATAAAACTTCCTTATTTTATAATTTTGATTTGAATTAGTAGTGTACCTTTATGAGGAAAGTTTCATTGAATAATTTAGGAAAAATGCATCCTATCTTTATAATGAATATTTAAATATACATTATTGATTATTTACTTGCCCTTTGCTTTTAATATTTTAATCATTTAAAAAAATTATCTTTAGTTTATTATTTAATTATTTTAATATTTTACTGTAAATATTCATTATAATTTCGATTGCATTATTAATTACATTCAAAATACTGTTTAAGAAATGTAAACAAAGCACTGACCAGAAATCCGCAAAATTCTAAAATCCGCACAACCTCTGGTCCCAAGCTTTGCGGATTTGAGGGAGTCTACTGTACTATAAAAACTAGAATATAACAATTATAACTGTTAATTAAAAAAAGTAGGCTCTTAGCGAAATGTTTTAAATTGACTTTTGTCTTAGTAAAAATCCGATAGCAGCAACATCTTCTCTATGAAAAGGTGAGTTCCAACAAATATTTTTTTCCAACTACAGCACTGCCTAATATGCTCCCTTCTCCCCTACGTCGAAAATTAATCATATCTGATATTATATTTAGCAGAATCACATAAGTTATAAACTGCATGATGTATTAAAAAAACAATAAAAATTACATCTAGTTTTGTCGCCTTAAATTCTTTAACCCCTTGAGGACGAGCGACTGGTATTCGTGCCACATAGGGGGTCAAAATCAGTGATTATTCTCATCAGTAAATTTTGCCTTATTTAATCCAAGCATTTTCCTGATTCGATGAGGCAAAAATTTCTGTTTTTAAAAAAATGGTGATAAAAGATTAAAAATTCTGTAAAAGACACTCATCCCGAAGGGGTTAACAGATTATGATACGATTCAAAAACAATGCATGCTTTATTAAACTAGATACTATTAAAATGTAGTTTTTGTTTTTATGTTAATTCATATTTTGTCTCACAAAAATTTAGCAGATACGACATTGTGCATTGATAAGTTGCTGATATGAATAGAAAATGAAATAGAGATTATGGCTGTTCTTTTATCAATATTTATGATATTAAATTCTTCTACTAGTTTTTCATTTAGTAAGTTTCTTTTCTAAATAATGTATTTCTTTCTTTTTAATGTGTACTAATTTAAATATTAATCAACTCGAAGCCTTCATACTATGCATGTCAGCAAATATCAATCAACTCGACGCTTTCATACTCAGCATGTTAGGATAATATTTTTTATAGATACAACATCATTTTAAAAAAAGGGTACTTTTCGGTTAGCCAAGCGCCAGGTTTATCTATACCTGCATATGTAATATATATATTTACATTATATGTATATATATAGGGTAGATGTGCCAGTAATGGACACCCTTAAGGAATTTCTTTAAAAATTATTTTTTTATTAATAGTTATAATTATTATATTCCAGTTTTTTCAATATTATATTAATCTATCAACAATATTTAACCATTCTTATAGCCTCATTTCCCCATATGAATAGAAATTTAATTTTAAATAACAGAAATATATCAAAACACCCAAAAGCCCAGTAATGGACACCCTCTGGCCCAGTAGTGGACACCCTCTGTTCCAGTAATGGACACCCCATAAAAAGTAATAAATATAATTGTTTTTATGACTGTATTTAGAACCAGAATTTAATGAATACCTACTAATGAAACAAAATAGTTATTTTTAAATAAATTTAACAATTAGGATACCAGTAATTAATAAAATATTTGTGATAATCATTTACTGTTTGCATCAATTATTGTAATTATCAAAAGATCGAGGTTTTAATTATTTTAGATGAATAGTTTAAAATACTAAATATCAGACAATTACAGCTATCAAATTATTGAAACAGTGGTGGATTTAAAAGGTAAAAAAAAAAAAAAAGTTTTGGAATATTAATGTTTAGTTTTATGTCACTAATTTTAACAATCTTCCAGAGATTACTTGATCCTATCATTTATAATAATCAATATTACAAATATGAAAGAAATGATATTGTGAGTTGAATATTTTAAATACTAAATAAAATAATTTCAAAATAAAACTGTAGAACTGATGTTTGGGGCCACTGATCTGCAGATTTACTAGTTTCATGAATATTTCCTATAACTTTCATTAATAGTATTACATTTATTTATTTTTTATAAGGAAACATTTAAGACAGAAAATGGATTTTTGATAGCTTCTGTAACTTAATTGTTTTTATTTAAACGGAGAGGGATTAAGCCCTATGAACCCCTCTTTGACTGTGCTCTTAAACAGCATTTTCTGCTTCCTGGCTGGTTTGATTGCCAGATTATAAAATATGTGAAGTATATACCGGGTGTCCCAAAAAGGACTGACTGATTTTAAAATTCAATAACTTGCAAACGGTGACAGATATTGAAAAAATTCTTGCAGGAGGGTTATGCATAAGGTCAAAAGTTTTATTACAGTGATTTTCAATTTTAGTTCGAATTACAAACAATAGATGGCGCTGTAAGCAATAGTCGCTAAATACAGGCTCGATTTTTGGTCCTTTATCTTTTTTCCATGCAGAAAAAGGAGATGGAAATGTATTATCCGGGCCACGAAGTACCAAAAATCGAGCCTGAATTTAGCGACTATTGCTTACAGCGCCATCTATTGTTTGTAAATCGAACTAAAATTGAAAATCACTGTAATAAAACTTTTGACCTTATGCATAACCCTCCTGCAAGAATTTTTTTAATATCTGTCACCGTTTGCAAGTTATTGAATTTTAAAATCAGTCAGTCCTTTTTGGGACACCCGGTATATGTACTACATAAAAAAAAAATAATAATAAAATATTGAAATTTTATTAATCACATAAAATAACTTAAAAGCAGCTATTTATAAAAGTTTTGGTGTTATTACATTTTGGTAAGTATAATTTAAAAATTAAATTTGATTATTTAGGTTTGCAGTTAAGCCAAAGTATTTTATGCACTATAAACATTACTAAAATTGCATTTTTAGCAATGTCTACATGGGGTGTCCATTACTGGAAAATGACTAATTAACCATCCCAGTAATGGACACCCCTCTTAAAACCTTAAAAAGAAATGAAATTTTATAAATATCCATTAGTATATAAAATTCAAAGTTTTCTATTGCTACTCAAACAAAATCATTCAAATTTTGCAAGAAAATAAATAATATATAAATTAATTAAACGAAGCCAGCTCTTAACCTCTTCATTAAGATTTTCACAGAAAAACAGCAAAACTTTGAAACATTATTTTCTGCTTCCTGATTGGTTTGATTAAAAGTGTCAACAATAACATAGTTTTATAAAACATACAAGGGGGAATTATAAAAAAAATAATTAAAGCTAAATATTTATTATTTATTTTTTTATGAACCAAAAACATCAAGGGGTGTCCATTACTGGCACATCTACCCTATATACATATATAGAAGATACGTGTATTTATAGAGATGTGTTTGTGTGTTCACTGTGATATACATGCATATGTATATCATAACACTGGCGCCCGGCTAACCGAAAAGTACCAAAAAAAATATTTAAATTAAGCATACTTTTATTAAGTAAATTACAAAAATATGCAGAAGAGACATTTAATATTTACACTTCGGAAACAGATAATTAAATGTTGCTGGGAGAACATTTTCCCAACCGATTTGAGGGCAGACAGAAGTGCATTTAATTTTTTTTTTTTTAATAAAATGAATATAGTATTCAAATCACTTTTCAAATTAAAGACTTCAATTTTAAAGACGCTACATGAAGATATTAGTATTTTTAATAGGAATCACATGATCAGCATCGGCATCTTGACAACGAGGTGGTAACGATGACAACCAGACAGAAAAATAATGGCCTGTTCACGATCGGAACCAAAGTCACCGATTGCTAAGGAGATTGAAACATATGGAATGGGATATTAGACTTTTCCTTGGATGTATGCAAATAATAAAGATATTTCAAATATGGGTTCGAGGCTGAAAAAAGTCACGTGATACCGGTAATTTACCCACAGACTTCTAACATATTAATAATCTAATATTAATCTAATATATTAATAATCTTATATTAGAAGTCTGTGAATTTACCCAAGGAACTTCTAACTGATAAGAAGGGAAGATACTACCACTTTGCCTCATGAACCGTTTCATTGGCTAGCGGGGATTTACATTACACGTCTTCGGAGCTTTCCCTTCTTTACGATAGAAGTTTTTACCTTGACAACGTGATCAAAATGTAGATGGAATATCCTCCATTCCAAATATGGGTTCGAGGCTGAAAAAAGTCACGTGATACCGCCCATAAGCAAGGCATACTTAGATACTACTACAGGCAGACTGATTTGGGTTTAATGTATGAAGTCCTTCGCCAGAGGACTCTGATACCCTGCCCAAAATTGAAATTTGACTCTGACCGTAACTTCAACGACGAGAACCAATCACAACGCACTGGGCAGGGTTCAGAGAATTCCAAGTTGTTTACATTTTTTTCTCCTCGATCGTATAGATGTGATTCAAAAAGAGTTTAATAAAAAATATTAAGGAACAGATGTCATATTCGCCCCATATTGGCGCGATTTTTTTCTGACTCTAATCAAATTAAAAAAAAAAAAAACATTATCATTTTAATAATTATCGGAATAATAAATTTAAATGAAGTTAATTCAAAATTATTTTTATCGGATGATTGTAATATTACTAGATGAAAATCATTCATAACATCTAATCTAATGTCATTATTAGGAAGAGTTAAATTAAAAACTTTTCTGTCGCGAACGGTTTGTTACACATGATAAATAAATAAAAAAGTATTTCTACCTTTTAAAAAATTAAGTTTGATAACAAATCTGTTGATCTTTCATCATTATGTTTATATTATTGCTAATAAAATTAATTTAATGTCTATGAGTTTGTGTGCTTGTATGTTTATTTTTAATGTTTTATTTCAAGTTTAGTTTAAGTGTATTGTAATGCAGAAAGTAAATCAAGAAAGTGGACATTTGTTTTAACACTTCGTTTAAAAATTTGTATTTTATTTAAAAAGGTGGGGGGATCTGATTATCTTCTGCCATCAGATTTTGTCATGTTTATTGCAGGGAGGGGGGGAATAATAGATACATGCTGTTATAATTTAATTAAATATGCAATTAAAACTTGGATTTTAGTTTTTTTTTTATCTTTTTAAACAAAATTATTAAACTAATATGTAAAACAAAAACAGTAGCTATTTTAACATCAAAATGCCTTTAAGTAAAACTGATGTGGAATTGTTCGATAACTAAAAAGGAATATCTAATTTTCATCAACTCAGGTTATTGGAGCAATTTTAATTTTTTTGTTTAAATGCTATTACAAAAAAAGAAAAATATTCTGAAAGTACTGCTTTTAGCTAAAGTTAAAAGATTATTTATTGCTTAACCAAATTTTTTTTATATTTAAGGTGGATTGAAATGTCTTAGCTTTCGTAACTTTGAGGTATACTTGTAAAAAATTTGACATTAAGCAAACAAATAAAATAAAATTCAATTTTTATATCCAATTATAAATCAATGATTAAGGTGGTTGTCAAGTTTCCCTGTTCAACAATGTAAAACTTAGACTCATTTTAAATGTTAAGGTATAAAACTGGCAGACATGGCTATTGACACAGTTTGTAATCAACACTTTTTCCTTTTTTTTTTTTTTTTTTTATGATTTATTTAACAAGATATAAGTAATTTTGGTCATATGACAACATGTTTTATACTACTTAGTTATCCCGTCAATCAATTTAGCCAAACCATACAAATTTACATATTTTTTATTTTAAATAACGAAAGAACAAATAAATTAGTATAGAATTAATAAAAATACAAATAAAATGTCGAAATAAAAATCACTTGATGACGTAAATATGTGTAACTTGCTTAAAGTCGACATTTACGATCAACCATTATTGGCATTTGGCCCAATAGTTTGGCGATAGATTTTTTGCCAATGGGATAGCTAAGTAGTACCCATGTTTTTCGCACAATGACAGGTGAGGAATGTGGTATACAGGCATTATAATGCACGTTTACAAAATTCCCCACCTGTCATTGTGCAAAAAACATGTCATGTGACCAGAAAAGAATGTTTTTCTTTTAAAAACTAAGTAGAAATAGTTTTTAAAAGAAAATCATGTCTAATTCCATGGCTGCATGATTTTTCAAAAATATTTCCATTGCAATTTACCTTAGGCACCAAATTTGATATTATAATTCATACTACCTTTTGTACTTTTATAATTACCATATCAAGAAGTGGGATAAAAATCAAATCCCAAGATTTCATTTTTACATATAAAAACTAAATTGAGTTAAACAAAGGAGTGAAAAATGAATAAATCAAAATTTTAAAGGTCTTATTTAATGAAAAAATATATATTTATTTCACTTTTGTATTTATTTGTTTGAGATATATGTTTTAAGCATTCATTTTGCACTACATAACTTTAACCTAAAAATAACCATCTTATTATGTTAAATAAAATGGTGAAGGGAAAGGGAGGTGTGTATGAAATTTATCGTAAACAGAAAAAAAATAGTATTCTTCTTTTCATAAAAAATAAACTAAACAGGTTGGCACAGATGTCATACATGCCCGACATTGGTGCGATTTTTTTCCGATGCCAATTTGGCGAAAACCTCATTACCATATCAAACAAAATAACGACACTTTGGCGCCAGTTAAGTACCCAGTGCGTATATGACATTGGCGTCAGAAAAAAATCACGCCAATATGGGGCATATATGGCATCTGTGCCAACAGGTTTTTATGTACCTCAATTATCATCACTTTATCTATTTCAAAAGAATTAATCAGATGCATGACCTTTTTCGTACTTGTTAATTATCCCATCGACCAATTTCGCCAAATTATATAAATCGTCAAATTATACAAATTGATATAATTTTTATTTTAAATAACGAAAGAACAAATAAATTAGTAAAACATTAAAAAAAAATACAAATAAAAAGTCGAGTTAATGGTATTATTGGCATTTAATCTTAAAATTAATTAATGGCAAACATTATTGGCATTTAATCTTACAATTTGGCCGACGGTATAACTAAGTACCAAAAATACAAATAAAACATCGAAATAAAAATCACTTGATGACGTAAACATGTCTTGTCAAGTGAATGTGACATTTACGATCAACCATTATTGGCCTTTAATCTTACTATTTGGCGACAGTATAACTAACAAGTACCCATTTTTTATTAACTGTAATCTGATATAAAAATTCTTAAAAGTATCAAAGGAGATGGGTAGATAAATGTTTATTTTCAGCTGTCTGATAGATAAAAGAAAAATTAGTGCCTGACACAGGACCACTGGAGGAAAAGAGTGGCTATCTAAAAATATCGACTTGCAACCGTCTTTCCTACAAGAAGATAACAAAATTTTCAGTACTACTTGATTATCCCATCGACCAATTTCAGCAAATTATACAAATTGCCAAACTATTCGTCAAATTATACAAGCTAACATAATTTTCATTTTAAATAACAAATAAATTAGTAAAGCATTAATAAAAATCCTTATAAAAAATCTAATTAAAAATCACCCGATGACGTAACAAACATGCGTATCATGTTTAATGTCAGGTGAATGTAACATTTACGATCAACCATTACTGGCATTTAATCATATAGTTCAGAGATAATTTTTTGGTCGACGGGATAATCAAGTAATGCCATATTTTCTTACATTTCATCTATACTACCACTTTTGCTCGTTGCAATGTGTTAATAATTTAACATTTATGTGGTATATTTAATTTTAAATTAGTAGAGTTGTCTGTGGTAATTCCTGGTCAAAAATCAACAACATCCAATTATTATAAAAACCATTAAAGATATTGTTCCCAGTTTTGGCATGGAATAAGAACCCTTTGATGCCTGTACTGTAGTATAATAAAATGTT
Organism: Maratus speciosus; assembly: GCA_963932465.1. Lineage (NCBI taxonomy): Eukaryota > Metazoa > Arthropoda > Arachnida > Araneae > Salticidae > Maratus > Maratus speciosus. The sequence goes on from OZ010792.1 coordinate 78,481,542, forward strand.
TGCTTAAATACATATGCACTTATAATTGAAATAATTGTAATTTTTAAGTGATCAGGAATTGCACCAGAATTATTCCTGGTCACTTCTGGGATAATAATTGACCAGCATCCTTTTTTATGTAAATGAAGTGGTAAAAAATTTTTTTATGACTGAGTATTAAAATAATTAGAATCAGTCTTGAAACGTTCGTCTCATAATTGTGGAAAAATAACACAGACCGTGTTTTGGGTGTACAAATTAATTTGACCGCATTTGATGTGGAAAAGACTTTTACATTTTATATTACATTAACTTGCCGAAGAATTTTTTTATAACATTTATAAACAGTATTTATTGCTTCTTCATCCACTGTGAATGAATTAATACCTTGCAAATTTATTTGCTCATAAAACATATACTAAATGTTTATGTAATTATAGGGAAATATATTTTTCAAAATATACATTTTTTTTTAGCCTTAAAATTATGATTTTCCTTAACCATCTTTTAAAAAGCTTTAATTGTAGGGTAATGTTGGTTAAGAAACATTGGCATGTTCTTCAGAAATTGAGTGAGGTTGGGACTGGGTTGATTTTTTAAGTTTTATAATGAGTAGAATTGAGCCAGGTTGGATCTAGGGATGGGATGAATAGTGATTTGGCTGAATATTCGGCCAAATTTTAGGTCAAACACCGAATTTTTTCCAATAAAGAAAATAACTTTTGATTATATAAATACAGTGGTGGGGCATTTCTAGAAAATCTTACTAGCCAACGACTTATTTCACCAGCTAATAAAATGCAACGTATGGTTACAATACAATATTACTATAATGCATTTTCATATTTTTTTCCCCTGTAAAATTAAGAAATATAAACAAGAGATGAAAGTTTAATATAAAACAGAACTTAGTACCATGTTTACATCCCAGTAATTAAGAAAGCTGAAAAATATAGCTAACTACTAAAAAAAAAAGTTTTTTCATATCTCTATAGTTTGTAGTTTTCAAAGTCTACCTAAAAATTCACTCGCCCTGTCAGAAAATTCAGTCGTCAGTGGTGAGTAAAATGATGCATTTCCCCACCCCTGTGTGTATATAGAATTTTAAATTTTAAAGTGGAAAAAGAATTAAAAACAAATTTATGTTCTATTATCTGTTTACATTTTTGAATAACTTGTTTTTGTAATATTTCAACTTCTAATAAAATAACTTTTACTACATCTAAATTATAATATCATAACTTTATCTACAGGAAAGTAATGCATAAACATTTTATCTAAAAAAGGAACTCATTAATCATTACTACTCTTAAATGTACTTTTTAAATTTATTTTTAAATTTGAAAAACTTATTTTAGCCCAAAAAATTACAAAATTGCATTTTATCCTTTTATTGTAAGATATATCAAATTGATTTACAGTAAGTCAGAATAATAAGATATTTCCATTAAAATATAAAGAATTTATTTAACTTTTACTATCAAATGATACTTTTATCCTGTCTTGCATTCAAAATCAATAATATTCTTACACTCTCTCTCTCATAATTCATGCGGCGATATTTTCTGAAATAACCTTTAATCAAGTAAATTTTATTGTGGAGGGTTTGTGTCCCTAATGATAAATAAATTTGAAAGAATGAGTCTGTTCTGCACAAATTACATTAAAGCAAAAGGTATGGTTAACGTAGAATATGTATGTTAACAAAGTCTTTGACATTGGAATCAGCCACATACAATATTCCACTTATTCAATAAGCATTGAACTTTGGAGGGGGGGGGGTGCATTGAGACCTATAGCGGCAATTCAATAAGCATTAAAAACATACCCAGAAACTGATAAGAACATGAATGAAAGAATATGTAAATAAAAATATATATACATAATAATGTTACATATTAAATCCAATAATCATGCAAATAATTATTTTAAAGTGAAGACTATAGAATTAAAATATTATTTTGCTCAATATTTTTAAAATTTATATTTAAATATTTATAAAACAATCTTCATAAATCAGGTTGCGCCATCTAGTGACTATCTAGTTTGACACTAGTTCTGTTTTCAGATGTACAGTTGTACTTGGAATAGTGATATTTGATATTCCATCTTGAAAATGAATCTTAGCTAATGCACCTAGTGAATGAATTTTTACATTTCTTACTTCATAGAAAACAGAAAGTAAGTTATTATGAATTTCATAAGGGCCTTTTTATATGTGCATGGAATTTGCAGATGGTGATGAATATTCAAGTGTTTTTCTTTTTTCTATTAGAGTTTTTACATCTTGAGTTGTAACATATCATTCTCTATTTAAGACATTTCCCTGACAATTAAAAACCTTTATAGGAAATACAGAAAGGCTGTATATTTTTTAGTATCTGAATAACTGTGCATTTTTTGCAAGAACGAAAATGACTTCATGAATGTCCCAGAAAGCAGCCAATTTAGATTTTAAAAAAATTGCAAAAAATGGAAAAGAAACTTTTTTCCTGAATTTATTTGACAAGATAGCTTTCAATATTCAGTGGCATTTTAGCAATATTCGGCTGAAGCATTCGACCAACAAGCCTTCAATATTCAGCAAAAGGGCCGAATACCGAATATTCGTCCCATTAAAAACAAAAATATGGCATAGTCGACAAAATTAGAAGAACTGCACAAAAATAACATAGGACAGTCCTAAAATGGCATAATGTATGCACATCATTAAATGTACAATCGTAGAAGTGTAAATATTTCTTTTTAAATTAATATTTTGATATATAGATTCCTTCAAAAAAAGACAAAACAAACTCATAGCAATACACTTTTATTTTTACTGAGCATATTAATGAGAGTTCTATTTTTGGTAAATTTTTACTCTGAATAAAATTCCAAACACGATGTCATTCAGTCAAGTAGTTTTAAAAATATGCAGGCAGGCCAATACAGGTTTTTTTTTTCTTGGGGCTCTTAAATTTTGTGAAAAACAACATTTTGTCACAAAAGATGAAATACAGTTTCTCAAATTAGAACCAAACATTTATTAATAACAACTTCTTTAAATCCTTCAACTAAAGTTTTCAATTCTGGTGAGCTTATTTTGTTTAATTATTAAACATTTTAATAAAAATAATCAATGAAAAGTATGTTTTATGGAATGGAATTTTGTGAAGGGGCCTGTTGAAATTATTGAAAAGAAATTTGCGAAGAGGCGTGTTTTATTGAAAGGAATTTTGTGAAAGAGCCTGTTTTATTAAATGGATTTTTGTGAAGGGGCCCTAAATAGGCCTCTCATAAAAAATATATATACAATTTTTACATATGAAAACAAGTAATTTCCACAATGAAAATAACTTATACAAAAATATTTTATATGAATTTTATTTCACAATAAAAAAACGCTGCGCATATGAAATGTACTGAACTGATCAAATACTATAAATATTTTTTTTTTCATCATTAAGGTGGTTCTCCAAAAAAAAAAAAAAAAAAAATCGCTGAATATCAAACTTTGACACATATTCTGGCTCATTTTTAAACATAAAGTTTTGGTTATTGAGAGGATTTGTAATTGAACACTTTTTTTTGTTATTTTTCAATAAATGAATTTTATCTCGATTAATAGCAGTTATTGTCTCAGGACAGCAGATGTTTTCCCTTCCCCACACTAATGTGTCTGAAACCTCTTTAAAATGTCTACTTTGGCAGTACTTTCTAAAAGACTCTAGTTTTTACAAAAAATGAAAAAAGAGTTTGATTACATAGTTTCTTATGATAATTTTAAAATTCCTGACTCAACAACACAAAACTTTCTGAGCCATTTATAAATGTGAAGGCATAAAATTGATGAGTTTGACTATTGAAGGAGTTTTTTTTCATTCCTTGATAAATAAATTACTTTTCAAATTGTAAGTGATTCTTGTTGTGGGGCAACAGGTTTTCATGTGCTATTTTTCGATAATTCAGTTCAGAACACCCACTTTGAGTGTATTTCCAGAATGATCTGCTTTTATCAAAACAAGGTTAAAATGACATTCGATTACTATAGTTTCTGAATAACATCTTCCACTTTCAAGTGTTCTTGAGCAAAAATGAATTCAGTAAAGTAGCTCCTTTAAATTTTAAGAACAGCTTTAATAACAGCACTTATCAATTTGATATGTTTGTGAACAAAAATGTATCAGAAAGTAACCAGTTTGGACTTGAGGTTTAATTAACTTAAAATATATCTGATCACCTGATTTTTCATAAGATAATTCTGAATATTTTTCAAAAGAAAAAAAAAACAATGTATTTGGATATGAATGAGAGTTGGAGATGGGTGATTCTAGAAAAATCAAGTATCAATAAGCATAAACATCACATAAAACAACATCTATCACAATAAGAATTGATTCTTAACTTCTAGTATCAGATGTTCTATAATCAATACTTTCATATTCACACACAGATCCGCTTAAAAACAGTAATTACAAAACTTGGCGATCAAGTGGCAGGAAATTTGATCATAAATAGTGATAATGGGGACGGGGATAAATAGATACTTCCAGCATTAATTTCATAGCAATTTATATTCTTTCGATTTTACTATTTTAACGGCAGCGCTGCTGTCAAATGTTGTATATTAGTTTTTTTCGTTCCAGATTAAATATATTTTTAGCTTAGAAGCCTAGTTATTTAGGTTACTAGTTTATTAAGTTGCATTTTTCAAGTTTGTCCCCCCCCACCCCAAGAAATCAGAACCTTCTTAATTACGTTTTTGACGTTCTTCCCAAGTCATTTGGCTACCAACTAAACATTGATATTATATCTGCTACACTTAGTGGCCACAATCTATGAATTATAATCAACATTTTTGGCTTATTTCCAGTTCAAGTTTGAATAAACTAGTAACCCAAATAATTAGGCTTCTAAACTAAATATGTAATTATTTAACATGGAAAAAATCCTGTAATACAAAACTAGATAACAGTTTTAACGCTAAAACAATAAAATCTAAAGAAAAATATATACAGTATACTCCCTCAAATCTACAACCCTTCAACGCAGATGTAAACAATGAAACTTTCAGTTCAGATGTAGGGGCAAATTTACAGAATTTTTTGGTTTTATATCATCCCATATGTATTTTAATATGTAATTCTTGATAATATGACTGAACTCATGGTTTTCATGAAGAGAGTATAAATTTATTTATATATAAAAAAAAAATGCTGATATTACTGATAAGCACAATATTTTTATCAAATATAGGGTAGATGCACCAGTTTTGGCCACTTTTAGAGAAAATTCGAAATAGAAATTTTACAGTTCTTGATCGATTTAAGCATATTAAGTCATAATAACATCATTCTTTAGTAAATTTAATTGTCTTTCTGTTAGCTATAATGATTATCTACAGAATATTTTAGATTGTGAGTAATAACTCATCAAGTAATTTATTCCAATTTGTACCAGTTTTGGCCACCCCTACACCAGTTTTGGCCATCTCTATGCACCAGTTTTGGCCACTCCAATATCACGTAGTTTAACAAACATTTTAATTGATAATAAGTAAAAATAAAGCATTTTTATGCAACATCTATTTTACCACACATATATTTGTTTGCTGTATTAAGAGAATTTTGCAAATTTCTTTATGAATTGATAAAAACATCAAGTAAAATATACTTATTTTGATTTTAACTGAAAGTTTCAATTAAAAAACAAAAAATATATTTAAATTTGATTAATAAATGGGACAACAGTACCTGTAGGACATAAAGATTAACTATTTAATCAGTTTTATAATTATTCATGGATTGTGGCTTGTTTAGAACACTGGAATCTTCATCAAAGTGTTATATTTCTTGAAAGCATTTTCTGATTTTGGTTTGATTTTCATCAAAAAGTTATACTTCTTGAAATTATCTTTTGATTTATATTAGCTTATGCCTTATTTATGTACCCTGCTTCTTTGCAAGTTATTTTAGGGTGTGATTTCAGAAGCGAATCATACCATTTCATGCCTGGTCTTCCATCTTGAAATGGAGTTTCTATCTTACCGGCTACAATTTTCTGGACAGAATCTTAAAAGTTGTTCCATTTTTATAGGAAATAGTATTCTGACAATATCTAAAATCCACTTTTCTAATTGATTTTTAACTGCAATTCCTAGTACCTAGATCTACTACTTGAGATTCAACATTATTAGAGGAAAGTGGTGTCCGTCCTACAAACTTCTGATGTAAGGCAAGAACGGGTTACACCAAAACTTTGCTAGCTTGTAGTGCTGGCATTACATTTTGGATGGCCTTAATTTTATTTCTTATCTTAGAGCAGTGTTAACTCTAGGCCATTTTTTTAAGAGCACAGAATCTCTTTTAAACTTGTTAAAATGAATCCTCTTCTTTTTAAACAATGTGAAATACATTCTTAGTTGTATTTAGATGTTTCTAGTAAAGATTTTCACAATATTTAGTATTTCTAAATCCGTGTGCCTGAAATATTGCAAAAATTATGGAACGTCTTCATTTCTTTAGGAAAAATACAAGCAATTAAATCATGCTATAATTTTATTGAACGTTTTAATTTATAAGTTGTAAAATCTTTCAAAATTTATGTTTTAGTTTATATTTATCATATCTAAAAATTACATATCACCTCCCCTTTTGCTTTATCAAAAATAAACACAATACTATATTTTCTTTAGTGACTAGCACAATGTCCTTCTTTCTAAAGTCAATTATCTATTGGACAGAGAATAACAAAATCTCTTTTATAGAACTGCCATTAGCTTTGCTTTTATTATTATTATTATTGAAGCCATTACTATATAAAACAAAACTAAATTGATTTTGATTTATCCAGATGTTCTTAAATTTATTAAATGGCTAAAACTCCCTCTATAATGATAATGAATCATGTGGCCAAAAGTGGAACATATGTTGTACCCTTTTTGGCCACCCCCATGGCCATAACTGGTACATATAGCAAATTTAATGCACCAGTTTTGGCCACCCCCCATTAAACTGTTAAAATAAGTAATTTAAATGTAAAATTGCAGTAGAGAGAAAGCTTACCTCATAAAACCTAATAGAAATTTGTTTCAGAACAAATAGAACCCTTTAAGTGCCTAATGTTGAAAGATTCTGAAAACTTGTCAGCTAAGCAAAAATCTTAATACATGTAAGCACACACTGCAGTTTCACACATTTATTTTTTTTGCAAGTCATATTTTAGCAAAAAATAAACAAATGATATTGCAAATGATAAAAGAGAGTTTGCTTAAAGTGTAAAAATGCATATTATTTGTTAGCATGAATTCACAGGCTAAATATTGGACAAATTGATCCAATGTGGCCAAAACTGGTGCATCTACCCTATTTATTTATTAATCAAGCTTTTTTGGTTATTAAAACTGGCTAAACCTAATGCAGCAGAAAATTGACAATACTTCAAGAAACTTTAACACAGAAATTTAAATAATCAATAGGCTGTTAATCAATCACTTGACATCGTTAGATGCTCATTAGAAACAAACAAACAATTAAACATACAACAACTACACTGGTCGCAAATATAGTACTCCATCTCATAAGCAGGGGATATATAAACAGCTGTTTGAAGAAAAGCCCAACTCTGCTAACTTCCTCTTGGGAATAACATTTGTGTCATTGAAATGATTCCATGAATGTAGAATTTAAAAACATTTTACCATATGCGAGCCCCCCCCCCCCCCCCAAATGATATTGTGCTTTCTCTAGATTCAGAGGTTAATCGGGCCCTGTACACATACCATTTTTTTATACATGCCACATTTTCAAATAAGACATTTACTTAGACTGCGTTTTACGACAAGTTATTTATTTCAAAATAAAATTTAGATATTTAAAATTTGATATTTATAAAATATAAAACTTTTATGCGGACATTCAAAAGCAGAAAATATTGCTTTTAATCATCTAATCCAACCATGCTCAACCTTTTTTTCAAACGGGCCACAAACATATATTTGTGATGCTAGCTAGGCCACAACATACTTAAAAAAAACATAACCAAGTTAATATTATCAGTGTGGTTGAACGTTTGTAGCAGAAGGAATGTCATAAAAAATTTTAACACCACTATTTCCAAACAATAAATTTCATGGTAAATTTTTAGTACAAATGTTGAAAAAATAGGCCGCGAAATGTTTTGTTTGGAAAGAATAGCGTAAAAATGTTTTGATGCCTTTTTTTTCCGCGAGAAACATTCAACCCTAAAAAGCAGTATTAGCTATATAATAAAATGTAATAATATACCAATGCAAAATTTCTGTGTTCTAAAAAAAAAATAATGAGGAGATTTTCTCCAATGAATCAGTTTTGTTCAATGCAAAAAAACTTTTTATTATTTGTTTTTTACTGTACAAATATATACAGCAAATTAAATTAATATTTAACAATGTTTGATAAGTGTTGGAGATTAACATACATAGGACATGTAAAAAGAACTTTTCACTAAGAAAATGGTATTCAAGATGTTTTAGTATAATTTTAAATAACAGAACAGATTGTGTCTTCCCATAAAAATATGTAAAACAACAGTGAACATCTTAAATATCATATTTTATGGAAGAAACGCCGTGGCGTTTACAAGTTTGAAAAGTGCGGCGTTTACGATTTTTTTTTTTTTTTTCGTGTACGTAAAATTTGGATAAAATAAAAATTCCTCAAGATTGTTTTCAAGTCTCCTGCTTAACAATACAAAACTTTCTGACTTTGCCGATAATGAAAACTGTGACATTTCTGATGATGATACCGAACCATACAGGTGAACAAAGAAAATTTACAACTTTTCCACTCAGATATTGACGACTCAGATTTTGAGGGTTTCAAATAGAAACTAAAGAAGGCCTAAAGTGTATACGACGTAAAAAGCGTACTAAGTTGTGCGGACCACTTAAAAAAAATGGGGAGCGATTAAGGAGAGGGGTCCGTGTCCCGCGCTCTGGATGGTTTTAAAAGCAATTGACGTTTCCTTATTTTAAAAATTACATAAAAATTTTAAAACATTTAAATATTTTGAATAAAATTGTAGAATCTTAAGTTATTAAAAAGAAGGTACCCTACACTGTCCAGAAAACTTTGATTAAAGTTAAGTCAATGAAACACTGTCGACAAAAATAGAGATCCCACAGGTGCGGTGATTATGATATTTTAAAGCTTATTCAGAACAATTTTGAGGAGTGTGGCGTTTCTTCCATAAAATATGGTACTTTTTATGCATTAATTTAATTAATATTATAAATATGGATTAATGAGTGTGTTTCTTACTGCACATTGAATGCTGCTGGACCACATGTGGCCCGCAGGTTGAGTATGGCTGATCTAGTGTATGCTTAATTTGTAGCTATTGTTATATTTAAATTTTGTTTCCAAGAATGAACTCTAGATTGACAGGAGTGAGACAAATAGTCTTTAGTCAAACGAAACCCTAAAAATTATCGTCAACCTGATCAAACTCGATACAAGACTCTAAAGGGGAAAAAAACCTCACAAAAATTTTCATACACAGCCTTGCATTTGTTAGGGACAACTCTGCAGAAAAGTACTCACATTTATTTATTTATTTTTGAGGAAATTTAAGCATATTAAAGGATTACACAAAAAAATCTATTTTTTTCTTACAGAATGCTTTAGCTAGATGTATACTCTAATAAAAATTTTTGTGCATACAAACAGAAACAAATAAATTACTTCCTGTGCCCATAGGCTACACTTTTTTGGAGACCACCTCCTTTAAATTGATATATTTTAGTGTTTTCTGGGATTAAAAACAGAAAGAAGTATTTATATTGCAGGTAAATATTTAAATTTCATAACATTCAAAATGTGATAATTTGGTATTTTTCTAGAATTATTAGGATGTAGAGGCCATATAAAAAATAAAATTTCTCATTTTAATATTCATACAGCCCATCATAAAACAAAAGCTGCATGTGATTTGTATGCCTTTTATTGCAATTGAAAGAACGTTTCTCTCATCAGTATTTTAAACGATAATCGCCATAGCCTCTATTTTGAAGCAACTAGTATGATGCAATTCTGAGAATCTTTTGCATAATGTTTTTTTTTTTTTTTTTTCAGAATAGATTTACAGTAAATAAGTTTAAAAATTCATATATTTTCACATAAACATTTATATAGAATCTCTAACCTTAAAAGAACTTTCTTAGTTGAACAATGAATTTTAATAGAATAAATGGACATGGTTGGATGATCACTCAGGATGCGAAAAATAGGGAAAATGCTTGATTAAACTTAACAGTTTCTTTAAAAGATATCATTTGTAGAGATGCTGTGACTACAAAAGCTGTATCTGTATATATCCAATGTGTATGTACAAACTGGAAACTAAAAAATTGTAAGGATCCAATATTTTCTTCTTATGAATATCAAAAATTAAAAGGGGAGCAGCATTTGGAATCTATCATGTATATGTTAATTATGTACAAGACTCAATAAGTGAGTGAAACAAATAATATTCTTCATCATTTCTCTTTTACATAAAATATTAGCCTGATAGGAAGAAAAAAAACCTGAAAGAAAATCTTAACACAGACTCTCCTTTCCTTCCGGGCGCCAGGCTTCAACCTAGTCAGCCTAATGGATAATCTGCCTCTGCATGCAAATACAGTAGACTCCCTCAAATCCGCAAAGCTTGGGACCAGAGGTTGTGCGGATTTTAGAATTTTGCGGATTTCTGGTCATTGATTTGTTTACATTTTTGAAACATTAATTTGATTGGTAGTTAAAAAAGGGAAATTATAATGAATGCTTACAATAAAGTGAAACATTAAAATAAGTAAAATATTAAAATAATTTATTACTTTAAAAGTAAGTAATTATTAAAATAATTGTGTAAAATAAAAATTTAGAAAAATATTAATTTATTAGGGATGAAATCGATTCAATTCGATTCTAGAAGTCCTATGCTGCCATCTAGTGATAGCAAGAACAGTGTTAATGCTGTTATCAGTATATATAGCTTATTGCGCTCACTGTAACTTTTTTTCATTGTTATTTAGAGTCCTGAATGCTTTTCTTATACTGCTTTGTATGTTTAAAAATAAATTTGCTTATAATTTTTTTAAAAAATTCCGCGAAAAATAATTTTAAAATAGCGTTCTGGTTCGTGGATTTTTCCATTTCAAACCCTGGAATTTTTGATATATATATGCTAATTTATATCAAAATCAAAAGTAATGTAAATTTATTTAGTAATAAATCGGCTGTAATAGCCAAAAGAGACTAATTAACAAAAAATTTAGTAAAAAAAACATTGCGGTAGTCGCTGATTTCGGCACCATCTTGAATTTTGTTCCTGCAACTTAACTGTAAATTTCATTGTTTACATCTGAAAAAATACGCTTATTTAGGCGTTCGCGGATTTAAGGGAGTCTACTGTATCAAATAAGTTTGTTTAACCTTTAACTACTGAAACAGAAAATTTCGCAAAGTTACTGTAAGCAGATTACTAAGATAGAACGAACGTTAAATAAAAAGTTTGAAGTTCTCCCTGAAGGGAAGAGTTCCATATCCTGTTCTGTATGGTGCGATTGGCGAAGGAATACAAAATGGCGCCAAAAGGCTATTTTAGCATCTTATCAATTTTTTTAAAATGTCAGAAAAACATGGTTTTTAAATTTTTATAAGCAAATATTTTTATATTATAAACAATGTATTATTTTTATATATGTTATGCACTCAATTATATATATGCACACATATAAATACAAATTATATACACATTTATATATACATAACTTTGTACTTATATATATTTATAATTTTATATATTTATTTTACATCTGAAACTAAGCTCATTAATGTTATATACATATTAACATAAAAAAAATGCACAATATATATATATATATATTTACTCAATATTACATTTACAGAAAAATATCATTTAAAAAAAAATCTCAGAAAATTATGAATTAAAACAAATTAATTATAAAAAAATATGTATTCAAAATTATTAGTTATCCACCAGTAGCATTCAAGTAATAAAAATAGCAACCCCAAATGCTGAAAATCACAACAATCACATTGAAAAATTCATTGCCAAAAAAAGAACGCCAAGAAAACCAGAACAGTATATGGAACTCTTCCCTCATTGAATACTGTTTTTGATCTCAACTCTGCACTAATACTAATTATTAAGTAACAAAATAAACTAACATGAAAATAATGAAAATTGCTTCGATAACACAGAATATTGCAACGATATTTAAATCCGTGATCACCATTTCTTTCTCTGATTAGAAATAAGAACATTTAATGTTTAAAGAAGATCGGCTTTTTTTTTTATTATTCCAGCGATATCAAAAACAAACATTTTACGGTAACAGTAAATTCGTCAAAAAAAATCTGCTTCAAGCCAGTTATGAGGACTGAAGTTTGATAAAAATCAAATTTTAATTTTAAAACATGTGTATGAAACACAAGCTATTTTTATATAAATACGGGACATTCAAAAAAGAATTTCATGAATGAACCGAACGATCAAGTAAACAATAAGTAATTTAGCTTATCTTAAAAGTATGGTGTAACGCTAAAATGCTACAATCTGAGTAAAATACCCTTTTAAATTTTAGGAAATTGAAGAATATAAGTGTTTAATTTATTATTTTGAAAATACGATCAACGATTCTAAAAAACTCCGACAATGAGAAACAAGCCGCTTTCTTTGTTATTTGTTATTTGAGCTTTGAGGTAGGCGCTGCGGCTCCGGCCGGCATGACCTCAAATGATCACATTTACCACCAGAAACAAAGTGGGACGGCCCACACAACAAACCACGAACTGATAACCCCAACAAGAGGACAAAAACTACCCCGAAAAACACAAAAAAGACGCACCCTAAACAATAAACCAGGGGCAACCTAAAACGAAGGAGCCCAACAACTCATCCAGACAAGCAGCACCAAAAACAAAAAGACAACACAGCTATTAAGCAAGAGTGATGAAACAAGCGAAAAAGGATAAACGGAAAAAGGCGACTAAAAACGCCCGCTCCCGAGGAAGAGATTGATGAACAGACGAAAACAATGACGATTAGAGTTGATACATTCCCAAAAGTCAGTCCAGTCATCAGGAAAGAAATTAACAGATGCCATGGCATCCCGTAGCATCGTTCTTTCAGCATCAAAAGCCGGGCACTTGAAAACGTAATGGAATTCCGTCCCATCCTCCGTAGAACAAAGAGAGCACGTGGGAGAAATACTAAGCTTGAAAATATATAACTTCCTGTCAGTGACAGCCGTTTGCGTCCGGAAACGAGCAATAAAAACATCCTCTTTACGGTTATGCGTCCACTTATAAATATTCGGACCAAGATACGGCGAATCGACTGCATATTTACAATCATTCCACCAGCTCTGGAAGCTAGCATGAAGCTGATCCTTTAAATGCCTCTTTAAGTCTTCAGGGGCCACCCCACTATAAGTGCTAACCGCATACGGGCCATTTCTAGCCAGATTATCAGCTTTCTCATTAGGAAGGATACCAACATGGCCAGGGACCCAGATCAAGGTAATCCCACACACAGAACCACGGACGCTGCATAAAGACTGGAAAAGGTCTAAGATGACAGCTGGGGACCTATGGTTAATATGTATTAAAGCTTCAAGGGCAGACTTGCTATCCGACAAAATAAAGTAGTTGTAACTCTTGATAAGAAAGCGCTGGACAGCCAGATTAAGGGCTAGAGCTTCTGCAGTAAAAGTAGAGTTTAAATGATGGGTGAGGTAAGCACAGGATGTATCTTCAGTAATATTAACAGCAGCAATAGAAGTTTTAAAATCGTTCTTCGAAGCATCCGTGGCAATAAAACAAGAATTGGTAAGATGACGGAACTCATCCATGTACAGACTGAAACACTGACTGATGGCAGTGGGAGGGAGATTTTTAGTTTGAAACGGCAACTCATCAACTATGATCTTACAGACATCATTTAAGCTCCCGCAAGGCCAGTGAGAAGTAATCAGCATATCAGGAGTCACAATAGCATGGTCTGTAGTCCAAGAAAACCCATCAGGAAAATAATTGGAGCAGGGACGACCAAAATTAACAGCAGACGTACACCGGATGTAAAAGGAAGAGGTAAGATAGCTTCGTCGAAAACTAAGAGGAGCTTGGTTGGATTCACGATAAAGCTTGAAGATGGGAGTCCACTTGGGCAGGCCGGTCGCAAAACGGAGGGCCGCATTATACACCACATCCAGCTTCTTTAGAGAGGTCTTAGCTGCAACGCCGTACACAGGACACGCATAATCAATAACGCCCCGAATAAGGGAGTTGACCAAAGGAATGAGATGGACGGTTTTCGCTCCCCACTGAGGACTGGCAACAGCTTTTAATAAATTAAGGCGCTTCATACATTTTTTACATAAAAACTCAATATGCTGATTGAAAGACAGGTTGTGAGTAAAAATGACACCCAAGATCTTAGTAGTATTCTGCCACGGGATGTCTGATCCATGAAGACTGAAATTCTGCAGGGGAAGATCCTTTTGCCGAGAGAAATTTATTGCCGAGCATTTATCAGGCCGGAGCTCAAGCTTCCAATAAGTGCACCAAGCATTGATCCTGTTCAGCATCTCCTGAAGTTTCAAAAAAGCGTCTTCTAAGGAAAGATCTGAAAAGTAGAGAAGGATGTCGTCGGCATATACAATGATTTGGACCCCCGAATCAACAGCTTCGAATAAATCCCACAGGAAGATCATGAACAAGATGGGCGAAAGGACGCTGCCCTGCGGCACACCACGAAAAGAGTTCACCAGATGAGAGAAAACACCTCTCCACTTAACCTTGATCTTCCTAATCTCGATCCACTTTAAGATCCACAAGGCCGTTCTTCCAGCAATGCCCAGGCTAGCCATCTTGTAAATAAGAGCATCCCTCCATACAGAGTCATACGCCGCGTGGATGTCAAGCTTGAGAGCGATGATGTACTTCCTCTCCAATCTGGCACGCTTAATGTCTAAGTAAAACAGCTTCAAAGCCTTCGTGCAGTCGCTATTGGGGAGAAAACCAAAGTGTCGATCATTGAAAAGGTGTCTAGGCATAACCCAGTCGAGGATTCTCTTGAGGAGGATGCGTTCCATAATCTTGCACCCCACAGCCGTGAGAGCGATGGGCCGGTAACTGCTAAGAAACCCTTTAGGTTTCCCAACCTTCCAGATAGGCAGGATCACCGCCGTTCTCCAGCAATCCGGAACACTACCCGACATGAAACTATCATTAAAAAGCCGAAGCAACTTTTGTTTGTTTCCAATTGTAAGAGCTTTATAAACTCGAGCCGGAATTCCGTCTTCGCCAGGGGTGGTATTCTTCGCGTCCTGAATTGCACGGTTCAGCTCTTCGAACGTGATCGGGTTGTTCCAATGCTCATCCGAACTGCTGAGATCAAAAGGGATACTACAGAACTCACGGGTGCTTCGAAATTGCTCGGCAAAAGCATTGGCTTGGTCAGACTTGTCGAGAAGCTCTTCAGTCTCGTCCATCAAATAGAAATTTGACTCCTCAGAGCTACTCCTCTTGGCTAAAGCCTTGATGATTCCATAGATAGTACCTTTGGCGGCCTTTTCACATATATCGCCCCAGTAATTGCGAGCCTGATAATTCATGTAGCGCTTGAGCTGAGCAGCATAAGACTTATACGATTTCCAGCAATCCCTCGATAAGTTTATTCTGGCTAATCTCAGGAATTTCCGCTTTTGGCCGAGGAGCCACGCGCAACGTGAGTCCCACCAGGGGGGGTTATCTCGACGCTGCACCCTATGCTTGAAAGAATTATGGGAAAGAACCTCTCGAAAGCTCTTATGGAGGTACTCAAATCGAGGCTAACGAGAAAGACAGGCTACCGCGGTAGGTCCGATTCTTCTTTTTTTACAGACCGCTGGAGTCACGTGATACCCTTTTCCCACATCTTCATTGGTGGATTCGAGCATCACGTGATTCCAGCGGTCTGTAAAAAAAGAAGAATCGGACCCACCGCGGTGGCCTGTCTTTCTCGTTAGCCTCGACTCAAATGAGGTGACGTCATGAACATCCAGGGTCCGATTAAGGCAAGACTCGACTCCATCCCAATTAGTAGAAGTATGCAGGTAGTTCGTAGTCACATGGTTAATTTTATGGATGATAGGCCAGTGATCAGAGTCAAACAGATCAGGGTGAACGTATGTGTCAGTTTGCCGAAAAAAATCAGGGCTTGAAAAAGAGAGGTCAATCAATGATGCAGAGCCAGAATGAGTGACGTGAGTTGGATGATTTGTATTAAGAATGCAAACATTATTGTTGAGAAGCCAGTTTAGAATCTCTTCAGAGCCCGAAGTGTTACAAGAACTGCCCCAGGCATGATGCTTTTGATTAAAGTCACCGAGAATCAGGAAGGGATGCGAAATCATATTGGTAAGCTGCTGGAGCCACGATTCACTAACTCTACCCTCGGGAGCGTAAACATTGACGATAGTCACCCACCGTCTTGCCATCCAAACCCTAACCCCCAGGACCTCCACACCCTGGGTGCTAAGAGAGCCCAAATCGAGCATTACAGAGGTAAGCCTCCTACTCACAGCAGTGAGCAGACCACCACCCCTGCCAGCTCTGTCCTGACGATAGATCACCATACCCGGATAGGCAAAGGAATCATCCACTCTAAGAAAAGATTCTTGAAAAACAAAAACATCGGCCTTCGAAAAGGGGGAACACTTCAACCAATGGACTTTATTTTTAATGCCTCTCAAGTTCCACTGGATCACAGCAAAGGGGATAGAAAACTGCACCATAAATAAAACGACAAAGAACACCTGGGAAACACACAAACAACAAAAAGTCCAAACAGGCGAACACCAAAAAGGGCAGCACAAAAAAGGAGAAAAACAAAGAAGGAGGGGGCGCTAAACCTGTTCCATGTCGTCACCACCAGACTCTTCTTCAGAGCCCGATTTCAGAACAAACTCGTTCCCGCTCGTTTTACTGTAAACCTGTTCCCGACAGTTCGCTAAGGATAGCCGCTGGGCCGTCACCTTTTGTTTTTTTATTTTCTTCGGCCGATCGGAGGGAGAGCTGCCAACCGTATCTTTAGAAGCACCAGCAGACCGTGTATTGGCCGCACAGGCCGCCGTGAAAGACTTAACCAATCCTTCCATGGTTTGTATAAATAAGTTCGTTTGTTGTTGTAACACATTAAGGATGCACTCTTGAGTACGCTGAAAAAAGAGCTCCATCGTTTGCTCGAGATCAGCTTTAGTTACATATGTGGGGTTCAAGGTTACTTCAGAGTTCACTTTAACAGAATCAGCATACGTTTTTGGATTAGAAATCTTAGCATACAGTCTACGGGCTTCGGTGATTGATAAATGGTTATCAGATTTGTATTTTTGGAAATCCATTTCCCTTAGTCGGGCTGGACACTTCAGATCAGACGCCAGGTGGGAGGCTTGACAATTAGAGCAAGTAAGCTCGGCAGTACTGCATGTGGCAGACGCATGTTTACCCCCACACTTCCTGCAGGTGGTTTCATTCGGACATTTGCTGGTAGCATGGTTAAATTGCCAGCAGTTAAGACACTGGCGTGGTCTGTCATAAAAAAGTCTAATTCTTTCCGTCATGTAAAACAACTTGATCCTTTCAGGAATAAATGTGCCGTAAATAGTCACTAAAACAGTTTCCGTTAATTTGGTAACACCATTATCCTTTCTGGTAAAACGCCGCAAATCCTTAATGGTGTTATTACACGAGGGGTCAAAGACGCTTCAGATTCCGGGCGTCTCCATGTATTCCTATGGCTCCAGGAGAGTCGCTTGGAGCGCGAGCGTCTTTTTTCTGTCGGAGCATCTTTGACGCCCGAAACGAGGCGAGTCGCCAGTAACAGCCAATCATATGCTTGGAAATCTGATAATAGAAAAGCCTTTTCCGGAACAGCCAATGAAATGCTTGGAAAAGACGGACCGTGAGGCGGCTGTTGTCGCTAGACGCCTGGGATTCCAAGCGTCTTTGACCCCTCGTGTAATAACACCATAACCTTCAGCTTATTTTCGGCTTGAATTTCCTTTCCCAACTCTTCGAGACTAATACTTGTATCGATATTGTGTAAGACAAACCGTGACGTGATAGTTTCCTGTAGAATATACGCCTTGACCTGTACATTAAGTAATTTATCAATACCAGAGACCGCCTGAGCGCATTGAGCATCAGACGTCTCGACTAACAATTTATCCGTCCTGGTAAAACGAATTTTTAAAGGCGCATTTGGACCAACTATTTTATCAAAATCAGCTTTTAAAGCCACAGGCCTATTTCGAGGAATCTTACCCTCAGTCGCTTCAAGAAAGACGCAAACACTGGAGACTCCATTTGCGAACGCATAAGTAATCTGTTGCGAAGGACTACTAACTTCTTGCACATATATTTCTGGGTCACCAGCACTCGCATCTGTAATAGTAAAAATGGACGACATACTGAACGATAAAAACAACACAACCAGTCCTCGACCTGCGAGTCAGAGAAAAAAATAAAAATAAACAACTCTTAAACACAGCAAAAAGTAAACATTTACAAACGCGGAAAGCTTACCACGCCACACAGGGCTGGAGACCACGTTGAAACAAAAAGCAATAATGAAAAAAAGGGAAAAACTACAACCTGTAGCTCTAGAGACAAAACGGGGACACCACAACTTGAAGCACGGAGCCGGGCCGACAGCAACCTACCTCGACCACGAACACCTCGCGAAAAAACAGCCGCTTTCTGGGCAGGGTATAAATGTAAACAAAGAACACGTTGCGATGTTTTGGTTCAGGGTTTGAAGCTGAATCCGGCTTCACTTTTTCGACGGTTTTCGGCGAAATTGGTGGGCCGTATGTATCTAGTAGGCTATGCCATAAGCCAATGAGTGTGTTCAGAGGTGCACTTCGCGCCGAGCGCGCGCTCAGAAGTTTATGCCATGGAGTAGGTTCTATCGAAGAAAGGAATTTTAACATAATTCAATTATTTCATTATTTTTATGGTTCAAAAAAGGTAAAACCAACGACTATATTTCTTTATTCTTCCAAAACATGGTTTTCGTAACAGGAATACATGCTTATGTTCACTCAGATAAAATCTAAAGTAGTCGGGAAAATCATCACGTGACCTTCTTTATCTACTTTAGCCCATTTGGCATTTAAAATTAGTTAACCAACCGCACAAAAACTCCGTGGGCGATTTGATCACGTGATTGTGCGTTTTCTACTTATGTGTTATTGGTTGTGCTTTGTTTGGTAGGTTGATTGATACAATTTAAGAATTCAACTGGTGATCTAAAAATTTTAACTTTTTAACAATTTTCTTTTTATTTATTTAAAAATGATTTATCAGTTGATTTATATCTTCCGTGATAAATAAAATGCTGTTAGTAAACCAAGATTGTGATATCAACATATGAGATTTGTTTGTAATCTACTATACTGGATGGATTTCAATGGAATTTGCACTGTTAGTTAGACAGTTTTTCAGATAAGGTTTTAATATATATATTTCTTATTTTATGATTGCATATTTCAATACCGTGTGAATAACAGACCAAAATACATCATAAAACATGAGAAATAAATGGCATTCAAAATTCTGTTAGTATAAGCAAAATACTTATTTATACTTTCAGTAGAAAATTTATAAACATTCTAATCATACTTTATTCACTACAAAACTAGACAGCAGACCTATATATTTTATCTCTTTAAAAATATATATGTACAGATATTTTTAGTTAAAATAATCTACAACTATTACATTTTATTTTTATAATGTTCAAAGTAAAATATGATTTCCAGCCTAGTCTCGATAAAAATTCACTCGTAAAGTACTCAAAAAAAAAAAAAAAATCAAGGAATTATCGTACGTGCGATATATATTATTTTTTCATTTGGATTTGCTTAATGTTTATATCATTATACATATACATACTTAGAAACGAAACTTTGAATATTTAAAAGGTGTTCAGATGTAAAACTTTCATCTCGAAATACCTCATTTTCTCACATTTAAATAAGTATTTTATTATTATAATAAAAATACACGTGCCTCTGTATAATAAAAATAAAAAATATATCTTCATCAAAAATATCTTATTCATTATGAAAATATAAAACAACCAATAAACAAAACAAAAAAAAAATGCGACACAATGTGGGATCGGAAGGATTCGAACCCAGAATCCCTAGTCTCGAATTCACTGCCTTATCCATTCGGCCATCTAGCACACATTGCTTCTGCATCAAAATATCTTTATAATTAGCACCTTAATTAATCAAATCCATGATCTGTTCCTGAGCACACTACGTGCCTACCTGTACACTACCTGAACACGCTACATCCATGATATAGACCCACTCCATGTTCCTGACTCCTGAGCTCGCGCGCGTGCTTCTTGAACACACTCCTAGTCTCGAGCACAGATTATATATATCTCATACAGATATGACTCTTGCATAAGCTCAATGGTAACCGAATCGCAACTTCAGAGCCTCTAGTGACAACAGTCGCAAACGTTTCGGGAGGGTCGCAACAGGTAGTTGTTACTTGTCTTGTTTGTATAGTATCTATCTTTTATTGATGCGTCGCTAGCCGGTTCTGTATTTGTTTACGTTTGTTTTAAAACATAAGACATGTTTCTTTTTATCAAACAGATACTAATAATCAAGCAAATAACCTCAGAAAATATGCACTTACACGTTTCTTCTTAAAGATTTGGCTTTTTTTTTTTATATGTAATCATTTAAACAGAGAAATTTTCAGATATTTAAATGGTTTCACTTGATTGAATTGATGAAATTTGAATACCGTAAAAACACTTTTACATTACTGTTACTATTTACAAGAATAATAAATAAATAAATTAGCACGTTTTAAAATACTATTTACTGGCTTATTCCAAAAAATTCGGTTTTAAACAATATTATTTTATACGATTTACGCACTTTTAAATTGTTCAATTTTAATATCTGCAGTAAAACGTTGTATAAGGTTATTTTTATTATTATAAAATAGTTTTAAGTATGATAAAACAAAGATAATTTAAAAAATAAAAATTTATTGCACATTTTGTAGAAAAAATACAACATAATACGATAGATTTATGAATATTTTTCAGATAAATACAAAATTTCATGCATTAAAAAAGTAAATACATAGAATGTAAATTTTCTAACAACTTATGAATCATCAGAACATATTAAAATATTTTATGACATTTATTTTACATAAATATTTTATGACATATCCATGATTTTTATGTTAATATAAGTGTTACAAACATCAAAATTAAATAAGCTTTGAATAAATCATACAAGTAAACAAATTGGGAAACTGACAAAGATAATAGTGGTAGTATCTCTTTCAGTTCCATTACTCTTACATTCAGTTCTAAATATTGCATAATTTCCATTTCTAATCTTTAAATATGAAACAAAATGCACTTTCAAATAATATGTTGCAGCTCAATTTACTGATTTTTTATAAATTTACAAATTATTGGCTATGTACTGATTTTTTATAAATTTACAAATTATTGGCTATGTCTGTGGTTCACAGAAAAAAAAAAAAAAAAAAAAAAAAAAAAGAAAATCACTTATGATATGGTATGTTTTAGAAAATTTGTTTTTCCATACAAAAGCAAAGAAGAGGAAGAATTTATGGGCTGCATGCGTATTTATTGACCACATGGAAAGTAGTAAAATATTTTTAATTAGTGCAGGGGTGCATTTAAATATTTGTTGTGAAGAATATTATTTAAAGTAAAATAGGAAACACCAATTTATTTAGACTTCTGCCATATATATATATTTTTTAATCAGAACTTTTTGAGAACGCTTGAGTGCCATGTCAGTCACCAGTGACTAACACTTAAACTTTCCGTTTAGATTCCACCAGCCATCGGTGACTGACACTTATAGGTTGTGTAACGGGAATCTTATTTCGTGGCCCAAATGGAAAGAGAGGCAAAATAGACTTGGCATTCAATGTGTTAATAGATATAAATTTTAACTACTCTTATTAAAGAAATTTGTTGTAACATTAACCCTTTCAGGGAAACGGTTAAAAACAAAAACCTTTATTTTAAATTTGAAAATATGCTATTTAATGTTATGCAGACTTGTATAAAAACAAAAAACTTTCCGCGCACATCAGGGTTCGTTGATATATATCAATGGATATATATCATGATATATATCTTGATATATATCCGATATTTATTTTTAAAATATCAAGATTTTTGATATTTTCGATATTTTCAAATTTTTGACATTTATTTCCAAAATATCAAGATGTTTGATATTTTGTATATTTGATATTTATTTTCAAAATATCACCGTGCAAGGAAATTTTGATATTTTTCACATTCAAAGCAAGTGTAAATGAAATTTCCACCTGTTATTGACTGTGTCATTCTGTAGATAATGAACTTTTGCCTCTGGCAGTGACTTTTTTAGGAAAAGAAGAAAACTAATCTTTTCCAAGCTTTATGTTTCAAACTTTTATTTTTAAATGTAGAACTATTAATTAAGTTACAGTTAATTCAGAACAGCCATTGAAAGATAAAACGTAATTTTGAAAATCATTTATATGCAGCCAGGGTTTGTTGATATATATCAATGGATATATATCCAATATTTATTTTCAAAATATCAAGATTTTTGATATTTTCATATTACTTGATATTTATTTTCAGTGTATCAAGATGTTTCATATTTTCTGCATTTGATATTTATTTTCAAAATATGAATGTGTGCAAGATATTTTTGATATTTTCAGTCGCAATTCGTAATATTTCAGTGTAAATGAAATAAATTTTCAACTGTTATTTGACTGTGAATCTGTAGATAAAGAACTTGTCTCTTCTGGATGTGACTTTTTTAGCCAAAAACTAAAACAAATATGTTTTTCAAACTTTAGATTTGAAGCATTTTTTTTAAATGTTGAACTAATAATTGTGTGGGACATAATTAATTCAGAACAACCATTGACAGATAAACTGACTAATTAAATAAGCAATTATATACAGCTTCATTAGAAAAGAATCTTTTCTCAAGTTTTGGTTCAGTTGAGTTTGAACTATACAGCATGTTAGGAAATACGAAATAAAATATTTTATACTTACATTTATGTTAAAACTTTTCAATTAAAAAAACTTTTTTTGTATTTAAAATTTTGTTTTTAAAATATCTGATTTTTTTATACTTGATCTTGATACTGAATCCTATAGTTAGTTTTTTTTATAAGTGTATAAATCAAATTGTTACTGTTTTCAATTATTTCATCTTCAATTTTGTTCCAAGTGAAAAAAAAAAAAAAAATGCATTTTTAGAATATTCTTTGATTAAGTTTTGATGTTAAGTGCAGTATATTTTAGTTCTAATCTATATTATTCTCAAAAACATTTATTATCAGCGGTAAGTTGGCTGCTTTGAAAATATCGGATATATATCGAAAATATCGGATATTTTTGATATTTTCGAAAATATCATGATATTTACGAACCCTGGCGCACATGAATATTAGGTCAAAAATTTTCCGCAAATTAATTTGATCTTTAATAAAATTACGTGTTATATTATTTTGACGATATGAAATAAAAATCATAGTTTAAAATAATTGCTATTTAAATTTCAAAGATAATTAATATTAAGTAAAGAATAAATTTTAATTTAAAAATAATAAAGTTAAAATCAATGATAGGAAAGTGAATTCTTGTCAATTATTTTGTCAATACATTTAAAAACAACCTAATCCTTAATCTTGTGATCTCTTCGCACAAAATGCCAGTCACTCTTATAACACTACGAAATTATTCAATTTAACAGCCGTTGCCGAGCTAAATTGTCACTGCAGCCACCGCCGGAAAACCGATTGACAACAAGTTTTAGTCTGCGGAAAATAGAAATAAAAGGGTCTGTGTATCACAACAATGTTTTGAGTTTTTAAATTTTGAATTGTGGATAAACAATATATAAATCGTATATAAAATTGGGGGATATTTTAAATTTTTGGTATTAATAAAAGTTACAAAAACAAAACATACATTTTCTTTGTGAAACTTTTTTCCGCAAAGTTCCGAATTTTTCGGAAAATTTTCCGCGCATGCGTCTATATCAGGCACAGCGAACCTATGGCACGCGTGCCACTTTTGGCACGGCTTGTGGCTCTAAATCAAAATAAAATGGAATTTCACAAAATCACAACTGATTTTTTCTAAATTCGATTAAATGGAAATTGAAAAATTTTAATTGCTGCATATTATATTCCAATCTAATTAATTATGGTCTCAAGAATTTTCCAAAGAAAGGCGATATTTGAAAACTATCGGAAAGAATTGGTTATTAGACATTACTTAGTTCCGAAGGTAAAGTTATGGCAACTTTGAATTTATTTCAGAACTATTCAGAGAAACTGGCGTTTGACATTTCAATTTTTTTTTTTTTTCTTAAATATATTTGTTTCCATAATTATTATAGTATAGCACCTACATGTAGGTTTCTAATATTTTTTTTAATCTTAATAGAAAATTTTGAATAATTTTAATCCATTATTTTTCCATCTACTAAATTTGTTTTTTAGTTGGCACGTCCTGGTCACGTAAAATATTTTTGGCCAAATTTGGCACGCAGCAACAAAAAGGTTCGCCAACCCTGGTCTATATTATACAACTCTGATGTTATGTTTAGTGAGTACTACCTAATTATTATTTTTTTTTAATCTGGATATGACCATTTGGAAAGCAAATTTGGTTTTGCAGGATAGAAATAGAGTACATTTTCGAAACATTTTTAGAAATGTGACTGTGAAGTGGAATTTTTTTTTGGGACAGAGTGCTTGTTTCCTATATTCAAAGCAAGATATTTCAGTGTTTTCTACTAAAATGGAAAGTAATTTCAGTGCTGCTAAACCTTGAAATTTCATAAAATTTCAAATGCCATAATTTAGTCAGTTTTGGTAGTAAAAAAATTTGGATTTTTTAAATTTTCTTTCTAGGCATGGAATAATATATTTTTAAATACAAGTTTTTAACAACCAGGGGTATAAAAAAATAAAATTTTGTATTTTAACATACATATCTTTATAAAACAAAAGTTGCACTTGATATGCATATTCTTTTAGAATTGGAAGAATGTTTCTATCATCAGCAGTTTAAATGATAATCGCTGTAGTCTTTATTTTGAATCACCCAGTATGATGCAATTCTGAGAGCACTTCTGAATATCTTGCATACATATATATATATATTTCCCCTCGAATGGATTTACAGTACATTTAAAAATAGAAGTATTTTCACAAAAACATTTATGTGGAGTCTCTAACCTCAAAAGTACTTTCTTAGTTTAAGAATGAATTTTACAAAAGTGGAAAAGGTTGGGCGATTGTCTAGGGGGCTAAATATAGACAAAAAGTTACAGTTAAAGTACTTCAAAATGTGTTATCGAAATTGATCGCAATTATAAAAATGATGAGGGATTTATGGTTTTCACTATCGCAATCTTTCAATTTTTTGATAAAAATTGCTAATTTTGGAAGTAACTGCTACATTTGTTTATCTTGAGGTTTCAGATTGGCGATCATTTTCGAAAACAGCATTTAAAAAACAAAAAACCTACCAAGTTCATTCTACAAAGCACACGGGCACATCTGTTCCCATTTATTTTACAATAACAGTTTTCACTACATTTAACATTAAAAAAAAAATGTGATGATGAAAAGAAAAGGGCATTTTTTAGATTCACAAAGACATTTTTATCAGGATTTATAAATATATCACTATACCTTATATTTTCAAAATAGACAACTTATTGATGATATATATCATCATGATAAATATTCAGACTTAATATGAATTAGAAACAAAAACATACTGAACTCAGCATGAAAACCTAAGCAATATTCGGTACTACTTAGTTACTCCGTCAACCAATTTCACCAAACCACTCGCCAAATTATGCAAATTGACATAATTTCTTCAAAACATTGCATAAAAATACGAATTTCGTTAAGGATCGAGGGAAAAACGCATAATTAGTGTTGAGGGGTCTCCCCCACCCCCCCCCCCCCCCTTCTGTAAACTTTCAAAAAATTTGCTGTGAATTTCAGATTTTTTTGTTTGTTACTCAGAATCACCCCTGATTCAAGTAACATAATTGTGTCGCCACAATACTTTGTCGAAATGAAATATCTGATGATAAAAAAAAAAAAAAAATCGTAATATAAATTAATTTTAAACTAAAATTTGACAGAAAAATGACTTTTTTCTAATTTCGGGGGTGGGGGGGGATGTAACATATTTTAGTGGTTACATATTCCAACACAATAGACAAAAAAAATTAGGAATCTGTAAAATTTTCGAAAAATTTCAGAAATTACAAAATTTTAGTAAAAATTTACAAATTTAGAAAATTTTCACATTTTTTTCTTCCGGATTTTGGGTCCTTCCAGATTTTGGAATTCCGGATAATGGGTCCTGTACTGTACATACAAACTTTGCAAAGAAAATGTAAGCAAATCTGTGATAAATCTAGTTGAAAACAACTTTTAAACACATGGAAAAATCCACCTGTTTTAAAAGTTTCATTAAAAAAAAATATATATCTCTTTCAATATTATGGATCTAAACCTTACTAAAACATAGTTTGTGTTTAATGGTTTAAAACCTCCCTATTCAACAGTATTTCTAGATCATGTGCCCCAAGATCTTGCAAAAATAATAGAACTTTTTTTTTCTTATATCATTACTAATATATTTCCTCATGAAATAGTGCCCTTTTTTTAAACTAGCATCTTACCCCTTTTTCTTTCTAAAATGAATATTACTTTATTTATTGTTTTTCTTTTAATAATTAAAGCTTAAAAATGTATAATATGTTGCTAATCAGAGAGTTAATTGTTTAATAATTATTAATTTGAAGTAATGTTAACTATTTAATATTATCTTACCCCTTTTTCTTTCTAAAATGAATATTACTTTATTTATTGTTTTTCTTTTAATAATTAAAGCTTAAAAATGTATAATATGTTGCTAATCAGAGAGTTAATTGTTTAATAATTATTAATTTGAAGTAATGTTAACTATTTAATATTAAATGCAGTTATTAATAATTTTAATAAATAGTAAATATCACCAGTATTTAATAATGCAAATCTTGCCAATAAGTTTTTTTTTTATTATTATTGCATGTGTAAACTAATGTGTAACAGCTTGTGTATTATGAGCAAATATGACAAAAAAAAAAAATGCTATTGTCGAAGAACAAAATTTGCTATTAGCATAAGTTATATCTAATAAAGTATTAAAGAAAAAACATTTCTTACAATAGCAGAAGGAATTCAAATTTGCCAACTCAGTTTATAACGCAATTCACTTTTAACACACAATGTTTGAGATATAAAAATGAATATTTCAGTGAAGAAGCATCTGCAATCCACACCGTAGAAATATTATTACACTTTACAGGACTAAGTTGCATTGTGTTATTTAATCTTTATTACCTTATTTCACAGATTTAATAAAAAAATTGCTATTAGCAAATTAAAAAATTTTGAAAATGAATATTATCCCTGTCATGGAAATGTCAGAGAATTGACATAAGAATAAGATATGTGTTACTTTGCATAAACTCAAGATGGTAAGATAAATATAGAAGGAAAAAAAAACACCTACTTTTTTATAGACTTTGATTGAAATTCTATTTTTAAATCCTCGTTTACTTTTTTAATGTGTTTGTATATTTGAATTTTTGAGATTATTATGCTAATAATCTTTTGCACTTTTTCTTTGTGAATTTCGTGAATATTTAAATTATTGAAATTGATCACATCTCCGTGAAATTTTACCATGTTTTGTATCACATCTGTAGACCAAAACATATGAGCTGTATCAACATCATACATTTTATGCACTATATTGAATAATTCATTGCTCGGTTTTTTCAAACTACTACCTGAATAATCTTTATATTGAGTCAATAAAGAATTGTCATTTGCAGCATTTGTAGTATCAAATAAAGTATTTTCACAATGATCACAGTTTAATTTTGAAACTACTTTCCTTCCAACATATCCGGCAATATAATAAATGACATTTTGTCTTACAGTATCAGATGGCAAGCATGGAATTTCATTCAGTGGGACATCTGGATTTATTTTAACATGGTCACTGAATAATGATGTTAAACTGGAAAATTTGGAAGGACTCCTATCTTTTAACGATACAAGAACTTCATCGAAGTCTATTTCACAGTTTGTATTTTTAGACATGGTAAAAATGTTATTTACCATAACTGCTTGCAAACAACTTACTAACTGCGAACAATCTGGATTTTCATCGTTACCTCTTTTCGATCTTATAATAGAAAATGTATTTTCCAGTGCATCCTGGTTAAAACGTTTAGTTAAGATGTATTCATAATCATGTTCTTCGAATAAATTTCTACATAAATTTATTGCAGATTTTAATGTCACAATCCATCCGTTTTTACAATGAGTGTGAACAGTTTTGTCATCATCCTTTTTGAAAGCCCAACTTTCAACAAAAGGAAGCATTTCTTCCCAAAATGTTAAATGAGCAGAGTCTCTTTTTACAGCACAGAGCATTTTCTTTTTACCGTACTCTTCACTGCTGTTGAAACTATCAAACAGTTTGTCCATAGTATAAATCAAATGAGCTGTGTGTTGCGCTGGTTCATCAAATTTGCCAACTGATTTCAGTAGGGAAATACCAGCTGCAACAGACGTGCTGAGTGCCTGTGCAGCATATTTGACCTTCATTTTTGCTCGGCCAACAGGTTCAATATGTGTTTTACTCAGTTTTGGTGTTACTCGTGGATCATTTTTTTTATCTATTTCATAATAACTACGAATATACTCCCAGTCAGCTGTAACTCTTCCAAAAGTAGGCCTTTCAAACTCCAATTTATATTTCATCAAATTGTTCCTGAAAGATTTGAGTAAATGAGGTGGATCAAACATAAAAAAGATTTTTTGATTATTAACTTCAAAACTGGTTTGATCTATCGACAGTCCAAGTTCATTGAACAAACATATATTATTAGGCCCTTGATCACAAACCGTAGATACAACTTTGAGTCCTATTTCCTGGAGTTTAGAAATACAAGAGACCACAAGTGTTTTTAGTGATTTTCCTGGCATACTGCGGTGCACTAAAAAAAATCCTAAAATTTGTTTCCATTTAGTGGACAAGCCTCTCACCATTAAAACCAAAGCATTAGTGGCTATTTTGATAGGTGAATTATCAGTAACAGATATATCATCTTGATAACCTATAACAACATCTTTTCTCGGTGAATAATGAAGAGATGGTCTTATTGCCATCTCATCAAAACTCAAAACACACAGTCGTTCTTTTTCATTTAAATGGCTGACTTTCTTTTCCAGTACCATAAATATTTCTGTACAAAACCCTGTATTTTCACAAAGACCTTGTACAGAACGTTTCAATGTTCTTATACATGGCAGTATAAGAAAATGTTTTAAAACCTTGTATGCTGCAGTCGATGCTAAATAAATATTAAAAGCAAATGCTTTGTCAGAAGCTGTCCAGCGCCTTCCTTTTGCAGGACCCGTATTCCTTAACTGTGCTTCCAGAATGCTATACAAAGAAGGCCGTAAATGTTTCCGAAGCACGTTCAAAGCAGATGTTTTGGATATATTAGGGGAATTCGGAGAATTTTTGAAATATAGTCGTTTCTTCAACCTGTAAATTAAAGATTTGTATCTGTTCAATTTTCTGCTTTTCGGCGTAAGTTTGAAAGGAAAACTCGATGTACTCTTGGGTGTTTTAAATGGTATTGGAGATGAAGGTGCGTGCAGCTGGACTGGAGATGAAGGAGCGTGCAGCTGGACTGGAGATGAAGGTGCATGCAGCTGGACTGGAGATGAAGGTGCGTGCAGCTGGACTGGAGATGAAGGTGCGTGCAGCTGGACTGGAGATGAAGGTGCGTGCAGCTGGACTGGAGATGAAGGTGCGTGCAGCTGGACTGAAGATGAGGGTGCATGCAGCTGGACTGGAGATGAAGGTGCGTGCAGCTGGACTGAAGATGAGGGTGCATGCAGCTGGACTGAAGATGAGGGTGCATGCAGCTGGACTGAAGATGAGGGTGCGTGCAGCTGGATTTTTCTATGAACATCAACTACTTGAATGGTAGGCACAGATTCTGGGAGAAGCCGCCTTTTCAAAGTATTTGTAAATGCTTCCATTCGAAAGTGATCGGAGCATAAGTATTGACGAGTTCTAGTAATCGGTTTCATCTGAATGTTAGCCGTCCATTTCTCCAATCTAGGAAAATAAATGTACATAAATATATAAACATATCTAGTTTTAAATAATTATATTAAATTGAGTTTGTAATTTTTTATTGACAGTTGCAGAGGAGTAAATTTAGAAAATTTATTTGTTATAAAGAATGAAAGGAGGGAGAGCAGTAATTCAAACAAAGTTATTTATTGTTAATAGAATTATAAATAGAATTTTTCTTTTAATTAAAGAGGCTTAAAAATTTTGTGCACAGAATGTGCAAAATGATAAGTGGAAATTGTGAAAAAAAAAAATAAAGAGTGGGGGAAAATAAAAATGAAAGACCAATGCAAGAAAAGTTTGAGGACTTAAAAACAGTGCTGTAGTTGGATGGCAATGCTGTTTCCAGAAATATTTGGTTTGTAACTATAAAAAAAATAGCATGCAGGAACACAAAACTTTTCTTTTTTCACAAGCAAAAAAAAAGTTATTGTTATTTATTATAACGATAATTATCAAATTTATTGATACTAGAGATGAGCCAAGAGAGCCAAACCCTCTTCCCCAGATTGTGGAAACTATATCCATTTTAATGTCTGAATGTGAAAAAGTATTCATTGTAAGTATTGAAAGTGAAAAGTTCTGTATGAATAACATGACCGATGAGAGAAATTCATTCCTTATTGAATAAGTCAGTTCACTTATATTCATAAGCCATGTAGGAGCTTCCTTGAAAGAATCTCATTATCGTTCTTTATGGAAACTTCTAGGATAGATGTGCTAGTACATAATGTATGGATTTATTTGTTATTTCAAATAAATTTTAATCCATGATGGAAAATGTTACTATGCGATTAAATATTGATTTTAGTTGAATACCATACAAATACAATACTATAAATACTAGAATATAATAATTATAACTGTTAATTAAAAAAGTCAGCTTTTGGCTAAATGTTTTAAATTGGCTTTTTGCTTAGTAAAAATCTGGTAGCATCAACATCTACTCTATGAAAAGTTGAGTTCCCACAAATATTTTTTTTTCCCCAACTACAGCACTGCTTAAAAGTTCAGTTTTGTAAATACAACTTTTAAACATTCAAATGGCTAAGGGGGGCGGGGGGGGGGGGAGGTCAGATTTTGCCATGTGGCAGTAGAAATTTAGGATTATTATTTATAATTATTTCAAAACAACTATTATTTTACTTATTTATTGTTTCGGACGAATACGGCACTTGTTCCTGATAATTATTTCAAAACAACTATTATTTTATTTATTGATTTGGAGGTGGGGGAGAAGTTGATTAGATGATTGGAGGTATGGAGTTTGATAGATGATTAATCATTTATTACTAAATATTGATAAATAGGACAGAAAAAAATAAACTGAACAGTTTTAAAGATTTTAGATTTTGTGCTCTTGAAAAGGGACCAAAGGGAAAACGCCACTTAAAAATACGGGGTACGGGGAGTGGCGAGGAAATTTTTATGATCGATTATTTATTGTTAAAATGCAGAACAATTTTTCACAAAATAACAGAAAATGTAATGACTTTTTTCTTAAAAATAAAGAACAATTTTTTTTTAAAGTTTTAAATACAATACAAAATGCGTGTGATTAAATTTTCGGAAAGAAAATGTAAATCGAAATGCCAATCAAAAACACGTATTAAAAAAAGACACATGGAAATGGATGAAAGATACGTAAAAAAGAAATCTACAAAAAAGTAAAATAAAGCTAGATTTCATGCATTTATAATTTATAAATACAGAAATTACTCACCTTCTTTTATTTCCTGTAGGAAAACAAAAGAACGACAAATTGCTGTTCCTGTTGGTGTTTGCACATGATTGCGCTTGACAAAACACCTGATTTTTTGACATTTTGCAATAATTAATTGCAAAAAAACAGCTCTAAAAAGAGCACTTGTAAATATATAATTTTTATATACAAGAAAAATAGCTCTGAAAAGAGCTTTTGCAAAATTATAAATCTCTCAAATAGATCTCTCAATATCAAACTTTACAACACGTGAAAGTGACAGTAACAGTTTATGTTTATAAAATTCCGCGCTCGCGCATTTGTTCCCGCCTGTGCTCAGTAGTGGCGCTAGAATCGCGCCGGTACGGGTTTTTGCTCCTCTTTCATATCTGTGAGATATATAATCTGTGGTCTCGAGTTCGCTAATTTACAAACCCTCAAGCTTTGAACACCCTTGGCGAAAGGGAAATGTAGCCAAATAATTTGGCGAGAAGAGATCAGTACGCGCATGCGCGTTTGGTAGGTGTCCAAAGTTAGAGGGTTTGTAAATTAGCGTGCGCATGCGTGTATCATCGTCGGTGTAGGTAGATTGGGTAGATGGTGTTCAAAGCTTGAGGTTTTGTAAATTAGGAAGAGCTAATGTTTTGATATTGGATTAGATAGAATTTTCTTTTAGCGTATTATCCTTTGGAAATATTGTTACATTAGCGAATAACCGTGGCAATTTTATAAACCAAAAGACTTCTATTTGGTATGTAATGATGTTTTTTTTATATATATAATTATACATTTTGTATTTAAATGTAGTTTTATTAAAGTTTCGTAATAGTTGAAGGAATTTAAGTGGTAGCATGTGTATTTTTATAAATTATTGCTTTGAGGCAAAATTATTATTTTTTTTAAGGTTTTTATTAATGTTACAAATGATACTGTTTTAGTAAACATAGGGTAGATGCACCAGTTTTGGCCACTGTACCAGTTTTGGCCACATTGGATCAATTTGTCCAATATTTAGCCTGTGAATTCATGCTAACAAATAATATGCATTCTTATACTTTAAGCAAACTCTCTTTTATCATTTACAATATCATTTGTTTATTTTTGTTTATTTTTTGCTAAAATGTGACTTGCAAAAAAAATAAATGTCTGAAACTGCAGTGTGTGCTTACATGTATTAAGATTTTTGCTTAGCTGACAATTTTTCTGAATCTTTCAACATTAGGCACTTATAGGGTTCTGTTTGTTCTGAAACAAATTTCTATTAGGTTTTATGAGGTAAGCTTTCTCTCTACTGCAATTTTACATTTAAATTACTTATTTTAACAGTTTAATGGGGGGTGGCCAAAACTGGTGCATTAAATTTGCTATATGTACCAGTTATGGCCATGGGGGTGGCCAAAAAGGGTACAACATATGTTCCGCTTTTGGCCACATGATTCATTATCATTATAGAGGGAATTTTAGCCATTTAATAAATTTAAGAACATCTGGATAAATCAAAATCAATTTTGTTTTGTTTTATATAGTAATGACTTCAATAATAATAATAAAGCAAGGCTAATAGCAGTTCTATAAAGGGATTTGTTATTCTCTGTCCAATAGATAATTCACTTTAGAAAGGACATTGTGCTAGCCACTAAAGAAAATATAGTATTGTGTTTATTTTTGATAAAGCAAAAGGGGAGGTGATATGTAATTTTTATGTATGATAAATAAACTAAAACATAAATTTTGAAAGATTTTACAACTTATAAATTAAAACGTTCAATAAAATTATAGCATGATTTAATTGCTTGTATTTTTCCTAAAGAAAGGAAGACGTTCCATAATTTTTGCAATATTTCAGGCACACGGATTTAGAAATACTAAATATTGTGAAAATCTTTACTAAGAATGTATTTCACATTATTTAAAAAAAAGAGGATTCATTTTAACAAGTTTAAAAGAGATTTTGTGCTCTTAAAAAATGGCCTAGAGAGGAACACTGCTCTAAGATAAGAAGTAAAATTAAGGCCATTCAAAATGTAATGCCAGCACTACAAGCTAGCAAAGTTTTGAAGTAACCCGTTCTTGCCTTACATCAGAAGTTTGTAGGACGGACACCACTTTCCTCTAAT
The DNA here is from genome assembly GCA_963932465.1 of Maratus speciosus. Taxonomy (NCBI): domain Eukaryota; kingdom Metazoa; phylum Arthropoda; class Arachnida; order Araneae; family Salticidae; genus Maratus; species Maratus speciosus. The sequence goes on from OZ010792.1 coordinate 78,515,694, forward strand.
AATGTTGAATCTCAAGTAGTAGATCTAGGAATTGGAAGTTAAAAATCAATTAGAAAAGTGGATCTTAGATATTGTCAGAATACTATTTCCTATAAAAATGGAACAACTTTTAAGATTCTGTCCAGAAAATTGTAGCCGGTAAGATAGAAACTCCATTTCAAGATGGAAGACCAGGCATGAAATGGTATGATTCGCTTCAGAAATCACACCCTAAAATAACTTGCAAAGGAGCAGGGTACATAAATAAAGCATAAGCTAATATAAATCAAAAGATAATTTCAAGAAGTATAACTTTTTGATGAAAATCAAACCAAAATCAGAAAATGCTTTCAAGAAATATAACACTTTGATGAAGATTCAAGTGTTCTAAACAAGCCACAATCCATGAATAATTATAAAACTGATTAAATAGTTAATCTTTATGTCCTATAGGCATTGTTGTCCCGTTTATTAATCAAATTTAAATATATTTTTTTGTTTTTTAATTGAAACTTTCAGTTAAAATCAAAATAAGTATATTTTACTTGATGTTTTTATCAATTCATAAAGAAATTTGCAAAATTCTCTTAATACAGCAAACAAATATATGTGTGGTAAAATAGATGTTGCATAAAAATGCTTTATTTTTACTTATTATCAATTAAAACGTTTGTTAAACTACATGATATTGGAGTGGCCAAAACTGGTGCATAGAGATGGCCAAAACTGGTGTAGGGGTGGCCAAAACTGGTACAAATTGGAATAAATTACTTGATGAGTTATTACTCACAATCTAAAATATTCTGTAGAAAATCATTATAGCTAACAGAAAGACCATTAAATTTACTAAAGAATGATGTTATTATGATTTAATATGCTTAAATCGGTCAAGAACTGTAAAATTTCTATTTTGAATTTTCTCTAAAAGTGGCCAAAACTGGTGCATCTACCCTATATAATTAGCTATTTTCCGTTTCTCTGTCCCTACTTTAGAGTACTTTAAAAAATCGGCGTTTATCTTTTGAATCAAATATTTATTCTTGTATTATATTTTGGTTTTCATTTTTTAAATATTAATATGTTTAAGGTGCTTTTATTTTTTAAATATATATAATTGTGCTTAAGATGTTTTGATTTAAAATTCTTAAGATGTTGAGGCTCTCATTTTGTGAATTCTTATAACTTTATCCTCAAATTTGATAAAAATGTAATGTAAACAAAAGAACTGTTTTGCCTTATCGTATCCTTTTTTTTAAATAACAAAAATTTATTGCAATATTTATATCACTTTAAAAGTATTTTTTCATAATTAGCATTATGTGATAAATATTTACATGCTACAGTAGCATAATTTCTTTTTTTGTCTAATGGTTTCAAACAAGCATACTTACATTTCTTAGCTAATAAATAGTTATTCATTAGTAAATAATATTTGCTTTTCAAAAACTAATTTCTGTATATGTATGCATGTACCCATTAGATTTTTTTTTTTTTTAGTTTGCTACATGCTTCAGCTACAACAGTTGATGATGGAAAGGCAACAAGGATGGTGCGAGTAGGTGTTAAGCTGGGTGATCTGTTCATCAGCAACATCAGTTATTGCCACTAACATGACAACGGTCAGTGCAGAAAGGTGCAAAATTCAACTAATTTCTAGTACAGTTGCAGCATCGCTGGTTGCTTATTTTTGTGTTGGCCCGTTGGAATGCGTCTGGGAGGCTATAGATTAGAAAGAATAATTTTTAGTCTTTTAGATTCAAACTTGCAGGCTAAATCACATTTTATATGCTGCATGGAAGCTACTTCTTTTTGTTTTATTGCCTATCTTTATGAGAAGTAAGTAACTTATTACTTTTTAGAAATTTTTAGTGCTTTTATGTACTGTTCATATAAGAGTAAATTTAATTTATTTAATATTTTTTGATTTAAGACATTAATTTTTAAGGAAATTAATAATTATCAATTGTGTATAATCAGAACAATCGCGTAGATTAAAATAAAGACTTTAATATACTAAGATTATTGTTTGAGGAAGTACCATGCTTAAAATAAGCATAAATAAAATGTAAAAAAAAAAATTAAGCACACTTTTATTAGTGTACTCAGATAGAATAGAATATTCCGAGCATTCCGGATTTGGGGTCCTATACTGTATTATTAATATCTGTAACTACTTTTTGAAATAATAAGATGTATGAGATCAAAGAAAGTTTTGGGATTGGCACGTCCAAATAGTTTTTTTATTTTTATTATATGAACATCCTGATCCCCCAGCGTTGTCCAGTCTTGTAATCATAAGCTTAAAATATCTCATCAGTGTTGAAGGATTTTATATTTTTACACGACAATCTGTCTAAACAAGCCGAATGATGGAGGTTGCACTGCCTTTGGCAGTGTAAACTCTCGAATGTGTATGATTTTATATTTTTAAATGAAAATCTATCCAAACAAACCTAGAGTTGTTGGCCCCGCTGCCTTCGGCAGCTTGCACTAAGCCTATTACGTATGCCCGGTCTCCTTTTAAATGTATTTTTAAATAAAAGACCGGCATAACTCAAGATAACTTTACATATACCTAAAATCAATGCTGAATGATTTAAATGAAAATTTTTCCAAATGAACGTAGTGTTGGGGGCTCGACTGTCTCCGGTAGTGTAAACCCTCGAATTTGTATGATTTTATATTTTTAAAGGAAAATATTTTCACACACTGATCGCCTGTTTACCAATATCACATAAATATACTAGAGGATTGAAGCGGCCGAAATTTTCTGACCCTGGTTCAGACCTTGCCAGGGATATGCTATCTTGACCCAGTGTATCAGCTAAAAGCTCAGTCCCGGTCTCAGCCAATCAAAAGTTATTATTCACGTTATTTTATTGCCACATTTACGATCTCAGAAACCAAATTAATGGAAACAGAAGCATATTCTTTCATTATTTAAGTATTAAATAATGAAAAATTTGATAAAAGCATAATTTGCAAAATTTAAATAAAAAATTTCTAAATGCAAGTTTAATTTACATAATTTATAAGGGAACCTGAATTTTAAAACTTGTAATTGCACTCAATTTTATCAACATTGCTATAAACTAATTTATTTTAACTTCCAATAAACTTGATAGTTAACACGAAATTAATCTGAAATTAAGCGAAAATTCCTTATATTATTCAGATCTATCTACATTTCTATCATTTCAGTAACAAATTAAACAAGTCTGAAATTGTACGTCAAATGTGGCAAATGAGGTGCGTTCATATGATAACTGTTTCATAAATATTCAGATTTTGGTGCAATAGCTGTTGCACTCTTATGAAAAAAGGCACAAATACAAAATTTATTACAATTATATATATTAAGTTCGGCAGTACGGAAATAATAGGACTCGATCTTAAATAGGATGTCATCACCATGGCAACCTAGAATATCATGACCTATCATGGGATATCATTGAATTAATGACTTAGGATAGTATTTAATTCAAGAATGAAGAAAACTTTTATTAATATCTTTTTCAGTTTTGATTCAATTTTCATAAAAATTTGAAATGACTCGACAAAATTGTGCAACGATTCTATATATTCAATTTTAAACCATTTGGTTGGATAATTTTTGCGTTGTTATATGCTTACAGATGATCTGACCAGAAAATGATTATAGGTGCTATGTATTTATATTATTACGAATGCACCTAAAAAAGTAGCTCTCTCTATATATATATTTCACCTTCATTTATTAAGCAAAAATAAAAGCATAATCCTGTTTGTGCTGTCGTGTATATGTCATGCGAACATTTTCAAAAGGTGATTGTGTTGTGTGGCCAATTTAGTTGCTTTTTTAATTCAAAATAGCTAGCAGAATTTCTGAATAGTTACCTTCACTTCATTAACTACGGAATGTCTATCATTAAATAAAGCAAAAATTACTATTCAAAATTTCAGGCAGATTAATAAAAAATATGCTAAATTGAAAACATCAGTAGAAGGGGACCTTGCAACAATTCTTGCACACAGCCTCGCTTTCGCTAAGGACAGCTCTGATCCATATTCTATGTATTGGAGACTTAAGAATCTGAAAAATGCTATACAGTAAAATCTTCTATAAGACAAAATTAATTAGGAAAGAAAAAAATATGCGTTATAGACACGTTCTTTTCTTAGCAAGTTTAAATGTATTATATTCTTTTCTCACATATTATTATATACTCATTTTGCTTGTATCAACACATTTTTCTGTTTAAGGCAGGATTCCGTCATAGGCAGGTTCAGGGGTGTAAAAATCTAGGTGCCAGCGGATAGTTTCTCACCACTAAATTTTAATAGGTTTTGTCGCTTAAATTTTATTACCATTCTTACAAAAAAATTAGACAAAAAATAGCAAATAAAATTTAGTGGTGAGAGACTCTCCGCTGGCGCCTAGATTTTTACATTCCTGGGCAGGCTCTTTTTCACATGTTTTATTGCCTAGAAATTGCTATTCTTTAAAAATAATATTTTTAAAAGTTTAATTATAGAATTATGGCGATTTAAAAATTTATGCATTTTTTGCAAAAATTTTCATGAAGGGCCAAATTTTACTGATTTTTGCATGGAACAGGCCATGCTGAGGCAATAATCTTCATACTTGCTGGGCCGAGACCAGCACTTAAAATTTTGGCCCTTGCAAACCTTTGAAGAATGAACCCATTCCCGGTTTTTTCACTCCCAAAAATTCAGATACCAAAGATGAAAAATTTAATATTAATGAGATTTTTAAATAATGTAGGCGAGCAGAAATTTTCAGACCCAGACAATCAAAATATATTGGCCCTGCCTGGGCTAAACTTTTAGCATTTATGCTAAAAATTTGACCCACCCAGCCAAGAAAAATCAACTAAAAGCCCAGAGTCTTAACCAGACTCCATTTTTGATAGAAAATCAGATAACTTCTTAATCAACATTATCCTATAAATAAAATTATTTAAGATATATTTTATACATACTCATGTAAAAATTTTGCAGTTGCAGCTTAAACTAGTATGTCCACAAGCTATGAAATATGGAATAGCAACATTATTGATTACTCGGAGAAATTCATTTAAATGGACATTACTACATTTTTTTTTCTAATGAGTCACCATGACTCATTAGAAAAAATAATGTAGTTTAAAATGGAAGAAAAACATTTAAGAAAAAATAATTTTGAAGCTCTATAAAGATTTTTTAAAATATATTTCTCTATAATTTAATAAAATGAAATAAACTTCTAAAGATTTCGTCGAACAAAGTAAAATTTCACTGTTATTTTCGCAAAAACCTGCCGGTCTAACACGGCCCTCCCAAAAAAGAAGTAGTTCTCCAGTCCTGGTCCGGCAAGAGTCTGCAGATAAAAATTAAGCTCGAGCATGGTCCAGCCCGAGTCTAATAAAAAGAGATTAAAAAGGTCCGTGCAGATCTCTAATGTGTACATTTTAAGTAAAAATCCTATGAAAATGATTTAAAACAATATTCATAGGTTACATAAAACAAATTAGTGGATATAAATTTTTAAAATGTTTAATATTCCATATTTTCTAAGAAAATATTCTATTTGTGAAAAATGTATTTTCCAGAAAAAATCCCATTTTTTCCCCCCTCTATCCATAAGAAAACAATAGCAGGTAAAATCAGGTTACAAGATCAAATGTTGGACTCTACTCTGATCTGCAAGGTCCGGATTGTATCCTATCCGAATCCAAAATCTCTGCTGAAAGTCAACTTGAGACCCGACAAGAACAAATTTTTTCAACAGAAATATTAAAACCCAAATCTAAAATGAAGGAAAATTAATCATATTTTAATGCATTTACGAAAAAGTAGTCTACAATTATATTTCTTGTATCAAGTTATTTTGGCTTTTACCATTTAAACAAATATTTAGCATCTTCTTTAAAAAAAAAAAAAAGTTAACTCGAACGAATGAAATTCCAACCCGAACTGAACATTTAAAACCAACCCGACTCACAACGGGGGGGGGGGGGGGGGGGGGGGAAACAAAAAAAAACGCGCCAACCCAACCCAAACTTCAGTCGGGTTTGAGTACTATCCGATTACGCGACCCAATGCAGGATTCAATTCTGTACCAAGTGATTGAAATAAATATAAAATACAACTTTGAAATGTTCATGCAAGAAGTATTTTAAAAATATCTACAATAACGCCAAATATTCTTAGAAACGACCATAAAATAAAACAGATTCAATTGCATTGTTAAAATATCTTGTATTTAAGAAACAGCACAGTGATGGTAAGTATTTTTTTTTTCCCTTGGTAATCATTTCATGTATAAATGCTTTCAAAGCAAAATCTTCTAATTGAAATCTATATTTATTTCTTTGAGATTGTGACAGCTAAACTGTTCCAGAGTGATAGAAGAAGGGAGAAAATCATGAACTTTCTTGCAGATTGATTGGAATTAAATAAAAAGTTTTGATTTGTTTTTGAGAACTTTATTATAAAACACGCATACACACATAAATAACGGTTGTATTCACTATAAGTCATTTTTAATTTTAATCGTATAAAAACTATTGGTGCATTTATTAATACTTAACAAAATCTAATAGCATTTTTCAGTTTTTGATAAGGGAAAAAACATTTAGAAAATGCTGAAAGTTGATTTTTTGAACTGAATTTCCAGATAAGACAGCTCAGGGAAGGTCATCATCAAATAGCCATCGTTTATAACTTAAGATATAATACATTTTTCGAAAATGGAAAAACGTATCCGATTTCAAATCACTTTGATAGATATGCCAGCAAATTCTATGCTTTTCCGTTTAAAATTACTGGATCTCGATGAATTATTGCACAAGGTTTCTTTTTAATCTCCCCCCCCCCCCTTTAAAAAAAGTCTGTATTTCTGATCTACAGATTCTTTTAGAAATGATTAAAATGAGAATTTTCATATCTTATTCAATTGATGAAATGGGATGTGATAATGTTATTTTATTTATACATAGCACTAAATATTAAAATTAATACGTTTATTATCTATTTGTAAATAATTTTAATATATGGCACGGTGAAAATAAATGTCATTTTATCCCGTGCGAACACGCTATTTAAGATACTTGAGATAAAGTTGAGACTGCTAATGCCCAATCGTTCTCATGACACTCTTCAGTGTATAGAAAAGTTTACTCAATTTCAACGGGATTTTTTTTCTTTTAAATATTATTTATAATGAATTATCAATTTTGAATATCATACTTATATTATTTATATCAAATTAATAATTTCATATTTTGGTACTTGTGGTTTCTAAAATTCAGTTTAATTAATTTTTTTTGTTGCAGAATCATTCGTGATATACCAAGGTAATAATGCAATTTATCATCCGTGCCATATGCCAGAATTTAAGCTGCAGATTTTGTGCAATTTCAGTGTAGTTTTTCGTATTTATATTATTTAAATCATATTAATAATTTCGAATTTTGTATTTAAATTATTTCCTTCTAATTAATAATTTCATTTTTATAATTTCTTAATTCAGCTTATTAATATGTTTCTGTTTAGCATGTCATTCGCGATTACTGCGGAAATTTCACATGCGGCGTTTCTTCCAGAAATTACGGTTAGTAAGTGAAATTTATTCCCAACAAGGGCAAGAATTCTTCAAAATTTCCTAAATCCTCCTTTCGGTAATTACCGCTTGTGATAAAAATGTCATTTAAATTCTCTCTCGAAATTTCAGTTTCCTCTTCTTTGTGCCCCCCTTCCCCAATCACAACATTTTAAATTCTTAGATCTATTTTTCATTGATTTTTTTAGGGTACCATACTTAAAAAAAGAAAATGGAGCCATTATAAGTTAATCGTGTTCACATATTTATAGATTTTTAGCTATCCACAAATATTTAAATAAATATATATTAAATTAAAAAAAAAAAATAGGCTGACTAACTAAGTTACTTTATTTTTTTTCGGCATGTGTGTATCATGTTGGGTATTGTTGGAAAGATCTTGTAACACCGTATTCAAAAATATTTGTTTTAATTTTAGATATTGTCAAAAATGTAATGCAAAAGTATGTTCCCCCCACAGCCTATTTCCAAATCAAGTGAAACTAAAAGGGGCAGTAGCAGTTTATTCAAACTTTGCTGGAATGTTATGGTGATTATCCTGGGTGACATAATTTTGGAGAAAGTCGCATTTTCCGTTAAACACAAACTTAACTTTGCAGGGCTCAGTGGCAGCATTTTTAACTGTAAAAGTTATAAAATTGACAGGCCTGACTACTCAGGCGATTTGGAATCAAATAGCAATTTCCACTTTTTAAATAAATAAATTGCTTATCAAGTAAAATGAGATTTTTGTCACATAACAACAGGTTTTTCTCCTTTCCCATGCTATCACGTACAGAAATTCGATTCAAAACTCCAACTTTGACAATATTTTGGCTAAAAATAGAAAACGCCATTTGATTACATAGTTCCTGAATAAGAACACCTGTCAGTTTTACGTGTTTCTGAACAGCGAACAAAAATGAATTCAGTAATGTGTCAGAAAGTTGCTTCTTTGTATTTGAGCCTTAATTACAGAGAAATATTTTCAAGAATCTACTTTTTACTATACGGCTTCAAAAGTTGTGATGTTTTTAACCCTCTTTTTTTATTTTATTCTAAATTACGTTAATTTTCTCATGAATGTCTAAGCATCTAACATTGCTGTTGCTATTGTGTATTTTCTGTCTTGTGAACACATATAATCTAAAATATGCTGTAAAATTTTCCTATAAATATGTATACAGTATTCTTTAAAAGAATCTCAATCTTAATTGTATGCAGGGTTGGCAGGTTTTTGACGTGTGTCAGTTTATGTCGGGTTTAAACTATCATGTCAAAAACCTCAAATACAAAATTGATTTGTAAAAATTCACATTAAATGTCACACATGACAACATTACATGTAATATTTTAAATTCACTATTATTGTATATCAATAATTAGTACATAGTAAAGTATTATTGTTAAGTACAACTTTTTAACAGGCTAAAATTTTTATTTTTTGTAAAACTGTATTTAAAAAAAAAAAAATAGACATTAAGCTCACCTGAGCTGTACATTTTTTCTCTTACTTAAAATCGTTTTAATTTCTCTTACTTTTGAGAGCTTAAAGCATTAGCTAGACTTTTTTTTATACAAAAAAAACTTTGAAAAATGCAGATTTTTTTGTATATATAACAAGATAATGTGCATGAATGTTATTCTAGTCTAGGCAATAACCATTTCATTCAAAATTGAAATTGGATTCTTAATCTTAAACATTTACAAAATAAGAGAAGTAATTAAAAAAAAAAAGCTTAAAGTCAAAATCTTTTTAAAACATGCTTTCTTTAAATATATAAAAATGTTTTTGATTTTAAAGCTGAACAAAATTGGCTCGGTCTTCTAAAAGAAAATTCCTTTAAGCCCCATATTGAAAAAGTGCACAATAGAAACCATATCATTGTTTGGCTTATATTTTGTATCCCAACCATCAGGGGCAAGGGTTGACTGATTTATCAGTTGATTCAGCTCGCACTTGAGCTACAGAGAGAATTCATGGATGCTTACCCATATTATTGTGTATGAAGATAAAGAATCTCCTTTCCCGTCTTCTTATTTCAGTGCTATAGGAGGGACCCCATTTCTTGGTGGAAAGGTATCATTAAATGCAATAGCTTTTGAGCCTGCTGCAAAACTTGCTCATCTAGCAATGCTTTTGCTATCAAGTCCTACTAGCTCAGCATCAATTAAGAGACAGACTATTTTCTAACGCTTCATACACTCTAAACTCAGACATCATCTGGGTGTAAATAAATGTGCTAAACACTTTGTGTGCTGCAGCATGCTGCGTGGTAAAATTGACCCAGATTATTTAATTGTACAAAATGATTTTCTTCTGATTGAAAATTCCAAAAAATAAAAATATTTTATTGCAATTAATAATTTTTTTTAAATTATTAAATTACAATAAATTTAAATAAAAGATCGCATAAATCCTTGACTTATTTAATGTTTACCTATTGTTGTTAAAATGTTTTATTGTGTTACATGTATTTGGCGGTTTTTGACAGTTTAAACCAGTTTTTGATGCTTGTCATGTCAAAAACCCAACCCTGATTGTATGTTAAGAAAAACTGGAATTTTTTGTAGAAATTGAGCTGTGTCTGATTTTTTTTTTTTTTTTTTTTTTGCATGGGCCAGGACCGGACTGAACTTTTAATTTTTACATCATACCGGGGAAGCTTTCGCTTGGGCCGGGCTGGGTCTAGAAATCTGGCCTGTGTAGACCTCTAAATGAATAAATGTCATTTATAAAGCTATCAAGATTTTTTTCAGTGTCTGGGACATAATTATAACCAATGTATTAAGATATATCCACAGAGATTACATGCACAGCCTCCCTGTTCATTAAAAAAAAAAAGTGAATGGACAGGATCCCGAAAATATCTTCTGTATCTGGTTTTAAATAAGGAACGTTAAAAATATCAATTGGCTAAACTTTAAAAAAAGTTATACGTAAATTATCTGTGAACATTTTTACTTATAAAACAGAATCAAAATAATAATATATAGGCAAACAAATAAAGGATATTCACTTTATGAGGGAATTGACTGATGAGTGGACTGGATCACACCTGCAAACTGTATCGTTAAACGGAAAGAATGCAGTTGTTTCTACCCTTTAATAATCAGACTTATCACTGATTTGCACCGTGTTTCACTGGCTGGCATGCATTTTTTTTATTAAATTAGAGTCAAAGTTTTATTTTCACAACTGCAGAAAAGTTAGAAAAAAAAAATTCAGTGGTCAACTGGAGAAAATTTTGCTATAGCTGTTTCTTAAGGCTCCTCTGCACTGAAACTCCCCGATCGCGAAATCCCATGTTAGCCTATGGGAAAACTTTCAAGCGTGATTACTCATTACCTAATATAATTATTATAATACCGTTTTCACCAACTGTAAGTAGACGTCAGATGCTGATGATGTGTGTTTTAAAAAATTATCTCCGTAAATTTTAAGTACGTAAAAAATTCCTATAAACTTTGCAATTTCCATTTGATTAAATTTTATCATCTTCTTAAAGATACTTAAAATTTACGTAGACAATTTTTAAAAAAGCACATCATCTGCATCTGACGTCTACTTTCTGATGGTGTAAATGGTATTTTAATAATTATATTAGGTAATGAGTCACCGCGCTTGAAAGTTTTCCCATAGGTTAACATGGGATTTCGAGTTCTGGGAGTTTCAGTGCAGTGGCCCCTTAACATTGCGAAAATTCGCTATAAAAGGATAAATTAGCATTAAATACAATAGGAAAACGGCAGGACCAAAATGTTAACATCTTCTATTAATTTAAATTTGTGTTGTAATGAAAGCATAGCCTTAAAGAGAGAAATCCTGATGAATTTAGGAAATGCATGCTATTCTGGACAGGGGCAGTTTTCAAATAGAAAGTGGTAACTCTGGTTTCTAAAGTCCACATGGGAAGGGAAAAAATAGTGCAAAGCAGATACTGGGAAAAGGGTCGGGTGCCTTCTCCATATCTAAAAAGAGCAGCATGCAGTGCCCTTTGAAAAATGTCAAATGTAAACACCAATTTAAAGATTAAGACAACCGATAATCATTTTCAGAAACACCAAAAATTCAAATAAATAACAATAATAGCTCAGATAATTTGAGACAAAAATCATGAGAAAAGAAATTTATACCAGTAGAAAAAAAAAAAAAAAAAAAGATTGCAAAATTAGATATTAACATAATTAGTCTACTTTAATTAAATTTATAAGAATATACATTTCAAAGTTGAATTACATTATAGGAAAAAGTTTTCTTATTTAAGGAACTGTAAACACATAATTAGAGATCAACTGAAAATTAATTTTCATTCAAAAATCGGACTTTCTCCGAAAATGCTGCTGGATCGAAACTATTAGTATTCCAAAAATCTCATTTCTTCCATCAGAAATTTTCAACATTACTTAATGATTTGAGCTGTAATGGCTCAAATGAGACACTCTTTATTCATTACTATAAACTTCACTGTTTATCAGTCATGACTGACACGAGACATGAATACAAATTACAAAGCAAGCATTGCATATATGACTAAACTTTGAAGGTGCTTTTCATGTGCTCATTAAAAGCTGCAGACTTAACAGTAACAGAACATTTTTAGTTTGAAACCACAGAAGTTTTTCCAATACTCTTTGAGAAAGTTCTAGTATAACAAATGATCATTTACATAATAAAAGATACATTGAGGTATGCATATCTAAAACATTTTTAAATTACTTGAAATTCATATCATTAGAAAATCATATGTGTAATGTAGATGAATTACATTTTATTTTATATGAAAATAAAAAGTTTCGGTCAAAGGCACACAGAGCCAACCCAGACCACACATATAATCAATTCATATTTTCATATATTTATGTATGTATTAATACCTTTAAAAAAATTATGTTTTCGTTTTTGGCCAAAAATAGGAAGCTTACCGAAATTCAGTTTCAGTCGATCCTTACACATAATGCATAGCCCTGTGGCAAAAGTTTTGTAAACTTTCTGCTACGACAAGCTTCAAAAACAGCAAAATTTTTCTGCAACGTGGTATTTTTTAATAGTAGAAATGAATGGCAAATTTGTACATAATATAATTAGGAAAAAGACATTGAAGAACTAATATAGCTTAAGGCAGGTGTTATATGTAATGGTCTAATCTGTTTTTAAACTGCATGTAAAAAAACAAAAAAAAAAACTAAGTTTAATGAACCAGCATTAAAGGAATTGTTTAGCTTATTTCAAGTAATTTACAATAAATAAACTGTCCCAATACTTTTCTTAAGAATTATTGATTGAGTATGAGCTTAAATTCTTGTAATTTGTTGCATTGCACCATACATTTAAAAGCTATAAGATCAATTTATTGGAAGGAGGGAGAAGGATTGTACATATATGTACTTTAATTATTTCAAATAATTAAAATATTAAAAATAAAATTTAATAATATATTTGTCATACAAGCAAACATAATTTTCTATATTTGATATGGAAAGCAAGCAAAATAAAAAAAGGAAACAAAGGATTAAGCAGAAACCATTTTATCGATTAAATTATTTTAAACTTTATATATATAATATATATATATATATAAACTTGTCAAAAATAAAAAGATTTCTTTCAAGTGAACTGCAACATATAATTTAAAAAATAAAATATATTTTCTGTATGATGTAATGTAAAAAAGGGCTATATTTATTGTTTATATTATGATAAACAGTAAGAGGAGACCATTTATGCATTTTCAATATTTCAGGAAAACAAACAGTGAATGAAGATTTATGTTACTTAAAAAATTTAACAATGAGAAGTAACATTAAAATGAATTTCTCAAAAGAATATGATGAAGACTTATCTTTATGAAGATAAAGTTAGGCCTAATAATGCTTAAATAAAAACAATACTTAAGCCAAAAAATTTTAAAACTGAATAAAATATATAAATAACATTCTTGAGAAATAACAAAAATACTTGTTAATTATATGAATTTTTCATTACAATATACACAAGATATTTAAATTTCCTGTTCAAAAATTTTATTTACACTAAGAAAAAACAAATATGGCTTCCTTTAGTTTACTTGTTAACTGCAGCTGTGAAGACCTATTTAAAATAACTATAGTAAGATCTAATAAAGCTTAAATAAAAACAATTCTTAAGCCAAAAATATTTATAACTGAATAGAATATACAAATAATATTCATGAGAAATAACAAAAATACTTGTTAATTATATGAACTTTTCAATACAATATACACAAAATATTTAAATTTCCAGTTCAAAAATTTTGTTTACACTAAGAAAAAACAAATATGGCTTCCTTTAGTTTACTTGCTAACTGCAGCTGTGAAAACCCATTTAAAATAACTATAGTAAGACCTAATAATGCTTAAATAAAAACAATTCTTAAGCCAAAAATATTTATAACTGAATATACAAATAATATTAATGAGAAATAATAAAAATACTTATGTTAATTATAAGAGCTTTTCAATACAAGATATTTAAATTTTTGTTTACACTAAGAAAAAACAAATATGGCTTCCTTTAGTTTAGTTGTTAAAACTGCAGCTGTGAAAACATATTTAAAATATATTCTTGAGGTGCAGAGGAAACAAATATCAAAACAATTATTAAACAGGGTTCATACTCATTTTCCAAGAAAAAATCCCCTGAGAATCCCCTGATGTATTTTCAGGGGTGCATAATTTTTCCATGTCAACAATTAATGACATTTTTTAAACCAGTATCACGACCCCCTTGCCCCCCCCCCCCTCCCCACTCCTTTAAAAAAATACAAACGGGATAATCTCAAAAATACAGTTTATATATCACCTATATAAACAATATGAACAGAACTTTAAAGGAAAAACATTAATTTGTGTACCAACAGAGATGAAGTCTGCAAGACTTGTGGGACTCTCCTTAAAAAACTTGGTAGATTGCTGTAAGAATTTAATTTTCACTTAGGGATTTTATTACCTCTTTGAAAAGCATTATGAATAATATGAAGGCTCAAGTGTCAATATAAATTTTAAAATGTCCTTTATTTTTCTTAAGTTCTTCTTTAACAGTTTTCAAACCTCACGATGTTAGAAGTAATATCTAGTGACTGAATGGATGTCGCCAGACGCTAGAAGTAGTATAGATTAAATATAACATATGTTTTCTAATCTGTAAGAAGGAGTGGTTAATTTCCAATTCTATGTATCACGATGTTAGAAGAAAGGTCTTAGTTTGATTTCATTAAGACCACACGAAACACGCAAACAGCAGCGATTGCCCTCAATTTCCCAGAGTAACCAATCATTTTGCCAGGTTTTTCCAGGTTTGGGGAATTTTTTGCACTATCCCCTGAGATTCCCCTGATTTTTTAGGGCCAAAATTTATCCCCTGATTATCCCAGGAATCCCATAATCCCCTGATGAGTATGAACCCTGTTAAACTATTTTAGAAGGAATGCTTATAATATATTTTCATAGACTATATTAACACACTGATGTACTTTTAAATTCATATACAAAGACTAGTCAAGTTAACAGCTTTGAAGAAGATATTGTTTTTCATTTGGCACACTAATGCCTGCAGTTTTAAAACTGAAATAATCAAATATTTGAAAACATATAATCATTTTAAAATATACTTTATTAATTATAAAATAATAGACTATCCTACCAATATCAAAAGGTTTTTTTTTTTTAATATATATAAAACACTGATTCAAAGATTAAGACAACAAACCGGTGGCCATCTTGAAAAACACCAAAAATTCAGATAAGTAACAATACCTGAGATAGATAATCAAAGACCAATAAAAAAGGAATTTTTACCAGAACAAAATAGAATATAGCGAAACAACACCGAAAACTGGCGATACGTAACAATTAAAATAATAAAACTTTGTAAAAAATCACCATAAAATAAAAAAAATACATAGGACGCGTTTCAAGCTAAAAAATATGAACAGCTCGTCATCAGCTAAAGTTCTTGTCCCCTTACAGACACGTGTTTTACTTTAGTTTATGATGAGCTGTTAATATTTTTAGCTCAAAACGCGTTCTATGTATTGTTTTTATTTTATGGTGATTTTTTACAAAGTTTTATTATTTTAATTTTAACAAACTAGAATGTTATAAAATTCGATCTTAAGATAATTAGCTTGAATGCAATGTATTAGATTATGCATTTCAAAATTCATTCACACTTAGGGATTAAATTTCATAATTTTAGGAACTGTAAATACATAATGTGCAGTATTAAATGAAGAAAACAAAAACAGTCAATGTAATGTACTCAAATCATAAAAGATTAAGATGCAAAAGTTTAAGTATGACGTCTGTCGTAGGTTATTTTTTATATTTAATTATAACAATTGAGTACTTACCACAAAGTTTAAAATGACAGGATACGTACGAAAAAATATTTAGCTGGACCTGATTTACTTAAAGAAAACTTTGACTTAACAGTTTGCATCATCCTCAAAACAGCTTTCTGTAGAATGGTCAACTAACACATCCATATGGTCGCCTAAGAGCTAGCAAAAAGACATTTAAAGGCAAGAAAAGCAATTGCATTTCAAGCCATTTGAATGCTTTCAACTGGCTGAATATCAGAGTCAACAACAACTCGTCTAAAGTCCATAATTTTGATCTGGAAAAAAATTGGTTTTAAAATTAAGAAAATAATAAAAACAAATGGCTTAGATGTCTTATTAACCCGGGTTCTGCCATCTTGGATTTTTTTCTTGCATGAAAACTCCTTTTTCGCCAAGTATTAAACGTCACCAATGGTTAAATATTGTTGATAGATTAATATAATATTGAAAAAATTGGAATATAATAATTATAACTATTAATTGAAAAACAATTTTTAATTCACGCCAAGAAAAAAATCCAAGATGGCAGACACCGGGATAATAAGACATCTGTTCAAAACAAATCATCATACACAAATCGAAGACTTACAATTTATATAAACAAGTCATGCATACACAAACTGGACAATTTATAAAAATACAGTCTAGGGATGCTTTGCATCAATCTTTTTAGTATGCAGATGTGCAACAGATTTTGTTTTAAAGGAGAGGGAATCGGAGAAGGCTGTAGATAGTTTTTTCATTTTAAATGCTAATTACATAACTACTACCGATAAAAGATGTAACGAATTGTAATTCGAATACAATCTTTTTTATATCTTTTTAAATTATAAACTAAAATAAAAATTGTATTTGTATGTTTAACAATTTTAACAGCTTGATGTATATTTTGTAATATTTGATTACAGAAATATTCGAACTGGATTTTACAATTCAAATAATTTTTTAGCATTTTGAAAACACTTGACATGTTAGGCTTAAATAAACTCGCAGCAAGTATCGTAAAAATAAAATAACTTTAAAAAAAAGTAGTACATTATTTTTAAAAAAATCGGCATAAATTAGGAAAAGTTATATTCAATAATATGTTTAACATAAATAAAATACATACCATTCCGAGAAGTATTTATTGCGGAAGATACCACATTGCAACAAAATCACCGTTCCCTTTCACATTCGGGATTCAAAACTCTCGTCAATTCATTGATTCATTCTCAAATTCTCACTCCATTCCAGCCATGAACATAGAATAGAGTTTCTATAGGGCATTTTGATATGACGTAAAAAAGGTAGAACACAAATCCGCCATCTGCGCACTCGACTGCACATATTCTTGGCATCTTTTGAGTGAATTCATGTTTACCATATTGGCTTCTTTTTCGCACATTATGCGATTGTAAAGTGCTTCCGTACAACTTTTTTTTAAAGAAAATGCCGAAGTGCCATCTTTTGCGAAACGTGTATTGTTGTTATCGTCTAGCGTATAGAAAAATAAATGTAAACGGAGAAACATATACTAAGTAAGTGTTTTGTGTATTTTTTTCTGTTTCATTTTCTTTCAGATTAGTTTTTTATTTGGTATCTCGTATAATTTTTTTTGGTTACGTCAATGTTAAAAATTTTTTGGTGTTAGATATGATCCTGTTACTTCTACTGCTTTTGCCCAGTGTAATTTTACGAATTTAATATTATGATTAAACAACTTGTAGTTATGTGTAGAGTAATATTAACATATATTACAAGTAGGATATATCTTCTGATCAATGACATACTCAAGATTTTTTTAGTGTGGAGCAGGAATGAAAAGTGCATAACTTTTTCAAAAAAAGTTAGTTCTTTGAAAATAAAAGACTTACCGAATTTTACAGATATCAAAAGCACATCTGTGAAAATATGTATTCATGTACTTTTATTTAAAAGAAAGTCATTGTAACTGAAAACTAACCCCTACAACCAGTAAATATTATAAGTTACATGCCTGAGTTGAACTCTTTTATTGTTGTTAAATATCAATAACTTACAAAACTGAATGTTTTCAGTGGATATAGTAAGCAGTGTTAGGGAATAAAAGGTTAAAAATGAGGTGGATGAAATTGCAATAATCAGTTTAATCACAATCATTAACAGCTTTTTATGTTTTTTTCATCTCTCAGTGCTTTTTAAAAAACTTCATACTTTTCTCAGAGATTAAGAGAGGGGTCGCAATCCTCTCCATGCTTTGGAATTCTAATACACAAAAATGTCAGTAGGGTATCTAGGATTTTGTTCTGAGAAAGCAGAGATGCGAAATGGTCTTGTGTACAAAGTTATGTAAAAAAAAATTATGTACTAAATCATTGCTTAGGGATAGAATTCTTTTATGAGGTTTTCGTTAATGTTACAAATGATACTATTTTAACAAATACATATATAGTCAGCTATTTTCAGTTTCCCATATCTGATTTTGAGTAGTACTTTAATAAAAAATCAACATTTACTGTTTTAATCAAATATTTATGTTTTATTATATTTTGTCGGTACTTTTCGGTTAGCCAGGCGCCAGTGTTTTATATACATACATATATATGTGTATATATATACACATACATGTACATATATACACATACATGTATATATATATATATAAAACACTGGTGCCCGACTAACTGAAAAGTACCATTTTGCCTTTCATTTTTTAAATATTATATGTATGCATGTATTACATTATTTTCTCTCTTTTAATTTGCTAGTTGCTTTAGCTGCTAGAAATGAAACAAAGATGGTGTGAATAGGTGTTACGCAGTATGATCTGTTCATCAGCAGCATCAGTTATTGTCACTAACATGTTGACGATCAGTGCAGAGAGCAGCAAAGTCAACTTATTTCTAATAGAGTTGCAGCTTGTTGGTTCCTTACTTCTGTGGTGGCCCGTTGGAATGCGCCTGGGAGACTATTAGGTTAGAAATAATCTTTTAGTCTTTTGGATGCTAACTTGCAGGCTAAATCACTGTTTGTATGCAGCATGGAGGCTACGCTTCTTTTATGTTTTGATGAGGATTTTATTTTGCTTTATTGCCTATCTTTATGAAAAGTAAGTCATTTAATTTATTACTTAAAAAAAAAAAATTATGTTACGTACTGCTGATGTACGAGTAAATTTGATTTAAGACATTAATTTTTAAGGGATTTCGTAATTATCAATTGCATAAATTTAAATTAAAATAATCACTTAGATTAAAATAAAGACTTTAGTATAAAATTAGATTATTGGGTACTTTTTGGTTAGCCGTGGCACCAGTGTTATATATACATACTTATATACATATATATGCATGTGTTGTATATATACACACACACACACACATATATATATATAACACTGGCACCCGGCTAACCGAAAAGTACTGATTATTGTTTAAGGAAACATGCTAATATATATACATACATACTTATATACATATATGCATGTGTTATATATATATGCATATATAACACTGGCACCCGGCTAACCGAAAAGTATCGATTATTGTTTAAGAAAACATGCTAATATAAGCAAGCATAAAAAAAAAAAATTAAAAAAAATTAAAGCATCTTTTTATTAGAATACTCTAATAGAACAGAATATTTATAAATAATGTGGAGGTGAAAATAAATTATAAAAGCATGTGGCATTGACAGAAGTATTCTGCTCTTTTCCTTTAGATGAACACCACTTTGCGCTGAATGCAAATGTTGGCACAGAATGTGCAGACATGTATAAATGGCTGTACAATATATTAATATATCATGCATTCACCATTTTTTACTTTTGGTTGCAGATTTTTTTATTAATTTTCTTTCACTTTTGGAACCTGTTCTAAAAGTAAAAATATCCTCTTAAAAAAAAACTGCAAGCAAAATTGAAAAAATAAAAATCGAATGTAGAAATTTACAGCTATCCAATGACAAAAAAATATACATATTGAAATGTAAATAATATTTTTAAAAGAATCTTCCCATAGGTTTAACATTAGCTTGTGAGTGTCTTTGCATGAAAGGATGGGAGCCTTAACCTATTAATCATACTGATGACTTTAAAAAACTAAGAGGAATGAAATTAAATTTTGCAACTCTTAATAATTTAAAAAGAAATGGAGTGCAAAGTCTTGTTTGCATATTTTTAAGTATAAGAACTGAATTTTTTTAAAACAAGACAATATTCTTCCAGAAATTGTATTTAAAATTCCACCAAACTTTCTAGTTTAAAAGTAAAAGCTAAAAGATGTCATATTTTCTGAACAAGAATTTCAAGTTTGATGAGAAGAAAAATGCATTTTGTCAGATCTTTAATGAAGGTAAAGAAGGAAGAAAGAATTTGTGAGCAAAAAATTAAATGTGTAAATTAAAATCTGTAACTCAAAAGCGCGAAGTCGGAGCCAAGTTGGAGTAGTTGCCGGAGCCACAGTATTTTATCTAGGAGCGGAGCTGGAACATCAAAAATTGTTCGGCTCTGGGTCACTGCCGAACCCAATTCAATATCTTTTTCTTGTTAAATCCATTGTTTACTTTAGTAGAATTCCTTTGTATTTTTTTAAGAAGTGTGAGCTGTATTATTATTAAACTGTAAATTAGTGTTTCTTTTACACTATTTTATTTAACTTGTAAATATGTCAAGCTACAATTTTATAATAGATTTATTACTCACTTCTTGATAGTCCAGAATCATAAAAAATATGTACACAAGTATGCTTCTGACGACAATAATATTTTAAGGAACTTTATTATAATATAATAAATGAATTTTAAGGCATTTTTGAGTTAGCCACAGGTGATAAATCACCAAACATTCTTTATGGTTGGTTACAAGTTACAACAGAGTTAATTATGCTCCAAACAACACACCAATAAAATATGCCAACTGGCTGTGAAATAGTAGCAACAAAATATTTTAAAACTCTTAATGGTAGAAAATAAAATAAAAATAAAGAATAATATGTATTTTTTTAAATCTGCTTTTATCAATTAATAGCTTAATATTAAGTAAATTATAGGTTAAGAAAACAATTTAAAGATTCTGAATACATAGTTTTAAAAATGCTTCCCCCCCCCCCCTTTCCTGTTGTCATATCTGAAAAAAAAAATTATAGATCAATTGTAATTTTTTTAATAAATTTGGCATTCATTTAATAAATTCGGTCGATTTTCAATAATTAGAGTCATTCCGAATTCATGTATTGTAACAAGTTTTTTGGACCAACATGATTTGCAGTCCTGAAATTAGAGATGATTTTTATAAATATTGAATGCTTTATGGGTGGTGGTTAAAGAAAAAAAAAACTATTTTTGATACTTGTGTATTATTCGGTCTAGGTCATACTCACTGTGCCAAAAATATTACAGTAACCCCTTATTATTATATACTTTTTTTTTCATTTTAAGTGCATATTATACAGTTGTCATATTAAAGGCGATGGCAGAAATATTTATATACATATAACTATATTATATGATATAGCATACTATATATATATATAGACATAATATATTGTAATCATTCTGGTGAGCATAATAAATCACTGGAAATAAAACTACCATCGTTAATATCATTTATTGCTAAAAAACGTCACTTTGATGTTATGTATTTAATACATGTATACTATATTGCTGTTTTGTATTACAGTCGAACCTCTATTTTGCAAACTTTTCCTTGGAACCAAGAACATTTTGCGAATTTCTTCATAAAATAACCTTCCAAATAGCAAAGTGCATTCTCTATTTAACGAACTTTTTTTTGCGATCTAAATTTCTTTTTCTCCCCATTTCTCAAAATATTTCTGTACGTTTCAATCTTATTCTTTCTTTAAACACATTTAATGATGTTCAACGGCCTTAAACTGGTTTTACCAAGCACCTTCTTTGTCAGCAGTGAGAATTCGGTAAGTACGGAGGACGAAGACGATAATCCCTTAGAGTAACTTAAAAAAATGTGAATACAGATGAGAAAAAAAGAAGAAATTAACCATTATGTGCTTATTGATGATTGTATTTCACTTAATTCTGAAATTGAGAACTCGGAAACACTATCCGAATTGGATATTTTTGACAGTGTGAAAAAGAAAATACAGCAATGAATTGCGATGAAGACGAATATGATGATGATGGAAATGATCATGATGCAGGAATTAACAAAACTTCGTATGAAGAAATGCTGAAATCATTTGAAATAATCCAACGCGGATTATAGTTAGAAGAAAATACGCATGAAGGGGTTATAGTGCACTGCAAAGATGCGAGACGTATTATGAGAGAAAGCACTTTTTAAAAGAAAAAACTCAGACCAAAATTAACAGTTTTTCAGAAACTAAATTTAAGGACGCATATGTTAATGTATGGTTAAAATTATTTGTTATAATAATTATGATTAGGTCATTAAAATTTGTTAATTTTTATACAAAACTATTTACTTTAAACAGAAAACACAGTGTATTCCCGGACAATGTTCTGTTTACATTGCAGATTTCAAATATTTAAACACGTAGAAAAAATGAATTGATGATGGATATTGGTGTGTAAAATAAATAAAACAAATCGATATAATTTAAAAAAAGAAAATGTGATTAATTACTTTTAGTAAAAATATTAAGTGTTTATGAATTTAAAATCTGTTTTATGTAGTTTAAAGTATTATAAAAGGTGATTCTCTATTTAACGAATTTTCCATATAACGAACTTTTTTACGGAATTTAGCGACTTCGTTAAATAGAGGTTCGACTGTATTTCAGTTTGCTTTTATATTATTTATTCTTTTTAACGATGTTTTGTATTAAATAACCATTCTGAGCAACATGGACAATTGACAATGATAAACAAAACTGGCAATTGACAACCATTTTTGGCAATCTCTTTACCTGGCCCGGATAAAACGCAAGTACCCTATTTTTACTTTTATACTTGTCCAGTAACAACTCTACAACTTTTTTCATATTTTAATTTTTAAACTAGCTGAGAGAGAACAGAATGTGTTTTATTTGCATGTTATGGATGGGGAGATATTGAATAGTGTAATCCTTGTTATGCCATTTGATCCTGTTGTTTAAATTCACAACACTTTTGGGCACTTTATGTCAGCCGGGCACATCAGATAAATCGTTAAATATCATTCCTACAGGAATTATTAATTTTTTTTTTGAAATATAAAATTTTCATTCATTTCATTAAAAAAAAAAAAAAAGAAGAAATTAAATACAACAAAACAAAATATGTATTTCAGCATCAAGGCATTGTTTCTAAGTCACACAAATGAAAACTAAAAGGTTCTATTGTTGAAAGGAAAAAAAATATTGCAAGATTTACACCCAACTAACATTGAAGTACCCTTTTTGTGATCTACTGACAAAATCAGGGAATTGCTCATGGCAAACATTGAGACTCCTTCACAAAATTCTCCTAAATAATAAAAAAAAGAAACTCTTCACAAAATTATTTTCCATAAAAGGGACTTCACACTATACGAAAAAATTGTAAGGATTTAAAATGTGGGTAATTTGTAAACAAAACAAACTCACAAGAAAAGTAAACTTTAGAAAGAGGGGGATTTTCTGTTACAAAAGTTTATTTTTCTGAAATCTATAATAAAAAAGGGGGTACCAACACAAAAAAGGAAAAAAAAAACTGCCATTGACCCCTGATGTAAAATTATAAAGTAAAATTTACAATTTTAAATATTTATTATGGTTATCTATAATTTATTTTGCCCTTTTTCTGTGAATTTTTTTTTTTTTTTTTTTTTTCACACAAAAAGTAGATGTGTACCTACATTGGATAATTTTAATTGTAGTAATGATAGAAGAGAAATATTCATTGTGTCTAAATGTCAGTGTCATCGCCAATCAAATTATTTGCCTCTAATATAGAATATTAATACAGCCTGATTATTTTTATAGAGTGCTAATAACTGAAGAGCTCAGATGATAAAGGCGGTGTATGAATTACTTCTGAGTTTTAAAATTAATCATTAAAACATTATGTTTATTAACACAGTAATTTTTAAATAAAAACACTATTTTATTTATTTCAGTGTGTAACTGCACTGCCACAAAATACATATGTACAAATAATGAGCACAGCACTGAAATGAACATCACAAACATATATTTAGGCTTTTAATTTGACATGAGAAAAGCTAAAAAATAATTTTAGATGCGAGCTATATGGTATCAAAACTACTCACAGATAAAATGACCTTCTGGATTATTTCTAAATCTTTAGATTCATGAGTGTCATTATTTAAAAAATTATTGTTTGAATCCACAAGGAAATAATAAATTTCGTTGATTTTTTTATTATGCATAACAAGAGCTTGTATAGACATTGATTTGTGAGGCATTATTTTCAAGACCCTTTAGCGGCGAAAACCCGTCAAAATTTGCGATTATGCTGTATACAAAGTGTTTGCTTTTGTTTTTTATTGAACACATACAACTTGTGTGCTTGACATAAAATATTTGCTTCTGCCATGACAAGAGCAACGAAGAATTATTTTTTTATCTCGTGTTGTTTATAACTGAGACAGTTGATTGATCTGTAGACTGTAAAGCCGTAAAGTAGCCGCTTGCGCAGTAAAAACTTGCCTTTGATTGGTTGGCATAAGGGTTTATCTGTAACAAGTGAAAAAGCTCTTAGGCTAAGGTTTTTTAGGTCATTAGAATGACCAGTGAAAATGCATCTTAAGAGACAAGACCTTCTCCTCAACAATATTGACAAACATACTCCGGAAATTAATAAACAAAAATTGCGAAAAGTTTGTCCAACTAGGTGGGTAGTACACCGTGAAGTCATCATGACCATGATAGAATTGTATGACGTAGTGATTCATAGCCTTGAAACAACCGCAACTTGAGAAGACAGAGACTAGTCTTCTAAGTAGGGCTGCGAAGTCGGTGGGAAAAATGGACGACTGACTCAGACTCCGGGAATTTTAACAGATCTGACTCCGACTCTTTCATTCAAAAATGGGCCCGACTCCGACTCTGGAAATTTTAACAGATCCGTCTCCGACTCTTTCGCTCAAAAATGCGCCTGACTCCGCAGCCCTGCTTCTAAGGCAAAACTTTTGAAAAATTCGTTATGTGAATTAGGTTTCATAATTACTTTATTTACCTTACAGAATATATTTACATACACTTTATGGACCGGAAGGTGGCTGCACAAACCATCACCTCATCGAGTTGATGGATGAAATTCCAGGATTAGTTAAAACTCGATTTGCATATTAAAATGCAACGAGTTTGTCAACTCATATCTTGGTGGTAAACACCTGCAAACCTGATTATAGTGGCTTACTGGTAGGTTTACCATTGTGTTTTCTTGCTCCCAGTCCTCTATGTTTTCATACCTTTGGTTGCAGGAAATTGCAGGCAGACCAGTTGCATTTTAATATGCGAATCGAGTTCTGTCTAATTCTGGAATTTCAGCCATCAACTGGATAAGGCGATGGTCTGTTCATCCGCCTCCCGGGCTATTACCATTGTCTAAATTATTGCAAAAATGTGATAGTGACCTTTTAATTGCCTTAAATTTCGTTGACAATGTTGTGGCTCACTTAAATTTTATTTGTAAAGCCCTTTCAAGGAAATTTTTTATGAAGCTTGTTTGAAAGACAGTAACTTTCATATTGACCTTAAACTGCCAAGAACTGCATCAAAACAAAAACAAAGATCCAATGTTCCAGCTGATTCTATAAAAGAGTATTTCAGAAGAAATATTTTTATTCCTTCGTTGATTAAATGTTGACCCAACTTAATGAACATTTCACTTGTCACCGCAACATTTTGAAAGTTTTTTAATTCTTCTACCTAATGGAAAAGATGCTCCAACAGCAAATGAAATGAAAGATTTTCTTTAATTGTGTGAATTTTATGCACATGACTTGCTTTCTACCAATTCAAAAATTTTGAATGCCGAATTCAAGTTGAGGTGCAGAAATTTTTTAAAATCACTTTCATAACTCGATGCAAGAATGCCATTGAAGCAGTTTCAAAATGTGAGAAAATGTTGTACCTGAACATCTATAAATTATTAAAAATATTTGCAACGCTTCCCGTTACAACCTGTGTCAGCGAAAGGTCATTTTCAACCTTACGCATTTTAAAAATTTACTTAAGATCCACTATGGCAGAATAAAGATTAAAAATGGGCTGCTTTATGATATATACATAAAGAGATTAATGTAATTGCAACTGAAGTAATTTGTAAAAAGAAAAAGATTTTATTGAATTTACTGAATTTTTCTATCTGTTCAATTCAACTCGCCTCCATAGTCGGCTGAGCCATGGTAGTAGTAGGGGCAGCTGCCCTTTCCAAGACTAGAGGCAATGACTTTCAAAAATTGACTGATGCCCAAAACAGATTAAATTCTCTATTAGTTTATTAATTCCCAAAAATTCGGACTGACAAATAAAGTTTAAAAGAACTAGCCCAAAAATTTGCATCCAATAATTCATTTCGTCAAGGCTATTTTGGATATTTTCCTTTAAACTACAATATGTCTCACGGTCAGATAAATATAAATAGGAAATTCTATAAATGTTTGTTTAAGGTCTCTTTAAGTAGGGGAGAAGGGGGCTAGTGTGGACAATTTGAATAATTCTGTTATTTTTTAGTTAAAGTTGCTCTGTAAATTTTTGCAGATTAACAACACTGATATACACTTCCATGTGTAATTACATAAGAATACATTTCATAGTTCCTTTGCAATTTATAAAAAAAAAGATTTTTATGGTGAAAAAGTAAATTCATGATTTGTTTTTTAATTACTAAGTTAGACTATTTATATTCATTATTTCAAATGAAAGGGGATATTATATTATAAATTAATCTAATCAGTATACTTTTTGATATTCACTTTTGCTCTGCATTGTTTACATTTACCAGTGTTAGTCCTAAAAAAATAAATGGCACCATGGGGCCCATTCAGCTTTCAGTTGTAAAAACATTAATTAGGTATATAAATATGTCACATTTTATGCTATTTCGATACTAAATTAGATTCATTTGTGAAGTAATAACTGAATTTTAATGTAGAACACACACATAGTAGAATTTAGTTTGATAAACATTTTTTATTTAAATTACTAATGCTAGTCCATTATAATGGCATAGGTAGGTAGTATATTTTTCCTAGAGTAAATTATAAGGATTATTTTCTTGTTGGTGCTCTAACTGGAAGTCTAGATTTGCCTTCAAAAAGCAGATGGATGGTGAAAGAACTATTTCCAGCTGTTTTACACCATATACAAGAACACACAAAATCTGATATTGACTACCCTGTTTTCTTTGCTTTTTGATAATCATAATTCAACATTTCTCTTGTAGCAATTACACATATGTGAAGGAAAATTACATTGTGTTACTGTCTTTCCCATCACATTGTTCGAATAAACTTCAACCCCTAGATGTTGCTATTTATGGTGCATTCAAAGGAATGTGTAAAGTTGCATTTAATGACTGGATGTTAAATTATCCCGGCAAAACAGTATCAGTCTGATATTCCTTCCTTAACAGCGAAAGCATATTATAAATTATTTACACTAAGTAATATCATATCAAGATTTGTAAAAACCTGGCATTATCCCTTTAAATTGATTAGCATTTGGAGATGATTATTTTTTTTTTTTTTTTTTTTTTTTTTTGGACCTATACTATCGGCCGTGAATGCCCAGGTACTACACAAGATCAGGTAAGCACACGAGAAGACAGTGGAAACAGCCTTTTTGACATGGAGGTTGATAAATTAGAAATTGAAGAAGTAGAAATGAGTGAAAAAACAATCAAGCCAGGAGATTTTTTATTGGCTCAAGTTTCTTTAATTTGCAAGAAGTCAAGCCACAGCATATTTTATAAATATGTAGCAGTTATTCAAAGTCTGTTTCTGTTGTCAAGTACAAAACAGTTCCTCAAGAGTATTAGCTTTAAGAAAAACCATTT
Organism: Maratus speciosus; assembly: GCA_963932465.1. Taxonomy (NCBI): domain Eukaryota; kingdom Metazoa; phylum Arthropoda; class Arachnida; order Araneae; family Salticidae; genus Maratus; species Maratus speciosus. The sequence goes on from OZ010792.1 coordinate 78,543,561, forward strand.
TATTTATATTGAAAATGATGTTTCACAAATAAACATCATTGGGAAAACTCTGACAGCCAGACATTATTCAAAAAGCCGTAATGTTTATTATGTAGTTTCCTGGCTGTGTAAACACTAATGAAAAACATTTAGTTGCTTTGACAAATACTTTAACCTTGTAAACAAACTTAAGATTTTAAGATAGGTAAATACGTCCATACCTTTTTATTTGTGTACTTTATTTTGACCAGTGTTTTGTAATGTATTTAATTTTGTCTTTAAAATAGATTCATAACATACCTAATTGCAGTCCTCAGTAATAATAAAAAAATATTAGGTATAACATTAATTAAGTTATATTTTATTACGATTAATATATTTACTATGTTGTTTAGGTTCAAATTTATTTTATTATGGTTTTGCAAACACTTATAAGAGTTGTATTACATTGTCTAAATCAATATTCTAGCTTTTCCACACTAGCCCCACCACATGGGGCTAATGTGGACAAAAATAACTTTTTTTTTTTAAATTTATTAATAAATAACTGTATTGCCAAATAATTTAATATATCAACCAAATCAAAAATAAAATAGCAAATTCTTGTAAAAAAAAAATATTTGAAGTGTGAAAAAAATATATTTAGTACATTTTTTTGCGAAATTTATAAAAATTGTCCACACTAGCCCCCTTCTCCCCTATTTAACTTCTGCACATTCAAAAATTTGTGTACTTTTAAATTAATTAAATTTTAAATATAATCATTTTCATTAAAATAAATAAATTATTATTAAATACTGAATTAATTACGGTAATTTGATGAATAATTAGTATCTCCTTGTAATTACCTACTGTAATCATAAGCAGAGAAATTTTGCCCTCACTAATTTTATTTTGTTTCGCCACCAATGCTCGGCACCCCCCATAAAAAAGTCCTGGGTGTGCCACTGTATATGGGTATATATATTTAAAATATTATATTAATTATTTTCTTTTACTAAAGAAAAAAATGCTTAATTTTTGCAAATAATGTATGAAGTACTATATGCTGGTGAAGGGGGCGAGGGGTACAACTAAGTTGTTAGTATTCCAAAATATTAGGTCTCCAGATTTTTTTTAAATCAAGCAGCTAAAAATGAAATCTGTTTAAAACGGAATATTTTCTTGGTTCGTTGCGATACTGTCTCGGCAGATTTTAGTATATTAGTTTTCTATTAATTAAAAAAAAATTAATGATGAACTTCAAAGTAAAACACATTACACATAATAGAAAAAGTGTAAAAAGATTTCAAACTCTTTTCAGTTAGGTAATACTTTAAATAACATACCTACAAAAGTGATTCAATTAAACACACTATACGTTAAAAAAGGGTAAAAAGTTTTAAAACACCTTTCAGCTGTGTGATACTTAAAAAAAATATCTACTACAAAAGGGATTCAATTTGTTCACATTACTTAATATTTACGAAATATATAGGTATAATAATTATAGTATATACAATAGATGTTTCAAATAGAACATTTAATAAATATGCAAGTAATCGTACGCAGTATGCAAATCAATAGTGATTTTTTTGCAACCTCAAATTTTCCATTTCTTCGTAATAAATAATCTTGAGTGAAAAAATTATTTTTTTTTATTACAGCTGTGTATGAAACCCTTTTCATCCACCATATATTTAATAAACATTTCGGCGATAACCTGTAATTCTGATTTTATTAATATTCTTCAATATATTAAATTTAGTAGTATAAATTGTAATACTCATGTTATTAATTTTTTTGTTTACAAACTGCCGTAATACGAGGTTGCCAGAAAATCGCCAAGAAAAACACCAAATCTTCCTCTCCATTAGCGGTGATGACGTCAAAAAGGTAGAAAAAGGTGGACGTCACGTGACTCGTTGCCGTATGTCGAATTACTCTATTCTATGTTCATGATTCCAGCGCGCACTGAACTTCTCTCGCCAAATTATTTGGCTACATTTCCCTTTCGCCAAGGGTGTCCAAAGCTTGAGGGTTTGTAAATTAGCCTCGAGTTCAACGCTCTATCCATTCAACCGTCTAGCTTACACTTAACTTGCAACAGATTATCTTTATAATGGAGGATATTCCAAATATGGGTTCGAGGCTGAAAAAAGTCACGTGATACCGGTAATTTACCCAAGGAACTTCTAACTGATAAAAAGGGAAGATACTACTGCTTTCCCTCATGAACTGTTTCATTGGCTAGCGGGGATTTACATTACACGTCTACGGAGCCTTCCCTTCTTTACGCTAGAAGTTTTTACCTTAACCACGTGATCAAAACGTCCGCTAACAACAAGAGATAACTGCGTCCGCATGCGAAAAGGAAAGGGCAGCTGACGGCACTGTTGGTTGAATTACTGTTGGTCAGCCAGAAACACAGATTAAGGACCAAGATGGGACATTTACGGCAAAATCTGTAATGGCAACAGTACTAGCGTCATTATCGTCAAGGGGGAAGATCCAACAAACCTCCGAAATTCACCTATGTTGAAGAAATATGTTTACTCTCTATGCTTTGAATATCTATTCGTTCCTAAAACGATGCAGGTGTCAGACGATATTCTTGCTTTATTTATTTAGCTGGTTTTTTTTACCGTACTTGTATGTTCATTTTTTACTTACAAAGTGATAATTAGACTAATAATATAAAAGAAAACCGCCAGATAATTCTGTTAAGAATGCAAATAGTATGTAAGTTTATAAGATTAAATTGTAAAAAATCAAATTCAGGTATTGTGTCAATTTATTCATATCGAATAAAATTTTATTGAGTGTAATGTCAGTACCTCTATTTATTTTTAACTTTTAGATTTATACAATTCTAAAAATTTGTCGAAAGGAATTTTTCCCTATCGGTAATATTATTATTATTTCTTATATGTTAATATTATAAATATTAATGAATTGATTGTTGACATTAAAAACAATATTTTTATTTTATCTGTAGAGAAGTGAAAATGCGTAAATTTTAAAAGATTATTGTAACGATTGTTTAATACGTTAAACTTCATAAATTAATAAAACACGGGCTATAAAAATTTTCCTACCAAAGTGGAATAATTATGAAATTTTCTGGGACTTGTAGAGTGCAATATTCCGTATATTTTTATATTACACCATTGCTTTTGATACATAGCATTCAAGACGAAATTTTTACCTAGTTTTTTGTTCAACTTAAAACCATTCACTAATCATGTAAAAAAAAAAGCAAAAATCCGTGCATGAACATAGAATAGATATTAAATAGACATAACATATGATGAACATAGATGAACTTAAAATAGAATGTCTATTCTATGTTCATGTATCGGTGTAAGATTCTATGGAAAACGTAACCATGCAACATTAAAAAAAGAAAGATCACAATAAGGTAAATATTCAATTAAAGCATACGACAAGGATGGGGAGTTTCTTCCCCATTGTCAATAAGGGCGCTACGATCGCAATCGCATTACCATTACGCTCTATGGGAATGTCCTATCTTGGATGTTAATCTATGGCAAGAAAAACCTGTTCGTTCAAGACTCCTACCTGTACACATGAGCTAGGGAAATTTGATTGGTCTACGTGTAAAACAGGTCTCTGATATGATTAGCCTACATCGCCAAGACTATTCCTCCAATGATCGTTATACTATGTTCATACTACGATACTAAAGATATCTTAGGCCGCCGAACTCTCTTAATTTTGAGGTGGTAATTCCTCCCGGAATTGGAAGCCTGTTCACATGGAAAAACTCACTTAAGATAACTCAGTAAACGTCACTGTGTTGTTTGCGCATGCGCCTAAGATAAAACCGCCCGCAACCAACACCCACTTGACATAAAGCCTTTGGGCGATTTTGTGACGTCACTCTTAGACGACCGATGATCTTTTTCCCCGATAGAACTTTGCGCTTTTCTTGTACGTTGAAAAATTACTAACTGTTACTTATATTATGAATTTTTCCACTATATGTGATCTTTTTTTTTTAAAACAATTAAGTTAAACATTTATTTTTCCATTTTCTTCCTATTTTGTAAACCAAAAAAGATACTTTAAAAAAAAAATTATCGTTATTATTTTTAAAGAGATTTCTAATCATATAATTTCCAATTTTACCAAATACACATTAGTAAATAATAAATGTTTAAAGAGAATAATAATAAAACATTAACCATAAAAGAATTTAATTTTTGTAAATATATTACTAATTCTAGCCCAGATGTATATCATAAAAATTGTCTTGCAAAAGTAATTTTTTTTTTTTTTTTTGTAAAAATAATTTTTCAACTTCCCTTTTCTTTGCAAAATTGTTAAAAGTACAATTTATTTATTTAATTTTTTTGCTCATCTTTAAATATAATTCTTTATGAGAAGGAACAATTCAACGTATCTTGAAAAATAATCTGCTTCATTTTTTATGAAAATAATTTATATTTTTAGCTGTTCTTCATTTATAAAAGTGCTGTCCTTATTACTTAGAAGGACATCTATTGTTTTAAGATAAATATTTTATTTTGAATATTCCCAAATCTTCTTGTGCCTTTATTTACATAATTTTTTCATATATAATATGTTTATTTGCTTTTGATATTGTTCAATATATGTGAGCTTTAAATACCTCAAATGAATATCACTCATCACGAATTTTCCTACAATCTTATCTTTTTTTTCAAAGACAAGTTAAACATTCCCTTTTCATTTTCTTCGTACTTTATAAACAAAGGGAGATATTAATGATTATATATATATATATATACCGGGTGTCCCAAAAAGGACTGACTGATTTTAAAATTCAATAACTTGCAAACGGTGACAGATATTAAAAAAATTCTTGCAGGAGGGTTATGCAAAAGGTCAAAAGTTTTATTACAGTGATTTTCAATTTTAGTTCGATTTACAAACAATAGATGGCGCTGTGAGCAATAGTCGCTAAATACAGGCTCGATTTTTGGTCCTTTATCTTGTTCCATGCAGAAAAAGGAGATGGAAATGTATTATCCGGGCCACGAAGTACCAAAAATCGAGCCTGAATTTAGCGACTATTGCTTACAACGCCATCTATTGTTTGTAAATCGAACTAAAATTGAAAATCACTGTAATAAAACTTTTGACCTTATGCTTAACCCTCCTGCAAGAATTTTTTTAATATCTGTCACCGTTTGCAAGTTATTGAATTTTAAAATCAGTCAGTCCTTTTTGGGACACCCGGTATATGTGTGTGTGTTTGTATAGCAACCTGTTTAAAGTTTTTTGGAAACGGATAAATTCCAATTTTACCAAATATACATCAGTAAAAAAATAAATAAATAAATAAATATGAATATTTTGCTACAGATTTTATTTATACTAGGATTTAATGTTTAAGAGAAAATTAATAAAACATTAATGCATTAAAAAAGAGCAATTAAGCTAATTTGTAAATTTATTTTTAATAATAATTTTAGCCCATATAAATCTAATAAAAAATGTCTTTCAAAAATAGCTTTTTGTAAAATAATTTGTATTTTCACATTTTTTAGGGGGGGGGGGGGGACAAAATTGTCAAAAAATACAATTTATTTATTCATTTTCTAAGATTTTTTGCTCATGTTTAAACAAAATTCTTTATTCATTATTTTTCAAATCTGACAAATTTAAATTTTTCTGAATATATATTAGTAAGTAGAAAGTAAATATATTGGAAGGTACACTTTTATTTTCAGAAGTTAAATAATTTATGTTTAAAGAGCACAATAATGTACTAAAGTATAACTTAAAACATTAATTAAGGCCAATTTGTAAATTTATTAATAAAAATTCTAGAGCAAATATATCTCACCCTATCCCCCACCTAAAAAAAAAAACAACAACAACAAAAAAACCCCACTGGTTTAGAAATAATATTTTTGTGAAAAGTTATTTGTATTTTGAACATTTTTTCTCTTGCAAAATTATTATAATTTCAATTTATTTAATTTTCTAAGATTGTTTATTGATGTATAAATATAATTTTCATTCGATTCTGAAAGGTAATATTTAAATCTATTAAAAAAATTATTTTGTTCATTTTGATTATAAGATTAGTGTTTTATCTTGATAATTCTTTAAAAAAAAAAGAAAAAAATGTGTAATTTATTTATATCACTTTCTTCAAATATTTTTAAAATATTCAAATATTTTGCTTTTGATAATATTGAACATAAATTATCTGAAAATATATAAGATAATATAATAATATTTCTATGGTTATTACTCTTAATTCTATAGACAATCATTTTTTATAATCCGAAATTAAAATATTAAATTTTCATTAAATTTGAGTTTTAATAATACTATATTACTAGAAACTGTTAAATTAAACACTAATAGTTAATTAAACATTAATAAATAGTTAACATTTTAATAATATTATGCATTATTTGAAGTTGTTTAAAATTCAGTTTGATTAGATTAAAAAAAAAAAAATGCGCCGTAGATTTACCTAAATGACTAAAAAACTTATCAGTATTTATTCTATAATTTAAAAATCTGAAAGCTATAGAGATTAATGCCTATAAATTAGCGATAAACTCAACATAAGTTATATATATATACACTAAAATAATAAATTTTATTTACATTCGATAAGTTTTAAAATACGTCCAGCACTAAAATTTGTAAATTAAAATACCAACAAGTTAAAAATGAAGCGTTTAGTAAACTTAAAAAGTAATAAAATAAACAAATTGCAATACTAAAATATTTGCTATTTAATGTAGTTTAATTTGACAAAAAAAAAAAAAAAACGCTAAATTTATTTATCTGATTATTATTAGCATATTTATTCTAAAACTGATTTAAAACAACAAAACTAATATGCCAAATGAAACATCATTCACTTAATTTTCAAACCATTGTTAAAAACACAATAAATTCTTTCACAATGAAACTAAACTTTAAACTATATTAATTTTTTTTAAAATATAGTAAAATAAATGAATTACAATAGTAAAATTAAACAACTTTAATATAGTTCAAAGTTTAATTTGATTGTTAAAAGAAAAACATAATGTCCATTAAATTTATCTATCTAACAACTAAAAATCTATTTTTTTAATGTATTCTATAACATAATTAAACAACAAAAATTTACCGATAGAAATATCACTTTTAAAAACATAAATGTATTCCAAATCCAAAGCAGTAATTATGTTTTTAAAAAATATAATCATTGAAAAATAGATATTAGAATGCATTCGATTTCCAAACACGTGATCTGGTAAGGCATAACTTATATTCAGTATATCAGAAGTGCGCAAAAGTTTTAGAAGAAAGTAATATAAATAAGTAAATTCATACACATATTTAAGACATATCAAGATAAAACACTTACCTTATTTTAAATGATTTACATTATCCTATTTTGGATTATCCATAGTATGATATAAAAACGCTTAAAACAACGTGGCAGACTCATTTCTTATGAAAGACAAGGAAGGCTTCTCTGGGGTGGGGTTGAAAACCAGTTCAGCAATCGGTCCACTATTCGTGACGATAGAGGGCTAGGAAGGAGTCGCCTGAAGGCTTTGTACAATATCAAGTGGGTGTTGGTTTGTGGAACTCCCTCAGAGAGTTCGGAGGTTTATACCCTGTTCACACTGCGTTATCGGAACTCTCTTAAACCTCCGAACTCTCTGAGAGAGTTCCACAAACTCTCTGAGAGAGTTTCAACTTTCTTCGGGCTAGAGACAGTCACAACCATTCACTCTCGCTGGCTGTAAAGCTTCGCATTAACTGATTGGGTGTTGCGGGCGGTTTTATCTTAAGCGCATGCGCAAACAACACAGTGACGTTCACTGAGTTATCTTAAGTGAGTTTTTCCATGTGAACAGGTTTCCAATTCCGGGAGGGTACCACCTCAAAATTAAGAGAGTTCGGCGGCCTAAGATATCTTAAGTATCGGTAGTGTGAACATAGTATTAAGATAGTTCCGATAGCGCAGTGTGAACAGGGTATTATGTCAAAAATGTAGTTGGTAGATTGGTTGACGGAAGTGTTTGTTTGTAAAGATGTCCTTTCCTTTCGCCCTCGTGCATCTTGAACACACCCTTTGACCCTTTGACTCCCAAATGAACTCCGGGAGGTAAAAAGTTAGGTAAGTTAGACCTTGGGTAGACCAGTGAAAACGCTTGATTGGCCAACATCGCAAAAGTTGATTCCTGCAATGATAAAAAGGAGTGTTTGTTTGTAAGCATGCCCTTTCCATGTGTTCAAGACACTGAGCTCTACATACAACAGGGGGTCGTACTCTCCGGTCCGTCGTCTGCTAGCCGAATTATAGTCCGCGTTTTCAATGTTAGATATTGGTGATTCAAGCGCTCGAATACGCCATCTGGTGGGGAAAAGATGTAACTTCTCGCTTCAGGATAGTCCCGTGCGAGTGCATTGCATTACATGTATTTTAAATTTGTTCAGAATGATTATTCTTTTGCACAATTTCAGATTTCTTGTTACATTTGTGTTCTGTCTTGTATGAGAAAGTAAAAGTTATCCGAATTTGAATATCTAAGACTTTCAAATGCATTTACAATAAAGAATTATTTCAATGGCCCTTTAGCATTAGTTAAAGGGACAATTTTCCTGTACCGAAGGCTGCGAGCAGCACCTCTATAGGCCGTTTTAATTCCCAATAGCAGAAATCTCTTTATTATTATCCTAATTTATTCTTCCTTAATTAGGTAATTTATAAAAACAATAAGAGTGAGTGCTCTATAAGAACAGAAAATATCCAATTAGTATTTATTTAACAGGAATATTTTTAAGATGCCCGCGCGAGCTCAAGAGACAGGAACATGGAGTGGGTTACTGTGTTCAGGAACAGATCGTGATTTTGTTGCAAAAGGAACGTGTGCTAGATGGCTCTAGGAATTCTGGGTTCGAATCCTTCCAGTCCCACATACGAGCCGTTAATTCCCAAATTGGCTCAACCGATCCCAGCAATCTGATTGGCTAAAACTGATATTTATATAGTAGATAATTATATTTATTTTCTTATGAAGTAGTGTAATGTAAAATAGAATGCAATTATAATGACTTAAATTGATTTATTTTGTTAAATTTGATCAAAATCACAGTAAAGTAATCCAAAATATTAATATTAACAAAGGATCAGATTGCTGAGATCGGATGAGCCAATTTGGGAATTAACGGCTCGTTTTCTTTGGAATGGAGTTCATGATGTCATATTTTTGTTTTGTTTATTGGTTGTTTTACATTTTTCATAATGAATAAGATATTTTTGATGAAGATATATTTTTTATTTTTATTATACAGAGGCACGTGTACTTTTATTATAATAATAAAATACTTATTTAAATATGAGAAAATGAGGTATTTAGAGATGAAAGTTTTACATCTGAATGCCTTTTAAATATTCAAAGTTTCGGTTCTAAGTGATTATATATGTAGTATGTATATGTATAATGATATATACATTAAGCAAATGAAAAAATAATATATATTGTGCGAAAATATCCTTTTGCGCGTAGGATAATCCCTTGATTTTCTTTTTTTTTTTTTTTTTTTTTTTTTTTTGAGTACTTTAGGAGTGAATTTTTATCGAGAGTAGGCTGGAAATCATATTTTACTTTGAACATTATAAAAATAAAATGTAATAGTTGTAGATTATTTTAACTAAAAATATCTGTACATATATTTTTTAAAGAGATAAAATATATAGGTTTGCTGTCTAGTTTTGTAGTGATTAAAGTATGATTAGAATGTTTATAAATTTTCTACTGAAAGCATAAGTAAGTATTTTACTTATGCTAACAGAATTTTGAATGCCATTTATTTCTCGTGTTTTATGATGTATTTTGGTCTGTTATCCACACGGTATTAAAATATGCAATTATAAAATAAGAAATATATATATCAAAACCTTCTCTGAAAACCTGTCTAACTAACAGTGCAAAGTCCATTGAAATCTATCCAGTATAGTAGATTACAAACAAATCTCATATGTTGGTATCACAATCTTGGTTTACTAACAGCATTCTATTTATCACGGAAGATATAAATCAACTGATAAATCATTTTTAAATAAATAAAAAGAAAATTGCTAAAAAGTTAAAATTTTTAGATCACCAGTTGAATTGTTAAATTGTATCAATCAACCTACCAAACAAAGCACAACCAATAAAACATAAACACAAAACGCACAATCACGTGATCAAAACCAGGCTCCTCAAAATTTTCAGACCCACCCCCAGGAAATTAAAATCAAAATTAATAATAGGAATCGATTGCGTCGACAGTGGCAAGCCAGTAGAGACCCCCAGTATCCGCATTGATATGAATCGGCTAAACGCCATCATTAAACGTGATATCAAAAATTTCAAGAGTGAAAAATGGACGGATTTTATTATCTCCCTGACTCCTACAGATAACTCTCTTTGGAATTATCTGAAAAGAGTCAGGAAACCTTTTACTCCTATCCCTCCTCTCCTAACGGATACTGGACATATATGCCTCGACGAAAAATTGGAGGTACTTGCTGATCAATATGAAGGTCAATTTCAACCGCATAGTGATGTTTCTAATGCAGACACTATAGGTCGGGTTGACCAAGTTGTTGGCAGATTCTTGGTCCATGAACCTGTCAGATCAATTGAACCGACCACCCCTGAGGAAGTCATTGCTGTGATAAAAAATCTTCCTAATAGAAAGGCCCCTGGGCATGATGGAATTTCTAATTCGGCCATCAAAAATCCCCCCCTTTAGTATGCTGATTATCTAGCCAATTTGATCAATGCTCTTTTCAAATTCTATTACTTTCCAAATGACTGGAAAAAATCTGTTATTGTCCCTATTAAGAAACCTGGAGAAGACCCTTCTCTGGCCTAAAGCTACAGATCCATTAGTTTGCTTCCGGTTCTTTGTAAGTTGACTGAGTATATTTTTCTTACACGCCTTCAAAATTTTCTCCCCGATATCCCTGAACAATTTGGCTTCAGGCCTAAACACGCTACCGCACACCAATTGCTCAGAGTGGTTGAGTTCATTTTTGATGGACTCGAGAACTCTGAGTATATTGGTTCACTGTTTATTGATGTCTCGAATGCTTTTGACACAGTTTGGCTCCCCGGCCTGAATTCTCCTCCACTCCACCTTGATGGCTCCTTTTTAAGCTTTGGACGGGAAGTTAAATACCTTGGGGGTTTTCTGGACAGTACTCTTACTTGGCGAAAGCACATCGAGTATAGCATCCAAAAGTTCTATAAAGCTAAACGCGATCTTGCCCATCTCCTGTATAGTGATGAGATGAGAATGGGCAATAAAATATTGTTATATAAGACAGTTCTTCGCCCCATACTCCTCTACTGTGCCCAGATCTGGGGTTCTGCTGCTAGAATAAATCTTCAAAAAATTCAGATACTTCAAAATAAGACTCTTCGTGGTATCGTCCGTGCACCTTGGTACAAGAGAAATACTACAATCCACCATGACGTCAAAGTTCCACCGATCAGATCTGTCATCAAAAATCAAGCTACAAAATTTTTCAATATCATTCCTGACATTCCTAATCATAATTTCCATAATATTTCTTTATATGATGAACGGGCCCGAAGGCGTAGACCTTGTGCCACTCTACATCTCCCTGAGAATATCGACTCTAGTTAGGCTACTGCTGTCACTTTGATAGGGTTATTTTTCCCTGGTTGCTCACTACTTAACTTCTTGTAAATTTTGTTTTTATTCTTATTTGTAATTATTTCTTTTAAATATCTTCTATTAATCCTATTTAATTTCACTAACTTTTATTTTTGTATTTTTTATATCTTTTTGTTTGGTGCCTTTAAATGGCCTTCTTCTTCTTATTTTATATATATATATATTTATTTATATTTGGGAGGTTTTCCTTTACGCGTTTCCAGACGTTCTGGACGCAATTTCACAAACCATCACGCGTACAATATCGAATGGTGATTGGCTGCAAGATGGTTACGGACTTGTTGGAGGAGGAGTTAAATGATACCAATTCAATAAACAAGTAAATGAGCTACTTTGTTTAAGGTTTGAAAGCTAATAATGCTGCTGTACTATACTGTATAGCGGTTAAAAAACGAATTTAGTATTTAGAAGGTGTCGAGTTGTGTCCTTGTTAATGCATTGCATTTTACTTATTTATTTTTTTTTTAAAGTTTTGTTGATCTTTATTGAATTAGTTAAGTTAATAAATGGTTTTTGTTTGTCATATATAAACAGTATTTACTAACTGATAATAAAGATTACTTATTATCAGTTGCTTTGTAATTTTTAATTGGCAATTAGATAATTAAATTAAATATTAATTACAATTTATGAGTTATAATTAAGTTAAATAAAATTTCATTTTGAGTAAATTACAATTGGGATTTAAAACGGCCTATAGAGGCGCTGCTCGCAGCATTCGGTACAGGAAAATTGTCCCTTTAATTTCCCTTTAACTAATGCTAAAGTGCCATTGAAATAATTCTTTATTGTAAATGCATTTGAAAGTTTTAGATATTCAAATTCCGATAATTTTTACTTTGTCTTATAAGATAGAACACAAATATCACATGAAATCTGAAATTGTGCAAAAGAATAATCATTCTGAACAAATTAAAAATACATGTAAAGCAACGTGATTGCACGGCAGTATCCTGAAGCGAGAAGTTATATGTTTTCTCCACCAGATGGCGTATTCGAGCGCTTGAATCGCCAATAATATAATACACTTTTAAAATATTTTCTTTAAATTCATATGAACTATTTTTTTAATAATAGTTCATCGATGAACATTTATTAAAGTGCAATAATTCCTAAACTTACATGAATAATATTTTTATGTTAGAACTTTAGAAGTAGATAAATATCAAATTAATCGAAATAATTTATTAGTTTTCATCTTTTAAATTAATTTTATTTATATATATATGATTAATGAATTTAAATATCAATACTGATATTTAATAATATATACATATTTAATATTAAAGTATCAATATTTAAATATAGGGTAGATGTGCCAGTAATGGACACCCTTAAGGAATTTCTTTCAAAATTATTTTTTGATTAATAGTTATAATTATTATATTCCAGTTTTTTCAATATTATGTTAACCTATCAATAATATTTAACCATTCTTATAGTCTCATTTCTCAATATGAATCGAAATTTAATTTTAAATAACAGAAATATATCAAAACACCCTCTGGCCCAGTAATGGATACTCTCTGTTCCAGTAATGGACACCCCATAAAAAGTAATAAATATCGTTGTTCTTATGACTGTATTTAGAACCAGAATTTAATGAATACATACTAATGAAACAAAATAGTTATTTTCTAATAAATTTAACAATTAGGATACCAGTAATTAATAAAATATTTGTGATAATCATTTACTGTTTGCATCAATTATTGTAATTATCAGAAGATCGATGTTTTAATTATTTTAGATGGATAGTTTAAAATACTAAATATCAGACAATTACAGCTATCAAATTATTGAAACAGTAGGGGATTTAAAAGGTCATTAAAAAAAAAAGAAGTTTTGGAATATTAGTGTTTAGTTTTGTCTCACAATTTTTAGTAATTAATCTTCCAGCGACTGCCTAATATATCATTTATAATAACTAATATTACAAATATGAAAGAAATGATATTGTGAGTTGACTATTTTAAATACTAAATAAAATAATTTCAAAATAAAACTGTAGAACTGATGTTTGAGGCCACTGATCTGCAGATTTACTCAAAGCGATATAAGGAAACGTCCTATCTTAAATGGGAGAGGTAACCGCAAGATTAAAGGCGAGGTCACGTCAATCAAGGTCATACGCCACCCAGCGGACGGAGTGAACTACAAGAGGATTATTAACTTCTTTCCCCTTTGTGGATGATCTATAAGTTCGATATCTATGAAATAACTATGCGCACGCGCAGCCGTGATTTTATTCGTTTGTCGTCTGCAATACTTAATTGTTGGAAGTAAAGATATACTTCGATTTATTTGTTCGCCATTATTTAACTTATTAATTGAAGTTAGTTATTTAAACAAAATCAGTTCTTTTAAGAACTTATATTATTTGGGAAAATGCCACGTTGGCGTTCTAATTATTGCAGTTTTCAAAAGTGCAAAAATAACTCTCTATCTGAGATAATTCCTTTTTTTCGCTTCTCAAAAGAGAAAATCAGCTTAGTTTTGTGTTTTATTATAATTTATAAAAAAGTTGAAATATTATTTAATATATATTATTAAATGTCAGTGATTTTAATACGTTCTATTTGAATTATGTTTTTGTAATGCAATGAACAAGGACATATAAAAATTAGTTAATGTATGTTAAGATAGAATTTTACAGCAGCGTTTTTAATTCGATTCCTGATAAGATAAAGTTATAAAAATTACATAAACATGTGTATTTCCATTGAGAATTAAACGTTTTATTACGCTTAGAGTTTAAGTATAAATTATTTAATTAATTTTAAGGCATATTTTTTATTTACCGGGCGCAGGCGATAAAATGCCAAGTATTCTCTTGATCGAATTGTATTTATAATATTTAAAATAGAAGCATTTCATTGATTCCATTTAAAACTCATTTAATTTTACATTAGGATCCACTTTAATTTAAAATGCAAGCAGTAATTCTTGTACCATTAAACCAGCAATAATTGATTATTTATAGTTTTAAATATTTTGAGAATTCTAGACAACAGCTTTAAAAAAAATCATAAAATCAACAAATTACTTTTTTTTTTAAATCTAGAAATATGTCGATCATTGTGTCATATCCGGGAAAAATAGTTTTCATGGGATACCTGCACTTCGCACAGGTGAATAACATTGCAGAAAGCATACAAAGTATAGAAGAAACTTCAAAAATTGGAATAAAATATAAAATATTTACAAATAGTACGTGGTATGCTGAGTTAAACATTAATTATCTTACACCCGTTCTTCGCAGGGGTAAAATGGATAACTTTCTGTAATCGGGCCGATAGCCATGATTGGCGTCAAATGAGAAAACAGCATACAATTGTAACTGTATAAAAGTTAAATAACGGTTAGAAAATGAAAGTAACTTTCGTCGAAATAACCCAATTGCGGAACATTCTCCAAATTTGAAAAAGGCATATGAAACACACAACAATTGCCAATAACTGAAAACTATAGACTAATAGCTCGACGTAGCAGTTGTTGGTCGGTAATCTCGCGGCCCGAATTCCTATCTTCCCACTTTTCAGTGTTTTTAATTTGTGTAATTTCCCTTTTAATTTTGTCCGGTTTCAATTTTGATTTTTTTTTTTTCAATCTGGCTTCCGCAAAAGAGTAGGAATAAGTAGTAGAAAAAAGGGCTGCGGACGGAGATAGGCCAATTGAGCGTATTAAAATCACTGCCATTTAATAATATATATTAAATAATATATTAACTTTTTTATAAAAAAATATATGACTGGAAATCACGTTTAAGATGCTTAAAGGTTTTAAATATTTCTATTTTGCAATTTTCCAACCAGCTGGTATATTTTAGAAATCGTAGTTTGTTACATAACTTACACAATTGTTGTACTTGTATATACAGTTGTAACAACCACAAAGAATGTTTAAGGATTTATCAGCTACGTTTAGATAACGTAAAATTAATTTGCTAATTTATAATCAAGTTATAAAAATACAAAATGTTGTATTGTTACTAGAAACACATCCATGTACATAATTTTTATTTTTCTAGCATATCTGGGAGGGAAAAATCGATTAAAATTTTTTATCTTTTCACATATATGAACAGGGTTAGATTAAATAAACAGTGTAAAAAAGTACTTTTATGTTAGCCGGCCGCCCGCAGTTCATAAACCGTCAAATATTTTCCCCATCACCACCGTTTATGTTGCATTCATTTCATTCAAAATATAAAATCATCATTTAAAAAATATACTCGTCATTTAAAAAACATAACTTTATTTAAAATACTTACATACTGGTATATTACATCAATTTAAACACATGCTTTTCGCTCATTATATTTAAAATACATTTTTTTTTCTAATAAATAATAACATAAACCCAAGGTGGGCAAGTTTTTTCCAATATGGAAAAAAAAACATGGAATTGAAAGTTACGCCTATAACTTTTATTAACAAAAATGGTTTTCTTTTAGCCTGAATAGCTTGCATAAAATTCAGGTCTATTTGAAGATATTTACAATTTAAGAGTTATAGGCGGAAAAGCAGACAAAGCCATTTTAGAGAATACCTGTTAAAATTTTAATCGTGAATTTCAAATATTTACTCAGTCATGGAAGATTAACCTTGTTTACCAGATTTATTGCAAAATATTTTTGTTACAGCTTGTTTTGATAAAAATATATGTAAAAAATAGTTGCAATGTCAGTTTAGTTTCGGGGCAAAAGGCAATACTGTTTACTTAGCATTAGTGCTTTTTCTCCCGAAATTAAAATGACATTGCGATTTTTTTTAAAATACACATATTTTCATCAAAACAAACTTTAACAAAAATATTTTGCAATAAATCTGGTAAACAAGGTTCATCTTCCATGAGTGAGTAAATATTTGAAATTCATGATTAAAATTTTAACAGGTATTCTCTAAAATAGCTTTTTCTGCTTTTCCGTCTATAACTCTTAAATTGTAAATATCCTCAAATAGACCTGCGCACGAGATGCGCAGATGGTAGATATTCTGTCATATATGACGTCATACAAAAAACCCGCGTATTTGCAGTGTTGCCAGATTGGGGATTTTGTCCCCATTTTGGGGAATGTTGAACCTCTAGGGGAATTTTTTGGGGACAAGAAGTTCGTGGGGAAATCTTTGGGGACTAAAAAATTTTTGGGGAAAAACCTGGGGATTTCGTTTTTTTTACTATTTTCCGTAAATATATCTTTTTGGTCTTGTAGAAAAACTGGATCTGTCTCGAACTCAATTTCGATTTGAAAAATGAAAATACAATCCAGAAATCGGAAATATCAATCATTATTCTCTTGAATGTGGTCGTGTTCGTTGTTTACTATGTTACACTACAGTTTACAGATGCATGAGACTCTAAAGTCTTAAGCAGCTTAAACCTGCACGTGACTAAATCTGCAGGATTTTAACGAAGAATTTCTTCGCCGTACTTTAAAAAAAATTAATTTAAATATGTGGAAAGTAGATATTTTTCTCTTATGATATACAAAAGTACACCGATTGATACAGCGAAAATACTTTGCATTATGATTATGTACTTCAGTATAGGGAGGACAAAAAGAATTAAAACAGCGTACCATCTGGGATTCATTCAAATCCCAACTGATAAGAGATTATCTAAAGCTTGGGAGCTAATGTAACAATAGTCCAACATTGTTAGGCAATACTTTTAAAAACAAACGTAAAATAACTTGTCACTGCAAAATATATCTCTCATTCTCTTAATGTAGCTACAGAATATGCATTCAGCCCAGTTTAAAAGTTTGTTTTTTGTAAATGGGGAATTTTTTCAAAAAAAGGCTTGATTTGGGGAAAATTTTTGAGCTCAAATTACTTAAATATTTTTTATAGTGATAAATTGAAAATTCAAAAATTCCCTTTTTGAGTAAAAACTGAGTTGGGGACTTTTGCAGAAAAAAACACTGATTTGGGGAAAATTTCAAAAATTTTGGGGAAATTGACTTTTGACTATCTGGCAACACTGCGTATTTGCGTTATTCACTCCAGCCACAAGATGGCGCAGCTGTGTCAATTTACGGCAGATTCCAGCATTAACTTTGTACGCTTACTTAAAGAGCTTTGCTTTTAAGTCTTAATACTTTATTAATTTATATGGTTGTAATAATTTGACTGACAATATCGTAATTTATTCTACATTAAATTTATAAAGAATAAATAATAATTGCGGTATATTATTTATAGTGATAGCGTTTAATTCTATAGCATACGATGATAGCATTACATTTAATCCTATTTATTAATCATAGGATTAAATGCTTTATTATTAAAGAATGTTAAATTAATATATTATTATTATTTTTAAATGGAGTAAATTAATTGATTTTATCATACAGCAGTAAGTGTAATTAAAATTAAGCTGAAGATTGGATTGGATTAGCGGCGGGGGGGGGGGGGGGGGTTATAAAATTTAAACATCTGTAAAGGTCTTTTAAATATGAAACGCACTAAGCAACAACCGGGTTGTCCTTATTAGATAGACGGTTAAGTTATTACATTCGACCTTAATTAATATAATATTTGTGGTATCCTATTGTCACTATTGATACACAAAACATTTAAAAAAAATTAAATAATAAAAATTATGTCACGCTGTAACAAGTTTGCAAAGAATTTTTTTACTTGTTTATTTTGAAGCTTGTCATATTATAAATTACTTCAAACTTTTGGGAAGATTTTAGATTTAGTATACAATGATATTTATTTCCAATCTGATTTAGTATACAATGAAATTATATTAATAAACTCATGAGCTTTCTCCTCATTAGATACAGTTGATCTAAGTGTTTTATACTCATTTTCATTTGAAATCTCAACTATTGGAAAAAACTTTTTTTATTATATCAAGAATTTCAGCAGTTTTATGCCGCAAATTTATTTATGTCTTTTATCATATTGCAGTAAAAGTATAATTAAAAATAATCTGAAGATTAGATTCGGTTGGTGGGGTGCATAAAATTAAAACATTTATAAAGGTCTTTTAAATATGAAAGGTTCTTTGAGCAATTCATTTTCACTGTTTTCGGAACGAAAAATATGACAGAGCAGAACTGGAAAATGTTGTTGTTTAAGCGAATTAAACCCCTCCTACAATGTCTTGGTCGATGAACCAATCACCATTCGACACCGCCCCCAATCGCGCTGTGCGTGATGGTTTGTAAAATCGCGTTCTGGACATTGGCTATGGTTTGAATGTTTCTACCACAGGTTACTACCGGAGGTGCGGAGTCGCTGATTCCTGGTGCTCCTCTCCATATCTCTTCCAAGTCCAAGACAAGACGTGATCCGACGCCCATAAAAAAATTTCTGAGTAGTTTGTCAAATTTTAAACGCCGAACGGGCTAAAGTAGATGAAGTAGGTCACGTGATGCTTTTCCCAAATATTTTGGATTCTATCTGAGTGAACATAGGCATGTATTTCTGTCACGAAAATAATTTTTTGGAAGAATAAAGAAATATATTCGTTAGTTTTACCTGTTTTGAACCATAAAAATAATGAAATAATTGAATTATTTTAAAATTCCTTTCTTTGGTAAGACCTACTCCATCACATAAACTTCTGAGCGCGCGCGCGGCGCGAACTGCACTTCTGAACACAAATTTCACTGTACGTCTCAAGGAAGCAAATGTTTATTCCATGGCACGATGGATGTATCATGAAGAAAACCGATCTGTCCTTTAAATCAGAATTCTTTTTAGTTTATTTTTGATACAGAAATATCAAGAAGTATCTTCCTATTTCTATGATTTTTGAATAGACAGTTTTTCTCAAATATTTATAATGCCCTTAAAACGTATCACTCTAATAATCTAATTTTTAACTATTAAAAAAAAAAAAAAAAAAAAAACTAAGTTGAAAGGCAAAATCATTAAAAAATGTACATTTGTAAATTTCCAAAATACTTATTTTTTAATATTTTATCTTTTTTAATGCTTGGATAAAAAAAAATTAAATTACTCTTGAAACATTTTTTGAATTTGAACTTTTGCCGCTTTATAAAGAGAAGTCGAATAAATGAAGAACAGCTGTCTTCAAAATATACTTAAATAGTCTTCGGCATTAGGTGATAATTTCAATTTAGGTGATAATAAAGCCAATCATTGTGATTTATGGAAAAGAAGTTTTGTTTTCATTTTTAGAAAAATGTTCAAGTGAAACAAATATTTACAACAACGTTTATTTTGTGCTTAATGTTAATAAAATGGAAATGTAATTTTCATCAGTATAAAGTGGTCAATGTAATAAATTTTCACAGGAAACATGTATCAGAATTCAAAGAAAGGAATCGATAATTTTTCCTATGAAGAAAACTACGGAAGAAATCTACTGCGCATGCCTTAAAATAACGCCATCTTGGAAGCTGCTGACTGCGGCAGGGAGGAGTAATTTAATGTAGCGGATTGATGTTAATGTAAACATTGTTGCTTAATGTTTGCATTTGACAAAATATTCACATCATCCGGTACTAACAAAGCTATCTTCTTCATCGATATCACTTTCAAATCATTTTGTAATGTTAGTTTACATTCTATCAAGTTCACTGGCATGACATATAGTCATTGACGTTTCTTATGACTTTTTTATTTATCTGCTGGATTTTATACAAAATAAATTTCAAAAGAGGCCTTTCTACCGGGACCAAACCTCACATGGTAGATTAAAATTATCAAGGTAAGGCATTGTAATGCGCATTTACACGGTGTGTACTTTAATGTTTAAATGACCTGTATCATTGTGTCATTAGTCACCTAGCGATTATACATATGTATATCTGTATCGGTTATGCACATATTTAATGCTTCATCGTACCTCACGAGAAAGAAATGACACAAATTATAAAATATATATGCTCGTTCCTTTCTAATGCGATTGTCACTTCTCTGAAAACATTAATTGATCCAAAATTCAGGTTCACTGTGATCGGACTATAAAAATGTAAATAATTCGCTTAGTTTTGTATTGCACGACTGATATAACTATTTAAAATTTATTTATTTCATTTGTGCAATGATAAAATCGTATTAGTTTAAAAATAAAGTGTTTATTTTCTTATTCGTTTAAGGAAATCCACTTACTTAGAATAGTTTTAATAACAGATGTAAGCTCTTATGTTATTTAGAATTACTCACAAATACATGAAATCATTCAATATTAATAAAAAACTGGGACTGATAAATAATATTTTTAAACTCCTTATTCTTATTGTATTTAATTTATTTCACCACTTATAATGCGTGTTTTTAGTTCTACAAAGTGGAGTATGATCTTTCTGTCTTAATTATTTGTATAATTATGACATGAAATTAGTTGCTCCATTTCCGATCAGTTGGTGCATTTATTCTTTATAAAATATCCTTCTTATCTGATATTTAAAAAAAATATGAAATCGACATTTCTTATATAGGGTAGATGTGCCAGTAATGGACACCCCTTGATGTTTTTGGTTCATAAAAAAATAACTAATAAATATTTAGCTTTAATTATTTTTTTCATAATTCCCCCTTGCATGTTTTATAAAACTGTGTTATTGTTGACACTTTTAATCAAACCAATCAGGAAACAGAAAATAATGTTTGAAAGTTTCACTGTTTTTCTCTAAAAATCTTAATGAAGAGGCTAACAGCTGGCTTCGTTTAATTAAATTATATATTATTTATTTTCTTGCAAAATTTGAATGTTTCAGTAATGTTTATAGTGCATAAAATATTTTAGACTTAACTGCAAACCTCAATAATCAAATTTTAATTTTTAAATTTGATACTTACCAAAGTGTAATAACACCAAAACTTTTATAAATAGCTGCTTTCAAATTATTTTATGTGATTAATAAAATTTCAATATTTTATTTATCTATTTTTTATTATTTTTTTTATGCTGCACCTTGCATGTTTTATAATCTGGCAATCAAACCAGCCAGGAAGTAGAAAATATTGTTTAATAGCACAGTCAAAGAGGGGCTCATAGGATTTAATCCCTCTCCGCTTAAATAAAAACAATTAAGTTACAGTTACAGAAGCTATTAAAAATCTCTTTTCTGTCTTAAATGTTTCCTTATTCTTCTCTGACAAACGAAGAAAGAAAAAAAATGTAATATTAATGAAAGTTATTGGTAATATTCATGAAACTAGCAAATCTGCAGATCAGTGGCCTCAAACATCAGTTCTACAGTTTTATTTTGAAATTATTTTATATAGTATTTAAAATATTCAGCTCACAATATCATTTCTTTCATATTTGTAATATTAATTATTATAAATGATATATCAAGTAGTCTCTGGAAGTTAATTGTTAAAAATAGTGAGACAAAACTAAACACTAATATTCCGAAACTTTTTTTTTTTTCAATTACCTTTTTAAATCCCCCACTGTTTCAATAATTTGATAGCTGTAATTGCCTGATATTTAGTATTTTAAACTATATCTAATCTAAAATAATAAACAAAAACATCGATTTTCTGATACTTACAATAATTGATGCAAACAGTAAATAATTATCACAAATATTTTATTAATTACTGGTATCCTAATTGTTAAATTTATTTGAAAATAACTATTTTGTTTCATTAGTATGTATTTATTAAATTCTGGTTCTAAATACAGTCATAAAAACAATTATATTTATTGCTTTTTATGGGGTGTGCATTATACTGGAACAGCGGGTGTTCATTACTGGGCCAGAGGGTGTCCATTACTGGACTTTTGGGTGTTTTGATATACTATTTCTGTTATTTAAAATTAAATTTTGATTCATATTGGGAAATGATAAGAATGGTTAAATATATTGTTGATAGATTAATATAATATTGAAAAAACTGGAATATAATAATTATAACTATTAATCAAAAAATAATTTTGAAAGAAATTCCTTAAGGGTGTCCATTACTGGCACATCTACCCTACTACCATGCATACCAGTATATTAATATTTTGATCTTTTAATTTTCTTATAAAAATTTATTTTGATATAGTATATATGTGTGTGTGTATCAACATTAAGTGCATTATTGCTGACTTTTTATAACATAGCAGGAACAATATATTATGTTCAAAATGCTTAATAAATTTTAATGCCATTGCAATGCAAGATATTTTCCCTCCCTTCAAGCATAGTGTTTCTTGTGCAATCTTTAAATTAATAATTGTAATTAGCTTATATATAATATAATAAAGGTATTTTCAGTATTTTTATTGAGGTCGGTTTTGTAAAAAGGCAGTTAAATAATTATGGGTTTGATTTCATACGGAAAAAAAAAGGGTTGTCTGGCTTTAAATATTTTTTAAAAAATGGTATCTGTCTTTAAAATTATATTAACAGAAAGTTATGATCAAAATCCAGCATAGTTCTCTTTTACACACTTTCCAACCGTAACAAGATTTACCAAAGTCTGTAAGATTTGTTACAGTACAATGCTGCATCTTAGCTGTTTTCATACGCATGTGCATGCATTGATATAGTACAACACTAGGGATGTACCGAATATTTGGTATTTGGCCATGTTACCAAATATCAAACTATTCGGTATGCCGAGTATTCGGCTTGGCTGACTATCAAAATATTTTATTCGGCCGAACTGAATACTTAAAAAAACCTTTTAAAACATATTTTTTAAAACCTTACACAGCTTCTACTTTTATCTGTCAACTTATAAGGATATTCCAAATAATTAGGAACAGAATCATATTTAAATAAAAGAGGATCGTTTTACATTAGTTGCGGTTTATGTATCACTTAAGCCTGTTCTTAACTGCTCTGCTCAACAAGCGCAAAACGTTCCGACACATTTACAAATTCATTTTTTAATGAAAGGATATAAAATTGGAAAGCCTGGCCATGGAAACGATTTGGAATTGAACTGTTTTTTTCCCTTTTTCGATCCATAAATTACCTATTGAGTTATAAGCGTTTTTGATCACGTGACAAACCCGTTTTTCGGTGCTTATTCTCCGTTCGTGTGGAAACTCTGTTCAAAACGTCCACTTTGACACTCTTTTCTAAAAGATCTAGTGCGTTTGCAAGAAAATGGGAAAAACAGCTCAATGACATAGTTTCTGAACACCACCACCTTAGTTTCATGCATTTTCGAACAAAAATAAATTAAAACTTATGTCAGAAAGTTGCCCTTTTGGATTTGAGAACACCCCACATTTGATGATGGTATAGAACAAATGAGAAACTAAGGCGTGAAATAAACAAATAAAAATATAATAATAAAAAATTAAAAGTACAAAAAAGTATGTAAAATATGATTTTAACAGAAATTTTATCGGTTCTCTAACTTTTATGTAGGGCTACAAAATGCACCAGGTCTCAACGCTAGGTGTGAGCAGCACCAAAATTGGTTCCCTTGTAAGTAGACAAACTGAATTTAAATTGACCGTTGTTAGAAGGAGCTGTCTGTTAAATCTGGAATATTTTACATTCATGAGAAATATGAACAATTTTTAAAGTGTTAACAGTTGTAGTATGAAGAACTTTCTGGTGACCGAATTCACAAAAGAATGCAGAAATTGAAAAATCGAAAAACATTTACTACAATAATAATAATAATATCTCAAAATAAGGTTGCTATAAGGTCTCAATGGTTACAGAGATTGTCACATACCACTAAAAAGTCATGAAAGGAAAAGTACCTCTACTTTTAGAACTACATGTTTGTGTCGCGTTGCCATTCTGCACCGAAATACCACTTGCCAATCGCAGCTGTAGGGTCAAAATCTGTCTGGGTGGATCCATTAATAGAAATTATGTGTAAATCATCCGGTGTCTCAGTCTTCAGAGAGTTACTGTATGCAGTCTTGAATCTGTTGTGACAGCTGAAGCAGGGTTGCAAAAAAGCCGTCTAAAATTAAAAAAAGCCACGCCGGTGGCTTTTATTGGTTTTAACCGGCTTTTTTTGGCCAAAATTGGCTTTTATACAGTGAAGCATTTTAATTATAAATGACACATTTTGATGTGTTTTTTAATTTGTTTTAAAGACATTTAATTGAGGTAGAAATCAATATAACCCAATTTTTCAGTAATGAAGACATTGATATTGGAATAAAAGGTCATACCAATTGCTTTGTCTGGTTTACACTGACCTTAACAATCTTTTTTTTAATTGCTTTATATAATTAAAAAGAACAATGGTTGCTTAGTTATATATTTTATTAACTAATTTTAAGGGATATTAATAATACAAGTCTTGTTTTATTTTTCATAAACATTTATTTAAAATCACACATAGTCATTCGATAAAACACCATTTCTCTCTATTAAAACAGTATTATGAATAACATATGCATTAATTTATGCATGAATATGCACTATTTTAAATAGCAACTAGCTTTTCAAAATTCTAATTCAAAAAGTTTTATTTGGGGAATTTTTTTTTAAAACTGTTCTCTTTATTTTATGCACTTACATGTACTAAAATTTCCTCAAATGTTATATCCTTCCTAATTTCTCTTTCAACATTGTTTATGGGCCATTCCATGAAAAAGGAGACATGAGTCATGAAATTTCAAACTTATTAAAATGCTTAGTGTTATATGTCATTTTAATCAGAAAACATTCAACTATTCAGCTACAGTCAGTATTAAGTGATATGATCTCTAAAATTAAAAATATATGCCAATAAAGTATGTTGTCGTTAATGATTGAAAGCACCTAATACACACATTTTTGCTTAAACAATCTGATGAACTTTTTACTATCTACATGTTTTATAGTTATATTAATTGTAACCTTTGGACTGTTTTCTTAGATTCTACAGGACATTTTTATTGTGGGTGGTATATATTTTTAAAACTTAACGATTTTATTTAACTAAGTTTCAGATGTCATTCCGTTACCAAAAACTACTAAAAAGTATTCTTATTAATTGGCTGTTTGTATTAGACACTAGATATTTTTCCTTCAAAGCCAGTTTTGTGTGTAAATCGAACAAAAAACACCACAACATCCAAGTTAAATAATTTCATGCTTAAAACTTGGTAACGGAATGACAAAAATAATGGTAACGGAATGACAAAATATAGTAACGGAATGACAAGGCAACAAACAATATGCACTGATAGTCAAAATAATTATTAAAATCAAAGGGTATTAATGCCAAGTGAAGTTATACCTAGTTTAAATAAATTAAATGTTAATTCTTATGTTTTCATATATTTTACAAAAGGGAAAGAATAATGAATTTTATGTTGGACAAGTTTTGATGTTGAAACATTTCCTTTTATTCCAATCAATATCATTCTCAGTCAATTATTATTATATTTTACTTTTCTATTATAACTGTAACCATAAATAAACATTCTGTTTAATAACCCTAATTGGTTTAAAGATATAAGTGTATGTTTGTACCATGAAAATGTCAGACTTTTGATTTGAAGGTCTAACTGCTGTGATTAGCGACTTTCCTCAACCATTTAGAGACTTTATAGCTATTGTTGTTTGTGATCAAGAGTCAGAAACATGTATGATTTCTGAATGTGAAATTTGTCAAAATTATTTTCAAGAGAAATATATTAATGTAGTTTCGGAGAACAAATCCGAGGAGACTATCAAATGGAAGCAATGGCAGAATATTAATAATAAAGGCACAAAACTTTCATTCACAGGTTCTTTAATTCAATGTCAGACATAAGAGCAAAATATGTTACTTTTTAAAGCACACATCTATCAAACGACAGAAACAGGAGTTCTAAATGCTAATGTTTCTAAGAAGAAAGCAGTAACACAAGTAGATTTTGCTGAAAATACCATAAAAATGCAAAATGAAGTTCAAAGTGCACATTGTTGCAATACACTAGTGACACTTTTTACTGCATATATATGACATGGAAATGAAAGAGAACAAGGCTATGTCCTTGTAAGTGATGATACCAATCATGAGAAAGTTTGTGTATGTTTTTTAGAAACAATAATTTCTGATTTCATCGCTGCCCATCCACAAATTGAAGAGGTAGGATTTTTTAGTGATGTTGCATCAGGACAGAATATGTCTAATTTACTCATTTCCAAAAAAAGAGGATAAATGCTGGGTAGATAAGAACCAAATAATTCAGAAGTTGAAAAAGCCATCAATTATAACTGATGGGTCATGCACTCGTAGGGGAGAAGGGGGCATATGTGAACAATTTTTAAATTTTTGACTATTTCTCAAAATTGTTATCAGCCATTGAACCAAAAACAGATTTATATGAATATTTACAATTTGTTTGTTCTTTTTGTGAAACTTTTGGATGCATTTATCAAGAATTTCTAACTTATATCATCATTCTAAAAATTGTCTAAATTTGTTCACATGTGCTCCGGTGGAGGAGTAGTTGTGAACATACCTAGGACACATGTGAACATATGCATAAATAAGACAAAAATATTTTTTTGTGAATAAAAACTAATTAGATGCCCTCTTTCTAGTTGTGTGAATAAATAAATAAATGTTTCAACATATATACAAGAAATTATTCGGAAAATTATACACTAATATACATACTCCTTTTGAGTCAAGCATAGCAAAACTGTTACTTTTAAATAAGTTATTGAATAATTCTGTTATTGTGTTTTTATTTTTTTCCAAATGTTGTGCAGTGTGTATAACAAAATTGTGCATCATGGTTTTAAAATTTAGTTAAATTGTGATAAAAAAATTGATGATTATCACAATACTACTTATCACTTTTTTTTTTTGGCCAGCTAAATTTTACTTTCATAAAATAAAATATCTTACAAATACTTTAATATGGGCTAAGAAAAAATAAATATGTTTAAAACTGGAAATCATTAAATAATAACAAATAAACATATTGGTTTTTACAGAAAGCCACCACTTTTAATTGTTATCCAACTTCCAGTAAATTAAAACTGTGAAGAAATCCTAAAAACATTGAATTTATTGCTCAATGTTTGATAAGGGTAATTAAATTTTAAACTAAAAAAATAATAATGCATTTACAGACTTAAAAAATACACGTGTGAACTGTTCACATCCTCACCCATATGTTCTGTTTTTAAGTGCCGCACCTACCAACTTCAGCCTAACTTATAAAAAAAGATATTTTTAATTGAAATAAGGAAACAAAACTGTGTAGACTTACCTAATTAATGCCACTATAAAATGCAACACTGATATTCTACTTTAAAAAATGTCTTGAATGGATTTTTACTTCAATAACTTAGAAAACTTTTTTACTTCACACCTTCTAAAACAAACAAATTACAACTACCAGAAATCAAAATGGCTTATTGTTCTGAAAATTCAGCCAAAAGATGGTACTAGTACTATTATCTATTGGTAATGTTTTTAAATTTTTTATTTCAAATTAACAGTGAAATATGTCCTGTTCACATCTGCCCCATGTTCACATGTGCCCCCCTCTCCCCTATATGAAACAGGTTTGTATTTGACATCTGTATAACTGCATAATAATGTGTAATCAGTTTACAATGATTTATGTATTAATTTCAATAATTTTAAGATTAAAAAGAAGCTTACAAACTATATGGAACTTTTTGTTATTCCGTTACTGTCACTCCGTTACCAGAGTAAGATTTTCTTTTTGCATTGTTCTATAACTATTTATTGATTTAGAAATTCGAAAACCTAAGAATATTTCATAATTAGTACCCTGTTGGTTCTCTCATTTTCATACAAGATTTATTATTTACCATTTGGCTGAATTTTACATTATAAGCTCATGGGGAAATACTAGTGTAGAAAGCCCGTCATTCCGTTACCATGAATAAAGTTACAGTTATTTTTATTCTTAATCACTTAAATCCTA
Source organism: Maratus speciosus (assembly GCA_963932465.1). Lineage (NCBI taxonomy): Eukaryota > Metazoa > Arthropoda > Arachnida > Araneae > Salticidae > Maratus > Maratus speciosus. The sequence continues at coordinate 78,572,037 of OZ010792.1, forward strand.
ACTAGTAAATATATTTAATGAAAGTTAATGGTGGAGTTTAAAGTTCAGATAAAACAAAATTTCTAATTCCAATATTTTTTAATTCTAGGATTAAAACAACATCTACTTATTAATTAAACTGTCATTCCGTTACCCTGGAATGGCCCTTATTCTATGATTTTAATCTGTCCATATGGACATATCTGGAATAAGTTACATAACAGCTTAGTAGCAGAAAAACTTTTTACATAATATCATTTTTATAAGTATTTTTTATATATCGATTGCTTATTACTTATTATCGATTGCTTATTATTGCTCAAGTATTATATAAGATAATTTCAGTTATTAAACACATATAAGCTATTTAGTTTTAATCAATTTTAAAAGTAAATATCAGTATATGTAAGAATTTTCTATTTTAATGTGTGACATTTTCTTATTTTTTCATAATATAATCTTCAAAATGTGTGCTTTGTGTAGAGCCATAATAAAGAATTCCAAACCAATACTAATGTAATGTGTAACACTAAGTCTAATTTAATGTATTCTTAATATTCATAATTTTTTTCCAGACATACATAATGCTTTCACAGTTACATCCTGGCAGTTATAAGGTCATATTTATTTGACAAAATTTAATAGAAGTTTATATTTTTTTCGTAGAAAATATTTATAAGTGTATAATAAATAAATTAATCCAAATTTTATATGAATTATCTATAAACCACCTTTTTGAAAAAAAAGCCGGCTTTTTTGTGGCCTGGCTAAAAGCCGGCAACCCTGAGCTGAAGCCTCTCGCACAAAGCTATTATCACTGGTAAAAAAACACAAATTGTTAGAATCTGGAGCGAATCGTGGAATCTGGCTGAGTACTTTTCACTGTAAAACTTCGCCAGCATAACTTTCAGAATTAGTGAGGGAACATAAAGTTGAATTCTGCCCACTCTGCCAATACAATATCCACTTTTTCATTAAAGAGACTTGGGTTCAAATTAGGGTTTGACCGAAGCAGCAATTTTGCCGAATACCGAATACGTGAAACTATTTAATATGTATTTTTGCATACATTAGCTTTTTTAACAAGCTTTAATTGAAATTAAATTCTTAATAATTTAATTCAGTTACATTTTTATTCTAAAATCTAATTACACAAAAAAATTTAGTGACTTCTTTTCACTCACAAATTCTTTAACACATCACTTATTTTTTATTATTTTATCACTAGTCAATACCCAAAAATAACGTATGAAAATATTAAACAATACAGGGTATTATTAAGGATAAGGATTGTCAGAAAAACAAAAGTTCATTCAAATAATAAGAAACAATGTTGTCATAAAGCTGATAAACTGATTGTCTAAGTCTAATTATAAGCATACTGAATAGGAATGTTCTCAGAATAAAAAGGTATTGTATCAAAGTGTACATTTAACTATTTTCTGTCAAATTATTGATAGAATATTTATATTTTTATTAATATTTTAACATTGTGGTGGTGAAGATAAGAAACTTGAGCGATTTTGATATAATGGTTATAAAAGCTATAGGATAGGCATAGGGGTATACTTATTTGATGTGTGTATTTTTTATTTAATATACACCTTAGATATACAGATATGAACTCTGATATACTTATTTGATGTGTATATTAAAGAAAATACATGTTACAGCGGTAGAATTGGTAAAAAAAAGTCACTGGTCCCAAGGACCAGTAAACATCAGAGTTTACTGGTCCGCAAACATCGTCACTGGCCTGCTACATAAAATTCTATTAAGTACCTTTAACACTTTGAGTGACATCCCTCCCCTCCTCCTCCTAGAATATAAACCAAACTTCCTTTCAGTTACCCAAAATTTTCGGCATAGTAAAATGTAAAATTATAATTTGCTAAAAATTAAATACACAGTACATAAACAAAAACTATAAAATTATTAATTATGTATTTTATTTCCGATTATTTATTTCAACTGACTGTAAGTTTTAGTGCAATTTTTTATTTAATTATTTATTTATTTAAATAAAATAAAATTCTGTGGTTTGTGTTTGGTTTTGGTTTTCTCAGGGACGGGAAAATTTGCATTTACCTGTCAGAGAGGGAATAAAGTTACTGGTCCTGCGGACCACTAAATTTTTTAAATTAGTGGTCCGATTGAATTTTTAGTGGTCTCGGACCAGCAGACCACCAAGGATTTCGAACGCTGTGTTATATAAATTTAAATGATAAGGGAAAGATGCACATTTTCCTTACTTTTTTTTTCTCTGTTGTAGACAGTTGTTTTGGTTTTGCACCTATGTAGACTATTTTAGGAAGGAAAAAGTTTTTTTTTAAAAATAAAAAATGGCCGTTGACTTGTTTTTTGTAGTGCAGCTGAACTCTGAACTCATGCACACAGGGTTCGTAAATATCATGATATTTTCGAAAATATCAAAAATATCCAATATTTTGATATATATCCGATATTTTCGATATACAGTGACCTCTCACTTATACGACTCTCAGTTATACGACTCTCTCGGTTATACGCCGAATTCTCTTGGTCCCGTCCACGCTTTATGGGAAATAATGCTAAACTTCTCTCAGTTATACGACTGCTTCTCTCACTTATACGACGCTTTAAAAAGTTCAGGTGATTTTACATTTCTTACGCTAGAATTAATTTTTATAATCTTTAAAGTACAAATCATTCACGTTTTCTTTCATTTATCCTTTCATTATTGTTAATGAATTGTTTATGAATATTATTATTGTTTATGAATAATGAATGACATTTCTTATCTACCGTTGTATGTTATGAAATCTATGCCGGGAAGGTGATTGTATGGAATTCTCTTGTGTCTGCCATTTAACAAAAGCCAAATGACCTCCTGCAGATCACGTCTCTGTATGGCACTGGGTAAGCAAACAGGGTTTTTGAAAAATGCACTTTCCTGGAAAAATGTAACAGCTTTTAGGAATGAGATTGTTTTAAGAAAAATAGACTTTTATTTTAAACTTAACAAATCGAAAATAACAGTTCTTGAACATCACTAGGAAAAAATACTAAAGCGAGAACATATCGGAAAAACATCCCAAGCTAGAAACCTGCCAAAAGACCTATGCACATGCACGTACAGCACGCAGAGCGAAGGGGGGAAAACGCATACCTCGCAGCAAATCGCTACAAGCTTCCGTACTAGACGCGAGAAAAGTTATTCATTTCGCTGTAATTTTTTCAGTTTGCTGCATGTTGATACCTAAACTGAAAATGTCAAAACATAAAGCATTAAGCATACAATTCAAAGTTGAAACCATTAAAATAAAAATGGCAATATTAATGCATCAAAAAATGTCGATTCAAAGAGTTCTATGATGCAATGTGGCAGATTTAAAAAATTGAAATCAGCATTAATCGCGTGGTATAACCAAATGCGAGCTTCAAATTTACCGATAGATGGTGTGATTTTAAAAGAAAAGGCTTGCGCTCTTGCTGAGAAGTATGGAATCGAGAATTTTTCAGCGTCTTTGGTGGCTCGAGAAGCTGAAAAAAATACATCGACTTTTACATCATCGCATCACAGGAGAAAGCGCATGTGTTAGTGAAAATGATGTTAGACTACGGTTGCAAAACCTACCTATGTTAATTAAGGATTAAGGGACCTAAAGACATTTTTAACTGTGATGAAACGGACTATTTTTCAAGCTGATACCAGATAAGACATTATCATACAAAGAAGAACCATATCACGGGACCAGAAAAAGTAAAGAAAGATTAACTATCCTTTTTTGCACAAATAGTGATGGTTCAGAAAAAATAGAACCTTTAGTAATAGGAAAATCAAGAGCCACGTGGCTACAGAAATTCAAAAAAAAGCATGGATGACATCAGAGATGTTCACTGATTTTTTTAAAAAGAGATGGATGATAAATTTAAAAAACAACAAAGAAAGGTTTTACTTCTAATGGATCAATGTTCATCACATTCTGATGTAAAAGATCTACCGTTTCTGCAACAAATTAACGTTTAAAATTTTGCCAGCAAATTCTATAAGCAGATTACAGCCATTAGATTTAGGGATTAAAAAGAATTTCAAAATAAACTGCAGAAGGAGTTTGATTCGTCGTTTTATTTTTGATCGGGAAAACAAAAAGGAAGCTAAATCAATTTACATTTTAGATGCTATGCATTTTACAGCATCTGCATGGAAAAATGGGACATCGCAGACAATTAAGAATTGTTTTAGGAAATGCAGTTTTCCACAAGACCAAACTGCTAGTTCAACAAATGAACCTGATAGTGAGAGCGTATGGGATCCTTTAATAACGACTCGAATGAAATGATTATGAACGAAGGTATTAATTTCAAAGGTTATGTAGATCGTGATGATAAACTTCTTCTGTTAGAACTGAGAACTGCTGAAGAAATCTTTGAGGATATTAATAATGAAAACGTGAGCAAGGAGGATGACGAAGATGAAAGCAATGTTCCTGCTGTTGTAAATTTTTCAAAAGTAAGTACTGTTTAAATAAATTAAAGAATTATGTCCATCAAAATGATTATTCCCAAACTAGCTTAAAGCTTTATTAGACTTAGAAAAAGACATTTTCTCTTTCCATCTACGATAGAGACAAACTAATACCACTTCATTTTTTGAGAAAATCTGATCTGTAAATCTTTAAATTAAACATAGAGGTAAATGAGCTATATTGTGAATTTTTTTAATATATTTTACATTTAATTTTTTAATACATTTTTCAAATTTTGTTAAAATATGTTCTTAGTACTCAAAACGTATCGTTTTTAGTATAGGTAAAATAATTAATGTCTATAAAATTTGAAACTTGTATAATAAGACGGTCTCTCACTTATACGACTCTCTCAGTTATGCGACTTTTTTCTACGGTCCCTTGAAAGTCGTATAAGTGAGAGGTCACTGTATATCCGATATTTTCAAAGCAGCTAACTTACCGCTGATAATAAATGTTTTCAAGCATAATATAGATTAGAAACTAAAATATATTGCATTTAACATGAAAACTTAATCAAAGAATATTCTAAAAATGCACTTTTCTTTTTATTTTCTGTTTTGTTTTTGTTTTTTTCACTTAGAACAAAATTAAAGATGAACTAATTGAAAACAGTAACAATTTGAAAAGAAAAAAAACTAACTATAGGATTCAGTATCAAGATCAAGTATAAAAAAAATCAGAAATTTTAAATACAAAAAAGTTTTTTTAATTGAAAAATTTTAACATAAATTTAAGTATAAAATATCTTATTTCGTATTTTCTAACATGTTGTATAGTTTAAACTAAACTGGACCAAAACATGAGAAAAGATTCCTTTCTAATGAAACGGTATATAACTGCTTATTTAAGTTAGTCAGTTCATCTTTCAATGGTTGTTCTGAATTAATTATGTCCCACATAATTATTAATTCAACATTTTAAAAATAAAAGCTTCAAATCTAAAGCTTCAAAAATATATTTATTTTCTTTTTTGGCTAAAAAAGTCACATCCAGAAGAGACAAAAGTTCTTTATCTACTATAGGTGAAAATTGGCAGTCGCCACTCGCCACGTGGCGATTAAAGTTGTAAAAGTGGCGATTAAAAAATCGGCCGTCGATCGCCACCCTGGTCGCCACTCGCCAAGTGGCGATAAAAAATCTGTTATCGATCGTCAAGTGAAATATGGCTTTTTTCATAGAAATATGCATCTCTGCTTTGATTACCTCTAATTAGCAAACTGGTTAATTCTTTTTCCTACCGGATGTAAGCAGATTACAATGATATAGCTGTATTTTCAATATTTTGGCTTTTCGCCATTGCCCTTTAATTGGATTACTTTTTCAAGAAATACAGTTTTATTCTGCAAAATATATTCATCAGCTTTGATTCCACATGCATTTCAAATAATTTATTCATTTTCTTTTTCACCGGATGCAAGCGTGTTTTAAGAACATTGCAGTATTTTCAATATTTCAACTCCTGCCACATGCTCACTAGTTAGATTATTTTTCTTCAAGAGATATTGTTTAATCCTGCAAAATGCACTCACCAGCTTAGATTCCAACTGTATGTAATGTGTGTAGTATGTTAATAACACATTTACTTATTAAATAAAATCCTAATAACATTTTATTAGGTTTTATTTGATTATTTTTTTTCATTGTATACACCTAACTGTTGGAATTTTGATTTAGTTATTTTTTATATAAAGAAAGTAATAGTAATTTGATTGATAATAGTGTTTATGAACATATACAAATAATCTAAAAATATATTCTAAAAAAAATCAATATGATAACAGATTTTGTGGTTTTAAAGTAATTTTTTTGAATTTTGACTGCTTCCCTGTTCTTATGAATAGTAGGCTGGTATAAAACTGACTTATAGAAAAATATGTATATATACAACAATTATAGTTTATGTAGATGTCAAGAAAGTTTGAAACATTATAGTGGCCACTAACTTTAAAAAGTGGCCACTAATGGAACTGAGTCTACCGGCCACTGGCTACTAACTCAATTTCCCAGTTTTCACCTATATTATCTACAGATTCATAGTCAATAACAGTTGAAAATTTATTTCATTTACACTGAAATATTACGAATTACGACTGAAAATATCAAATATATCTTACACACATTCATATTTTGAAAATAAATATCAAATGCAGAAAATATGAAACATCTTGATATATTGAAAATAAATGTCAAGTAATATGAAAATATCAAAAATCTTGATATTTTGAAAATAAATATTGGATATATATTCATTGATATATGGGTCATTCTCAGATAAAAGGAAATTTTACCTTTGAAAAAAAAAAAAATTTTTTTGTTTTTAATCCTCTATTTTTTTTGTGCTAATGGGATGTTTGCATGTCTGACATCATGAGAAAAATATCAGCAGAAATCGTTGGCCTTATTTATGTCCTTAATTAATTAATTTGTTTTCTACTGTGGCATGGTAATGACAAGTAAGAACATGGTAATGACAATCAGAACAATGGTAATGACATGTAAAATGATCATACACATTAAATTTCATTTTAAGTAATTTATTAAATTATATGATGCATTAGGAAAATCTACAATGTTTTAAAAATTCATAGTTTTTGTATTATTCATTTTGTAACATACAGTAAAACGCCGATAATACGGATTAATTGGGACCAGGTTCAATCCGGATTTTCAAAAATATGGATTATCCGGAGAATGAGAAAAAATGAAATAAAATAAAACATACACAGAAAATCACCTTCTATTAAACATATTGAATATTGACAGATAGTAAAAAATGTTTACTTTGTAATTATAAAGTTTGTAATCTGCTGCTGTGCCAGTTTTTTATACCTTTTGCGGGCCGCACGGTCACGCATCCACTTGAGCATAAGTAGTTTGTTGGGTGTAGCCTCCACCTGACATTCAAAAGAAACCATTAATTGTTCTAAATCAGACGTTGCTTCATTATGGCCTATAACTTTTGGTTCATCATCATTGATAATGGTGTTTTCGTCTGTGTCATTTTCATTTTCTTCAGTTGTGCACAAAGCGATTATTTCATTATCTATAATAAATGAGACATAACCTTCATTATTTTCGGCTTCTAACCAATTGCTAATGTCGCTGATATTAACATCTGAGCAGCCATCAATTTTTTTTTTAAGATGCTTACAAAATCTTCAGGTGTAATTTCTCTTTCATTCTCGCTTATTCCTCCTTCTGTTTCAAGCTTATTATTCGAGAAATCACAATTTGCAGGCCATAAATTCTTCCATGACTTTCAGAGAGTACTCTCAGCACCCTGATCCCAAGATTCAGCAATCATATAGATTACTTTCTTGATATTGATTAATTTGAGAATCTCTACTACTCTATGTTTTCCATCATCTTCTAAAAGTTCATTCAGCATTTGTCGTTTATAAACTTTCTTAATGTTCTGAAGAAACCCCTTGATCCATTGGCTGTACCAGCGCTGTCACATTATGTGGTAAAAACGTTCCCGTTATGTTTCCTTTTGTCAGTTGACATTCTTCGAGGTGTGTCGGAGCATTATCAATTAGGAGGACAACTTTGATGGGTAAGTTGTACGATTTTAAATGTTTTGTAACACCCGGAACCATAAAATTGCCAAACTTAAAGTGAAACATTGTTGTTTCTTTGAAGGATAACATCAAAGAGTTTAAATAAGAATGCTTAAGATATTCTTTTAAAGATTTCAGAAAAGACTTATTCAGAATACGTGGATGAAATAAATGAATGTTATGGAAATTTGCCGATCCGGATTATCCGGAGATCCCAATTAGCGGGGTTCCACTGTATTATCAATTTCAACACTTTAAGCAAAAGCAAAATGGCAGGAATTGGATATGGTGGTGAAAATTTTGAAACAATATTAGTTACAGGTATCTTCAAGCAATCTTTCTTAATAGGACATTTAAAATGGTGAACGCTTTTCTTTCCTGCACGAGCCATAAAGTTTACTGTAACTTCTTGATCAAAAATATCAATAACCTAATAAGTTTTTTTTTTTTTTACCTTGTCCCCTTACGGACACGTGTTTACTGTAGCTGATGACGAGCTGTTATATTTTTTAGCTGGAAACGCGTCCTATGTATTGTTTTTATTTTATGGTGATTTTTTACAAAGTTTTATTATTTTAATTGAAATTGACTTCACACCTGTTTATTATATTGCCACAATATTAATTAACAATTCCATAATGGTGACCGCTTATGGTTTGAATCAACTAGTATTGGGGTCATATAACAAAGAGAAACCCAAATTAATAATTGGAAAATCAAACTAATTACTTTATAATTCAATTTCATAAAATATAAGTACATTAAAAATTAAGAAATTTGCATTTAATCATTAACCCACTTGTTATTATCTTTCATGAAATAAATATAAACATAAATAATGTAAAAGGAAAATCATTTTTGTTCTAAAAAATAAATGATTTTTTTTGTAAAATCAGATTTAATTATTTTTTAAACAATAAGTCAGGAAGTGAAAATCTTTATATTAACTCAAATTTAGGTTACTGATGATATTTTTTGTGAACTAATATTAGAAAAAAAAAAATCTTGAAATTTGTCATTTCCATGGCTTGCTGGTCATTACCATGTTTTCAAAAAGACATGGTAATGATTACCACGGTAATGACATTTTTAATGTTTAACCTCATTTTAGGCTAAATTATAGCAATTAAAGCCTTACAGTTTATTTACTTTCAAAATAGTCCTAGAGTACATTATAATTCAATTAATACAGTTAATAATTGTTATTATTATATTTTAGTAAAATGAAACATGGTAATGACGCATTAAAAACACATTGTTCTCAGTTTTTGAATAAAAGTATCAAAATGAAACAGTACATACCTATTTCAAAAAAGTTAGACACCACTGCTTGTAAGAACATGTGCTACCCTACAATACAGCACCTAAAAAAATATTTTGGTGCCCTCTAGTGATGAGCTATGAAAGAAAACACTATGCACCATGGTAATGACCATTAACTCCAGGGACAAAGTTTAATTAAATAAAATTAAGTGAAAAAAATGTTTTGAAGTTAAAATACTAATAACATTATAAGTAGAGAGATAAAATTTTATTATACTGTTGTTGTTTTTGCTCAAAAACTTTCCAACACTTCAAAATATAATTTTGAATTATTAAATTTGAAGTTAGGGACATGCCATGGTAATGACATTTGTAACTTTTTATTTTTTTTTAATATTCAAATAATTATGTTTTCCATGTTTAAACTGTTGCACAATGTAGTTCTTTATCTATTTTTTAAAATAAAATTAAAACATTCATATTAGACTCATTAAATTTTCTTCTTTTGATCAAGGACATAAAATTTCCCTTTATCTGAGAATGACCCATATATTAACGAACTCTGGCTATATATAAAGAATTATCAAAATTAAATTTTATCTTTCAATGGCTGTTCTGAATTTACTGTCTAACATAATTATTAGCTCTACATTTAAAAATAAAAGTTTCAAACATAAAGCTTGGAAAAGATTTGTTTTCTTCTTTTCCTAAAAAAGTTACTGCCAAAGGCAAATGTAAGTTTTCTATAGAATGATACAGTCAATAACATGTGGAAATTTCATTTACACTTGCTTTGAATGTGGAAAATATCAAAATTATCTCACTTGGTGATATTTTGAAAATAAATATCAAATATACAAAATATCAAACAACTTGATATTTTGAAAATAAATATCAAGAATTTGAAAATATCGAAAATATCAAAAATCTTGATATTTTAAAAATAAATATTGGATATATATCAAGATATATATCATGATATATATCCATTGATATATATCAACGAACCCTGCATGCACATAATATTGAAACTCATTGTTTAGCCTATTCTACTGCTAAGTAAAAGAGAATTCTTCTACTTCTAAGAAAATACTTATCTGCAATTATTCGGCCGAAGCCAAATATTCGGTTTACATGCCGAATACCGAATCAACTATTCGGTATTCGGTCAATCCCTAGTTCAAATCAGGCATGAAAGAGTTCCTCCACCTTTTTAAAAACAATTTTGGTCATTCTCTGAATTGATGCAAAAATGCAAAGAAAATATTGGAAGCATATAAGGTGGGGGAGGAGGGGGTTCTCTAAAATTGAATAATCCGACATTTTATTTACTCAAATCCTTGGAGTCTTTTTCTGAATTGCTGTGCAAAAGATCTATTAAATCAAAGGGAAGCTTATATTATAAGCATATGAAAGTCATGTAAATGAAGTTGTTTAGAATAGCTTTCCAGAGGGAAAATTTTTTTAGACTGTAAGGAAGTTTTCAGAAGATTATTTTTGTAATAATATATTTTTTCCTATTTATACAACACTTTTGATGCAAAAGTTTTAATTTGTTATTAATATTTTCTAAGTTACGAAAATAAAACCCGTGCATACAGTTATATTTCATTTTACTGTATAAATAACTTAAAATGTGTCTAAATTATAAAAGTTAGCACCATTCTACAGATGGAAAAGATTTTCCACCTTTTTTTCTATTTCCCGCTTTCATGTCTGTCAAATACATGAAAAGTTTTTTATTTCCTCTAACACAAATTCAAGAATTTTTTCTTTGGTAGGCTAATCCAAAATGTCAAAAACATGCAGAGATGTTAACACATCTTTTGACATAAATTGCAATCTTTCTGTGATGCATATCTTTCATGTTTAATTAATCTCCCTCTTAATATCTGAAACTCTCGCTCCCTATTTTTAATATTTGCCAGCTGTACAACCTTGATTATCCCTGAGATGGATTGTTGGCCCAAAATCTCCTGTTTGTTTTGGAAAACACTAGATTCGAGATCTGTCAGAACTCAGAAGCAATGTTAAATTTTTATTTCCAGATGAAATGACAAGTTCCTTGTTTTTTAATGCCACATCTAACGGTCCCAATTTCCTGTAGAAATCCAATAGGAAGTACAGAACTTAAAGAAATTTATAATCCTTCAATATTTTCAGCAAACCCTTGGATTTAGCGCTATCATTGTCTTCTCCTAGAATTTCTCCTGTTTCTTTTAACCCTTTGCGGCGCACTACCCTTTAAAGTTGAAATTCAGACATAAATTTTGGTTGGCCTTCTATTTAGGCCCACAGAAGTGCACAAATAAAATTTTGTAAAGATTGCACTTACCGTTGCAATTCTGTGGGTGGTCGGTGTAGTAAACCACTGCGACACTAGAGATATGAAAACTGCGGCTAAGCAAGTAATGCAGAGAAGCGCAAAAACGAGCGAAAGAGCTTTCACCGGTGAGTAATGAAGACTGTATTCTACTTGTGTAGCAGATTTAGCATTACCCAGGGTGCACCACAAGGAGGCCTGCTACTCTACACCCCCCCCCCCCCAAAAAAAAAAAAAAAGAAAGAAAAAAGGGAAAGAAATGAAAAAAGAAAAAAAAAAAGAATCTTGATTATATTGACCTTATGTTGTAATCTGGGCTATACAATTTTCCATGAAAAAATATTTACAGGTATTCACAGCTCTATAGAAAAAATATTTACAGTTCTTTGCACAAAAATATCTGCAACATCATCTATTTCTTATCTTCATGAAATTTTTGGAAGCACGTAACTCCCTTTTGAAAAAAGCATAAACCAATATTGCAGGTTTTGCACATGAAGGATGTGCGATGTGGTTTTGCTTTTGTGCTACAGTAAGCACATCTTCTGCTGGTACCTTTTACTGGTATGTGATCAACATTACTGTAGCGCTTTTCTTCGGAAATCTTCACCTTGAATTTGGGTGCATTTTCGGGGCTATAAGGAAGCCGTCTCTTCAAAGTATTCACCTGCTTCATGGCACAGAGTGAATAAAGTAAACTCAATCGGAACTGCTTGGTTGTTTTTATTTCATTTCCTGTAAGTAATTTATGTAATATGTAGCTGTTAATTACAGCTGCATCCAGAAAATGAAAAAAAATTCGATGCCACCACTTTTTACTTTTGCGGTTGACTTCGTACAGTGATACTAACTGGTCGAATTTGTCAACAAATCCCATATTTGAATTATAAGTGGGGATAGCTTTGGGGCAATTTACCAGGACCTTTGTGCCATCTTTCTGCTTCCGTTCAATCTGGATAGAATCCACAGCATCTGGAAGGGAAGACAGGAGTGTGACGCATCTTTTGTCCTTCTATTTAAGACAAAATAAATTGTCACTGCTGACTGCCCAGTCGAAATCACCTCTTGCCAAATCTCTGTCTTGAGCAAGCAAGGTCTTAGGTAAATACTTCCGATTGATCATAACAGTTCCGCAGGCATATACATTTTCTGTTTCCAAATATCGGAAGAGTTCATATGTAGTGAAGTAATTGTCCATGAATACTCGGTGATTTTTACCGTGTAGGCATTCTGCCAATCTCTTCACTACGCTCTCTGCCAGATTCTTTTCGACGACTTCCTGTTTCCCCGAATAAATCTCAAGTTGACATGCATATCCACTTTCTTCGCACCTCATCCATACTTTGAATCCTCGTTTTATGGGCTTTTTGGGCATATATTGCTTTATGGAACTGCACCCTTTAAATTTTATCATAGATTCATCCATAGCTTGATTTTTACTGGGATGCAGCATCTCCAAAAATGTCTTCGATAGGTGATCCAGTAGAGGTCGTACTTTGTAGAGCCTATCAAAATTTTCCTCTCCCCTTTTTGGCTGAAGAATGTTGTTATTGAGATGTAAATTTCCAAGAATCCAGGAAAACCTTCGACAGGACATGTGGCGAGAGATAAACTCATCGCGGATAGCTTCTTCATTTGCCCAATAATCTTTATAACTGGGCAACCGTTTTATGCCCATCAGCAGATTTATGCCCAAAAAAATAAGTAACTCAACTAAGGTGAGTGGAGTGAAAGGATTGCCTTTTTGTGTAGCATATAAATTTGTCTCAAACACTATATGCTCCATCAAATCAGGAGAGAAAATTTCTTGAAAAATTGCTATAGGGGTTTTCTCATCCAATTCCCACAATTTTTCATTTGGTCCACTTATAGCAGTAAAATCTGGCAGTGTTTTTTGCAGCATTTGCTTATGATTCCAAATGGGAACTTGCAGCTGGGTGGAAGGACCCGGTTGATGAACCGTAACAGGATCATCATCTGACGCATCAGGTGAGTCTGAGACATCATCATCTTCCGAATTTCCGATTGGATCAGGAGTGTATTCCTCTGTATCACTGCTGTCTGTAAATTCGGATAATTCACTATCCGAAGGTAATTCTCTGAGCAGTTCTAGTGCTCTAGCAATAGAAATTCTTTCCTTCCGCGGCATTTTCAATAACTTAACAATTAAAATATTTAACAACTAAATACAACTAATTAACAGTATAAAAAGCTTAACAAAAAAAATAATTAAAAATATGTACAATTAATCACCGCAAAACGCAAATCAAGAGCAAAAAATCACGCAGCTTCTAAGTACAGATGACCCGAGCTACTAATAAATCCCTGGGCAAAATATCCTCCCACATTTTTCAGAGGCCCCCATCTGGGTGCAACCCTTTGCAAAGAAGATAACCCCACCCCAAACACATTCCTTAGCTCTAGCTCTCTTCCATCTGAAAAACACAAACAAAAAATATAAACACAGATGTTTCTTCCTCAGCGCATTAAGATTCGTTATTTGTGAGGCGTAGTGGCGCAGTGTTTTACTTCAAAAACCACCTAACTTTATACAGCGATTCTGGGTATGCTTTTTACATAAAAGAAATAAAATAATATTAAACGAACAGTTTAAGGTACAGCCAACAAAATCGCACATTTTTTTCCCCCCAAGCAACTATTTGTATACCGTAAAATAAATTATAAAAATATCCTTGAAAATAGAGGGCTTTAAATATCCCATCACAGATGAAAATAATTCATAAGAAGGTTTGGTGTGCCATCTAGTATTATAAAATAAAGGCAAAAGTGAAAGAATTTCCAATTTTTGAAAAATTAACGCTATAATTAGCAGATTGAGAAGCAAATTAATTAGGGTGGTTTATCAGCTAAACCACTGCGACGCAAAGGGTTAACTGTATGAGGCCTTTTAGCCGAGACATGAAGACATGGTAAAATTTAAAAATACTCCTAGCCACTGAATTAAATGCTTTCAGATGTTCAACTTCACCACATGCATCCAAAACAGCTAACTGCAAATGGTGTGCAAGGCAGTGAATGTTTATCAATTTAGCACAAATATATTTCTTTTCATAGCCAGTTCTGATTTTTATCCAACCATATTTGTAGCACCATCCCAATTATCCATTACCCAAGCTACAATATAACACCTGTTTCTATATTAATTTGGATCCAAGATCTGCATGTCGCTGGATTGAGACACGATATTCTGAGCGTACATAGTTTGATTTAAAACACAACATTTTAAAAGACAAAACTTACTCGCCGCTGGCGAGCAGAAATTTCGCGCCCTGATCTAAGGTTAAGGTGTATATCAAAAAAGTAATTTCAGGCGGGCCCCACTTGAAAAAAACCCATTGTGGGTTTTTTTCAAATTCTCTTGTGCTTTCACAACCTCATTATTTAATCCAAGATATGAGAATGCAAAGATAAATGCCAATTTAAATATATTTCAAAAGAACCAGATTTAAAGGAATTCCTAAGCAGAGGTAAAATGACCAAAAAAGAAATTAGCTGTAAAGGAGGAAGATTTTCATGCCTGTAATCTAAAATGTGTCCAACTGCTCTAAATCTTAATGCATGCAAAATGCAAAAAGATGGAACTTGAACCCCATCCTGATTGTTGCATTGTTATAGCTTTTAAGATTAATCATCCCATTTATTATTCTGCCTCAATGTTCAATGAAAGTGTTATATAGGAGTTTTCAACACAAAAATGGTTCAAATTATGGCAAAAAAGAGTGAAAAAGATAAGTTCCCTCCTGGATTTTGTCAGTTTTTCTTTTGTTTACATTCAGTACCAAGTAGGGATGCACCGAATAGTGATTTTGGCCGAATACCGAATATTCGGCCTACAGGTGAACTGAATACCGAATATTCGGCTAGCCAAATAGTAACTGCTAGGCCGAATAC